>CM070626.1:29432031-30032031 GCA_036346255.1 Ampelocalamus luodianensis | reverse complement strand
GGTCCTCGCGCGCACAGTGATCGGGACCGCCGATCAAGATCGGCGGTCCGAGCTCTAAGGAGGTCCTAAGGCTTTAATCCAAAGAAGGAGGTCCGGACGGTCAAGATCTCTCTGAGGAGGTCCTGAACGGCTAAGATGAGGTCGGGGGAGGTCTTTGACGGCTAAGATCTACTGAGGAGGTCTAGCCCGTTTGATCTAGATCTAACGGTCCAGAGCTGAGGAGGAGGTCCTAGACGGTCAAGATCTACCAGAGGAGGTCTTGAGCGGTCCAGATTTTATCGGGGAGGTCCTATGCGATAAGTTCTACGCGAGGGAGATCTCGACGGCTAAGATCTCGTGTGGGAGGGTCCTCAACGGTCGAGATTTAACGAGGAGGTCCGCAAGGACAAGTTTTTAACGGAACGAGATCTGGACGGTTCAGATCCCTCTAGGGAGGTCCTGAACGGTTCAGATCTGCTCTAAAGAGGTCCTGTGACTTAGCTTTTCCGAAAAAAGGACCAGTGGGAGGTCTTTGCAAAGAGGACCCGAGGAGGTCCCGGGTGGTCTTCACAAAATTGTCGGGGTGGTCTTTTCGCAAAGAGGACCTCGGTGGAGGTCCAGGGGTGGTCTTTACGGCTGAGATTTGGCCTAGAGAGGTCTTAAACGGCTAGGATTAAGCTAGGGGAGGTCCCGGTTAACGACTTTACAGAGGGAGGATCTAACGGCTAAGAGCTAATCCGAGTGGTCTTTACGGTCAAGATCAATTCTAGGAGGTCCCGAGACTAGAACTTTACGAAAGGACCTAAGGCTCGATCTAAACCGGGAGATCGTGAACGGCCGAGATTAAACCGAGGAGGTCTAATGACTTGACAAAATCGCGACAAAGCACGTAGCACCGCGACCGAAGCTCGCGGCACATCGCCGACGCACCAAGGCCACGCGCGCTCCTACCAAAGGTTCCAAAATGATGCTAATACTATTGCGAACTCAAGCACTCACTCTCAAGTGAGCAGCTCGTAACGTGGCGAGCCGGAGAGGCGGAGGATGTTTTTCAGTAAAACCGAAACGGCGAAAATGCTCGCTACAAGCTAACTTAGCTAGTCCTGCTTAGACGGAGATATTGCGAACTCACCAGGCAATGCAGAGGGCCGAGGAGGTCGAGAAGTGTTGGCGGCGAGACCGACGAGGATGAGAAGATGACGACGATAAGGGTCCCGAGCTATCGAGGCAAAATGACGGCCGTGAAGCTTCGACAGAACCAAAGATGGTCCAGACCACGGATTGGACGGAGGATACTCACCGGAGTTGGAAACGCACGAAGTCCCCTTTTTTTGGCCGCCACCATGGAACTTCAAATCGAGCCGCTCCCGTGAAAGCAACCCAAAATGGAGTTAGGGAAAGGACTTGCGATGACCGAGGTACCAAGGGAACAAGGTGTTGGGCAAGAGGACTCAGAACCTCGACGACACAAGGAGCTCCAAACGACCAAAATGGCGAACCAAGCTTCGCGATTGGCGCCAACCCACGGAGAAAAGAGCCAAGGTGGCAAGAGGTGCCAAGGGGAACTCAAGGGAGGCTTGGGTGTTCAATACTCGCCCCTGCAGCACAAGGACGAAGCTCTAATGGTGAAGTGACTGGAAGTGCCTATCGCGCGAGAAAACGAGGAGAGAGCAGTAAGGTCGGGCTGCACTCGCCATGGGCAAAGCGAGGCTCGAACCGTTGCCGGCCCCACGACGCGACGAGGCCTCGCATCGCCACTCGCCACCGCCGCACGCCGCACGCGGCGAGAGGAGGAAGAAGAAGAAATGTATGGGAAACCGGGAGGTCGTGAGCGTTGGATTTTAAATCCAACGGCTCACACACGTTGCTCGGATCGAGCTCGGTGCGGCTCAAGACTTGGTCCAACCGAGTCAATCGAGTTGGGCTGCTCGAGCCCGAGTCCGACTCGAACCAGAGTTTTAATTTTTAGTTTTTGGAAGAGCTGCATTTTGGAGAATTGTTTGAGCTAGCAAAACAACTTCAAAAATTCTGAAATTTTTACAGGAGTTTGCCAACTAAAGTATTGACCTTGCATAAAATTTTCAGAGGCTTTGGTGCTGTGGATTTTCCTCCAAAATTTTAACAAAGTGCTGGACCAATGATTGACCAGAATTCAAATAGGTTTGACTGACCTCCAAAACATTCAAACAATTTCTAAAAATTGTGAAATTTTTTACAGAGGTCACACACCAACCCTAGAACTTAGGAAAAATATTTCCCGGAGATGACCACAAGATTTGGCAGGAATGTTTTTGAAGACTGAGATGTTGATGAAAAGACTTGTGGTTTTTGTATTTCCATAACTTCTTTACAAAAGTGGGGTAAGGCATACAAGAAATACAAAATGTAAGAAAAGTTTTTAATTTCTACCCATTTTCTTACATTTGAAACACAAGTCTGAAACTTGGGATGTTACACGTCACCAATTGTTGGCCCATAGGTTATGTAACGAATTGGCTAATTTGGCCACAATGGCCCATATGGCCCATATAGCTGCCCCCTAGGGTTTTTGGGTACTGTTCATGTGGAACTATTTATGCATGAACAGTACCACCGCCCCCTTCCTCTTTCTCCTATAGATAATGGCAGCCGCCCCTTTTGTTCTGGGGGTTTTTGTTGATTAAAGTTTAGCTTTGCTACTTTGTACTTTGTTCTCTTGGTCGACGAGATCAACAACGATATTTTTCTTCGAAACCCCACCTATCAATACATTTACTTCCTATTTGCAATTTCAGATTGCTTATTTACCTTATTCCTGTGTGCTTCTTCGATGTACGCAGGAATTGCTCGGACCCAAAATGCACTCGACCCTCGTATTCTCGCACTAGTCCAGATCACGCTAGTGCACACAGCGGTAACATAGGTGAATATCAATCCACACAAGCTAAATATAACATAAACGAATAGTTTGAGTAACAACTTAGAGTTTTGACCTTAAGGTCGGGTTACAACTTATTGCCACGCACGCAGGCTAACACTAAAGAAATACCGCAATGAACGAAATAAACTCGCAACTCCAATCAAGACACCACAGCAACCGATCGGGATCGATGACCTAGCGATCAACCTTCTTCCACAAACTCCTCCTCGAAAGCGAAGACTCCTCCACTTCAGAGGTTTGGACGCAAGTTTTACAACAAGCGTGAGTACACAACCGTACTCGCAAATCATACCACGAATGCAATATATAGATGCGAGCTTATTCCAAAGGAATGGCTTCGTGGTTATTTTGCGAAATGCAACATTTGCAATTGAATACAAATAATAGATTAAAAGCATAATTTAAAACAAATAAGCAATATTAATTTAACAGCTTGCTTCCACAAAGACACACAACTAAACCGATTGATTCACAAACCATATGATTGAGATCACACACTCCCAATCCCACATTTTATGAACACTACCCTCATGTGAAATCCGAGCGTTGTCCATGACCGAGGACGCGCTATTCGAATAGATTGATTAACACTCTGCAGAGGTTTGTACACTTTACCCACACGATACAACTAGTGTAGCTAGCACTAATCGTAATAAAAACAGTTCGGCAACTTCGTCTCAACATTGACGTTCTTATTCACACAAATCCCATATCACAAAGCTTAACCTATCCACCAACCCCAATGTTGAAACTCCAGAACCTACTAAGTTAGGCTGTCACACGGACATGCGGTCGACAAGATAGCTCGCCTCAATGGCGCACAAAGTTAAGTCCTTAATTGACCAAGGCAAGACTTCCAGCTTTTCTAACTAAACCACACGATAAATCCCAATCACAAAGCCACCAGCTCACACAGATCCACCACTTGCCTCGGTCTAAATCTTTCACCACCCAGCTTGGTTTAGTGCAACACATGCCATCACGAGTAATAGCACACAAAGACACACGCTTTATCACACAGCCCATAATCACTTAGTCAATTTCATAATTGCACTCACATGAGATGATGACTCGTAGCATGGCTAAGCAATTCTAGTCGGTCTAACCAACCATGTTAGCAATATGTTAATACCAACTAAATAATAAAGCAATCTAGGCGACAAAAGATTAAGGTATACAAGTAGGCAAGGTGAACATAATAGCTTTGGATCAATAACTAGCCCAAAAGCGCTTAAACACATAATTAAAGTAAATGCAATAATTCAACACAATATAATTTGGGAAAACTGGGATCCAATATGATCAAAGGTATGACTTGCCTTGGAATAGGTCTATGTACTGGTCTTGAACTTGGTTGAAGCCTTCTTCGACGAAAACCCCCGAAGTATCGACGTCTACGCACAAACGAAGCAAAACAACCAAAACAAATAAATAACAGAGGCAAAAAAAACTCCAAAAATTAAATAAAAATAATAATTAGATAGATCTCGAATTTATACAAATTTAGAAATTTGAATGGGCTCAATCGGAGTTCGGATGTAAAAGTTATGGCTTTGGAAGATTGAAAATACATAAAATGCTGAAAATCAGATTTCATGAATTTCTCAATTATTTTCCTAAAGGAAAATCAGATTATTGCATATGTCGACGCCGCCGAGGACGTTGGACGAGGTGATCGGCCCGATGTGGGTCCCACTGCCGCTGACACGCTCACGAGACTGGCTCATCGAGCCTCGGCCGGGATCCGTGGATCGCCGCGTGTGCGCGCGACGTGGATACCGACGAGGCTCCACGCCGGACGACACGCACGCCGCCGCGCCGAGGTGGCGGCGAGGTGGACGACACCGAGCGGCGGCGCTTCGGTCCCGGCGGCAACGGCGACCGGCGGCGATCCACGGCGGCGAGTGATACGGCGTGTAGAGGGCGCTATTGCGAACCTATTGGTGCGACGGACGGTGCTTGGGGTGGACGGTGGCGGCTCGGCGGCGAGGTTTAGGCGGCGGAGCTCTTCGGGTTTTGTCGGACGGAAGCTCCGGTGGCGCTCCGGCGAGGTGGATGGCACTAGGAGATTGCTTATGCTCGTGCGATGCTGGTGGTGCAGTCGGCGTGCTCCGGGCGGCACTGACGGCGGCGGAAGAGCTCACCGAGACCCTGCGGTGGAAAACCAAAACCAAGAACGCGGCGCGCAGGGCTCTCGGGTGATCTAGGGTTGGGGTTCTGATGGGAGAGAGGCGATCTCTGGGCCCTTTTATAGGGAGTCGGGAGGTGCGAGGAGGCGGCAAACCCTAAAAAGGAGTCCGAGGTCGGCACGAACTCGATCTCGCTTAAAAGGAATTGGGATATGATTTTACCGGAAATAGGAACGGGGAGATAGGAGATAAGATTTGGCAGCAAAAAGAGGTAAGTTTTAGTTAGGAAAGCTCGTTGTCGGATTGAGCTTCTAGAAGCTCCAATGGCGGGCGCGGCACCGACTCGGACGCGGGGAAGAAGCCGCGCGGAGACGACGACCTCGGCGGGCCCACTGCGCATGCAAGATTTGAGACTACATAGCACGGCGAGCTGGTCAGCGTGGAGCTGGGTCATAACTGGGCATGCATGCAGAAACAGTGAAATGGGCCAGGAGATTAGGTCTAAAGGATTTCCGAGATTTTAATTAGTTTTTCTAATTTAGAAAATATCAGAAATTCAAATAGGCAATAGAAAATAGCAAATGAACTCAGAAAAATTCTAGAAAAATCTAGAAAATATATCTGAGCACATAGAACCCAAATAAAATAGTTTTGGTTATTGTTCATGTTGGGATTATTCACATTAAATGTTTTTTATTGTAAAGTCCAATATTAAGCTTTTGAAATTAAAATCAAATAAAACCAAATGGTGAATTTTTCCCTACTAAATACTTAAAAGATTTTTAAGCTCTGAAAATTGGGATGTTACAGGAATCGATCTTCGTGGTCAGGTTAACCGGGTATTCATGCATGGTTGATAACGACTTGTCGAGCAGTTCAGCGATTGCGTGGTTTCAAACCTTACGTGTTTGTAACAGCCCTAACTTAGGGTTTGTATTTCAAATGTAAATTATGAGGAGGAATAAAAACTTTTGATGCCTCATGAAATCATTTGAGAGTTTCTACAATTTTCCCTAGCAATTTCCAATTTTTAGAATTTAATTCTTGTGATTGGAAGTTGTTGTTATCAGATTCTTAGCTTTCAAACTTGTGATCATCCTCTGAAATTATTTTTCCTATCATTTGGATCATCCTATCTACCTCCCTGAATTATTTCACAAATTTTAGATTTTATTTGCTATTTCAAATGGCCAAGTCAAACTAGTTGAAAATCTGGTCAAATCCTAGGTCAGCATGCTTGTGAATTTTCTGCAGAACTTCTCAGTGCATAAAAGTTCTGGAAAATTTATGAAATGTTTCTCTCTGTCTCAAGTAGCTACCATAAAAATTTCGGAATTTTTGGAGCTCAGGAGCTATCCTAAAAATTCCTAGAACTCTCTCGCCTTTTAAACTCAAAATCGAATCATCGTTTGTCGCTCGAACCCGAGTCCGACTCAAACCAGATCGCACCACTTGACTCGCCGCACCGCCTAGCTGCACCGCCGAAAGTCCAATCGATCGTGACCGTCCGATGCAAATCGACGATCCACGTTGCGGCGCAACCGACTCGTCCGAATGCATACACCGCCTCACCGTCCGCTTTGCATCCAACGGCCGATACATTCTTGATCGAGTCTAAGTATCGTTCGCGCCGCATTGTCCTCGTCGGCCGACATATGGGTCCCACTCGTCGGGTTCTTCCTCGCCGACCGCGCCACCGGAGCTCGGCTGGCGATCGCGCATGCGTGCCACGCGCTCGTCCGCCGCCACGCCGGGGACGCGTGTCCGCCTCCGAGGATCGCTCAAGTCCATCTACCTCCTAGGGTCGCCCATTCCTTCGCAGCCATTCTACGCCTCTCCGCCCATTTCTTAGCTTCGCCGAGAAAAACCGAGAGCAGCGTCGCCGTGTTAACGCCGCCTTGAGCCCGCGATCGCACTACGATGATCCACGTTTGACGCCGCTCCATTTTGCCCATCCGGGTTCTTGGCGCCCGATGAATCACCGTGGGTGGTATCGCCGTCTCCACCTCCGGCGCCTCGGCCCGTGAGCTCGCTTGCGTTCTAGTGAGTCTCAAGCCTCAACGGTTGATCTCACTTGATCGCAATGCTTCACCGATGCTCACGGTGGGCTCGCTCTGTCTTTGATGCATTGTGGAGGGTGTGCGACTTCTTCTTCTCCGAGCCCGATTTCGCCACTGCGGTGATTCCACCGCCTCGCACCTTCTTCGTCGGCATTGTCCGGGCGATCCTTCCCGGCCGAGGCGATTCGCGGGCGCACCTTCGGGGTCTTCTCGCTCAAGCGCCTTCTCCGCGAGCACCGCGACCTTCTTCTCCGCCTCCGCCGCCGTGAGCCCATCTCCGCGACCATCGGGCTCGCGCCACCGCCACCGGGTTCGTGAGATCTTTGCGAACCTTAAGGTACCACTCACTCGCCCTAAGACCTCACGGTTCGCGAGAATCGTGCGGCGCCGCCGTCCACCGCCCTTGTGGTCGCCAGCCGGCAGCGTTAAGGTCTAACCCTACTTTTAGTGATAACCATCTTTAGTCAAGATCACCGATTTGTGGGCCTCTTTGGTTAATCGCGTTTAGAAATCCTTTAATCCAGCCCGTTATTTGTTCTCCGAGTCACGCCATGTGGGTCCATGTTGTCGCTAGGTTTGTGTAGCTCGTAATGCGTTTCCTCTGGGAAGCGATTCGTGAGAGTATGTTAGGTTTGCACTTTGTAAGTCAAGACGATTCTTAGAATACGCCGACGTCACCTTCGCGGCAAAGGTTCTCGTCGCATTTTCGCCGCCCGCTTTGTCGATTGTCCGGGGCTAGTTGGTGTGGGTAGAAAAAGGATTCAATGCTTTAGTATTTACGTAATATGTTTTTCACAATCGTTAATTCATTTAAACTTAGAAAATGCATAACTAATTCAATTTTTATCCAAATTGCATGAAACCAGGTCTTGTTAATTTTCATTTTAAGTGTACTATTTGATAAAATTAGCTTCATCCATGTCTCTGTAGCAAAAATCTGTTAGCTAATAAAATGATGTCTTATGTATCTTCTAAATTAGAAAATGCATATATCTTTCAATAATTGTCCAAATTCATTGAACCCAATTCAGAAAATTCCATTTTCAGTATATTAATTGTTAGGATAGGTTTCAGATACTAGTTATGTTCATAAAAATTTGTTAAGTATTTAACTAGTGCTTTGATGTGTTTATAACTTAGAAAATTCATAGAAAATTCTTAATAACTTAAAATAATTTGTTCTGTTTCTTAAATTTTGTTATGTCATGCTTAGGCTGCTGTGTGAGTTTTGGCTTGTTTTGATGTTGTTGTATGTTTGAGTTTTGTCGTGTTATTCGGCCCTTATTTGTCGTTATGTTCGATCGTTAGGCTTCGATATTTGCGGCAACCACGAGGACGATCCTCCGCAACAACTTGAGCAACAAAGAGCAAAGTGCAAGCGATTTGATCATGATAATCCCAAGATTTTAAAGTCTAATATTTTGTTTCAATTGTATGTATGCATCGCTTAATTTGTGTTAAATTGATTAGTTAAATCCGTAGTCGCATATCCTCGTAGACAAAATATTGACCTCTACTACCCGAGCCTAGGTTATTTGTCGTGATTAGAGGTCATTGGATGATCTCTTGTCACTTAGTA
Organism: Ampelocalamus luodianensis; assembly: GCA_036346255.1. Lineage (NCBI taxonomy): Eukaryota > Viridiplantae > Streptophyta > Magnoliopsida > Poales > Poaceae > Ampelocalamus > Ampelocalamus luodianensis. The sequence continues at coordinate 30,023,364 of CM070626.1, read as the reverse complement.
GATCCGAGTCAAATTGCTTAGACATGCTTAGTATCGGTAGAAATGGGCGGTTATCGACTTAGTGGTAACCTTGATCACACAAAATTTACTACAACTTTATGTTTCAAAGATTCGCTTTGTTTAATTGCAAAACTAAAAATGAAAACAAAAATGATTTGGACGCGGCACAATGGTAAGATTGGTGTGATCTTTTGGGTGTGATCGAAAGGTGCCCGGTCAATTAAGGACCGAACATCTTGTGAGTGAATTTTTATCCAGCATTTGCGTGCTAACCACACTAGAGTATATGGGACCTCTCTTGACCTAGTACTTTGGCGTGTATTGGCTCGGTCGCAGGAGGTCGCAGGAGGGATGGAGGTGGGAGCATGGTAGTTGTCCAAAAGCTTTATCCCGAGTGGGTAGTTGTCTTTCGGCTTTACCATGTAAGCGTATGGGTTTCTATCCATACGAGCGGCTGTAGTTAATACACAATATTGGAACAAGTCTCGAGGACTTAGCTGTGCAAGATACCTTCGGAAGTGTGCTTTGGCAAAGGCCTCAAGTGTGGGTACAGTGGTACACCTGCAGGTTAAAAACTATTCGAATAGCCTCGCCCTAGGTGATGGACACGCTTGGGTAAGCTTTTCAAGAGTTAGACTACAACATTTAAATTAAAACTTGATGGGTGGTACGAACTGGATTCGTGTTATTGTTGTGGTGACTATTGGGATAGTCACTTCTAGGTTGTTTATCTTTCGCTTTTGTTATTATTATCTTTATGTTATTTCAATCTTAAAAATGAATTGCAACTTGCCTTTAAAATCTGATTACCTTATTGCAAATGAAAATCGGCTTTATGCAAATGAAACATATGGCCTCCACTAAGTAAGCTCGCATGTAGCTTATGAACAGTCCGCTAGTTCACACGCTGATCTTGCGGGTACAAAGACAATCTTTGTACTCGGTGCTTTGCTTAATGTTTTTGTTGCAGAGGAAGAAGGTGAGCCTCGTGGGCCTCACTTCGTGAGTGTCAGGCTGCCGCCGTGGGTGACGACTAGACTTGGCGGTCGGTCCGATGCCTTGTGGGTTGGAGGCACGCGATTGGCTTTGTTTATAGCCATCTTATGGCACTTTGCTTCATTGCCGTTCTTGTTTATTTGTGTATCTTGGCTCGCCGCCTTTGTCCGTAATAACTCTACTATTTGTTTATCTTCCGCTTGGTAGTGTGGTGTTTGGACTCTATGTTTGGAATGGAGTTGATGTCTAATTTTGTACCGAGGGTGTATATCGCTTTCGAAGTATACATATCTCGAGGATCATTTATTTGATTTGTGATGCTAGGACCAGAGGTTGGTTAGCATTACAAGCCAAATAAACTGGGTCCTCACAAAGTTGGTATCGAGCCATCTCGACCGTAGCAACCCAAGCATAGTCGTCTTTAGGATATTTTGAAAAGCTTAATTTCAAAGTATAAAAGGGTTTATGAAAACCTAGCAGATTCTCAGATTTTACTCCTTACCTATCTTAGCATTCTACTCTCATCTTACTCTAATTTGAGTTTAAAACTTGGTTTTCTCTTCCTTTCAAAAGATAGTTGCTACCAGTAGAATCGGTCTTTGGGAAAACCATAGAGAATTAGTCTAATTAAAAATTTGTGGGGGTATAAGGGTAAGATATATGTGAGTTTGCTAAGTGTCCATTTTTGTCAATTGGTTTTGTAACTTAAAAGTCTTGTGTTTGTTTTGTGTCATAGTGTTATTTGCGTGAGGATGTCGACTTCTTGTTTTCCAGCTATTGTTAACTTGTCTTAGTGAAACAGATGGGTGGGAGAACGCGTGGTAGTCAAGAGGTGGTCATGATGAGGAGCTTCTCCTCCGACCATGGTCGAGGTGCTCGCCGATCGAGCGAACCGTATGGACGACGCGCATCTTGGAGGTTATTGCTAGGAATACCTCCACTCCGCCGTGGTGGCGCCACCGCACTCGCGGGGACTTGCAGAGTTCCTCCGCACGCACCACCGACTTTCGCCCGCCTCGAGGACCCTCTCGATGCGGATGATTGGCTGCGCATGGTTGAGCGAAAGCTCAACATAGCTGATGTCGCAGCACAGGATAAGGCACTCTTGGCGCCCCACCACCGAGGGCGCAGCACTCTCATGGTGGGAGAACTATCTCGCCATGCAGCCCGCGGGCCATGTGGTCGCGTGGGAGGAGTTCGATCGACTTTCGTCGGGCCCACATCCCTGATGGCCTGATGAAGCTGAAGAAGAAGGAGTTCCTCGCGCTCAAGCAAGGGCGCAAATCTGTGACGGAGTATCTATACGAGTTTAATCATCTGGCTCGTTATGCTCCGGGAGAGGTAGCCTCAGATGAGGCTAAGCAGGAGAAGTTTATGGATGGCTTGTCTGAGGAGCTGCAGGACAAGCTATCTATTGTGGACTTCTCTGACTTTCAGGCCTTGGTAGATAAGGCCATTGTTGCTGAGCATAAGGCAAAGGCGCCTGGCGAGTCCGCAGCGCAAATGGGAGGCACATCGGTCCGCTCACACCGCCTCACTGCGTCCTGCCGGGCCGGCACCGATGGCCCGTTCTTTTGCTCCACCGGCGCCGAGGCCATCCGCACCAGCTCTCGCCCACCGCAGCCGTGTTTCAGCCACGCGCGCCGCGATCCAGCCAGACAGGCGGCCTCCGCAATCCGGCCGGCCGAGGTCACTTGTTTTCGCCGCCACAACAAGGGCCATTATGCGAATGCTCGCCCTCGAGTGTTGCAGACCCCTCGCCCCAATGGAGGACGCGGCAGGGAGTGGTCATCCACCGACCGTAAGATGATCCGAAGCCCGAGTGCGAGCGGCGGTCGAGTCAACCACCTTTCACCGAGGAGGCTCGGAGGCGCGGATGTCGTGATGGGTACACTTCTTGTTAATTCTCGCCCCGCTGCAGATTATTTGATTCAGAGCATCACATTCTTTTATTTTAAGATCATTTGTCTGCTGCTAGTAGTCTTCATCGTGTTCCTTTGGGAGTTCCTTTGCTCATCCGCTCCCGGTCGGAAATGAGAGCCGATTTACAAAGGTCGGATGTTCCTATCGTAGTCGAAGGAGTGGGATTTTTGGCAAACCTTATTTTGCTCGGTTCAATGAGTCCGATGTGATTCTTGGCATGGATTGGTTGTCCCAACACTTGGGGCATATCGATTGTGCCGGGAAGATTGTCTATCTCACCACCCTTCAGCGTAGCAAAGTCGGGTTTCGCCAGCCTACAGGGCCACATTTATGTGCATTAGAGGCGACCTTTGCATTCGTGGATGTTCCCATAGTATCCGACTTTGAGGATGTTTTTCCGATGATTTACCCGGATGCCTCCGGTTCGAGATCCGAGTTTGTCATCGAGTTGCTGCCCTGCATCGCCCGATTTCAAGGCGCCGATCGAATGCCTCCCAATGAGCTAGAAGAATTGAAGAAGCGCTTGGTGAGCTCCAAGCAAAGGGTTTCATCTGTCCCGCCATCTCCTTGGGGCTGTCCGGTGATCTTTGTGAAGAAGAAGGACAAGACTTTGCGCCAGTGTGTTGATTACCGCCCTCTCAATGAGGTGACGTGAAGAACAAATACCCTTTGCCCCGCATTGATGATCTGCTTGATCGCTTGATCGAGCCCTGTGTTCTCAAAGATTGATTTGAGAATGGGGTATCATCAGTCGATCGATCGAGGATATTCAAGACGGCTTTCACTACTCGTTATGGGTCAGCACGAAAGTACACCGTCATGTCCTTTGGCTTAACCAATGCTCCAAACTTTGTTCATGAACTTAATGAATTCAGTATTCATGGAGTATTTGGATAAATTTGTGGTGGTCTTTATTGATGATATTCTTATCTATTCCAAGATCAAGCAGTAGCATGCCGAGCATCCAAGATTGTTTTGGGCAAATTATGGAGCACCACCAGTATGCGAAGTTCAAAGAAATGCGAGTTTCGTTGAAGGAAGTGGCATTCTTGGGCCATGTTCTTTCACTGGAGGCATAGCTGTGGATCCCCAGAAGGTCGTGACGTTCTATCTTGGGGCAGCCAAGTCGGTCACCGATGCGCGGAGTTTTCTCGGCTTAGCGGCTACTACCGCCGCTTTATCGAGAACTTCTCCAAAATCGCAAAGCCAATGACCGAATTGCTCAAGAAGGACAGAAGTTTGTGTGGACCTCGCTCATGGCGATGAGAGCTTTGAGCTCAAACATGTTGACTTGGCCCATCCTCACTCTTCCCGATATCCACAAGAGCTTCGATATTTATTGCGATGCCTCTCGTCGAGGACTTGGATGTGTTCTTATGCAGAAGGCAAGGCGCTTGCCTATGCATCCGAGCTGAGACCTCACGAGCTCAATTATCCCACCCATGATTTAGAGTTGGTGTTGTGGTTCATGCACTCAAGATTTGGCGGCATTATCTGATCAGAATCACTGTGAGGTGTATTCCGATCACAAGAGTTTGAAATACTTGTTCACTCAACAGATCCAACCTCAGCAGAGGAGATGGCTAGAATTAATCAAAGATTATGACATGGGTATTCAAGATCATCCCGCAAAGCCAATGTGGTTGCCGATGCACTTAGCCGAAAAGTGTATTGCAATACTTTGATGATCCAAGAGCAAGAACCGCACTTCTTGCGCAATTCAGCGCCTCAACTTGGGTTTGGTTGAACATGGTTCCTTTGTCGCCTTGGTTGTGCAACCGACCTTGGTGGATCAAATCAAGGCAAAGACAACAATCGATGATGGTGTGGGAAAAATCAGCGAATATCAGAATGGATCACCAAGTGTTTCACGTAAGATGAGCACGGTGTTGTGTGGTTTGGGAGCGCCTTGTGGTCCCAAAGGTCCCGAGTTGCGGATTTGATTCTTCAGAGGCCCATGATTCGCTTTTGTCCATCCATCCCGGCCACTAAAATGTACCAAGATCTGCGTCCGAGGTTCGGTGGACTCGCATGAAGCGCGAGATTGCCGTGTTCGTGGCCGATGTGACATATGTTGTCGCGTCAAGGCCGAGCATCGTCGGCAGAGTCTCTCCACCCTTGCCTATACCGAGTGGAAGTGGGATTCAGAGGCATGGATTTTATTATCGTCCGCCTGCATTTCTTCGTGGAAGGATGCTATCTGGTTGTTATCGATCGATTGACGGCTGTAGCGCATTTCCGCCAAGATTTACCACTCTCGGTGTCGGCCGATTGTCGATTCTATATCTCCGCATTGTGAGCTTGCATGGTGTGCCACGAACGATTGTGTCGATCGTGGCTCTCTTTTCACTTCTCGGCCATGGCACATTTTTTGAGAAGCCATGGGGACCCGCTTTCGCTCACTTCACCTATCATCCTCGGATCGATGGTCGACGGAGCGCCACAATCAGTGCTTGAAGATATGCTCGCGTGCTTGTGTTCTTTCCTATGGGAAGAATTGGGAGAAGTGCCTACCACTTGCCGAAGTTCTCCTACAACAACAGCCTTCCGTGCTAGTCTCGTGCATGGCACCATTTGAGGCCTTGTATGGACGGGCGCCGCAGCAACACCGTTGAACCGGCCGAACCGTGAAAGGCGGTTCTTGGCCCGATTCGATCAATGAGGCGGAAAGTCAAGTGCGATTGATTCGTGAGCACTTGCGCATAGCTCACCAGCAGAAGAGCTATGCGGATCGCCGCCGCCGTGAGTTGAGTTTCCACCCAATGACTTTGTGTATCTCAAAGTCTCACCCGAAGGACATCGTCGCTTCTGTCAAGGGCAACCGCTCCTCGATATGTCCGCCATATCGCATCATCAAGAAAGTGGGAGCTGTTGCATACAAGTTGGAGTTGCCGGCTACACTTGAAGGGGTGCATGATGTTTTCCATGTGTCACAATTGAAGAAGTGCCTCCGTATTCCAGCTTGAGGAAACACCATTGGAAAATATCGATGTGCAGAAGATCCGCTTTATCGTGAGCGCCCTGCTCGATCCTCGAAGAAGTCGAACGAAGAACGAGGAACCGTGTGATCAAGTTCCTCAAAGTTCAGATGGTCAAACCACCCGAGGATGAAGCCACTTGGGAGCGGGAAGATCGCCTCTCGAGCAGATTACCCATCCTTCTTCTCACAGTGATCAATCTCAAGCAGATTCCTGTAAGGGGGAGATTTGTAACAACCCTAACTTAGGGTTTGTATTTCAAATGTAAATTATGAGGAGGAATAAAAACTTTGATGCCTCATGAAATCATTTGAGAGTTTCTACAATTTTCCCTAGCAATTTCCAATTTTAGAATTTAATTCTTGTGATTGGAAGTTGTTGTTATCAGATTCTTAGCTTTCAAACTTGTGATCATCCTCTGAAATTATTTTTCCTATCATCTGGATCATCCTATCTACCTCCTTGAATTATTTCACAAATTTTAGATTTTATTTGCTATTTCAAATGGCCAAGTCAAACTAGTTGAAAATCTGGTCAAATCCTAGGTCAGCATGCTTGTGAATTTTCTGCAGAACTTCTCAGTGCATAAAAGTTCTGGAAAATTTATGAAATGTTTCTCTCTGTCTCAAGTAGCTACCATAAAATTTCTGGAATTTTTGGAGCTCGAGCTATCTCTAAAATTCCTAGAACTCTCTCACTTTTAAACTCAAAATCAGAATCATCGCTTGTCGGGCTCGAACCCGAGTCCGACTCAAACCAGATCCGCACTACTTGACTCGCCGCACCGCCTAGCTGTACCGCGTGAGTCCAATCGATCGTGACTGGTCCGATGCAAATCGAACGATCCACGCGTTGCGGCGCAACCGACTGTCCGAATGCATACACGGCCTCACCGTCCGTTCTGGATCCAACGGCCGATACATTCTTGATCGAGTCTAAGTATCTGCTCGCGCCGCATTGTCCGTCGCCGACATATGGGTCCCACTCTGCCGTTCTTCCTCGCCGACTCGGCGCCTTACCGGAGCTCGCTTGGCGATCGCGCATGCGTGCACGCACTGCCGCCGCCACGCCGGACGCGTGTTCGCCTCGAGGATCGCTCAAGTCCATCTACCTCCTAGGGTCGCCCATTCCTTTCGCAGCCATTCTACGCCTCCGCCCATTTCTTAGCTTCGCCGCAGAAAACCCGAGCGCTGCGTGCCGCTGTTAACGCCGCCTGAGCCCGCGATCGCACCACGATGATCCACGCTTGACGCCGCTCCATTTTGCCCATCCCGGTTCTTGGCGCCCGGTGAATCACCAGGTGGTATCGCTGCTCCACCTCCGCGCTCGGCTCGTGAGCTCGCTTATGCTCTAGTGAGTCTCAAGCCTCAACGGTTGATCTCACTTGATCGCAATGCTTCACCGATGCTCACGGTGGGCTCGCTCTGCCTTTGATGCATTGTGGAGGGTGTGCGACTTCTTCTTCTCGAGCCCAGTATTTCGCGTGCGGTGATTCCAACGCCGCACCTTCTTCGCGTCGGCATTGTCGGGCGATCCTTCTCGGCCGAGGCGACCTGGCGCACCTTCCGGGTCTTCTCGAAGCTCACAATGCGTCTTCTCCGCGAGCACCGCACCTTCTTCTCCGCCTCGGCCGCCGTGAGCCCATCTCCGTCGACCATCGGGCTCCGCCACCGCCACCGGGTTCGTGAGATCTTTGCGAACCTTAAGGTACCACCACTCGCCCTAAGACCTCCGGTTCGCGAGAACGATCGCCGTGGCGCCGCACCACCGCCCTTGTGGTCGCGTGGAAGCCGCGGCAGCCGTTAAGGTCTAACCCTACTTTTTAGTGATAACCATCTTTAGTCAAGATCACCGATTTGTGGGCCTCTTTGGTTAATCGCGTTTAGAAATCCTTTAATCCAGCCCGTTATTTGTTCTCCGAGTCAACGCCATGTGGGTCCATGTTGTCGCTAGGTTTGTGTAGCTCGTAATGCGCTTCTCTGTTGGGAAGCGATTTCGTGAGAGTATGTTAGGTTTGCACTTTTGTAAGCCAAGACGTATTCTTAGAATACGCCGACGCCACCTTCGCGGCAAAGCGGTTCGTCGAGCATTTTCGCCGGCCCGCTCACGTTGTCCGGGGCTAGTTGGTGTGGGTAGAAAAAGGATTCAATGCTTTAGTATTTTCGTAATATGTTTTCATTTGCCTAATCGTTAATTCATTTAAACTTAGAAAATGCATAACTAATTCAATTTTATCCAAATTGCATGAAACCAAGATCTTGTTAATTTTCATTTTAAGTGTACTATTTGATAAAAGCTTCATCCATGTCTCTCAGAGCAAAAATCATAGCTAATAAAATGATGTCTTATGTATCTTCTAAATTAGAAAATGCATATCTCTTTCAATAATTGTCCAAATTCATTGAACCCAATTCTCAGAAATTCCATTTTCAGATATTAATTGTTAGGATAGGTTTCAGATACTAGTTATGTTCATAAAAATTTGTTAAGTATTTAACTAGTGCTTTGATGTGTTTATAACTTAGAAAATTCATAGAAAATTCTTAATAACTTAAAATGATTTGTTCTCTGCTTAAATTTTGTTATGTCATGCTTAGGTCAGCTGTGTGAGTTTTGGCTTGTTTTGATGTTGTTGTATGTTTGAGTTTTGTCGGTGTTATTCGCCCTTATTTGTGTTATGTTCGATCGTTAGGCTTCGATATTTGCGGCAACCACGAGGACGATCCTCCGCAACAACTTGAGCAACAAAGCACGAAAAGCGCTTGATCATGATAATCCCAAGATTTTAAAGTCTAATATTTTGTTTCATTTGTATGTATGCATCGCTAATTTGTGTTAAATTGATTAGTTAAACTGTAAATGCATATCCTGTAGACAAAATATTGACCTCTACTACCGAGCCTAGGTTATTTGTCTTGTGATTAGAGGTTGGATGATCTCTTGTCACTTAGTAGATCCGAGTCAAATTGCTTAGACATGCTTAGTATCCAGAGAAATGGGCGGTTATCGACTTAGTCGGTAACCTTGATCACACAAAATTTACTACAACTTTATGTTTCAAAGATTTCGCTTTGTTTAATTGCAAAACTAAAAATGAAAACAAAATGATTTGGGACGCGCACAATGGTAAGATTGGTGTGATCTTTGGGTGTGATCGAAAGGTGCCCGGTCAATTAAGGACCGAACATCTTGTGAGTGAATTTTTATCCAGCATTTCGCGTGCTAACCACACTAGAGTATATGGGACCTCTCTTGACCTAGTACTTTGGCGTGTATTGGCCCGGTCGCAGGAGGTCGCAGGAGGGATGGAGGTGGGAGCATGGTAGTTGTCCAAAAGCTTTATCCCGAGTGGGTAGTTGTCTTTTCGGCTTTACCATGTAAGCGTATGGGTTTCATCCATACGAGCGGCTCGTAGTTAATACACAATATTGGAACAAGTCTCGAGGACTTAGCTGTGCAAAGATACCTTCTAAGTGTGCTTTGGCTTAAAGGCGGTGCAAGTGTGGAGTGCAGTGGTACACCCTGCAGGTTAAAAACTATTCGAATAGCCTCGCCCTAGGTGATGGACACGCTTGGGTAAGCTTTTCAAGAGTTAGACTACAACATTTAAATTAAAACTTGATGGGTGGTACGAATGGGATTCGTGCTATTGTTGTGGTGACTATTGGGATAGTCACTTCTAGGTTGTTTATCTTTCGCTTTGTTATTATTATCTTTATCGTTATTTCAATCTTAAAATGAATTGCAACTTGCCTTTAAACCAGATACCTTATTGCAAATGAAAATCGGCTTTATGCAAATGAAACATATGGCCTCCACTAAGTAAGCTCGCATGTAGCTTATGAACAGTGTCCGCTAGTTCACACGTCACTTGCGGGTACAAAGACAATCTTTGTACTGTGTGCTTTGCTTAATGTTTTTGTTGCAGAGGAAGAAGGTGAGCCTCGGGGCCTCACTTACGTGAGTCAGGCTGCCGCTTCGTGGGTGACGACTAGACTTGGCGGTCGGGCGGATGCCTTGTGGGTTGGAGGCACGCCGATTGGCTTTGTTTATAGCCATCTTATGGCACTTTTGCTTCACTGCCGTTCTTGTTTATTTGTGTATCTTGGCCCGCCGCCTTTGTCCGTAATAACTCTACTATTTGTTTATCTTCCGCTTGGTAGTGTGGTGTTTGGACTCTATGTTTGGAATGGAGTTGATGTCTAATTTTGTACCGAGGTGTGTATACCGCTCGGGAAGTATACATATTCGAGGATCGCTTTATTTGATTTGTGATGCTAGGACCAGGAGGTTGGTTAAGCATTACAAGCCAAATAAACTGGGGTCCTCACAGTGTTCGTAGCCAAGATCGTGAGAGTTGAGCGACTACTACCGAACGTATCTTCTCATCGAAAGATCGGGCCAAAAATTGGACCTTCGGGTTCATCATCTGGGCTCCTCGTTGTGGTCGGATAACGAAAGTGCATGGCCATGCTACTTGTGGTCGAAGTGTTGACCACATGAAGTTATTTGACATTTGATCGAGAAAGTATTGAACATTCAATGGATGACAAATAATCTCACCTGGAGTTCAACCAGATATCATGAGGCAAAGGGAGAATACACAAGCAGGTCGTTCAGTCGAGCTGGTCGTAGACTGGTCAAAGCTGGTTGTATGGAGATACGAGCTGGTCGTAGACTGGTCGTAAACTAGTTGTATGGAGATACGAGCTGGTTGTAGACTGATTGAAGTTGGTTGTAGACTAGTCGAAGCTGGTCCCAAACTAGCCATATAGAGATATGAGCTGGTCGTAGACCGACCGAACATAATCACAAACTGGACGTAAGGAGTTACAAACTGGTCATAGTTAAGTACTAACTAGTCGTAAGGAGTTACGAACTGGTTGTAACTAATTATGGACTAGTCATGACTAGATACGAACTAGTCGTAAGTGATAAAGACCTAGTCGTAGATCATATTGCATTAAGGTTTGTCTCATATATTCCATGTGTGTTCAGGAATCGTTATGTGCTGCTAGGTACCACTAACGACTTGTGGTCGAAAAAGAGTTTCTAGGTAACAACCGATCACACATGAACCTATAGGGTCACACACTTAAAGGGCTAGGATTTGATTTCGATGATGATCCAAATTCTTGTAGGCCTCGAGTTCCTAATGGGCCTCAAATTGGAGACCCATCATGGATGCCTATATAGAGCGGGGCGATGGCATGGGGTGAAGTAATCTTCTAAAGAATTCCCAAAACCCTAATAGCCATGCCTTCCTCAACCACACCGCCGACACTAGCACTCCAGCGCGTGGTGTTCCTTCCCCGTATGTGTGGATACCTTGGAGGTGTTGTTACGAAGCATCAACACTAGGACGATCTGCAACTCGTGACGATCTCAGGAGTAGGAGGAGAAGACGTGCGATGAGTATGACTACTATTGCATCAACTCGCTAGATCGACTCTACTTCCGCTACGAGTCAGCGCGTCTAGTGGTATTCTCATGATCTATTACTAGCGGAGGTTCCTTGGTTGCGCGGTAATTTTTTTTTATACTTTCATAGCCTACCCGCATCCCTTCAGAATTGTTGCAGATGGTTGAGACACGCAAATCGCTTGGAAGCTACTCTGTTGGGAATAATCAGTCTCTTTGGATGCCAAACTAGGTAATTTTGGGGAATCATTGCTAGATTGATTTTGGTGTTAGAAAATTCTAAGATTGGGTGATGTTATAAGAATTTCTTGTGAATATTAGGATGTGATGATGGATATGCCTTGATTATGAATGATTTAAAGAATAGCAGATTGGCATATTATATAGATTATGGAGAAATAAAATGAGTGTAGATGAAAAAAAATAGTTGGATCATGAAAAGTATCTAAATTTGAAGCACTGTTTTGATTATCAGGTATTGAAAGGAGAAATTGGATTTAATCAAATCTTAAGTTTATTGTAATGTTGGTTGGAGAATTAGAATGGAGAAATATGGGCAGTAAAGGTAGCGAGTAAAATACAAAAATAATTGTATTTATCAATTCAAGATGTTAATTTTTGGTAGAGTTGATTGAATCTTGCAGAATGTGTGTGCTTGGTGAAGATATGGTATTTGGGAGGATTTACCGTCATTAGAGGATTAATTTAATGGACAAAGAGGGGGAATTGCATGTATATCAGATTGTTAATGGAAATTATGTTTCTAATATTGATGGTTATCTTACTGATATTGGAGTTGGTCTAAATATTTATTGGATAGTTGGAGATAAAATAGTTTGGTGGGTTTAAATTTGAATTTAATGGATTACAAGTAGCAGCTTGGAAAGTTTTATAATCAACACATTGTATATATAAAAAGAAATTATGGAGGATTGCGATTGATAAATATGCTTGAGAAATTAAGTAAATGATGTCATGGATTTATTTAAAATCTTGGAAAAGGCAACAGTGCAATTATAATGTTAGAGAAATTTCGTTCCAAAAAGGATATAACACGTTGTGAGTTTGTGGTAGATTTGCTTGAGTAACTTGTTAAGGACTAAATCTTGTGCGCCATTGAATTGGGCCTTAACTGTACAACCACATGTTCGGTATGGGACGGACCTAGCCAATTAATTAGCAATGTATTAGTTTTCATTCTGTCTTGGAAGTGTGAGTTGCGGGATAGATGTATACTCATAGTAGCACAAGAGGGGGGCCCTATCTGGTCGAAAAGACATTCAGTGCTGAAACCTTAGCGGGCAGAATTGGGCTAAGAAGGAGCTTTGTAAAGGCCTTGTGATGATCACTTAGTCGCACACCTAAGGAAGTTTGGTCAGACACTTTGAGTTGATTTATCTCTTGTAGGTAAAGCTGTACAATCTCTGCAAAGTTAAAACTATTTAAACAGCTGTGTCCACGGTCATGGACGTGTCCGGAGATTTCACACGAGAGGTAGAGTTTCTTCATAAAATGTGTCGGAGTGTGATTGGAAGTTCACTTGATGAATATCATGTTCATTTGGTGAATGTGTAATTCATTTGGTGGTTTGTGTTGGGAAGTAAATGGGGAGTTCACTAGTTGATTTTAAAGAAACTGTTTACTTTATTTACTTATGCTCTTTTAAATTATGCAATTTAATCTATTTATTGTATTTATTGTCAATGCTGCTTTCTGCAAAAGAACCATACAACTAACCATTTTTCAAGCTTTGCATGAATTTATATGCATACTATTTCCTTATGACTTGCTGAGTACTTTATGTGCTCATGACATCGATTTCGGCTGCTCAGTTGAAGAATACCAAGCTGCTCAAGAGTTCTTCGCCCAGTAATACCATGAAGGCTTTGCAGATTAGGATGCATTCTCCACTCGATTGCATGTGGGCATGTTGATTAGCCTTTCCGTGTTTTCCCATTCCGCTGTAAGAGTTTATTTATGTCTTTAGCCCTACGTGGCAAGTTAAGCAAATGTTGACCATAAGGTCCAGTTATTATTATTATTTAATATTTTGAGTTCTTTTTAGTTAAATCGATAAATTGATGGTATTTTATCGATGTTTCCTCTGTGAACTAGCTATTGTTCTGGGACTAGTTCAGAAAACACAGAGGGTTTTAAATGTGTAAATTCGGGTCCCGACACCTCATCAACTGAACAACATTGTTTATATCAAGAATGAGTACATAGAGTACTCAGCAAGTTGCACCATAGAATGCAATTGTACATGCTGGCTTGTTCTAAAGGATATGGCATCTATGGTTCTTTTGCATAAAAGCAACAGTTGCAGTTGAATATGAATAATAGATTGAAAACACGATTGAAAACAAATAGTAATAATAATTATAACAAGTATTTTACAAAACTCATTTGGTCTAAATCCATTATTCCACACAACTGCATAAGTTTACTCACACAGTTGTCCCTCTCAATTGTTTTATGAAAATCTACCTCTCGTGTGAAATCCCCGAGCATGTCCATGATGCGGAAGTGCCTATTCGAATAGATTTATTAACACTTGGTAGAGGTTTGTACACTTTACCCATAAGATATAATCAGTGTGGCCTACACCAATCATAACAAAACCTTTTCAAAACTTAATCTCAACAATTGACCCTCTCGTTGTTTATACTGCCGGCACCAAACCCCCACATAGGTTGTTGGCCTGTCATACACCGTTGGACCTAGACACGGCGAACAGCTCATAAATGTGAGCCAACCACAGAGAGAGAATAACACCTCCACCTTATCATAGAGCTTAACCTACTGCCTGAGTAGTCAATGTCAAGACTCCATAACTTACTAAGTTAGGTCTGTCCCACACTAGGCATGTGGTCGTACAGTTATAACTCAGTTCAATGGTGCACAAAGTTAGATCCTTAATTGACCAAGGCAAGACTGCAAAACTACTACCAATTATCCCATCCATATTTTTCCAAACGCACATAGCTCAACCATATCACAATTCTATCCACTTGCCTTGGTCTAAATCTTTTCATGCCCTGTTGGTTAGGTGCAACACATGCCATCAATGAGTGACAACATACAACACATAGTCTTTCCACAAGGTTGTTCCATAATTACTTATTTAAGTTTAGATTTGCAACTCAAAATGATATCAATAATCCGTTGCATGGCTAAGAAGACTATTCATGTCTAACAAACCCACGTTGGTGCTATAATAATACCAACTAACTATTAACCAAACTAGGGTGACAAAAGATCATGGTAATATAATGAGCAAGGTGGATACAATCAAATGGGTGTATAGCTAATCCCAAAATATTTAAAGAATTAAATAATTAAAGTAACATGTAATAATTTGAATCAAAGTAATTTAGAAAAACTAGGTTCAACATGATCAAAGGTACAACTTGCCTTGCTATAGCAATGATGTTGTTCTCTTATCTTCGATCTTCTATTTCCTTGATCTTCAGCTCCTTCGAACAATTTTGGAACCTCAACGTCTAACGAGGGAGAAAGCGCAAAAATAAATAAAATTCAAACAGACAAATAAAATATACTCCAAATTCAAATTGAATGATACTGGAAGGTAGGGCTTGATTTTATATGAATTTAGAAACTTGAATGGGTTCAATCGGAGTTAGTATGAGGAAGAACGAGCTCTTAGAAGTTCGATCAGGAAGGACAATGCTGAAAAAGAAAAAGGAAGAGAGAAACTGATAGGTGGGGTCCACAGAATATTCCCAGAATCTTTTATTTCAGAAATATTGGAAAAAGGCTGAGTGTATGACATGTGGGGCCGATTGAGATTTATGGATTTTTGGAATAAAAAGATATTCAGGAAAAGACTTAGAGACTAACATGTGGGGCCATTGGTCTATAGACCAAGTCCACCGAGGCATGCTAGTCCACGGTAGACCAAGCTCATGGAGCTAGTGTTTGACCAGGACATGCGTAGCCCGCATGCAAGCGAGAGAGAATTTGATCTACGGTTTGGATTGGGTGGATGACATGTGGGACTCGCACGTCAAAGAGAGAAAGAAGGAGGATGACTCTGGTCAGCCACATGGACAGTGACTAGATAGACATGTCGCACAATGGGATGAGGTCACAAGGAGATGGCACTGAGGTGGCTGACAATGTGGCGAGGTGGCGGGCGTGGCGAACAGTGCTGATGCAACGTGCACATGGAGCTGACGCAACGGACACATAGGACAAAGCGATGACATGACACAAGGTGGCACTGGTGACGTGGCGGCGCACGGGGCTCACGAGCTTGCCAACGATAGTAGGCACGGCAGAGGCGATGGAAGGGCAAAACGGGGAGAGGAGATTGAGGCGAAGTTGGTGACTCATATGCGGAGACTAGGCATTGAAAGTGCTGGCCGGTAGCGAGCTCAAGGCGGCGGCGGATCGACTACGGTGGTGAGGTAGTTCTAGTGAAGTTCCTAGGAAAATGAGGGAAGAATGGTGTAGAACGCGGTGTGGGGATGAGTTAGGTGGGGAAGATGAAGGCGAAGGACCACCGGTGGCAGCACAATCGGCCGGTGAAGGGCGGTGGCCAAAAAAGAGAGACAAAAGAGGAATCTTCGCTCACGGTGCACCAAACTCGAAATCAAAAGAGTAGAAGTGTAGATCGGGCGCTAGAACACGGTGTGACGTGAGAGATTTGGCGAGAAGCTAACTGGAGAAGCAGGAAATAGAACGGAAGCATTTTTCGGGTGCATGGGCATGATCGGAGTCGAGGAAGAAGTGGAGATGGCGATGTGGTGCATGGGAGCTTCAGTAGTTGGGTGCAACCAGCGGAGAAAATTGAGGTGGAGCCGATGGTACAATGCGGTGGAGGAACGGGTGCGGCAAAGCCAGCAACGGACTTAGGGAAGATGAAGTCAGGCGGCACTTCATGGAGGCATTCCGGGTAGAGGAGAACTAGGGCACAGAGGCAGCAGGGTGAAGCGAAGCAGAGGTGCGAGTTGGAGGTGGATTTATAGACCGGGCAGGTGTGCTCGACCCAGATGTCGAGGGCAGCACAGACTAAGTGTCCATGGCGCGCACGGGAGCAGCGATGGAGGTGCTAGCAAGCGGGCTAGCACACGCATGTGGCTGACGGTGGGCCCGAGCTGAAGTGGGTGGAGCACAGAAGGAGGCGGAGATGGGCCACGAACAGGGTGGACCGACGGAGAGAGAAGGGAGTAGGCTGAAGGGATTCGGCCCACAAGGATTTTCAGAAATAGAAATTGATTTAGGAGTTTTTAGAAAAAAGGTTGAAATTCAAATGAGCTCAAATAAATACCAAATAAACTCTAAAAAATCCAAGAACATTCAGGAAAATTACTTGGAACATAAGGAACACAACTGATGTTTCCATTAGTAAAATTAAATAGTTTTAATTTCAAAAATTCCCAATTAAGCTTCATTAAACCAAAGAAAATTCGTGGAATTTTTTGAGGACCTAAACTACACAAAAGATTTTTAGAAACTCAAATTTTGGGTCGTTACATTGATCCACCTGACAGTGTTAAAACCATTGAGTGTAAATGGGTTTTGAAGAAAAAGATAGATATGGATAGAATGTTCACATTCATATGGCACGATTGATGGCAAAAGGTTTTAGACAAATTCAAGGTGTTGATTATGATGAAACCTTCACGCTCGTCGCTATGGTCAGGTTTATCCGAATCATTCTAGATATTACTGCATATTTTGATTATGAGATATGGCAAATGGATGTCAAAATGACTTTCCTAAATAGAAACCTAAGTGAGGATGTGTACATGACACAACTTGAGGATTTTGTCAATCGATAGAAAGCTATGAAGATATGCAAGCTTCAGAAATTCATCTATGGATTAAAGCAAGCATCTCGGAGTTGGAATATTCGTTTTGATGAAGTGGTCAAAAGGTTTGACTTCATCAAGAATGAAGAAGAAACTTGTGTTTACAAGAAGGTTAGTGGGAGCAAGCTTATTTTTCTGATTTTATATGTGGATGACATATTACTGGTCGAAAATGATATTCATATGGGAAAATTTGCTACAGGCCACTGCAAATTCGCCTTCTTTGCCAACGGGCATCTGAAATTCGTGGTGCAGCCAAAAGACACCGCAAAAACGTGTAATTTTGCTATAAGATACTAAGACGATTATTATATCATTTTCGGGTGGAAGAGGAGAGAGAAAGCACGTGAAATGTCTCTTTTACCCTTCCTCTTCTTTTCACTCTCTCTCTCTCCCCCCCTCACGGCGCGCGCCTCGGGCGCCTTCTTCCTCTTCCACCTCCGCCTTCCTTGCGCCACTTCCCCTCGCAACGCCCGCCACTGTGCCTTCTTCCTTCGACATCGCCGCCTCCTCCGGTGCCGATCCACTTGCCACGCCGCCTCCTCCTCCTCGCGGCCTCCCCTCGGCATGGCCGCCGCCTCTCTTCGCGCCGCCTCCCACTCGCCACGGTCGAGAAGGCCAGCCCGAGTCGCCTCTACGCTCTTTCCATCTCCCCCAAGCTCCTTCACCCGTCCTCTCCTCCCTGAGCTCCAAGTAAGCAATGACTCGAATGCCAACCATCGAGTCGCCGCGCCGCCTCAAGCACTCCGCCGCTCGCGAAGCCAGTCCCTTCGATCGCCACGACGCGCCCAACCCTACATGGAGCATAAACCCTCCGTCAATTTGAAGAATGCCCCACCGGAGAGCCGCGCCCGAGCCCTCTTCCCCGGTTTCGGCCAATATCGCCTCCACCGCCGCCACTTCCTCCCCGGCCATCCTCCCTCCAATTACTTCACACGGGAGTATACCCTGACCTTCCTCTACCTTCTCCAACCTCTAATCCGTTCTCTCTTCTTTCCCAGGTCGCCGCCACCGTTAGAGCTCCCGCACCGCTCATGGTCGCCGCCGCGAGCCCGCTTCGGCTTCTCCCCACCGCCGCTACTGGTCCCGATGAGTTCCCCTGGGCCTCCTCATGCTCATACTCGCCCTAAGTCTCCTTCGCCCTCACCCGAGCGCCGCCCCACCTTGCTACCCCCACGGCCGGCCGCCGCTTGCATCCTCCCAGCCGCCACAGTGCCGCCGGAGCCGCGCCAAGACCACCCTCATGGTCGCCTTCACCCCCTGGTCGACTGGTACACATAGAGCAAGAGAAGAGGAAGGAGACCGAAGGGTAAGAGAGACATTTCACGTGCTTTCACTCTCCTCTTCCACCCAAAAATGATATAATAATCGTCTTAGTGTCTTATAGCAAAATTACACGTTTTGCGGTGTCTTTTGGCTGCACCACAAATTTCGGATGTCCGTTGGCAAAGGAGGCGAATTTGCAATGGCCTATAGCCAATTTCCCCTATTCATATACTTGAATCTGTAAAGCTTGTTGAGAAATAATTTCTCTATGAAAAACTTAGGAGATGCAGTGTATTTTTTGGGTACGAGGATCTATAGGGATAGATACAACAGGCTAATTGGATTAAGTCAAGATAAGTACATAGACAAGGTGTTGATATGGTTCAACATGTAGGATTCCAAGAAAGGTTTCTTGTCCATGTCACATGGCATTAGTCTTAGCAAGAGTCAGTGTCCTTCGACACCTGATGAGCGAGACAAAATGAGTAGAATTCCATATGCTTTGGCTATTGGATCTATCATGTATGTTATACTTTGTACACGCCCTAATGTGGTATGCTCTAAGTGTTACAAGTAGATATCAGTCAGATCCAGGTAAAGGTCACTGGATAGTAGTCAACGAATATCCTAAAGTACTTAATAATGACTAAGGATGCATTCCTTGTTTATGGCGGTGAGGAAGAGCTGATCGTAAGTGGTCACACCGATGCTAGCTTCCAAACTGATAAGGATGATTTCATATCACGGTCTGGGTTTGTGTTTTGTCTTAATGGAGGAGCCGTGAGCTAGAAAAGTTTCAAGCAAGAAACAGTTGCTGATTCTACAACAAAGGCTGAGTATCTTGCGGCTTCTGAAGCTGCAAAAGAAGCCATGTGGATAAGAAAGTTCATTTATGAATTGGGTGTGGTTTGTAGTGCTTCCAGTCCAATAGATCTCTATTGTGATAATAGTAGAGCCATTGCACAAGCTAAGGAGCCTATATCGCATCAAAAGTCCAAAGACGTACTTCGATGATATCACATTATTTGTGAGCTTGTTGAAAGAGGTGATGTAAAGATATGCAAAGTGCACACAGATTTGAATATTACTGATCCGTTGACAAAGCCTCTCCCACAACCTAAGCATGAGGTGCACACAAGAGCTATCAGTATTAGATACTTGTATGATTGACTCTAGTACAAGTGGGAGACTATTGGTGATATGCCCTAGAGGCAATCATAGAGATGATTGTATCACGTCTATGTTTATGAGTTACAGAATAAATTTTATTATGTTCCTTGGATGAATTGCCATTTATAAAGATTAACAAGTATGCCACTTGTTGCTGAACCTCTTTAAGTTATATGATGTCATTCTAAATATATCTCTAGTCGGATGTCACTGATCGGGACACTAGTGACCTATCGACCAGCACATGTATTGATTGATGACTATGTTTCACCGGTCATGGATATGGGGATATCGAATCAATAATTTGAACACATGTTAGAGAACATGGCGTTGGATTGACCCACCATGAGATACTATTGAGATTGTTATGATTATTTGTGTCATTAGTTAGTCTCAAGTAATGATGATGTATAATCCTTAGACCTGAGATCAGCATGGTTTCCTATATGTGTAATAGTATACTTACGGGTTGACAAATGCTACTCCGTAACTAGGTAATTATAAAGGTACCTTTCGGGTATGCTATGAAACATGCGGAGGGATGTAACTAGTCGGATATGGGATTTGCCCTTCCTAACATAACAGGAGAGATATCTTTGGGCCCCTCGATGTGGTTGGATAAAAAAAGTGCATGCCATGCCACTAGTGGTCGAAGAGTCGACGAAATGAAGTTATCCGTCACTAGATCGAGAAAGTATTGAACAGTCCATGGAGGACATATATCTCACTTAGAGTTCAACCAGATATCGTGAGACAAAAGGAGAATACACTAGCAGGTCTTTAGTCCGACCAGATCTGAACTGGTCGTAAGCTGGTCGTACATGATCACTAACTGGTCGAGGAACTGGTTGTAACTAAATATGAACTGGCTGTATGGACATACGAGCTGGTCATAGTGATAAGGACCTGATCGCAAATAATATTACAAAAGGTTTGTCTGATATAATATTTATGTGTATAAGGGAATTAATCGTTATGTCCTGCTAGGAACCTTAAATGACTTGTGGTCGGAAAGGAGTTTCTGAGTCACAACCGATTACACATGAACCTACAGGGTCACACACTTAATGGGTTGCAACAAACTAGTTCAAATAGGATCCATTATGGGAACTTTATAAGGGGATGCATTGGGCTATTGGGACGTAAGAGTTGCTTCATTGAAACCCTAGTCGCCATTTTCCCGAAGGCCCTATCGTGTGTGTTAGTGCTAGCACACCAATGTGGGGCGTTCCATCCCTGAACGTGTGGATACTATAGAGGCGCTGCTGCGATTGCTGCTGCGCTGATCGAGGACGATCCGCGACGTACTCAAGGAACGTGATATATTGCTGGAGGAAATGATCGGAGCCAAGGACGTTGTAAGATTGACTATGACCACTATATTGACGCACTCAACGTTGGATCAGGCTGCTCCAACTCTTCTTCCGTTGCACTGCGCGTCTAGTGGTAACGATCTGTGATCTCTTATTTGCATGGCTTCTTGTTTTATGTGATAAAATTTTGAATTGTGCGCTAATGTAGCCTACCTGTATCCCTTCACTCCTCTCTTGGGAGCATCGCAATGGCTAGTGTTAAGTTGAACAACAAAATTGCATTTTCATTAGATTGTATGAAGTAGTTATCTCTTGATATACAAGTGTTGTAGACATTGTGATTGAAAAGTACCAAAAGACCCAACTAGCTAAGCTTTCATTTGTGTCAAGTTTATCTAAAGAGTTATCTAGGTTTAGTCCAGTCCGAGGTAGCTAGTGTATTAAGTTGAAATTGTTTTTCACCCTTAAAGTCACGAGTTTTTGGCTCATTTGGCCCTTTTTTTTGAATGAAATAGCAAATGTAGCCCCCTCGCATCCGAAAAAACAAAAATGGTGCCACGGTTGGCAACATGTGTCTTTGCCATGCTCCCAATCTACGAAAGCCACCTACCGCCCTCTTAGTCCGCAGAAAGCCACCTTCGGCGTTCCTAGTCCGCGGCAAGTGGCCTGCCACGCTCCGAGCCGGTGGTAGGATGGCATGTGCATGTGCCTTTCTACCGCAGGCTAGGAGCGCGACCTGTGGCCTTCCATGGACTAAGAGGGTGGTAGGTGGCTTCTACAGACTAGGAGCGCGGTAGGTGCCCATTGCGGTGTCATTTTTGCAATTTTGTGTAAGTGAGGGCTACTTTTGCCATTACAAATAAAGAACGTACCAATTTAGCCTAGGTCAACCCAAGGGGGGCAGCTGGGGCTTGCGCCCCCTATCAAGGAATGTCTCACAGTGTACCCCCATAGGACTCCTATTTAGATAGTCTCTCTAAAATACGAGGATACTTGGATGGATCCCATCTACGAGTATCTTCAGAAGGGCACAATACCCAATGACGATCTTGAGGCAGATAATTTATTCTGTAAGGCCAAAATGTATACTTTGGTCAAGGAGTCCTCTATAGACGAGGCACTCAAGTCCTTCTTATGTGATGCATATCGCAGAGAATGATTAAAACTCCTTCACGACATACATGGAGGCCTATGTGGAACTCACACTTCTTACAGAACGCTGGTCGGAGAAGCCTTTCGATAAGGTTTTTACTAGCCAGCAGCCCTCCATGATGCTAAAGAGTTGGTTAAAAAGTGTGTACAATGTCAGTTTCATAGCAGACAAATACACCAACTGACTCAAGCATTACAAACCATACCTCTCTCTTGGCGTTGCAACCCGGGGTTTTGATATCCTAGGACCTTTCCCAAAAGCACCAGGAGGCTTTGAGTTCCTTTTTGTGGCTATTGATGCGTTCACAAAATGGATTTAAGCCGAACTTGTTACTGGGATAACAACGAAAGCAGCCAAGAGGTTTATGATGAAAAGTGTAATTACTCGATTTGGCGTTCCAAGTCGAATAATTGCAGATAATGGGAGCACAAAAATCCAAGAATTTTGCGAAGAGTTGTGTACCAAACTGTGTTATGCCTCTGTCACCCACGCACAAAGCAATAGGGCAGTTGAAAGAGCGAATGGACAAATTATGCAGAGAATTAAAACTCGAGTCTTCGACCAGCTTATAAAGCATTCGGGGGCGTGGGTAAAAGAATTATCTTTAGTATTATGGGTAATTCGCACGACTTCTAATCGAGCAACAGGTGAAACACCCTTTTTTCTAGTTTTTGGGGTTGAAGCTATGCTTCCACCAAAACTAAAGATTCAGTTGACCATGGTCGAAAATTACAATGCCTCTGGCCAAAACAACTTCGAGCAGATGACATCAACCTACTCGAAGAAAAGAGGGATCAAGCTTTAATCTGTTCGGCAGTCTTCCAACAAACCCTGCACAAATACGATCATAGTAAAGTCCAACCTCGTAGCCATGTTGTAGGTGACTTGGTATTGAAAAAGATTTAATCCCAGTCTAATCGGAACAAACTTTCCCCTAAGTGGGAATATCCTTACACAGTGGTTGAAGTTACATAACCAAGCCCAGTACGACTAGCAATGGAGGATGGCAGAATCCTTTCCAACTCATGGAATATCGACCAGCTGAGCAAATCCTATGTGTAACTCCATATATTCTCAATAAATTTTATGCTTTCTTTAATCTTTATTGTCTTAAAATTTTTATTGAGCAATGTTTCGATTTTTGGTCACTTTTTAAACACCTGGTTTTCTTTACACTAGTCGAAGGAGGGTAACATCGCCTAGTCGAACCCTTTCCTTTCTGCACGTGGTCTTACCCACTAGAAGGAACTTCCTAGCGTCGACCTGTTCCTAACTTTTGTTGCCAAAAACAGAGAAACTAGGTTCAACAAAACGTGGTTGAAATAATTTACAACAAGCTCTTTTTAAATTATAGTTTGTTCGAATAGTCTATAAATGCTCGATTCGATTAACCTAGTCAGAGGAAGTACACCACCTAGTCAAAGTCTTTCCTCTCTGCATGTGGTCCAGCTCACTAGAAGGAACTTCCTAGCGTCGCCCTGTCTCTAACTCTTTTTACCAGTCCATGACAATTGAGTTTAGTTTGTTGATCTCTGCGATTTGGTTAACCTGGTCGGAGAAAGGAACATCAACTAGTTGAAGTCATTCCTATCTGCACGTGGTTCTACCCACTAGAAGAAACTTTCTAGTTTTGACTTGTTCCTAACTCTTGCAACCAGTACATGACAATCGAGATCGACAACAAACGTCGAACAACTTTTTACGTAAATACTTTTCTCACTATTTACTTAGTTTATATAAATAAACTAAGCAAATAGTCGGGGGCTACGATAAAGTTATTCATATGAGTTCATTTCTTAGTATTAAGTTCAATTTTCTTTTCTATTTATTGTCTTATAGTTACTAACTACTCGATGAGACAATTTGCAGAAAAATAAAGGTTTATATTCATAAAAAAGATAATCTTTACAATGATATTCCCTATTACAAACTACTCTGGCGAAGGAGATTCGATTTGCTGAAGGGATACGGGTAGGCTACGATAGCAACAATTCAAAATTTCTACCACGTAAACCAGGATGCCAAACAAGTAGATGATCACAGATCATTACCACCAGACGCATAGTGTAGTGGAAGAAGAGTCAGAGCAGCCTGGCGTAACAACAACCGTAGCAGCGCCTCTACGGTATCCACACATCTAGGGAAGGAACAACCAGACATCAGTGTGCTAGCACCAAGTCGCACGGCAGGGCTCTCTCGGGAAGATGGCGGCTAGGGTTTCGGTGGAGTAACTGACGTCGCTCGCATATCCCCCAATAGCCTCAAGCATCTCCTTATATAATGCCTATGACGGATCCTATCCGAACACGTTTTGTTCCAACCCGTTAAGTGTGTGACCCATTAGGTTTATGCATAGTCGGTTGTGACTCGAAAACCCTTTTCTGACCATGAGTCATAGCGGTCCCTAGAAGAATATAACAATTTTTGAATACACACAAATTATATCAAATGAACCTTAATACAACATGATCTACAACCAGGCCCTCATCACTTACGACCAGCTCGTATCTCGTCATGACCAGTCTGTATTTAAGTACGACCAGTTCGTAACTCCTTACGACCGGTTAGTACTTAAGTACGACCAGTTCGTATTTAGTCTCGACCAGTTCATAACTACTTACGACCAGGTTTCAACCACTATATGATTTCGACTAGTCTACGATTAGCTCGTATCTCCATACGACCAATCTGTAACTGATCGAACTAAGCGACCTACTCGTGCATTCTTTCTTTACCTCACGATATCTGGTTTGAACTCAAGGTGAGACATTGTGTCATCCATGGACTGTTCAATACTTTCTCGATCAAGTATCGGATAACCTTATGTGGTTGAACTCTTCGACCATGAGTAGCATGGCCATGCACTTTCTTTATTCGACCACTTCGAGGGGTCCAGAGATATCTCTCCCATTATGTTAGAAAGGGCAAATCCCATATCTAACTAGTCACATCCCTCCGCATGTTTTATAGCATACCTGAAAGCTACCTTTATAACTACCCAGTTATGAGTAGCATTTGGCAACCCCTAAGAGTGCTATTACACATGTAGGGAACTATGCTAATCTCAGGTCTAAGGATTATACATCATAATTGCTTGAGACCAACTAATGACACATAGAATCATAATAATCTTAGTAGTGTCTCAAGGTAGGTCTATCCAACCCCATGTTCTCTAATATGTGTTGATTCGATATCCCTATATCCATGACCGGTGAAACATGGTCATAAATCAATACATATGCTGGTTGTAGAGTCACTGGTGTTCCGACCAGTGACATCTGACCAGGGATATAATTTAGAATGATATCATATAAGTTAAAGAGCTTCACTAATAAGTCACATACTTGTTAATCTTTATAACCAATGATTCATTCAAGGAATAGAATAATATTTATTCAATAACTCATAAACATAGACGTGATACAATCATCTCTATGATTGCCTGAATGTTATTGAAGAAATGTTATAAGTGATGAGGACCTGGTCGTAGATCATGTTGCATTAAGGTTCATTCGATAGAATTTGTGCGTATTCGGGAATCGTTATGTTCTGCTAGGAACCGCTAACGACTCGTGTTCGGGAAAGGTTTCCGAGTCACAACCGACTATGCATAAACCTAACAGGTCACACACTTAACGGGTTGGAACAAAATGTGTTCTGATAGGATCTGTCATGGGCACTATATAAGGAGATGCTTGAGGCTATTAGGGACATGTGAGAGACGTGAGTTGCTCCACCAAAACCATAGCCACCATCCTCCCGAGAGAGCCTCGCCGTGCGACTTGGTGCTAGCACACCGGCGTCTGGTTATTCCTTCCCTGGACGTGTGGATACCGTAGAGGTGCTACTGCAGTTGCTATTGTGCTTGAGAACAATCCACGATCTTCACAAGGAACTTCAAAGGTTGCTAGAGGAGACGATTGACTCGCGGGGGCACTGGACGATTGACTACGACCACTACATCGACGTGCTCTTCATTGGATCAGGCTGCTCCGACTCTTCTTCCGCTGCACTGCTCGTCTGGTGGTAACGATCTATGATCATCTACATGTTTGGCATCCTAGTTTATGTGGTAGAAATTTTAATTTGTTGCTATCATAGCCTACCCGTATCCCTTCACTTTGAACAAAGGAAGAGATAGTAAGAAAAAGGAAAAATCCAAATATAAAAATATTTGGCGTCAAGTACTTACGCTAATAGCTGCCCAGGCAAACTTGGCATACACAAACTCGGAACCTTGTAATTCATCAAGTCCATTGACTTGGTCCCACCATACTCTTTGAAGACACTCGTCATCAAAGATATGTCCCCTATTTGGAATGTCCATAGGGTGTGGGACTCGGTCACGAGACCTCATGAAGAAGATCCGACGATTGGTGAACCGAAGAACTCGGGGAAGAGGTTGAAAAAGTCTTTGTCTTCTTCTTCTTCTTCTTCGTGGATGTTGGCAACAGAAACAGGTCCTCCTTGAGGTCCAGGAGGGACGTCTTCCATGACTTCCTTTGCGGTACGGTGATTGGACGTTGCTCCTCCATCTTGACTGAATGCTTCCGATGATCGTAGAACCAAGTCCCTTGTCTAATTATTGATATCTTTAATAACCAGTTCGATCACCATAGTATTTGTGAGACCTCGGGGTACTTAGCTTGTAATGCTTAATCTTCCCTTGACTCTAGCATCATAAACAAAATATATCATGCCTCGATGGACATGTGCTTCCCAGAATTGCTGCACATATATATCTTTACAAAATCATGCATCATTTCCATACAACATATAACAACAAGTCTAGCAAAAAACATACAATAGATAGAGTTATTACAAAAGAGCCGACTGGCCAAATGACAACAAGGTAACAAGTAACAGCGGAAGCAAAAGTGCCATAAGATGGCTATAAACAAAAGACGACCGGTTAGCCAACACAACCCACAAGACAACCGACCGGGCCGCCAAGCTAGTCGCACCTGCCGCAGCAAGACTCACAGAAGTAGACCCCTTGGGGATCCACTTCCTCCTTTGCACACAACAAGATATGCAGATGAGTACAATAATGTACTCGCAAGACTTACGAGTAACAAGCCTATACATAGCTACATGTGAACTGAAACAAAGGGAATGTTTATATGGTTAATTGGACACATAAAGCAACTTTTATTTGCAATAATGTAATAGATTTAAGGCAATTTGTCAAATCTGTTTGTAATAATTGAAATAACAGCGAGGTACAATAAATAACACACGTAACAACCTAGAAGTGACTAACCCAATAGCCATCACAACATAGCATGAATCCCCGATTCGTACCACCCATGTCAAGTTTTAATTTAAAAGGTTACAGTCTAACTCTTGAAAGACCTCCCTAAGCGTGTCCATAACCTAGGATGAGGCTATTCGGATAGTTCAAACCCTGCAGGGGTGTACCAATGTACCCACACTTCGGACCGCCTTTAAGCCACAAGATTAGCGCACTTCCGAAGGTATGCCGACACGGCTAAGTCCTACGAGATATTTCCAATATTGTGTATCAACTACGAGCTGCTCGTATGGATAGAAACCCACACGCTACATTGCAAAGCCGAAAGCCGACAAATCCCATCCTGGGTGAAGGCTTTCGGACAACTACAATGCTCACAACATCTTCCCTCCTACAACCTCCTGCGACTCGGAGCTAACACACGCCAAAGTACTGAGTCAAGAGAGGTCACATACCCTCTAGTGTGGTTAGCACGCAAAAATGTTTGGTTTAGTCTAACAAGATGTTTGGTCCTTGTTGACTCGGGCACCATTCCAGTCACACCCAAAAGCACACCAACATACCATTGTGCCCAAGTCTAAATCATTTTGTTTTCAGTTTTAGTTTTCTCAATTAAACATAGCACAGGTGCTTAATACAAAGCCATAAAGAATTTTTGTGTAATCAATGTTATCGACTAAGTCGACAACCGCCTATTTCTACCGGTAGCTAAGCATGACTAAGCAACATTGACTCGTAAACTACTAAGTGACAAGAGCTCATCCAACGGACTCTAAATCACAGCAAGATAACCCTAGGCTCAGTAGTAGAGGATAAACATTTGCCTACAGATTATGCATCTAATGGGTCAACTAATCGACAATAGGTTAAAACAAGATAGCAATGCATACGTAGAATTTGCAAACAACATATTAGACTTTGAAAATAATAGAAGCAATATGATCAAATGATGCTACATCTGCTTGCCTTGCTAAAGATCACAGTCTTTCTGCTGAGGATCACTCTCGGGTTCAATAAAGTCTTCGAAACCTATCGCAAGAACGCGAAAATCCAATAAGAACGAAGAACACCGAAAGAAACTCAAAAGCCAAAGTTGTCCAAATTCCATGAAATTTACACAACAGCAAGGTTATGATTTTAAAATAATTTAGCAATAAAAATCATTCAATTTGGACTAAGTATGCAAAAGTTATAACCTGAATATTTTCTTTCAGCTTGACAATTCAATTTAAATTAATTTCGGGTACTGTTCATGGCACAATTTTCCAGAAAGTTCTAGAACCAAAAAAATTTATGGCAGGTAGAACATGGCATTCTAGGAACAGCAAAACTGGATTTACTTCATTTGGAGTTAAAATAAATTACTTATGATTTTCCTAAGTTGTAAAATTAGAGCACACCATTTTTCAGAGGCAAGTGCATGAACAAAACCTACCCTACAATAGAGTACATTAACAGAGGGATTTAACAAATTTTAGTTTGCTCAATTTGGAGCTACAGAGAATTACTTATTCATTTTTCAAGTTTTAAACGAATTTCTAGACAACATTTAATGTTAAAACAAGTTAATACAACCTATTTCATTTTCTGCTACAGAATAGCACCTAAATATATTTTTAGATTAAAGTTTAGGTAAGCAGGAATTTATCTCAATAGGAATCGTCTAAAAAGGGGCTAAAATGGATTAGTTATAAATTTTTGAAGTTTTAATACAATTTTCAGTTGACAAATAAAAGCTTACTTGAACACAATCAAACTTAATCAAAACGAAAAGACGTGGACGAACATGGGCCATTGATATTGAATCCCGCGGCTAACGCACACTGGATCAT
This sequence comes from Ampelocalamus luodianensis, assembly GCA_036346255.1. Taxonomy (NCBI): domain Eukaryota; kingdom Viridiplantae; phylum Streptophyta; class Magnoliopsida; order Poales; family Poaceae; genus Ampelocalamus; species Ampelocalamus luodianensis. The sequence continues at coordinate 29,994,221 of CM070626.1, read as the reverse complement.
AGCCGCGCGCGCAGCCCACGCGAGCCCACCGTTGGATCAAGATCCAACTGTGCACAACAATCGGGGCGTTCGGAGGCCCGAACATCTACGTGATCTGAGCCGTAGATCTAGAAATGGGTGGCCCACAGCGATTTGGACGATGGGGCTGTCCGAAAGTTCCCAAAAATCTGGGCCACAGATCTAAAATGAACGGTCCCAAGAGGAGCTAGCGCTGCACACTAAACCCACGTGTTTTAAGTGCACAGTGAGGGTTTTAAGGGTGCGGGCCCACATGTAAGTGGCATATTAAGACTTTTAAGACCGCCATTAATTACTAACAATGATTAGTAGTTAATGAGCCCAATCTTTATCCTAATGACCACGCTACTGTGGTTTAAGCATACGGGCTCACATGGCAGAGACTCACCGAGTCGCTTTAGGATAACCATTTATTGCTAAACAATGATTAACATTAATCATGTCCTAAAGATACTTCATAGTACCAGCGGGGGTTTTAAGTAGTTGGGCCCACTTGGCAGTGCACAAGGGGTCATTTAGGACAACCATTTATTGCTAAAACAATGATTAACAATGATTAGCAATAATGACCGGGTCTGTGTCCTAATTGACAACAACAGAGAGAGAGAGGCGCTCGTCCGACAAAACCCAAGCGCGAAAGGAAGCTTGTCGCCGGCGGCTCCGGCTACCGCGACGGCAACTAAAGGCAAAAATGGAAACGTGATAACCTTGCGCACCCACTGGAGGTAACCTCGACGATGGCGACGGCCTAAAATGCCAGCGAGCCAAAGATAAACGACGGTGACCAAAATGGCCAAAAATGAAAACAGCTAAAAAGCTCCGCATTGCTCAAAAAAGCGAGTGCCAAGCTTCAAGGGACTACTAGGAGGTTACCTGAGCACGGAGAGGGCAAGAAAATAGCCAGAGGAGCTCCGGCGATCAAGTTGCTTGCCGGAGTTGGAGAAGATGATGGAGATAGTGAGGTCTGAGCAAGATGAACATGAAGAATGGTAGGGTTAGCTTCATTATAGCTCATAGATGGTCCATGAGTATTTAATTGAGAAATGAAACACCTTACCAGAGTCGAGGAACAAAGGGGATGGTTTCGGCCGAAAAGATTCAAACTTAAAATTAAGTGATTCCTGTGAATACCACCCAAAATTAAGTTAGGAGAAATGATTAGAGTTTTAAGGAGCTCAAAAGGGTACAAGAAGAAAGGAGGAAGAACCACTGGAGCACCAAAGTCACCAACAAAGAGATTCACGGCCAACAATGGAGGATTTGGGAGATTTTTTAGTTTGGAGCTCACGTGAGTGGGGGGAAACGAAAATGGTGCTGAAAAATAAACAAGGAGGAGCTCGGGGCTATTTATAGCTAGTGAGCAACGGTCACAAGCAGGAGAAGAGCTCCATAGTGGTCTAGGGTTGAACTCGGTTCATGGCGCTGCCATGGACCAAAGAATTGATGGGAGCAGCTGAGAGGAGGACTTTTGAGTGCGAAAACTCACTGATGGCATTAAATGCTGAGGACCAGGAGCAGTTGAACGGTGACGCACGAGGTTGACAAACCCTATCTCCCATGCCCTGTTCGATCACACAGGTACGGGCACGAACGTGAGGAAGAAGATGACCAGGACGTGGTCAATGGCCCACTGTGAGTGAGAGGGTTAAAATGGCTTGGGTTAAAAAGAACTAAAGGGGTTAGGTTATGTTGAACGGAAGAATCTGGACAGTTGGATAAGAAAATGGACAGTCACAATTGAATTGGTTATTTGGAGGGCTCGCAAACGTTTGAATCAATCAAGGTGGTCTGATCAAATTCCAACGGCTGAGATTGACTGGGACAGTCGGAGGTCCGAACGGCCCAGATGATCTTGATCGTTGGATTGAAACCCAACGGTCCAAATCACACGCGCCGAAGTGGCTCGAGCTCGGTGCAGTTAGTTGATCGGGCTCAACCAGTTGGCTCGAGCCAGATTTAAAAAAGCGACCGGCGCAAAAGGGTACGCACCGGAGCGGTTGGATCCACATCCAACGGCTGAAAGGTGATGATGCGATCGGAGGTCCGAAGGTTTCAACCAACGAGTGCCGTTCGATAGGAATCCAACGACTGAGATAGGGCGTGCGTTAGAAAGGTCTGAGCGGCGCGGGAAGGGGTTGGGTCGAACCTGAGAAGGAGGTTGGGCTCGTGTCCGACTCGAGTCCAACAGCTTTGACTTAGGGTTTTTAAAAATGGGCTAAAAATTGTGGGGGGTTTTTAGAGATACCAAACTAACTCCAAAAATTCTGAAATTTTTACAAGAGCTTGCTAACTTAGATATTGACCTTGCATAAAATGTTCAGAGGTTTTCATGCTGTACATTTCCCTCCAAAAATTATGCAATGTGCTGAGCTAGTGTTTGACTTAGAGTCAAACTGGTTTGACCATCCTCTAAAAATATTCAAACAATTTCTAAAAATTGTGAAATTTTTCAGAGGGGTCACACAACATCCCTAGAACCAAGAAAAAATATTTTCATAGGATGATCACAAGGTTATCTTGAAATTTTTTTGAAAGGTCAAGATTTTAGGTCAAAAGTGCCTTGTGATTTGTATTTCCATAATTCTTTTACAAGAATTTTTCAGAACATACAAGAGATACAAGATGTAAGAAAAGTTTTTAATTTCTACACATTTTCTTACATTTGAAACACAAGCCTAAACTTGGGATGTTACAGTATCCAGGTCTTCCGCTGTCTTTGCCTTTGCTTCTACGACCACCTCAGTGATCGTGGTTGCTTCAGTGGCAGTAATCTCCTCCATCGCCACCACAGGGATAGGGTCGATTCTTCGAGCATGTAACAGCCCTAACTTAGGGTTTGTATTTCAAATGTAAAATTTTGAGGAGAAATAAAAACTTTTGTTGTCTCTTCAAATCATTTGGAAGTTTTCCAAATTTTCCCTAGCAGTTTCCAATTTTCTAGAAGTTAATTCTTGTGATTGGAAATTGTCGTCATCAAATTATTAGCCTTCAAACTTGTGGTCATCATCTGCAAATATTTTTCCTAGCATCTTGATCATCTTATCTACCTCCCTGAATTATTTCACAATTTTTAGATTTTGTTTGCTATTTCAAATAGCCAAGTCAAATTGGTTTGAAAATCTGGTCAAACTATGGACAGCAGCTTGTGAATTTTCTTGGGAAAAATCTAGTGCATGAAAATTTCTGGAAAATTTACACAAGGTTGCCCTCTGTCCCAGGAAGCTACCATAAAAATTTCAGAATTTTTGGAGCTCAGGAGCTACCTCTAAAATTCCCAAACCTTCTCTGTCTTTCTAATTCAAATCTGAATCACTGTTCCTCTGGCTCGAACCAAGCTCGACTTGAGTCCGACCGCGCCACTTGACTTCGGTCGCGCCAACTAGCTGCACCGCCCAATCCTGACCATCCGATGCAAATCGAGCGATCCACGTCGCGTATGCATTCGACCGTCCGAATGCATCTGAGATCTCGACCGTCCATCTCGGATCCAACGGTCGGCATCCTTGATCAAGCGGACTCGGCTCGCGCCGCTTCAACACGATCGGCGGCAGCGGACCCACTGTCGCCCCGACCCGTCTTCTCCGTTGCGCCGAAAGCGTCGCCGCCTTCGGCGCATGCGCGCCACGCAGCTCGCCGCTGCCACGTCGGGGACGCGTGTCCCTCTCCGAAGCTTCGCCAGAGCTTTATAACTTCACCGCACTCGTTCGTTCTCCGTTTCCTTCGCTCTCTCGCCTTCTCCGCCCGATTCTCTGTTTCGGCCAGAGAAGAACCCGAAGGTAGCGCCGCCGTGCTAGCGCCGCCCTCGCGCCAGCAACCTCTCCATCGCGATCCACTCTCCTCACCGCACCCGTTTTGCCCATCCCGAGCCATCGGTGTCCAGTGTATCGCCGGGAGCGTGTTTATCGTCTCCGCCTCCGGTGATCTCGGCTGCGCGAGCTAAATCGCGCTCCGGTGAGTCTCTGACCACGACACGAAGTCCTTAAGGATCGCAATCGACCACTGAGTCTAACTGTAACGTTGTTTCACTCTTTGGTGCTTCTCCGAGGCTTCGCGACGCTTTCTTCTCCGAGCTCGGCAGAGCGCCGCCGTGCTGATTCCGGGCGCCACCGTCCTCCTCCGTCATCAAGGCCGTGGGCTTATCCTTCCTGGCGTCGAGGCGAAGCCGGTGCGCGTTTTCCCGAAGCATCTCGTCGCCCGTAACGTCATCTCCGTGGAAGCCGCATCCTCTTCTCCGCCTCCGCCGTCGCGGGCTCGTCTCCGGCGACCATCAGACCCCGCGTCACCGCCATCTCGGTTCGCGAGTCTCGTGAACCTTAAGGTATCACTCGCTCATTTTGAACCCCATTGGATCGCGTGATCCATGGCGCGCCGCCGCCGTCCCGTCTTGCGCGCGGTGAGCCACCGGTGGAGTTAGTTTAGCGCTAATCTTGTTTAGTCCGAGTCTCGACTTGGGGCCTCTCGGGTTAAGTGAGTTTAGGAAATCCCTAATCCAACCGTTATGTTTTTCCCTGTGTCGCTGCCATGTGGGTCCCAGCTGTCAGTTAAGAATTGTGTAAACATCGTGGTACGTTTTCTCTGTCAGGAAACGTATTATCGTTGAGCGGATGTGTTGGATTGCGTATTGTTAAAGCCGAAGGCGCATTATTTGAATACGCCTTCGCGTCGCCTCGTGGCCGGGCCGTCTGGTCGTGATCGCGGGCATTGTCGATGCGAGGGCTAGCTGGCTGTGAGTGCGAATTGGAATAAATGCATTATAGATTTCGGAAATGATTTAGTATTTCTGGTTTGTGTTTTCTGTTGAACTGTTAATTCAATTAAACTTGTAAAATGCATAACTAATTCAATTTTTATCCAAATTGCATGAATCCAGTGCTGTTTATTTTCATTTCAAATGTATTATTTACTAAAATTAGTTTCATCCATGTCTCTGTAGCAAAAATCTGTTAATTAATAAAATGATGTTTTATGTATCTTCTAGATTAGAAAATGCATATCTCTTTCAATATTTGTCCAAATCCAGTGAAACCAATTTTGTAATTTGTCATTTTTAATGTACTAATTATTAGGATAGGTTTTATACACTGTTTCTGTTCATAAAAATTTGTTAAGTAATTAACTAGTGTTTTGATGTGTTTTTAGCTTAGGAAATTCATAGAAAATTCTTAATAACTTAAAGTGAATTCGTTCTCTGTTTCTGAAATTTTGTTATATCATGCTTAGGCTGCTGTGAAAAGTTTAGTGTGTTTTGTTGTTGTTGTATTGTTTGAGTTTGGTCGGTGTTATTCGTTCTTATTCATACATTACGTTCAATCGTTAGGATTCGATATTTGCGCAACCACGAGAACGATCCTCCGCAACATATTGAGCAACAGCAGCCAGGCAAGCAGTTTGATCATGATAATCCCAATATTTTAAAGTCTAATATTTTGTTTCAGTTGTATGTATGCATTGCTTAATTTGTGTTAAATTGATTAGCTAAATCCGTAGTGCATATCCACGTAGTCAAAATATTGATCTCTACTACCGAGCTTAGGTTATTTTTGTGATTAGAGATCATTGGATGATCCCTTGTCACTTAGTAGATCCGGTCAACTTGCTTAGACATGCTTAGCTATCGGTAGAAGCGGCGGTTATCGACTTTAGTCGGTAGCCTTGATCACACAAAATCTACTATAACTTTACGTTTCAGCTTTTGCTATGTTTATCGCAAAACTAAAAATGAAAACAAAATGATTTAGACTTGGGCACAATGGTAAGACTGGTGTGATCTGTTGGGTGTATTGGAAAGGTGCCCAGTCGATTAAGGACCGAGTTACTTGCGCCACCGTCTTGAGCATTTTGTGTGCTAACCACACTAGAGTATATGGGACCTCTCTTGACCTAGTACTTTGGCGTGTATTGGCTCCGGTCGCAGGAGGTCGCGGGAGGATGGAGGTGGGAGCATGGTAGTTGTCCAAAAGCTTTATCACGAGTGGGTAGTTGTCTTTTCGGCTTTACCATGTAAGCGTATGGGTTTCTATCCATACGAGCGGCTCGTAGTTAATACACAATATTGGAACAAGTCTCGTAGGACTTAGTTGTGCGGCATACCTTCGGAAGTGTGCTTTGGCTTAAAGCGATGCAGTGTGGAGTGCAGTGGTACACCTGCGAGGTTAAAACTATTCGAATAGCCTCGTCCTAGGTTATGGACACGCTCGGATCGCCGTAAGAACTAGACTACAACATTTAAATTAAAATTTGATGGGTGGTACGAATGGGATTCGTGCTATTGTTAATGGTGACTATTGGGATAGTCACTTCTAGGTTGTTTTATCTTTCGCTTTTGTTATTAATATCCTTCATTGTTATTTCAATCTTATAAATGAATTGCAAACTTGCCTTTAAAAGCAGTATTACCTTATTGCAAATGAAAATTGGCTTTGTGCAAATGAAACATATGGCCTCCACTAAACAAGCTGCATGTAGCATATGAACAGTGCGCTAGTTCACACGTCGGTCTTGCGGGTACAAAGACAATCTTTGTACTCGGGTGCTTTGCTTGATGTTTTGTTGCGAGAGGAGGAAGGTGAGCCTCGAGGGCCTCACTTACGTGAGTGTCTTTGTCGCCGTGGGTGACGACTAGTCTTAGCGGTCGGTCGGATGCCTTGTGGGTTGAAGGCACACTGATTGGCTTTGTTTATAGCCATCTTATGGCACTTTTGCTTCCGCTGTCGTTCTTGTTATTTGTGTATCTTTTGGGCCGGTCGGCCTGTGTCTGTAATAACCTCTACTAATTGTTTATCTTCCGTTTGGTAGTGTTGTGTTTGGTCTCTATGTGTGGGATGGAGTTGATGTCTAATTTTGTACCGAGTGTGTATGTATGCTTTCAGGAAGTATACATATCTCGAGGATCAGTTTATTTGATTTGTGATGCTAGGACCAGGTGGTTGGTTAAGCATTACAAACCAAATAAATTGGGGTCCTCACAAAGTTGGTATCAGAGCCATTCTGACCGTAGTAACCCAAGCATAGTCGTCCTTAGGATATTTTGAAAGTCTTATTTTCAAATCATAAAAAGGTTTATGAAAACCTAGGCGATTCTCGATTTTATTCCTTACCTATCTTAGCTTTCTACTCTCATCTTACTCTAATTTAAGTTTTGAAACTTGGTTTCTCTCTTCACCTTTCAAAAGATAGTTACTAGGTGGAATTAGTTTGGGGAGAACCATGAAGTTTAATCCAACTAAAACTTGTGGGGATAATAGGGTAAGATGTAAAGGGAGTAGTTATGTATCCGATTTTCTTTGGTGAACTTTATCCCGCCTTGTGTTTGTTTTCGATTGCTTTCATGAATTTTGGGCTTTCTTGCTCTTAAATTTGTTGCTAACTTGTCTTAGTAAAACAGGATGGCCGGAGAACGCGTGGCGGTCAAGCAGTGGTCATGATGAGGAGCCCCCTCCTCAGACCATGGTGAGGTGCTCGCTCGGTCGGCGAAACCGCATGGACCAGACGCGCATCTTGGAGGTTATTGCTAGGAATACCTCCACTCCCGCCGTGGTGGCGGCCACGGACTCGCGGGGACTTGCGAGTTCCTCGTCGCGTGACCGCCGACTTACTCCCGCTCGAGGACCCTCTCGATGCGGATGATTGGCTGCGCATGGTTGGCGGAAGCTCAACATAGCTCGATGCGAGCGCAGATAAGGCGCTCTTCGCGTCCCACCGGCTTGAGGGCGCGGCACTCTCATGGTGGGAGAACTATCTCGCCATGCGCCCGCGAGCCATGTGGTCGCGTGGGAGGAGTTGAGTCGGCTTTGTCGGGCCCACATCACGGCGGCTGATGAAGTGAAGAAGAAGGAGTTCCTCGCGCTCAAGCAGGCGCAAATGCGTGACTGAGTACTTATGCGAGTTCAATCATACGGCTCGTTATGCTCGGGAGAGGTGGCCTCGGATGAGGCTAGCGGGAGAAGTTTATGGATGGCTTGTCCGAGGCTGCGGGACAAGCTATCTATTGTGGACTTTCGACTTTCGAGGCCTTGGTAGATAAGGCCATTGTTCTTGAGCATAAGGCAAAGCGCGGCGAGTCCATAGCGCAAATGGGAGGCACATCGGTCTACTCACGCCGACCTCGTTCGTCCTCGGTGGGCGGCACGATGGCCCGTTCTTTTGCTCCACCGGCGCGAGGCCATCGCACCAGCTCCTCGCCCACCGCGAGCGTGTTTCACCACGTGCGCTGCGATCGGCCAACAGGCGGCCTCCGCAATCCGGCGGCGAGGTTACTTGTTTTATTTGCCACAACAAGGGCCATTATGCGAATGCCTACCCTCGAGTGTTGCGGCGGCCCTCGTCCTAATGGAGGGCGCTTGGGGAGTGGTCATCCACGACCGAAGATGATCCGAAGCCCGAAGTGCGGCGTGGTCGAGTCAACCACCTTTCGGTGAGGAGGCTCGGGAGGCGCGGATGTCGTGATGGGTACACTTCTTGTTAATTCTCGTCCCGCTGCGGTATTATTTGATTCGAGCATCGCATTCTTTTATTTCAAGATCATTTGCTCTTTGCTAGTGGTCTTCGCTGTGTTCCTTTGGGCGTTCCTTTGCTCATCCGCTCTCGGGGTGGAAATGAGAGGCTGTTCTCTGATGTCGTGATGTTCCTATCATAGTCCAAGGAGTGGGGTTTTGGCAAACCTTAATGCCTCGGTTCAGCGAGTCGGATGTGATTCTTGGCATGGATTGGTTGTCCCAACACTTGGGGCGGTCGATTGCGCCGGAAGATTGTCTATCTCACGACCCTTCAGCGGCGGTCGGATTTTCGCGCGGCCGGGGCCACATCTATGTGTATTAGAGGCGAAGCGGCATTGCGGTCGGGATGTTCCCATAGTATCGACTTTGGGATGTCTTTCAAGATTTGCGGGATGCCTCCGGTTCGAGACACAGTTTGTCATCGAGTTGCTGCCGCACGCCCGATTTGAAGGCGCCGTGATCGAATGTCTCCCAATGAGCTAGAAGAATTGAAGAAGCAGCTTGGTGAGCTCCAAGCAAAGGGTTTCATCCGTCCCAGTTCATCTCCTTGGGGCTGTCCGGTGATCTTTGTGAAGAAGAAGGACAAGACTTTGCGCATGTGCGTGGATTACCGTCCTCTCAATGAGGTGACGGTGAAGAACAAATATCCTCGCCCGCATTGATGATCTGTTTGATCGGTTGGTGGAGCCAGTGTTCTCAAAGATTGATTTGAGAATGGGGTATCATCAGTCAGGATCGGATCGAGGATATTCAGCAGCTTTCACTACTCGTTATGAGGGCATGCAGTACACCGTCATGTCCTTTGGTTTAACCAATGCTCCAACCTTGTTCATGAACCTTATGAATTCAGTATTCATGGAGTATTTGGATAAATTTGTGGTGGTCTTTATTGATGATATTCTTATCTATTCCAAGACTGAAGAAGATCATGCTGAGCATCTGAGAAGGTTGTTTTGGGCAAGTGCGGGAACACGACTATCTGAAGTTCGGCAAATCACGAGTTACGGTTGAGGGCGGCATTCTTGGGCCATGTTCTTTCAAATGGAGGCATAGTTGTGGATCGATAAGGTCGGCGATGTTCTATCTTGGGGCAGCCCAAATCGGTCACCGATGTGCGGAGTTTTCTCGGTTTAGCGGCTACTACCGCCGCTTTATCGAGAATTTCTCCAAGATCGTGGCCGATGGTTGAATTGCTCAAGAAGAACAAGAAGTTTGTGTGGTCCTCGCTTGTGATGAGAGCTTTCAGGAGCTCAAACAGCGGTTGACTTCAGCCCCAGTCCTCACTCTTCCTGATATCCACAAGAGCTTCGATATTTATTGCGATGCCTCTCGTCAGGGCCTTGGATGTGTTCTTATGCAGGAAGGCAAGGCAGTTGCCTATGCATCGAGCGATTGAGACCTCACGAGCTCAATTATCCCACCCATGATTTAGAGTTGGCTCTTTGTGGTGCATGCACTCAAGATTTGGCGGCATTATCTGATCGGTAACCGCTGTGAGGTGTATTCCGATCACAAGAGTTTGAAATACTTGTTCACTCAGCCAGATCTGAACCTCAGGCAGAGGAGATGGCTAGAATTGATCAAAGATTACGACATGGGTATTCGATATCACCAGCAAGGCCAATGTAGTTCTTGATGCACTTAGCGAAAGGTATCTTGCAATACTTTAATGATCCAGAGCAACAACGGCACTTCTTGCGAAATTTCAGCGTCTCAACTTGGGTTTGGTTGAGCATGGTTCCCTTGTTGCCTTGGTTGTGCAACCAACCTTGGTGGATCAAATCAAGCAAGCACGGCAATCGAGAAGATGGTGTGGGTAAAATCAGCGAGAATATCAAGGATGGATCACCAAGTGTTTCACGAGAAGATGAGCACGGTGTTGTATGGTTTGGGCGCGTCTTGTGGTCCCAAAGGTCCCGAGTTCGAGATTTGATTCTTCAGAGGCCCATGATTCGCCTTTGTCCATCCATCCGGGGCCACTAAAATGTACCAAGATCTGCGTCGAGAGATTCGGTGGACTCGCATGAAGCGAGGTTGCGGGTTCGTTGCCGATCGGCGTATGTTGTCGCGTGAAGGCGAGCATCGGCGTCGGCGAGTCTTCTTGACCCTTGCCTATACCGAATGGAAGTGGGATTACAGAGGCATGGATTTTATCAACTGGTCGCCCGTACTCTGCGGGAAGGATGCATTATGGGTTATCATTGATCGATTGACGAAGGTGGCCCATTTCCTTCCAGTGCGATCGAAGATTGATGTGAATCAGTTAGCGGATCTTTACATATCCCGCATTGTGAGTCTGCATGGTGTGCCACGAACGATTGTGTCAGATCGTGGTTCTCTGTTCACCTCTCGGTTTTGGCATAGTCTGCAGGAAGCCATGGGGACCCGTCTTTCGTTCAGCTCAGCCTATCATCCCCAGACTGATGGTCAGACGGAGCGCGTCAACCAAGTTCTTGAAGATATGCTCCGTGCTTGTATTCTTTCCTATGGAAAGAATTGGGAGAAGTGCCTACCGCTTGCCGAGTTCTCCTACAACAACAGCTTCCAGGCTAGTCTTGGTATGGCACCATTTGAGGCTTTGTATGGACGTCGCTGCAGAACACCGTTGAACGGTCGGCGTGAAAGGCGGTTCTTTGGCGGTTCGATCAATGAGGCGGAAAGTCAAGTGCGATTGATTCGTGAGCACTTGCGTAGCTCGATCGAGCGGAAGAGCTATGCGGTCGGCGTCGCCGTGAGTTGAGTTTCAGCCCAGCGACTTTGTGTATCTCAAAGTCTCACCTCCGAAAGGTCATCGTCGTTTGGCGTCAAGGGCAAATTGGCTCCTCGGTATGTCGGACCCTACGCATCATCGATAGAGTGGGAGTTGTTGCTTACAAGTTAGACTTGCCAGCTACACTTGAGGGTGCATGATGTTTTCCATGTGTCGCAATTGAAGAAGTGCCTCCGTGTTCGGTTGAGAAACACCATTGGAAAATATCGATGTGCGGGGAAGATCTGTCTTATCGTGAGCGTCCGTTCGTATCCTCGAAGAAGTCGAACGCAGAACAAGGAACCGTGTGATCAAGTTCCTTAAAGTTCGGTGGTCGAACCACTCAGAGGATGAAGCCACTTGGGAGCGGGAAGATCGTCTCCGAGCAGATTACCCATCCTTCTTCTCCCAGTGATCAGAATCTCGGGGCGAGATTCCTGTAAGGGGGGAGATTTGTAACAGCCCTAACTTAGGGTTTGTATTTCAAATGTAAAATTTTGAGGAGAAATAAAAACTTTTGTTGTCTCTTCAAATCATTTGGAAGTTTTCCAAATTTTCCCTAGCAGTTTCCAATTTTCTAGAAGTTAATTCTTGTGATTGGAAATTGTCGTCATCAAATTATTAGCCTTCAAACTTGTGGTCATCATCTGCAAATATTTTTCCTAGCATCTTGATCATCTTATCTACCTCCCTGAATTATTTCACAATTTTTAGATTTTGTTTGCTATTTCAAATAGCCAAGTCAAATTGGTTTGAAAATCTGGTCAAACTATGGACAGCAGCTTGTGAATTTTCTTGGGAAAAATCTAGTGCATGAAAATTTCTGGAAAATTTACACAAGGTTTCCCTCTGTCCCAGGAAGCTACCATAAAAATTTCAGAATTTTTGGAGCTCAGGAGCTACCTCTAAAAATTCCCCAAACCTTCTCTGTCTTTCTAATTCAAATCTGGAATCACTGTTCCTCTGGCTCGAACCCAAGCCTGACTTGAGTCCGACCGCGCCACTTGACTTCGGTCGCGCCAACTAGCTGCACCGCCCAATCGACCATCCGATGCAAATCGAGCGATCCACGTCGCGTATGCATTCGGCCGGTCGAATGCATCTGAGATCTCGGCGGTCCATCTCGATCCAACGGTCGGCATCCTTTTGATCAAGCGGACTCGGCTCGCGCGCTTCAACACGATCGGCGGCAAGCGGACCCACTGTCGATCCCGACCGTCTTCTCCGTTGCGCCGAGCGCGTCGCCGCTCGCGCATGCGCGCCACGCAGCTCGCCGCTGCCACGTCGGGGACGCGTGTCCCTCTCCGAAGCCGCGAGCTTTATAACTTCACCGCACTCGTTCGTTCTCCGTTTCTTCGCTCTCGCCTTCTCCGCCCGATTCTGTTTGGCGGAGAAGAACCCGGCGTAGCGCCGCGTGCTAGCGCGCCTCGCGCCGGCAACCTCGCATCGCGATCCACTCTCCTCACCGCACCGTTTGCCCATCCGAGCCATCGGTGTCGGTGTATCGCCGGGCGTGTTTATCGTCTCCGCCTCCGGTGATCTCCGCGCGAGCAATCGCGCTCGGTGAGTCTCGACCACGACACGAAGTCCCAAGGATCGCAATCGACCACCGAGTCTAAGCGTAACGTTGTTTCACTCTTTGGTGCTTCTCAGAGGCTTCGCGGCGCTTTCTTCTCGAGCTCGGTGAGCGCCGCGTCTTGATTCGGCGCCACCGTCCTCCTCCGTCATGAAGGCCGTGGGCTTATCCTTCTGGCGTCGGCGGCGGTGCGCGTTTTCCCGAAGCATCTCGTCGCCCGTAACGTCATCTCCGTGGAAGCCGCATCCTCTTCTCCGCCTCCGGCCGTCGCGGGCTCGTCTCCGGCGACCATCAGACCCCGCGTCACCGCCATCTGGTTCGCGGAGTCTCTGTGAACCTTAAGGTATCACTCGCTCATTTTGAACCCCACTGGATCGCGTGATCCACTGCGCGGCCGCGCCGCCGTCCCCGTGCGCGCCGGTGAGCCGCCGGTGGAGTTAGTTTAGCGCTAATCTTGTTTAGTCTGAGTCTCTGACTTGTGGGCCCTCTCGGGTTAAGTGAGTTTAGGAAATCCCTAATCCAACCGTTATGTTTTTCCCTGTGTCGCTGCCATGTGGGTCCCAGCTGTCAGTTAAGAATTGTGTAAACATCGTGGTGCGTTTTCTCGTCAGAAGCGTATTATCGTTGAGCGGATGTGTTGGATTGCGTATTGTTAAAGCGAAGGCGCATTATTTGAATCGCCGACGTCGCCTCGTGGTGGGCCGTCTGGTCGTGATCGCTGGCAGCCCATTGTCGATGGCGAGGGCTGGCTGAGTGTGAGTGCGAGTGGAATAAATGCATTATAGATTTGGAAATGATTTAGTATTTCGGTTTGTGTTTTCTGTTGAGCTGTTAATTCAATTAAACTTGTAAAATGCATAACTAATTCAATTTTTATCCAAATTGCATGAATCAGTGCTGTTTATTTTCATTTCAAATGTATTATTTACTAAAATTAGTTTCATCCATGTCTCTGTAGCAAAAATCTGTTAATTAATAAAATGATGTTTTATGTATCTTCTAGATTAGAAAATGCATATCTCTTTCAATATTTGTCCAAATCGGTGAAACCAATTTTGTAATTTGTCATTTTTAATGTACTAATTATTAGGATAGGTTTTATACACTGTTTCTGTTCATAAAAATTTGTTAAGTAATTAACTAGTGTTTTGATGTGTTTTTAGCTTAGGAAATTCATAGAAAATTCTTAATAACTTAAAGTGAATTCGTTCTCTGTTTCTGAAATTTTGTTATATCATGCTTAGGCTGCTGTGAAAAGTTTAGTGTGTTTTGTTGTTGTTGTATTGTTTGAGTTTGGTCGGTGTTATTCGTTCTTATTCGCTGTTCTGTTCAATCGTTAGGATTCGATATTTGCGGCAACCCTGAGAACGATCCTCCGCAACATATTGAGCAACAGCAGCCAGGCAAGCAGTTTGATCATGATAATCCCAGTATTTTTAAAGTCTAATATTTTGTTTCAGCTGTATGTATGCATTGCTTAATTTGTGTTAAATTGATTAGCTAAATCCGTAGCTGCATATCCTGTAGTCAAAATATTGATCTCTACTACCTGAGCTTAGGTTATTTGCTGTGATTAGAGATCGCTGGATGATCCCTTGTCACTTAGTAGATCCGGGTCAACTTGCTTAGACATGCTTAGCTATCGGTAGAACTGGGCGGTTATCGACTTTAGTCGGTAGCCTTGATCACACAAAATCTACTATAACTACGTTTCACTTTTGCTATGTTTATCGCAAAACTAAAAATGAAAACAAAAATGATTTAGACTTGGGCACAATGGTAAGGCGGTGTGATCTGTTGGGTGTGTTGGAAAGGTGCAGTCGATTAAGGACCGAGTTACTTGCGCCACCGTCTTGAGCATTTTGCGTGCTAACCACACTAGAGTATATGGGACCTCTCTTGACCTAGTACTTTGGCGTGTATTGGCTCAGGGTCGCGAGGAGGTCGCGGGAGGATGGAGGTGGGAGCATGGTAGTTGTCAGAAAAGCTTTATCACGAGTGGGTAGTTGTCTTTCGGCTTTACCATGTAAGCGTGTGGGTTTCTATCCATACGAGCGGCTCGTAGTTAATACACAATATTGGAACAAGTCTCGTAGGACTTAGCTGTGCGACATACCTTGGAAGTGTGCTTTGGCTTAAAGGCGATTTGAAGTGTGGAGTGCGATGGTACACCCTGAGGTTAAAACTATTCGAATAGCCTCGTCTAGGTTATGGACACGCTCGGATACGCCCGTAAGAACTAGACTACAACATTTAAATTAAAATTTGATGGGTGGTGCGAATGCGGGATTCGTGCTATTGTTGTGGTGACTATTGGGATAGTCACTTCTAGGTTGTTTTATCTTTCGCTTTTGTTATTAATATCCTTCTTGTTATTTCAATCTTATAAATGAATTGCAAACTTGCCTTTAAAAGCGTATTACCTTATTGCAAATGAAAATTGGCTTTGTGCAAATGAAACATATGGCCTCCACTAAACAAGCTCGCATGTAGCATATGAGCAGTGCGCTAGTTCACACGTCGGTCTTGCGGGTACAAAGACAATCTTTGTACTCGGTGCTTTGCTTGATGTTTTTGTTGCGAGAGGAGGAAGGTGAGCCTCGGGGCCTCACTTACGTGAGTGTCTTTGTCGCCGTGGGTGGCGACTAGTCTTGGCGGTCGGTCGGATGCCTTGTGGGTTGAAGGCACCCGATTGGCTTTGTTTATAGCCATCTTATGGCACTTTTGCTTCATTGTCGTTCTTGTTATTTGTGTATCTTTTGGGCGGTCGGCTGTGTGCGTAATAACCTCTACTAATTGTTTATCTTCCGTTTGGTAGTGTTGTGTTTGGTCTCTATGTGTGGGATGGAGTTGATGTCTAATTTTGTACCGAGGTGTGTATACTGCTTTCTGGGAAGTATACATATCTCGAGGATCAGTTTATTTGATTTGTGATGCTAGGACCAGGTGGTTGGTTAAGCATTACAAACCAAATAAATTGGGGTCCTCACAGAGCACCTCCACTGTTGTCTCCTAGATTGCAGGAGAAACAATTGTTGTCTCTACGACTATAGGAGAAATAAATGCATGCCTCTCGACAGAAGTACCCCTGGGGACTAGAGAAGCAAGACTAAAATTGCAAAGAAAAAAGAAAACATGTCAAGTTGTATAAATAAAAGGAAAATACTATTTTTATGCTTTTAGATTTACATACCTTGGTTTTCTGGAAACAATCTTAAATCCAGATGAAATCTTCACCAAGGAACATTTCTTTTTCTTCTTCTCTTTGGCCAACCCAATTTTTGTGACACCTTTAGCCTTCAGAAGGCTTTCAGTGCCACGAGATTGAGATGCCGAGGCTTCTTCGACCATGTCTGGTCGAAAGTCTTGTTGAGGGGATGGGATCACCACGACCACATCTTGTTGTGGATCTTGATCAAGAGCTACGGATCCCAAAGCTTCCTACCCCTCTTGATAGTCGAAACTTATTTCGACCACCTAAGGGACAGCACTCGCCTTGACCATAGACTCTGCTGCCGCAGAGGTATCCTTCACAAAAGACATAAAACTTTTTCTGTTCTCCCTTTCTAAGTACTTGACAAAGCCATAAGAAGCAGAAACTGAAACTGTCTTGTTGTCATAGTAGAATGGTACCTTGGCCTTAGGGGCTTTGTTCTTAAGCACTTCAACCACTCCCCTTTTCTCTGCAGCGATCACGTCTGCAAATAATTTGCTAAAGGGATTGGTCGGAGGAGGGACAGAGCTTGAGCCCTCACCCTTTTTATCAACGGCCTCACAAGGTGATATCTTTTGGCCAGAGAAACTATGTCTTCCTTTGACCCTTCTTCAAAAGCCTTCAATTCAACCTCTTGGTCGTCTTGACGGTCTGCCATACCTATTTTCTGCAAAAGTCAGAAAATAAACATTACTCTATGATCAAATTCTAATACTATAGAACCCTAAAGATAAAATCAACGTTTGATTACCTTTAGGTGTTCTTTGCTCTCTTCTATGAACACAACCGCTAGGATTCGAGAATCACGACATGGTTGTTGGAGCTTTTCTACAAACGAGTTTGACTCAAACGGCAATCTCTTTTTGTGAGAGAACTACAATTGCAAAGAAAATAATCAACAATCAAGCTCAAAATTAACCAAAAAGAGCTTGGTTGATTCTTTCTTTACCTCCTTCGAAATCCCTGGTTGGGTCAATAGTCCCCGAGTACACCACGTGGGGTGTGCTCAATTCTTTAGAGGACTGATGCGGCGCGTGACGAAGTCTCTCACCACGTGCCATCCGATAAGCCTCTCTTCCTTCAAGTCTTTGATGGCTTAAATGTAGGGGGTGATCAGGTTGAGGTTGCTTGGGGTTGAGTCCCAGAAGGCAGTCTTCTCTGCAGGCTTCCACATGAAGAAGAGGTTGTCTTTCTTGGATATTTCCCAGTAAAACCACCTCTTCTTCAATCCTGGCCATGACGACCGGGTGAACATTTGAATATACTCCCCAACTTCTCATTGTGGAGCTTCACGCTGTAGCTACATGCAATTCCGCTGTGCTTGCTCATCCCGTAGTAGTACTAGAAGAGCTCCAAATCTAGAAGAATTCCCAGATAGATTTCGCATAGGTAGACGAACACGCTCAACATTATGATGGAATTGGGAACAAAGTACGAGCATGAAGAAAGGGTGAACGGGCAATCGAAAGCCACATTCACAGTACGATTGGAACACTGGAATGGTGCCCTTTTTACCCGAGGGCCAATGTTGTTCTTCAGCATTAGTCCACTTCACATAGGCTTGCTTTAGGATCTTCTTGGCTGCGACTAAAGTTTTCATTTTCTCGATATCCATCTCTCATTTTCCCATTTAGAAATGGTTCCGACCATCTCTTCTAAGCGAGATTGATTTGGATTTGGAAACATTCGGGGAAAGATTACAATTTGGTTGGCGACAGAGAAAACAAGAAATCGAAGAGCAGTCGAAGCAAATGGGGAAAGTAAAAACCCTAGGTCATGCCCATGGTAGATTTTATAGCCGCACGCCTGAGTTGGAGATCATGAAAACTCCTCAAAAACTGCTCCAATGGACATGTCTATGAGAGTCGATTGGGATTCTTTAATATGTCTGTTCAGAAAAAGTGATTCTGTCTTTACAACTCAAGTGAAATTACCTTCTTGACTAAGTCTATTTCTGATCAAATGAAATATCAGTCGGAAAGACTTTGCTTTTGACTACTATTCTACGACCTCCTTTCCAAGTAAGTTATTTTCACTTGAAGTTGGGGGCTAGATGATGAGGATATAATAATCATCAATTAATTAAATTATTTATCTATAATTGTTATTATAGATAGCAATATCCTCGTAATAGTCTTAAATATACCCATTATCATTCATAAGGGAAAAACTTAAAATGATTGGTCGTAAACCATCCTACGACCACGTTGTATGGTCGTAAGATGTTCTACAACCACCGGGTGGTCGTAAGCCTTTCTACGACCACCTCATGGTCGTAAGCCTTTCTACGACCAGATCAATTATGACTACCCTATATTCAACAAAGCATGTGTCTATGGGTCCAATTGACCAGAGAATCTTATACGATGTGTTTAAGACACAGAGCAGTTAGCACACATTGTTATTCTCGGAATAACTACATACATTACGCTTCTATCACGGCGATAACCACAAAGCGATGTGGGGTGTTATCTCTCTAACAATAACTTCCATCAACGTGCATATTTCATCAAGCGTTGAGGCACCTCTTTGCCTAGAGTAAGTACCAACCCTTGATGTGCTATATAAAGGCTCAAGTCAGTAGACATTGGAGAGAGGATGCGGGATTACAATAAGAAGACATTAAGCATTAGTTTTGTGATCTTCTTCCCGATTGTAAATAACATGGTCAATAAAACAACACAGGAGTATGGTTGTTATTCTCCTTGGAGAAGGTCTGAACCTGTCTAAATTCCTATGTCTTTCTCTGTGTGGTTCTACTTCTAGGAAACCCCCAAATATTCATTCGTAAGATTGATAATAGATCATCAACAGTATTGAAATAGCAAATATAGCCTCCTCGCACCCGAAATAACCAAAATGGGGCCGCGGTAGGCGACACGTGTCCTCGCTGTGCTCCCAATCCACGGAAGCCACTTACCGACCTCTCAATTTGCGGCAGGCCTCCTTCGACACTCCAAGTCTGCAGCAGGTGGCCTGCCACGCTCCCAGTCGGCAGTAGGATGGCATGTGCATGTGTCTTCCTACCGCAGACTAGGAACGCGATGGGGCCTTCGTGGATTGAGAGGACGAGGTGACTTCGGAGAATAGGAGCACGATGAGGTGCTCGCCATGTGTCATTTTTGCGTTTTGTGCAAGTGGGGGCTATTTTGCTATTCCAAATAAAGAACATATCAATTTAGCCAGGGCCAACCAAAGGGGGGCAGCCGGGGGTTGCGCCCCTACCGACGGATGTCTCACGGTGTACCCCCTAGCTCACCGCGCGAGCGGACTCTTTTGGCTAGTAATTTGGCATTCAGCAAACCGCAAGCAGGTGAGCACCCCCTAAATTTTGGTTCTGGTCCATCACTGGATTTACCCAAAGACTCTAAAAGTCAGTGTCTGACTATGCCCTGGCCCGCGACACCCACCTCGTCCCCTTCGCCCTTGCCACCGCCGTCGCCTTAGGTCGCTCCACTCCCGCTCTCTTCCTCCCTCCCACGCCGCCGCTTTGCTAGCCGGTTGTGCTCGCATCCTCCCTGTCTCCTCTCCCCACGCCGTCGTGAGAGGCGGCAGCCGGAGGCTCCCTAGAGGAGAAAGGCAGCACGGATCCGCATGACCTTACCCATGCCGTTGCCATCCAGGGTAACAGTAGAAGCCTAGAAGATAATTTGTTGTTTGTGTATATTTTGTGCTTAGCTGAATATCTGTACCATTGGAGCGATTGCTTAATGCTCATATGCTTTTCTGCTGTTATTGAACAGGTTCGTCATCCAAACGCAGTAGAGTCAGTACTAACAGGTTTGTTTCTGATTTCCCAGGATCCCTGTCATGGCATTTATTGTGCTCACTGGTCAGTAGTCTAATGGGGAGAATCAGTTATTGTTGTCATCAAGCCGCACAGTAAATCCTTATACTGTAGCAATTGTATATAATGGGGTTTTGCTCGTGAAGTTGATTTTGTTTGTTGATAGCATTTACCAGTGAGGTTCATTTAGTACTGCAAACAGTATAATGTGTGCTAGTGCTGAACCTCTGCAATAAAGTAAGAAAAGGAAATGAAATGATGGTGGACAAATCCGAACGAACAGAGAGTAGTTGAATATGCTAGCAATTTTTCGTAGAATGCCAGGAATTCAAATGTTTTTTTCCCAGGGCATCAAACTGTTTTTTTTGTTAGATGTTGAAAGCTCTATATGGATCCTTGTCACTTGCACTCCTCTGTCATGTATCAGCTCAATTCAAACCCGTGGTTATCTCATGAGAATCGTAAATCTTTTGCTGTCTTTTGCAGGCTTACAATGGGTCCAGGATATTGATGATTGACATGGAAAAACTTGTTTTTTTTTTTTCACATTCATATTGGTGGTGTTGATCACTTTTCTGATGTTAGATGCGGCAGCTTTCAGAGACGCGGCACATTTAATTTTGTTTCTAGGGAGCCCAAATTCGCCTCCTGGTTTTGATCCGCCTGCAAGACTCCACCTCCATGTGTGCTGCATCCGTGTCGCCTGGGGTGGCCAACGGCCATCCTTGCCGGCGGCGGTGCTTGGCTCCACTCTGCTCGGTGACTACCAAACTACTTTCTGCTAAAATTATGTGGTACCTAAAAACATTTGGCAATGCCCATATGTTTCCTATAACTGGAATCATGCTTTTGATGATTTGTGAGGTAGTAATTTAGTAGTATTTTGGCCGTGCGTGTGATGTTTTGCATGTCGTGGTATCGTTTGGTCCGATTAATTTACAAAAAAAATAGAGTTTTTTCATCTATATAGGATTTTTGGGTGCTTTTGAAGAAGGAAAGATATGGAATCAGAAATGGACTGCTTTTACGAACTACATATAGAGATTGAGCTGAGAATCTGATTGTGCGATAGTACCGTACTGTCAACCATTAGTCATTTTTCTTTAAGGGGAAATTATAGTGTTGCAGATGATTTTCTCCTTGTGAAATTAGGTTCTTTGTATAAACACTGATATTGAAAGAACTTTTTCATTATAGTATATTAGTATGATCTTTCTCTGCTCCATGATAGCCACAGGTAGGAGATCAAATGCTCGCTGTGTACTCTTAACACCAATTCAGATAGAGAAGGCTCTTTTCTAATCACTCTCTGCCATAGATCGTTTCTGCAAATCCTTGACTGTACTATTGGATAGGTATTCCTTACTCTGATACAACCAAATCTCATTTCTCACGAGTGTTAGGTGCAGTTTGAGATGGTCTGCAATCTTAATTGGTCATATTTAGTATACATAATTATTCTCAGAATTTCATTTTTCACCGAGTCTGAGATTATCTGGTCTTATTGACTACGTCAAATGGTTTTCTGGGCACTTGTAGACATTTTAGTTGCAGTTGCTGTGGGATTTGGAAGAATGGATATTCGTAGCTTTTGTGTTCTCTTGGGAATTTCTGGTTTAAGTTTGAGTTCGGCAGTTGTAGATATTTTATATTAACTTATGAAATGAATGTTGGGGGCTTCTTGATCAAAACTATACAAGAGGAGACATAGGAATTTTTAAACAGGTTCAGGACTTCTCCGAAGAGAATAACAACTCTACTCTGTATTCTTGTATTGATGGTATTTACAACAAGAAAAATACCACCGAAATCTAAGCCTAATGGCACATGTCTCTTGTTCTCTCTCTGTCCACCAGCGTTATCCCTTATATAGCTTACGAGGGGGGTGGCAGTTGTCCCGTGCCAGGAAACACCTTAACGGTTAGTTAATTACTCATATTTGATGGCAGTTATTGTCAGAGAAATATTCTCCCCACGTTCGGCTTGCAGTTATGCCAAAGACAGATATGATTACATGCAATTGTGTCAGAGGATAATAGCACATGTTTAACTACTGTGTATAAATAAGCACAACGCATAAAGTCCCTAATCGATTGGGTCCACATGTCTGTAGATTTTTTTCAACCAATGGGTGATCGTGGTTGACTTATCGTAGTAAAGCTTACAACTATGAGATGATTATAGTAAAACTTACGATTATAAGGTAGTCGTATGAGATCTTATGATCATATGGTAACCATAGAATAGTTTACGATCATATAGTGGTCGTAAAATAACTTATAATCACTAGGTAATTGTAATATTCTCTTATCATTAATGATAAGGGGTACCTCTTATGGTTGTATTATGGTTGTATAAAGATATTATTATCTATCATAAATATTATAGATAAATAATTTAATTAATTAAAATTTATTATATCCTCGCGAGCAGCTGTGGCCTTTAAAATATTGAGTGATATGGAGCTTTATTCTCCTTCAAATTTATTTGTAAATGTGCCCAGTGTTTTACTGTAGCTATGGAAAACAGGTCGCAAGCGTACTGTGCTTTATATAATCTCTCCAAAGAGAGGACGTGCAGTAAAGAATGCTGCTCATAAGCAACAACATGACTTCTCCATTGGGAATTTAAGGCATGTGCTTGACAGAGTAAGTATCATCAACGTTTCCGTAAGATCAAAGCATAGCAATAGTAGCTCTTTCATGTGCTTCAGTCTTACTCCGTGCAACTAGTTATGACTTGACTTTTTATAATAACATGTCTGCCAACCTTTTTTTTGGAAACCACGCCACCTGAATCAAATTTTGGATGAGGTTAATTGCGTAGGATACGCTGATCTCATTTTGGTTGCAGTTGCTGTAGGATTTGGAAGAATGGATATTCATAGCTTTTGCGTTTCTTGGGAATTTCTGGTTTAAGGGTGAGTTCGGCGGCTCTGGCAGCTGATTGTACTGTAGCTATACATCAGTCAAGTGTTTTTTTTCTTCAAAACCAGTCGAACGTGTTCAAGATGTTCCTAAATCTAATCCCTTCCTCTTCTACCCTCCTACCCTCACCGCGCCGCCAGTTAACCCACGCATGCCATCTTTCTCCCCCGCCGCCCCTGCTCCTCCTGTGCTCCCCTACCGCCACCTTCTTCCCCGTCTCCAGCGGCTACCGCCACCGGATCCACCATTGCCACCCCTGTCTCCTAATTTTTAGTCGATTCCCGTGCTCCCCTACCGACCTCCACCACCCACTGCCCTCCTCTGACCTGCAAGCGGCTGCACCACCGCCGCCCCTCCACCACCGCCGCCCACCACCATGCCTCCACCGCCCCTCCCTTCCTCTATACCTGGGCCCCAGTGAACCCAAAACCTAACTCGGTGTAGCCCCACCCTAACTCGCCCCTGCTCCTCCCCGCCGTCCTTCTCCTCTCGTGCTCCCCCGCCGCCACCTTCCTCCCCATCTCCCGCAGCTACCGCCGCCGGATCCGCCATCGCCACCCCCGCCTCCTAATTTCTAGTCGATTCCCGTGTTCCCCCGCAGACCTCCACCACCCACCGCCCTCCTTCGACCCACAGTCGGCTACGCCACAGCCACCTCGCCGCCCCTTCGCCACCTCCGTGCCTTTGCCGCCCCTCCCTCCCTCTATACCCGAGCCCCGATGAACCCAAAACCTAACCCGGCGAAGCCCTGCCCTAACTCGCCGCCGCTGCGAAAGACAACCATGCCGTCAAACAAAGCACGAATCATAGCACTGATCTAAAGGTTAGAAATTTGACTGATTTCCTACAAAATTTCAGTCGACTGATGTATAGTTGTTGAACCGAAACGGCGAATAGAGGGGGTGAATAGGAGCACTATTTATTTTTCGCTTTGATTGGATTCAACATGATATGGACTCCAATAGCTATGAGAGCTACGAAGATCAATAGATAAGTATAGCGGAAGACTTGTACTGAATCTAATTTAAACCCCCAAGCGCAACAACTAAAACAACAAAAATGCATTGATGAACAGTAAAATCAGAACTACCGCAATGAACAATGCGGTACTACCGGATGAACAGTAAAATCAGAACTGCCGTAATGAATAGTGTGGTACTATCGGATGAACAGTGAAATTAGCTGATGAATAGAAAAAACAACTTGAAAATGAAGTAAAAAATTGGCATAACTTTTGATCCACAACTCCAAACTTGATGAAACTTAAAACAAATCTTCCCTAGGATGTCAGGAACCTATTCCAACCAAAGATCATAAAGATCCTTACCAAAGTTCTGATATTTTCTCTTTTGAATGAAGGTTGCTCTAAAACCGAGCCAAAATCAAATTTGGATACAAAAACTTGCTCGTAGGTAAAGGATAATCAAGATGATCCTAGATGCACTCTCATATGTCACAGCAAGCAAGATCATCATAAGAAACCAAAGGAAAACCAAGAGATCATCAAAAACCCAAAATCACCAAAGATGGAGCAAAAACAAAGAGAGAGTTATCTTGATGAATCTTGCTTGGATTGATTGGAGATTGAAGTTGGTTTACAACTACTCCATCATGGAGGACAAAAGCTCAACACTTGAGCACACCATTAATCCAACCTCTCTAGAACCCTAACCTCTCCACTTTTCTCTCCAAACCCTAAAACACAAACTAGGGTTTCTTGAATACAAGGGTTGGGAGGTGCTGGACCAACACCCTCCCCTATTTATAGTGGAGGCTAGCTTTTATAACAAAAACCCTTATAGGCACCCATTAAGCCCACACACAAACGGGTTCACTTAGGCACAAATTTTAAAGCGCCATCTTCAACTTCTCTTGACCTAAACCACTTCTCCTTGCGTCGTCTTGCGCCGTGGTTTAGCCAAAAGTCAACAAGGCGGTATGTTGGTGAGATTACCAAAATACCCCTTCTTGATCCTTTTCCAAATACCGAGTCCAATCTTCATGAAGCAATTCTATGCTTCGTCATGTGTAGGTTGATTAACGTAACGGTTCTCTTCATATCGACAAGTCTCTCCCATCTGGCTCCCACCGAAACCATCATGGCACTTGTACCAACCCTGCACCGCTTGATCCAACACATCGCACCGAACTGCCCGTTCGGTCATCTTTCTCCATTTGGCGCCATGCTTGAGTCTTCACCCGGCATCTTCGATCGTTCTGAACCTCAGGTCCTCAGCTCTTCAAGCCTAGTCTGATCATCCTCGCCATTGACGGTCGTTGACTACCAAGCTTCCTGCACAACAGTAGACAAAGAAATCGATTCCAAGAACAAGTTCTTCACAACTTGACCCACGTTAGTCAAAACATGCATCATGCAACACATATGCAATGAAAACCATGAACTTGACCTAACTCAAAACCAATTCACCAAGATGGCTGAACTTGAAAACACAATCGGTACTACCGCCAAGTAATCACCGGTACTACCGCACTGCGGTCGTACCACTCAAATAACTACGGAACTACCGATTCCCAAGGAAGTCCAAAACTCCTCAAAAACACTCTCTCTAGAAAATACGTACCGCCCACCTTGCGGTCATACCGCTCAACGGTACTACCGCTTCACACAAGCGGCCGATTCACGAACGTTCGGACCACTCGTTTCAACCGTCTGATCGCGCCCATGAACATTCGGACTATTGTTTAAACCGTCCGATCTAGCCACTCGATTGGGCCACTCAATTTGCGGTAGAACCACTCCACACTTGCGGTCGTACCGCTTTGCGAGTACCGCAACTTACTTGCCAGTACTACCGATTATCCTGACACTTGTTGAAAACTAGTGTTTCAACAAACCTTCAATGCTATTGTCAATTGTCACATCATCCTAAGATCATGAGCATATCTCCATGATATTCACAATCTCCCCCTTGATGAACACATTGGCAATTTTTCAAAAATGTAAGTTTTGAGGTATGAAAATAAAAGAACTCTCGTTTTCACGCAAAGGAACAACTTAGTCCAAAGACAAGAGAATGCAATGGAAGTGACCAAGTTGACTTCAGAATAGTATCGGCAAGTGAGATAAGGTAGAAGAAGGCAAGAAAGCTTCAATTTCCAGAGAAGAGTAAAAAATCTCACTTAAGGTCCATATAAAAGAACAATTGTTCAAAATAACCTTTAATCATTGTGAGGTTCCAAGAATTACAATTCAAGTTTAGAAATAGCAATAAGATCATAAGAATGCAAATTAAATACTCCCCCTCACTATGATCATCATTTCTCCAGAATATTTCATTTTTTGCATTTTTCTCCAAATAGAATATGGCAATAAGATCATAAGAATGCAAATTAAATACTCCCCCTTACTATGATCATCATTTTTCAGAAAATTTTATTTTCTCACTTTTTGTTTTCAAATAGCTCCCCCTTTTGATATTTTTGTTATATCTTCTCCCCCTTTGACCATGGAGTCGTCAAGGAATCACACTTTCCTCTTATCCAGATATGACAAATGCAGAAATGAGGAAAAAGCATAAGAATGAGCATGTATGAAATACAATGGAGTGGCTTCAGTTTTTTGAATTTTTTAATTTTTAGTAAAAGAAACTTTGGAGATTACCCAAAAGAACAAGCTAGCATTTCTACTATTACTCAATACATATCAAGCCTAAAAGCGCTAGCAAGATCATGTTAAGACATATATAGCAAAGCTAAGTTAGAAGGCTCAAGATAAAGCGATGAATTGTCATAATTTAAGCAAAGCTTCAAAATTAGTAAGTTCATCAACAGAGCTTATAAAATGATAATGGCTTTGTCAGAATATCAATGTGAGATCAATAAGCTAACAAACACCATTCTAGAGACACAAAATCCTAAATTGAATCATTTTGCTCAAAATACCTCAATCACCTAGTTTTTACAACAGTCTTCATTTGCAATGAATATTAATATTGATTAAAGGTCTATCTTAGTGAAGAAGATCTTGGACTAGGAGCCATCCACAAACTCTTCCTAAGCTTCAACTAGGCCGACAAATCTTGAGGTTAATGTCAATTTTGACAAGCAGTCCCCATGAGATCGTTTGGATCATCAAACTATCTTCAAGTTCATGTCTTTGATATGCCGTCTCATGAGAATAGGTTGGCACAATCTAACCATATGAGAATCTTGAAATTTGATTTTTCATTTTTCATAAGAGCAGTTTTAGATTCTTAAAGGAACAAGAAACTCAAGAGATGTTTAATTCTAGATTCAAGAGCTAACAAAGCAATTTTGACAAGGCCAAATTCACAAAAGGATCACTAATTATGCAACTAGCTAAAAGATCCACAAATTGTAATTTTTAGTTCAGATTATCTTAAAGTTCTAGCTCATTTAGCAAAGACTTAGCTACATATTTGAAAGCATGATAAATATAGCAAGTCAAAGAACTAGACATGAAACTGAGCAAAAATTGAAACACTAAAGCTCAAAAGGGTAATAAGCAAAGCTTCATCATTTTAAAAGATAAGCAGTAAAGCTTATATTACAATGCATCTTTTTGTGATTTTCATATGAATGCAATATAATACAATAAGATGCAGGAAAAACTGAAAAGCCTAAAAAGATAAAAAAGAACAACCAATTCAGAAAAAAGGTCAAGGAAAGATCAGATAAACAAGAAAAGCTCAGAAAATAATCAACTCCCCCTCAAACCAACCCATAGGGGTAAATTACCCCTAACTCACTCCACAAGGTGACAAACCTAGTTGGGTCTAAAGGCTTGGTGAGGATATCAGCTAACTGAGCCATGGACTCCACAAATTCTAGCACAATATCACCCTTCTCTACATGGTCTCTAACGAAGTGATAGCGAATGTCAATGTGCTTAGTCCTAGAGTATTGCAAAGGGTTCTTAGCAATGTTAATGGTAGAAGTGTTATCACAGAAAAGAGGAACACTGGCAAAAGTTAACCCATAATCCTTCAGGGTGGACACCATCCACAGAATCTGACTACAACAACTAGAGAAAGCTATATATTTAGCTTCTGCAGTGGATTATACAACAGAGGACTGCTTCCTAGAAGACCAAGAGACAAGAGAAGTGCCTAAGAAGTGACAAGTGTCTGAGGTACTCTTTCTATCCAGCCAACAGCCCACAAGATCAGAATCAGAAAACCCCTGAATAGACAAGGAAGATGAGCAGAAATACCAAATACCATACTGGAGGGTAGAGTGAAGGTACCTGAAAATACGCTTGATGGCTTGGCGATGCAAAGTCCTCGGAGACGCCTGAAACCTCGCACAGAGGTAGACCACGAAGTGGATGTCCGGTCTTGAGACCGTTAGGTAGAGGAGGGAGCCAATCATGTTGTGGTACTCGCGTTGATCCACGGCTTCTCCTTCCTCGTCTGGATCCAAAGCAGTCGAAGTCGTCATGGGAGTGGCGATCGGCATGCACTCACCCATCTCGAAGTGCTTGAGCAGATCCTTGGTGTACTTTGTCTGATGAATGAAGATCCCTTCCTCGCATTGTTTGATTTGAAGCCCAGAAAGTAGTTGAGCTTCCCTATCATACTCATCTCAAATTCCCTAGACATGGTCTCAAAAAAACTAGAAACAAGAGCATGAGAAGAACCACCGAAGATAATATCATCTACATAAATCTAAGCAAGTAGGAAGTCATTGTCATGCCTAAGAATGAACAGGGTTTTGTCTACCTTACCCATCTCAAAGTTATTCTTAGGCAAGAAGGTCTTAAGTCTCTCATACCAGGCTCTAGGGGCTTGCTTAAGACCATACAAGGCTTTGGAAAGCTTGAAGACATGATGTGGATGCTTGGAATTCTCAAAGCCTGGGGGTTGTCTAACATACACTTCCTCCTCTATGTAACCATTCAGAAATGCACTCTTCACATCCATCTGATACAACCTAAATCCCTTAGATACAACAAATGCAAGCAAAATGCGAATGGCTTCCAATCTAGCAACAGGAGTAAAGGTCTCATCAAAGTCAAACCCCTCAACTTGACTAAAACCCTGAGCTACCATTCTAGCCTTGTTTCTAACCACAGAACCATCATCACTTTGTTTATTTTTAAACACCCAACGGGTTCCTATCACATTATGACCACTCGGAGGCTCTACTAGGTTCCAGACCTTGTTTCTCTCAAAGCTCTCTATCTCCTCATGCATGGCATTAACCCAGCTCGCATCAGATAAAGCATATGATATATTGCGGGGTTCGAAAAAGGCAACAAATGCAGAATGAGAGTAGAGAATCGGATCGTGATACCTGGAGCGAGTGTCTCGCTCATGAAGATGACCAATCATCTGATCCGGAGGAGACGCCTCCGAATGTGAAGTGGAGCGCCCGGGGGAGATAGCATCGCTTCCACCTCCGCGGTACTGCTGATGATGAAGATGCAGTAGGAGCCTCAACTGAAGGTGAAGTAGTGGTAACAAGTTTTTCAATTGGATCAGGAGGTGTAGCCAAATTCAAATAACAATTCAAATGAACTCCAAATTAAAATATTTTGGTTTGGTTGGCTAGATCTTGAATTTAAACAAATTTATAAATTTGAATGGACTCAATCGGAGTTCAGATGCAAAAGATATGTGCTTTGGAAGTTTGAATCTAAATAAAAACCCTAAAAAGGATTTTTCTGGATTTTCTGATTTATGTTAGTAAAGGAAAAGATGAATATGACATCAGCTGACATCATCAGAGGGATTTTCGGCTAAAAAAAAGAAAATGAAATTGACTCATGGGGCCCACTGTCAGTGAGATGGGTGTATGTGGACTGGGTTTATTTATTTTTGGAACGGTGGGAAGTTTGGAGTGCCACGTGGGCATGCTGACTAGGTAGCCACGTATGCAAAAGAGGGGACGTGGCGCCGCGTGGCACCGAGGTGGCAGACACGTAGCTGACCACGGAGGCAAATGGCCGGCGGCGGCTCGGTCGCGAGCTCGCCGGCGATTGGCGGCACTCCGGCGGGTGTGAGTGGTGCCAACAGAAAGAGGGGAATGCGAGGATGATGATGCTCACCGTGGTTGCATGAATGCGCGGCGGAAGGGTCACTGGTGATGAGGTTAAGCGGCGGCAGTGCGGGGTTGGCGGCGGCGACGAGCTATAGCGGTGCTCCGGCGAAGTGGAGGCGAGCACCAGGTAGGCGGTGGCGTGGCGAAGCCGTTGGTGGCGGTGTCGATGACGCGGCGGCGGTGTCGGCGCCGAATTGAAGAAGAAAGTGCTCACGGCGGAGAAGCTTTAGTGGGCGATTTCCGGCGACTAGAGAGGATGAGAGGAAGTGTGGGTGGTGGGATTGGAATGAGGGTGGAAGGGGCTACTCGGTGCTCCCTTTATAGGGGTCGGAGGAGGGGTGAGGGCGGAAATCGGGCGCGAGGCCGACGGCGGTAAACTCGCGGTTCTGGTGATCTCATGCGAGATGGAGGGGGCGAATGGCCGGAGATGAGGCGGCGTGATATGGGGGCTTGAATGCGCGTGATTCGTGGGAGATTAGGGGAGAGAGACGCGGGATGGAGGAGCTCCCCGCGGGCGCTAATGGCGGCGGGAGCGACGCGGCCGAGTGGGGAAGAAAGGGGAGGAGGAAGAAGGCTCGGGCGGGCCCCACTTGTCGGCGACCGCGGAGAAAAGCAAGGAGCGGGGCGCAGCTCACCGTTGATTTAAATCGGACGGTCCCTGATGAAAAGGCCCGTTCGGACCGCCGAAGGTCACGCAGGATCCTGGCCGTTGATTTAAGATCCAACGGCTGACACGCGTTGGAGCGTTTAACGCACGGGCGCGAGTGGAAAAGGGGCGGGCGATTGCTGGCCGTCGGATTGTGATCCGACGGTGGGGAGGAGGCGGGTGGCGTGGGGGGTGCAGATGCCGTCCGATGTACATCGGACGGTGAGAGGGAGAGGGGGCGGCTACGGTTGGGCTGAGGTGGAGTGGGCCGGGGTGCGGGGAAAATAAGAATGGGTCGAGGGGTTTAGGCCCAAATCATTTTAGGGTTTTTGGAATGATTTCTTAACTGTTTTAATCTGATTAATTCAAATAGACTTTAGAAAATAGCAATTAAAATCTAAAAATTATGAGAAAATTCACAGAAATTCCCTTGTTTATTTTGGACTTAAATAAAATAGTTCCAACTTATAATTGGCTATTAATTTTGCAAAATAAATTATTTTGGCTTTAAAATATTTAGGAAAAGCTTTTAAAATATCAGAAAATTTCTAGAAATTGATTAAATTTTTATTTTTCAGATCAAACCAAATAAAACTTCAAGAACTTCAAATAAATTTTAAATTTTAACTTTTAAAACTTCAGAAATTCAAATAAAGCAATAAAACTCTATCAAATTTCAGAAAATCCAGTAAAACAATAACCTTTATTTATTTTATTTTGGTAACAACACTTTGGGATGTTACAGAGTGCTATACTCATCTAGCATCGTCCTAGCCATCTCAACTAAGGTTCTGTTCTTCCTTTCCACCACGTCATTTTGTTGAGGGACGTGTGGACAAGATAACTGATGCTCAATACCATGCTCAGCACAAAAAGAGGCAAATGAGATATTCTTGAACTCCGTGTCATTATCACTGCGAATCGCTCTCAGGGCACCAGGAAGTTCAGAAGCCAAACAAAGAATAAGATCATAAAAATGATCAAAAGCTTCATCCTTTGAAGCAAGAAAGAATACCCAAGAGTATCTCGAGAAATCATCGACTATGACAAGAATATACCATTTGCCACCAGCTGATCGAACCCTAGTAGAACCAACAGTATCCATATGAAGCAACTGTCCTGGTCCGTCAGTCATGACCATAGTTAAAGAAAGGTGTGAGGCGGCAACTTGCTTGCCATGCCTACAGGGCACACATACACCTTGACAGCTTTGAGTTTGGGCAAACCTCTCATGAGATCAAGGTTGCTAACTCGCGTCAGATGATCAAAACCAATGTGCCCCAAATGACGATACCAAAGCTAGAACTCAGAAGAAGATGCAATCAAACACTCGAGAGATCCAACAAGAGATTCAGAAAAGTCAGCTCCAAAGATCCTACCAACTCTAGAAATCCCAAAAACAAGCTCACCAGCTGAATCAAGCACACGACAAGCATTTTTCTTAAATCTAGTCTCATAACCATCATCAAGAAGCTGCGAGACAGAAAGCAAGTTGTACATTAGCTTGTCCACAAGGGCGACGTCCTTCAGAATGAACTTGTCATTCACCCTGATCGATCATGTTCCTTCAATCCGCCCTTATGTGTCATCTCCAAAGGTGATGAAGTCATCACCTGTCGACCGCGTGAAGGAGGTAAACCATTTTAAGTCTCCAGTCATGTGGCGTGAACACCTGGAGTCGACAAACCACGTCTTCTTCCTCCTTCCGCAGCGATCCTGAAAATCAAAGCATAGAGGATCAATGTGTCTCAATAGTAGGGTTAGTTAAACATGACATGGGAACCAAGATCTTGAGACACATATCTCATGACGATATGTAAAGCAGAATTACTAGCCTTGATCTTACTTGAGGTTCTATCATGAGCAATGGTTACACGAACATGAGATGCATCCTGTCTAGAAACATGATGATGATGAGCATGTGAAACAAATCCTAGTCCAGGTTTCTTTTTCTCCAAATGATCATGTCTCATGAAAGCTCTAGGTTGATGATATAAAATTCTAGCAAGATTTTTTCTATCATTTTTCAACTTACGCCAACAGAACTCAATAAAATGCACATCCTTCTTACAATAGGTGCAATGGTACTTGGTACCACTGGGAGATGCACCTTTTGACTTAGAAAGTGGTTGGGCAAAACCTGCAGATTTAAAAAGAGTTTTGCAGGTTGAGTTTTGAACTCAACTAAGCCATTTTTCAAGACTTGAATGACATTTGGCTTGGACTTGTCTTGGGCAAAATTGTATCCTAACCCTTGCTTCTTATAAGAAGTTTTGGACTTATCAAGAATCATGTTTAACTGTCTCTTACCCTTAGAGAATTTTTGTAATGTATTCTTGAGATAAACATTCTCTTTTTCAAGATTAAGACATGATTCACAAGTTTTAGCCTTAATGGCTCTAGCATGCTTCTCCTTATAAATAGCAAGTTCAAGCTTAAGGGCTTCACATGAAGCATAGGGAGCAGAATTAATTTTGTCCTTAAGCTTGGCATACTTAGCTCTAACTGCTTCTAATATGTATTTTATTTCATGTTCACGTTCTAAGCAAAAAGAGCAAGTGCTAAACTCAGCCTTATCAGAAGAAACCAACTTATTCTAAGTATTTTTTACATGGAGTAGATTTAACTTCAATTAACTCAGTCATAGCATTTTCTAGTTGGTGCAAGGCAACATCATAAGTATTTTGTAACTTAGCAAGTTCAGAATGTAAAGCATGGCAGGATGTACATTCATCAACATCAAGATTCTTAGCATTCACAAGTTCTAATGTTATATTATCAACTTTTGATTCTAAATCCTTATTCCTAGCCATGGTGAACTCTAACGCCTTATCCTAGCTAAGCAGTTGCTCATAGATGGTATCACATCTAGTAGAGAGAACTTCATAGGATGGAGGTACCTCATCGATGTCATCAACGTCGACGGAGTCGGCCATGAAGCACATGCTGGTGAAGTCTTTTGCCTTCCCTTTCTTCTCTTGAGAAGACTACTCCTCCTTATCCTCCTCGCTCCCGGAGTCCACATCGCTCATGGATTGCTCTCCAAAAGCGGCAAGAACTCGGTGAGCAGCCTTCCTGAGCTCGGCAGCATCAAACTTGGGCTTGTTCCCTTGAGGCTTCTTACCTTCTCCTCCTTGTGGTTGCTCTTACCTTTCAGCTTGGGACAGTTCGCCCGGATATGATAGAGCTCTCCACAATCATAGCATGTCACAGGGCCACTTCTTTTCTTGTTTCTCACATTGTTATAGGCCCGTGTGAACTTTTTGGCTAAGAGGGCTAATTCAAGATCAGAAATACTCTCAAGTTCCTCTTCATGGATTGCAGATAAACAAGCAAGTGAAAATCCAGAGAAAGATTCTAAAGAGCCATCAGAAGTTTTCTTGAGAGGGTCTGCTACTAAAGCCATATTCTCCTTCTTAGGATGATCAACCCTCTTGATCTCATGAGTCTTGAACTTGCTATAGAGCAGCTCTAAAGTGAGATTAGAGAGATCGACATTTTCCTCAATGGCAGTAGCCTTCATCTCCCACTCCTTGGTATTGATTGTAGCCAAGAGGTGGGTGGCATTCTTAGACTGAGAATACTCGATGTCAACCACTCTCAATTGATTTAAGCACCTTGTTAAAGCGAGTGAATATATCATCGATGCTCTCTCCAGGACGCATCTCAAACTTGTTGTATTCTCGCTTGAAGACCGTTTGGTGTACTTGCTTAATTTGGGACGAACCCTCATGATAGGTTTCGAGGATGTGCCAAATCTCATGCGCGATCTCAAGATGACAGATCCTGTCATACTCCTGTCTACCAAGCCCGACATATAGGAGGTTTTTACCTTATAGTCATTAGCCAAGAGGGCTGCTGAAGCCTGCGTAGCAACCTCAGGCAAAACGAGCGAGGCTCAAACAACCTCCCATATAGTTTGACTTTCACTCTGAAAGTATATATGCATACGATTCTTCCAATAGGCATAGTCGAGCCCATCGAATACATGCGGCTTGGTGGAGTACTTCTCTATTACCAAGTTCAGTGACGGGTTAAGATCAAGAGTGAACTACGGGCTCTGATACCATTTGTTGGACCGAAACAACGACTAGAGGGGGGGTGAATAGGAGCACTATCTATTTTTTGCTTTGATCGGATTCAACATGATCTTGACTCCAATAGCTATGAGAGCTACGAAGATCAATAGATAAGTATAGCGGAAGACTTGTACTGAATTCAATTTAAACCCCCAAGCGTAACAACTAAAACCACAAAAATGCACTGATGAACAGTAAAATCAGAACTACCGCAATGAACAGTGCTGTAATGCTGGATGAACAGTAAAATCAACCCATGAATAGGAAAAACAGTTTGAAAATGAAATAAAAAATTGGCATAACTTTTGATTCACAACTCTAAACATGATGAAACTTGAAAGAAGCCTTCCCTAGGATGTCAGGAACCTATTTCAATCAAAGATCGTGAAGATACTTACCAAAGTTCTAACCTTTTTCCTTTTGAATGAATGTTGCTCCAAAACCGAGCCAAAATCAAATTTGAACCCTAACCTCTCCACTTTTATCTCCAAACCCTAAAACACAAACTAGGGTTTCTTGAATACAAGGGTTAGGAGGTGCTGGACCAGCACCCTCCTCTGTTTATAGTGGAGGTTAGCTTCTAGAACAAAAACCCTAATGGGCACCCGTTAAGCCCACACACAAACGGGTTCACATATGCACATATTTTAAAGCGTCATCTTCAACTTCTCTTGACCTAAACCACTTCTCCTTGTGCCGTCTTGCACCATGGTTTAGCCAAAAGTCAGCAAGGCGATATCTTGGTGAAATTACCAAAATGCCCCTTCTCGATCCTTTTCCAAAGACCGAGTTCAATCTTCATGAAGCAATTCTATAATTCGCCACGTGTAGGTTGATTAACGGCTCTCTTCATGTCGACAATCTCTCCCATCCGACTCCCCCGAAACCACCATAGCACTTGTGCGGCCCGCACCGCTTAGTCCAACCTCGCGTCGACCGAAGCGCCTGTTCGGTCATCTTTCTTCATTTTGCGCCATGCTTGAGTCCAATGACTTCACCCGGCATCCTCTATCGTTCTGAACCTTAGTTCTCCAAGCCTAGTCTGATCATCCTCACTGCTGACCATCATTGACCACCAAGCTTCCTGCACAACAATAGATAAATAAATTGATTCCGGGAATAAGTTCTTCGCAACTTGACCTATATTAGTCAAAACATGCATCATACAACACATATGCAATGAAAACCATGAACTTGACCTAACTCAAAACCAATTCACCAAGATGGCCGAACTTGAAAGCACAATCGATACTACCATCAAGTAATCACCGGTACTACCGCACTGCAGTCGTACCACTCAAATAACTGCGGAACTACCGATTCTCAGGGAAGTCCAAAACTCTCCAAAAACACTCTCTGTGGAAAATACGTACCGCCCACCTTGCGGTCATACCGCTCAACGGTACTACCGCTTCACACATGCGGAACTACCGATTCCCGAACGTTCAGACCACTCGTTTCAACCGCCCGATCGCGCCCATGAACGTTCGGACCATTGTTTAAACCGTCAGATCTGGCCACTCGATCGGACCACTTGATTTGCGGTAGAACCGCTCCACACTTGCGATCGTACCGCACTGCGGTAGTACCACAACTTACTTGTCGGTACTACTGATTATCCTGACACTTACTGAAAACTAGTATTTCAACAAACCTTCAATGCTATTGCCAATTGTCACATCATCCTAAGATCATGAGCATATCCCCATGATATCCATAATAGCAAATTCGTTAAAATATTGAGTGATATGGAGCTTTATTCTCCTTCAAATTTTTTTGTAAATGTGCCTAGTGTTTTACTGTAGCTATGGAAAACAGGACGCAAGCGTACTGTGCTTTATATATTCTCTCCAAAGAGAGGACGTGCAGTAAAGAATGGTGCTCATAACCAACATGACTCCATTGGGGATTTAAGGCATGTTTTTGACAGGGTAAGTATCTTGAACATTTCCATAAGATCAAAGCATAGCAGCTGGAGCTCTTTCATGTACTTCACTCTGACTCCGTACAATCAGTCATAACTTCACTATTTATAATCAGATGTCTGACCACTTTTTTTTTTTTGGAACCACGCCACCTGAATCAAATTTTGGATGAGATTAATTGCTTAGGATTAGGGATGGAAACAGATCCAATAGTCTCGAATACGAATACGAATTTATATTTTTAAAACGAATACGATACGAATTCGAACATTCTCGAATACAAATACGAATCAAATGTTGTAACAAATTCGAATTCTAATCGAATATGTACTCAATTCGGTCGAATGCGAATATCCTACAACTCTTGCGATAAATCTCGGTGGAACATCCAACAGCCACAGATTGGGCACCGAATCAAGACCCAGTCGAAACAGAAACGCTCCGGGAAAAAACGGATAGTATTCATATTCGTATCTAGGAAAAAAACGAATAGTATTAGTATTCGTATCTAGGAAAAAATAGATAATATTCGTATTCATTTTTCCAGGTACTATCCGGTTTTTTCTCCGGATATGAATAACACCGAATACGGCTACTATCCATTTTTCCCATATAGTAACCGGATACGAATAACACCGAATACGGATACTGATATATCCATTTTCCCCGGCTAGTACTCGTTTTCCATTCGAATGCAGATTTTACTTATTACATTTGTGTTTTCTCGGATATGAATATCGGATAAAACGGATTATCCTTTATCAATTCCCATCCCTACTTAGGATCTGCTGGTCATCTAGCTACATACAAATATTTGGATGGAATGATTGGTCTCTTTATTGATATGTTGATATTAATCCCATCAATATTTCGACCAGGCTCACTGTTCTTGCTGCCGGTCTTTGATTTTAACTAAGTTGTCCAAATAACGCAAGAAGTTTAATTAATGTTGAACAATGTTACACAGTCCATATTTAGTACCAGCAAAACATGGTCATATTTGCTTCGATCTTTTGCTTTGATCAAACTTCTTGCGAGATATTTGCTTCGATCAAAGCATATCAGCGAAGCTAATGTACCAACACAACCTGCCACATGGATAACAATTTAATTCTATCGGTTTTGTATCTCCCAAAACAATCAGCCCTCAGCTGATATCTCAAACACCACATACCAAGTAACTTTATGACCCATATGTTTCAGTTAGTATGGAAACAGTCACTCGTGCAGAGATTTAGGTCTCAACTGACCCATCAGCTGGATGCCTTGCATAAAACCGTCCCCACTTCTGACATTTATTTTGGCCTGCTTGTGATTGCAGTGAACTTTGCAATATTTCTGATTGCTCTTCCTACATATAGTATTTTGGAGGAATTGCTTTGAAAGCAGACAATTTGTTAAATGAGCTTCAGTCTAGCCTTTCAAAACAAGAAGAGAGACTAGCCAACTTTGCAAAGAAGCAGCGGGAGGTAGCAGATGACAAGAAGAAAGACTAGAAAGACTAGACAAATCAGATGAGAAACCCCAGGGAAAGGCTAGAAAGACTAGACAAATCAGATGAGAAACCTCAGGGACCAGAACATTGCCAGCTACCGAGAATATTTACTGTCATCTGTTTTTGAAATTTGCCACATTATCTGGTTCTGGAAGTAGCAGCAGCTAGCACTCGGACACATGCATTCTCAGATAAACACACGCTGACAACATCATAGAACATGAAACACAAACATTCTCACTAGTTTTTTAGCAAGAGAACATCGAACATCACAAAACATAGAAATTAATAAGTTTTTTTTAGCAATACACAAGGTTCATAAGAAGTACATAAGGTTCTCGATGTTAGAGTATATTGGGATATCTCCAGATATGGTAGTTTAGGATTGATTGTAATTCCAGATACCTATCTTATCTCTAGGAGAGACTTCTTGTCCTCCAAGCATTGTACTCTATATAATCCGCCTTCGAGGCTCAGTAATAAAACAATCCACATTAAACCAATTCTATTCTTCTACGTATCAGAGCCAAGAGGTCTTGAGTTCAAGACCCGGTTGGTGTAATTAAAAATAATAATTGCAGCCCACTTCTATTCCACGTCTTAGGTCTGAGGGAGCCTACATGTGAGAAGGAGTGTTGAAGTATAAGTGAATTGTCCGCCTTTTCTCATCAGATTAAGCTTTTAGGTGAACTGGTTGGTACATGCAACTCAATATGATATCAGAGTGGCGCCGTTCCTGAGCTGCCGCCTCCACAGCTTCCGCCGCGCCGCCCCTGGGAGATGCTTCGATCTCTATGATCTCTCCCGGGGGCTGCGTAACCCGTAGTTTAGAGTTTGTCTCGCCAATCATCCGATCGGTTTTCAATTATATTTTTTCTCCGGTCATTTTCAGATCGATATTTTTTCTTTGGTTTTCCGATCAGAGATCGGTTTGTGTTGCCCACCGCCCGTCGATCTCATGCGCCTCTACTCCGACATCGGCGTCGACTCCATCAGCCATCTCCGACCGTGCGGCATAGTCGGGCTCGCGACACTCTAGGGGCGCCTCGCAGCGTCGTTGCCCGCCACTCCGCCCACGACGCTCCACACCGGTTCGTCGTCGTCTCTCGCCGTCACTCTACATCGCCGTTCCCGTGCATCAACGACCCTCCGGCCGATCGACGCCACCTTTCTTCGGCGCATCATTGCCTCAGCTATCGACGCACATGGTCTTCGTCACGCTGATCGGGTTCTTCGCCGGCTTCTTCAAGCACCGCCGCCGCGTCACCTCCGGATCGTCCGGCCCCTGCACCCTTCCGCCTTCGTCCAGCACAACCTCGTCGCCAGCGTCGCCGTCTCTTCCCCGACTACGCTCGTCTACTCCGGCAACAGCGGGCTACATCGGCATCTTCTACCCTACGCCTCATTGCGCACCGCAACCGTCTCAGAGGCTTTCTCTGTTGGTCCCTCAGACATTGGCGTATGGTTGGCCCCTCTCTCTAGCACGTCCGGTATTGGCAACATCGGTGCGTGCCTTCATCCCCGACGTGTTCCCGGGCCTGGCAAACCCAGTGCACGCCTCGTCAGTGGCGGCCTCGATAGTGTCTTCGGCATCGACCTTCTACCTCAACGATTGCCTCGACTGCATCACCGTCTTCTTCCTTGGGGCCTCCTTGTGCCCCGTCACCATGGTGCCTCCTTGCGTCCACGACTTCATGTGCAGCTACTTCATCACCGGCAACCCCGACTATGGCTACGTCGACCACGACTATCTCACGCACGGCATCTTTGACCACGGCTACTCGCCTCGCTCTCGACTACCTCGACATCGACACAAAGGGCTACCATCTGCATGAGCAACTCGTCGATTTCTCCAGTCATAGCGTTTGCGACGTTGCAGCTGTCTACGACACTCCCGCTACGACTACAGGGGGATGTTAGAGTATATTGGGATATCTCCAGATATGGTAGTTTAGGATTGATTGTAATTCCAGATACCTGCCTTATCTCTAGGAGAGACTTCTTGTCCTCCAAACATTGTACTCTATATAATCCACCCTCGAGACCCAGTAATAAAACAATCCACATTAAACCAATTCTATTCTTCTACACTCGGAACATGAACATCATCACATAGAAAGCAATGCTCTGTCATTTTGCTGGAATGTTAGCCTCCTTGGTGGCATGCTACACCCTGACAATGATGCGATAATGAAACAATCAAATCTGGCCTGTTTAGCAAGGTTGCAAGCACGGTCAGGGGAGTCCAATATCTCATAGTAGAACAAAGAGAAGCAAATATCTCATAGTAGAACACGGGAAAGCGAGGAAGGCGAGGGATCACCCTCTAAGCTCGGCCAAGATTCTTCCCGACGAATAAGGATGCTCTGATCTTTAGCCAACCGGTTAGAGATTTACTTTGTTTATTTCTTTGATTAATTGATAATGGATGCGTGCTATCCCTTTTATAGGGACAGTCCGACTTAACACCTAAGAAATAATCTATAAGAAAATCTATCAGTCCGTTCTAATCTTTCTAACTATTAAAAATAACATTCATAATAAATAAAATCTTATTACTAACAATAAGTAAATAGAGAAGGAAATTCAAAATAATCTATCTAACCAAAAAACCGTACTTGTTACTGTTCATGTGCCACAGTACTGCTGTAGCACAAGAACGGTGCGAGTATGGCTATTTGATTAGGTAAATTATTTTGGATTTCCTTCTCTGTCTTGTTATTGTTACGAATAGGATTTTATTTGTTATGAATGTTATTTTTAATATTTAAAAATATTAGATTGGATTGATAGGTTTCTTTATAGATTATTTCTTATACGTCAAGTAAGACTGTCCCTATAAAAAGAATAGCATGTATCCATTATCAATTAATCAAAAAAATAAACAAAGTTAGTCTCTAACCGGTTGGCTAAAGATTAGAATCTTCTTGTTCGTCGAGAAGAGTCCCGGTCGAGCTTGGAGGACGATCCCTCGCCTCCCTTGCTAATCAGGCTTCAGAACCTCGCTACCTCGACAGGAAAGAGCTCTGCTAACGGTTAGATAGAGATGAGTGTCCTATCCTCGATCCTCGGATCCGTACCCAATCAACGACCACATCACACTGATGCAAAAGACGAAAGATCTTGACGGGACAAATTCCAATAAAGAAGATGTCACAGGTGCGATCCAAGATTTGGATGGATTAATTTATCTGGACGTTGCTGTAGAGTGTGGAGGATTACGCTCAAAAGAAACAGTTATCTAACTTGGCCTAAAAACAAAGTGGTGGATAGGTCATTTTCTGCCAGATTACCTGGATATCAAGCCATCTAAAAAAGATGTATAAACTATCCAGAATTCTTTTACTTCACGGCTTCGTAATCCCAACGCCGTTAAATCGAACTGCCACGTTTTGGAGTACTAACGAATTCACATGACCACTCGTCTACTGTCCAACAGTGTTAGCATTTATTTCAAGTTTGTTTTATACTAAGCATGTGTAGACCTCTCAAACCTATCTACTCCATCCGTCGGCGTTCACTTGTCAAAATTCTGATTTTGACTCGGCGAGCGTCGAACAAGCTTTTGTACTACGCATCGAATGACTCGAGTCAAAACCCTCCCAGAATCGATCCGATCGAAAGGCCAGAACCCGCATGCATGCGTGGGTCAGTGGGAGCATGTCAACTTTCCCGATGAACCGCAGCACGGCAGCGCTACACGGCCGGCAGGAGCAGCGGATTCGCCAGCGACTCCTCGCAGACGGCATGGGCCCGCCGTGTCTACGGCGTGACGTCAGTTGAGAGGCGAGGGGCCAGAGGGGCGCGGAGCTAGGTAGGCGGTGGTGCGCGGTGGAATAAAAGAGAGCGCGCGCGGGGCCGACAAAAGCACAAACAAGGAACCAAAGACGTACCACATGTACAAAGAGGAGAGAGAAACAAGCAAACGAAGAGAGAGAGAGAGAGAGCGCGAGCGCTACAAATATACCTAGAGTACTCTTATCACTCGTGCTCTCGCTCCAATGGCATGTATTATCCTATAGTTGTCTATAGTAGTTTTCTATATCATATTGTCTCTGCAGATAACTCTTTCATGTATAATTTATCTTATTTTTCGTATTACAGATGATATACTAGAGACGGTCCAATTCTCTATACTCCTCCTCTCTCATTTATATCATCTTATATTCTATGTGATAAGACCGTTCACGAGGAAATGCAGAGACTAATGATTGGCAGGACCCAGGAAGTTCTGGCTGCTCTCGCTCTAACTCTCCCTCTTGAACAGGATCATGAGAGAATGAATATTAAGCACATGTACGGACTACACCCTCAAAGAAATAATTGTGCTTCGATCTGTGGGTGCCTTTTGAGAGAGATGAGGCGACACTGTTCATCTGACCTTGTACAAGGAGATTTTTCAATTTTGAAACCATTTCATCCCATGTACTAGATTTGGTTCTGACTGCCTGTCGCCAAAATCTTTCCCTTTTTATTTTATTTTTTTGTCAGACAGATTTGCAGTTTGGATCATTACAATTAATTCTTGAATTTGAATTCGTACTAGTTTTACTTTACTGTTGCGTGTATGTTGTAGTATTATACATGTGGGTAATTGCACGCAGACGTGTATACAAGTATAAAAAAAAAAAAAGAGCAAGAAGTAATGGTAAGAGATACACTAAGAAGTTTACAGGAATAAATGCATGCATGCATAAGAACTGCCAAAATTTCCCTTGAAACGTATTTTGTTAAGATCATTATGGAGAACATGAATAAATCTCTACAGAAAGAACAATGGAACTGGAAGACCAGCACAGCACATTTGGTTCTATGGATTATTCTGGCTTGCTTGACAGAAATATAAGCACATCTCAAAATCGACGTTCCACTCATTGCGTGTGCCCTACAAATC
This sequence comes from Ampelocalamus luodianensis, assembly GCA_036346255.1. Taxonomy (NCBI): domain Eukaryota; kingdom Viridiplantae; phylum Streptophyta; class Magnoliopsida; order Poales; family Poaceae; genus Ampelocalamus; species Ampelocalamus luodianensis. Next base: position 29,951,393 of record CM070626.1, on the reverse strand, counting down.
TTTGCAGACAATATACAACTCACAAGTAACAGAGTAGTGGACTGCTAAATAAGAGCTTGCAAATCTAGGGTATATAAGTCAATCCCTGAGCTACAGAACAATCAATTTCACAACTACCTTTTTCGTTTGAATGATGCCTATAATTATTATGGCACATACAAGATTTTTTAAAAGAAAAGAAAATAAATATATCTCTTGGTTAGGCTATACATCTCTCTCATATATATCTAAATGTACAACCTTTTTAAAGAAGAATTTAAGCGGCCTTCTTTAAGAAAAGAAAAAAGGTATATGTTATGCCAATACTCATAAAGTTCAAAAATCTGAATGAAAATTTCCATTACACAGACTTCTTTTCGCTTATGTATGTCAAACCTTCATATACAGTAGTGTATTCTATATTTACTTAAGCTATGGAAAAACATCTATATATATATATATATATATATATATATATATATATATATATAATACGCGCCCTTGGAGTGTTATTACAATCAATACTCCATGTAGAGTACAAAAATGATCAAGACAACAAGACATATCATACTGGCAACCAAAACGGAAAAAAGAAGACAAATGAGATCACCAGAAAACAAAAACAGAACGAAACCGGAAGAAAAAGACGAGAGGGACGGCATTGCACTAGGAAAAGAAGTAAGATGACAACGGAAGCAATTATATGGATTGGAGAAGCTTATGTTATACTGATAAATTGTATCGATGCCGACATGTGATGTGCAACTTTTCGTGTATGTTTATACATATCTCTTTCTGTTCATATATATACGCCACGCGGGTACACCACATCACAATTGTTAAATCATAAACTATGCTTAATAGTACTGCTCATTCGCTGTGAAGTCAAAGCAAATATATACTCTTTTTTTTTTGTTTTGCAAGGACATCACAACTAATGCTGTATAAAACTCTCTGTATATAAAACTGAAGCCTCACAACCACTGTTCAAAAATATGAACGTCCCTTTTTCCAGAGATAGTGCCATTTGAGATTGATGAAATGGTGATGAATGGGACCAAGAAAATGGAGGGAAAACTAAGGGAATATAATAATGGATAAGACTAGTCTATAGGAGGCACTAAGACAACCGCGATCAATTGCTAATCAGGACCCATCAGACTAGAAATTCATATCAATATGGCCCTATTGCACTCAAATCAACAACAGTACAGCTTGAGCAGCCCAAATTAATATGAACAAAAATATAGCGTCAGAGTTGGAGCAAAGAAAGTTACCTTTCTCTTATTCCTGCAAATTATTTTTTTCTTCAAGTTAATCAACGGCTTTTTTATGTACTCGATCCTAATTAACATGCTCCTACGAACCCCTTAGATCTCTCTCTTATACCAACAAATAATAACAACAGTAGTAATCATAGTAAACAACTAAAAATTAAGATGGTCGATGCAGGATTAGAATTTGGAGGCGATGGAATAATCAAAACGGCAAATGATCATCTACACTTATCACGAACTCGGCGCTGATCCTTCTGCTGGTTTCTTCCCTGTCGTCGTCGTCGCCGCCGCCAAGGTACTAGCGCCGGCACTACTACTTCTAGGAGGGGGAGGAGTAAGAGATACTGGCGTAGTTTGCTGTTGCTCGGTAGACGGCGACGGTTCGTCCTCCTCCTCGCCGCCACCCGACGTCCCTGCGGCCTCCGCGGTGATGACAGGAGGTGGCGCCGCGGAGGCCGCGGCCGTGCTCCCGCGCTTGCGCTTCCTCTTCTCGTAGGGGATCCCGCGCGCCTTGGCCTGCGCCTCGCGCACCTCGCGCAGGTAGATGCGCACGGCGCGCGCGGCGAAGGGGTTGGACTCGGGGCGGCCGCCGGACTCCTCGTAGGCGGCGCGGAGTCGGCCGATGAGCGCGTCGAGGCTGCCCCAGGCCTGCCGGAGCGGGCAGGCGCACGGCGCAGGCGGGTTGGGCTGGCCGAAGTAGGCGCAGCCGTCGGCGTGCACCTTGGTCTTGCCGAACTGGTCGAGGTACTTGAGGAACTCGATGACGTGCGCGCCGCTGCACCGCGGCAGCGTCAGCGGCGGCTTGTGGTTGCGCAGGTACTGCAGGAACGTGTTCCAGTCCCGACGCTTCTGCGACTCGTACCTGCTCAGCCCCGCCGGCGGCTGCTGCGACAGCGGCTGCGGCTGCTCCTGCGCTGCTTCATGCCCTCCTCCTCCTCCTGGCTGCTGCGGCTGCCTCTGTCCTCCTTGCTGTGGTCCTTGCTCTGCCTGGCTCGACGACGCGGCCGGCGCCGCGGCCGAGGCCGACGGCAGTCCAGCCTCCGCCGCCGTGCTCGCTGCCCCGCCGCGAGGCGCACGCCCACCAGGGGCAGGCTCCATGGTCGGCTTCTCTCTCCTCTCTCCCTCTGTGGTCTCTCTCCGGCCGCCTGGCCTGCTTGTGGAGCGTATGCGTGTAGGTATAGGGGAGGAGGAGGAGGGAGGGGGGGGGGGGGGGGGGAGAGAGAGATCAGGCCTTCAGGGGGATGGAGAAGGAGACTTGTTGGCAGTGTGGCATCCTTTGCTGCTTTTGTCTCTGGTTGGATTAATAGCGTCTCCACTACACACTGTCGAGCTATTATGATTTCTTATTGTTCGGCATAAATACCCGTCCTTGTTGTTCTTATTTTGTGTTTTCTTTTTTTATGTGTGTATATATATATATATATACACGCATATGTAATATACTTCGTGTTTTCTTTTGCTGCGTATGTGCTTTTCTTTGGTTTCGTGGTTGCTTTTTGTTTGTTTTTTGTACATGATTTTTTGGATTCATCGTTGAGGCTGTGGAAGAGTGATGTGGCAGGGCAGGGGTGAGGTGGGACGTCGTAGAAGATCAAGTCAGTCAGCTTGCAAATGGGGTGACGTTTGATTTATATATATGGCATCATCAAATTTAGTTTGAAACGGTAGATGTGATGTGGTTTCAAAGGAAGTAATCACGCTATGCCATTATAAAATAGCTATTTGTTGGTGCGAAGCTGCAAGGTATGGACATTATTGCGATGACATCTTTTGGACTTTTTTCTGCAGTTTCATATGGAACGAGGCTCCATTCGGCTAGGAAAGGATAGTCATACAAAGTATTTACCATACACGATTGGTACGTATTTTTTGACAGAATATTTTGTACGCAGTTATCACATTTTTTTAAAAATGCAATAGAAAAAAAGGAATTGCTATATAACTTCCGACAGCTTTTTTGAAGCCAAAACTCACTTTTCTGTTCGATAGATGTGTTATAAGATTCTTGTTGTTGATAATTCTAACTAGTTCATAGAGTTGAAAGAGGAGATTTTTATCAACGTAATGGCTACTTGGCCCCATATGCATGTGTGGGATTCATCTCGTGATGCTTCAAGAAATATCACTCATGATAAATTAATATCTTTTGCAGCTCATCAAGAGGCGTTGAGAATATTTTTATTTTTTGTCTTTGTTATTACTCAACCTCTCAAAGTACATGTGAAGAACATAACGGGTTCACCATATTGTCGTATTTTGTGGATATATAAGTTCATTTTTTGTCTTTGTTTTTGCTCAACATCTCAAAGTACATGTAAAAAACATAACGGGTTCACCACATTGCCGTATTTTGTTGGTATATAATTTTATTTTTTATCTTTGTTTTTGCTCAATCTCTCAAAGTATATGTGAGATTTTGAATCATGTGATGGAAATATGAGTTATTAAGACTTTCAAGAATAATTACAGTGACCAAGAAGAAAAATTACATAAATATTTTATTGTAATTTATGTATAATGGAGTTGTAAATGAACTTTCAGAATATTTTTTGTCTTTATTTTTGCTTAACCTCTCAAAGTACATGTGAGATTTTGAATTATGTGATCGAAATATGAGTTATTAAGACTTTCAAGAATAATTATAGTGACCAAGAACAAAAATCACATAAATAATTTACTATAATTTATGTATAATAGAGTTCTAAATGAATTTTCAGAATATAATGGTTACTTACAGACATAACTATCACATTCCGTATAGACAGACTATAGAAAAAATAGTCAACGCATTCGTAACATTTTTTTCAAGAACTAGCTAGTTGTACTTTAACAGGAGAAACAACGTGAAATGAACGTTACCCTTTAGTTTGCGACATACATTTAATATAGGGGAAATTAGTTCAATAACATAGCAGAAAGTTAAAATTAGAGAAATAACGTCGTACTGGAACTTGACTGCTAAACAACATCGAAAAAGCTTAAAAATCTTAAAAACAACACTCTAAGGGAAGATTCCATCACAAAGTTTCAAAAAGCCACAATTGCCCCCCCTTCTCGCCAAACTTCAGTGTCTCTCTTGCGGTCTCTCCTTCTCTGGCGAGTCATGTCACGCCTCCTCCGGCCGTGCCACCGCCGGTGGAAGCTGTCGGAAGCCGCACCGTCCCAAAAACCGGGCCGCGCCGCCACATCTACAACAAAGCCTGGGCCTTGGTCAAGGGCACATGACGCCTCACTTCTCTGGGATGATTGCACTCGCTCGGTTGCCCCAGCCCAATGTGTGCCACGCCAGCCGGCTCCGCACGCCCTGACTTCGCGCATGCCGTGCCGCCACTCCACCTTGGTTTTGCCACCGGACCTTATCGTCGCGCCTATCGTCTTCCTCACCATTAGGTTCCTCTACACTTCTACAAGTTGAGATGAGGTCGAAGCAACAACACGTAGACCTTCACGACTAGCCATGGATAGCATCGCTGCTCCGGTGTTCACTGACAAGACTAGGCAAGGCGTTTTAGTGTCATTTGGCAGTTGAGTGTGAATTGGATGTTATTTCTCTAAAATCGAGAAAATGGAGCGGACCTAATTTTCCCTTTAATATATTGCCGAGGTGTTCATTTGTTTTTTAGGGCCATTAATTGCATCAAAGGTAGCACTGAGATAGTATTTTTGGATTGTAAATTATTATTCAAACTAATAATCCAAGTTTCATTGCCCAAGATTATTTGAATGTTCTAGGGTTTTTTAACTTTACAGGACTATTCTGAATGCTTCCTTTTTTTAGACGAAACTGACATGTTTCCTGCTATATGCTCCTCCTGAAATGAGACAATAAGTAATGATGGCCTAGTTTAAACACACTCAACACAGAATGGCCCGCACTTCTGATTCTCTATATCAACAAGAAGTTCTTGCAAAATATGGAACAAACTCCATTGAAAAATACTGGTGTATATTTAACTTTGACGAAGACTGATAAGGGGAATGAACTATCTCCTTACCACAAATTAATGCTTCAAAACTGAGAAAGTGTTCCGTATGGGTGGTAAATTCCGGATACCGGGAGGGGAAAATATGGGGAATACCTATAAATTTACATCATTTATTAAATTTTACAATAACAATAAATAATTATATGCTTTTGTTTTACAGTGTAAGGAGGTAAATCGATCTTGTTGGAGAGCCATAATTATTTGCAGAGGATGTTGAAATCGACAAGTAATAGACACTACTAATTGTCGTTTTTCCAAATAATATACTCCATTTTAGAATTTTCAATTAGTACTCTTAGAATAATTTGAATTATGAATTAATATCTTTGCTATCCATAGGCTATATGTATGTGGCAAACTAGCTAGCTAGGTTTATTAATTTAAACCAGGTTATAATAGAAAATGAGATTTATCATAATATATATGATGCTTTGACAAACTAGCCAGGTATATATATATATATATATATATATATATATATATATATATATATATATATATATATATATATATATATATATATATATATAAGCTTTGGTGTTGACGTGAGAGAGTCCATGTGTAAATGTCACAACGATCTTTTTAGGAAAATTTAATCGATTCTTCTTAATAAATAAAAAATAGAGGATTTATCATTTATTTTCCTACATTTTACATAGTGTGTATGACCTCAATTTGCAATTCTTTAAGGGATGGCCATATAGTACGTACAACTTTTGCCATAAAGCATTTTTCCGGCCACGACTCACCACTATTCGATTCGTATTCCATTCATTTTTACTCCTACTCTCACCTATATGATGATTAATGAACAGAGGAAATAAAAAGTGTGTGTGTGTGTATATATAGGAAAAATACATAAGGCACCTGGGTGCCTAGGCACCCACATCATGAACCGTCTAATGCACGTGTATGATCGATGCTAATTTTGGAGTTTGGGTATGAAAATATTTTGAATATATATATATATATATATATATATATATGAAAAATACTTTCTACTCTCGGGTGTAGTTACTCCCACCTCTAATATACCACCTAAAAGAACTTAACATACTCCTTTATCACTTTGGGCATACTCGTATACTAATTATAAGATACTCCAATACGAAATACATAAAAATTTTGTAAGAGAGTCCATAGTTTTTAGCATGTTTTGTAAATACCTTCATATTCACACATAAAAAGAAGTATGTCGAAAAAATGTATATGCCACCCCTAATAATGTGTAAATACTACCTAAGTGGTCTTATATACTCGTATACTATACATACATACTCTCGGTTGCGCAAGATACTCCTTCCATTGTAAGATGCGGAATAGGGAGTAACTACTCCTGGGAGTAGAAAAAAAGCTTCCTATATATATATATATATATATATATATATATATATATATATATATATATATATATATATATATATATTAGCGTGAAGTAATGTAGCTCTGGGCGCGTTATGCGCGGCCTAGCAGCCCACGCTTGCCCCACGCCCTCACTCGAGTTCAGTAGTAAAATGCACGGGCGCGCATCAACAAAAAGGCATAAAAGTTGCTCAGTGCCATTCTAAATTGACGGTAAAAACTTACCAACACGCAAAATGGCGGTGGAAATTTGTCAATAAAATGATAGCACATCACCCCCGTGTAGTTATAAAAAAAAGGTTTTACTGCCGTTTAGGTGAGAAAGATGAGGACCATAATATTCCGGGGTGCTACTTTTACTATGGAAAATAACGAAACATTGTTGATACGGTAAATGTTATCGTTTATCGTAAATGATACCTATTATTAATTCGAAAGGCATGTCATATTACTGCTGAGAACCGCTTTAGCTTTGTGTTTTTTGGTAGGTATTGTGAGTTTGATAACATTTTACTGTTGTTTGAGAATGACATATTACAAAATGGTACACAAGTTATTCTGGTAATCATATGTTTTACTGTAAATGTAACACATATTACAGTTAGTTACAAAAGAATTTCCTAGATATTAGTTGTAAACATATAAAAAAAACTACTTCGGTTTACTGAGCAGCCTATACTTCTCCAATGCTCCAGGGCGGGGCTTGACACTATTGACCTTGTGGAACAATAGATTGATCATCATCTGGGCCCTGTACTCGTTTCCTTCAACTGCATACACATGGTAAAAAAGGCTACGTGTTAGACGCTATACATCTAAAAAAATATTGTGTGTTGCGGGTGGTGGGAAATTCTTACCAGCTCTATCGATGTTGCCAATGTCGAGCTTTCACCGTCCTAGAACTCCAAGTACTTCAGTACGAAGAAGGCACAGTCATTCTTTAGGACCTGCTTTGGCATCCCCATGGTGTGCACCCTCGAGTTCACGATGTCGGGAATTTCCCACTAGTCACGACCTGCAGGGCTACGCACAGACGAGGGATGATCCTTTCCCTTACTGGATCATGGTGGTCTTGCACTTTTGTGTCCTTCTGCTTGTAATCGTTGGAGCCCAGCACTTCCACACACTTCTGCACTATGTTGAAGCAGTAAACGGACCAGTGCTGATTGTGTAAAACTAGGAGGAAGAGCTGCAAAGGGGATAAAAACCCATAAGAAAAATACATGCCCCACAGTTAAAAAAAGGACTACACTATGTAAGAGATTCACTATAATGAAAATATGTAATTTACTGGATCATTAACGATATTTACTGGATGTGCGTCAGATAGAAATAAATTACTTACTAGTTTTACGCACATGATGTCTACTGTCGCCATGTGCTCCTTCCGCATGCTCACGGCTTGTTCACTGTTGTAGTGCTCGTTTTAATGTACTCCTCTACGTTTAGTAGTTTCTGTCGATGGGCAAAACACAATAGTGTAAGACTTACCGAGGGTGGCGATAGGATTTACTGCTACGCGAGTAACCATTGACTGTAAAAAAAAACTTTTGCAAAAAAAAAACTTACCGACAGTTCGATGGAGAGGAACGCCCTGTACCCATTGCTTTGAGGCCTCAAGTCAGCGTCGTCTTGGCACAAACTCTCGATGAACTGAGAGATGAACATATCTTCAGTCATATGTTCATCATTGAATGACTCTGCCATGTCTTTTCTAGTGGGCGCTATGAATCCATCACTAGACTGTAACATTGCAAGACTGTAGTAAAAAAGTTGTTCGTGTTAGCACTAAAACATAAGTGAACCCTTGGTAGAACATAAGTGAACCCTCACTATCCAGTAAACTCTCTAATGATAGAGTAGCAAAAAAACATTCACGTATTGGCAAAAAAACTCTCTATCACTGGTTCCTGTGGTGGGAAAATAAACAACAGTTTACTATCATGTGTCTAACAAATTACTATATATGTTATCGCATAATACTGTCAGTGGCTCCAGTACGTACCTTTGCCATGCTGACGCTAGCCACCTGCACCTCCTTGACTTTGCTCGTGGCGATAGGGGCCTCCTTTACCTCCTTTACTAGCAGAGGCCCCTCCGGGGCAACAGTTTCGGTCTCCTTTTCTAGCACCTGCAAAAAATAAAAAAATGATCGTATTACTGTCAAAAGTAAGTAAATTACTTCTTTCCCCCTCATGTTTTACTGTGTCATAACCTCAGTATGCTCCTTTACTGTCGAGGGCTCTAACGGAACATCAATGATTCCCTCGTTTACTGTCTCCTGTGATTAAAAAGAGTTAGATATGAATTACTGTAAGAACGACCAACTTTACTTGACTATATGTACGCATTTTACTGCATTCAGTACCTCAGTTTGCTCCAGGATGGTGGGCAGTAACTCGTGGATCGCCGCAACTGCCGGTTCGATTGGGCCCTATGTAGTGTATGCAGTAGGGTGTAACGCCGTGATCGTGTCGGCTTCAATCGAGTCTATTATGTTGTAGATACTTGACTCAACATCGCTACCTCTCACCTGGCCTGCACAAGAACAAATGCACTTAATCAGTAAATCGATGTGTGTTTGCTTTAATGATTACTGTGTTGTGAAAACACAATTGTTGCATGCATCTTACTTACTCTGTTGTGTTTGTTTTATCAGTTTATTGTGTTTGCTGTTGTTTACTATGTATAATGTATCTATTTACTACTCATATTACAATGTTTTACTGTGATGTGGTGCATACCTTGACATCTGTCGCCCTCCCCGTCTTCTTGAGTCGAATGGAATAGCGACAACATTGGGACCTAGACGAAACCTCCTGGATGCACTGGGGGAGGCGGCGATGCTGGTGCTAGCACCGTTACAGCCGGGGTGGCGTGCTCAAGTGTCCTTCTCACCTGGTCTGCACGAGAACATATACACTTAATTAGTAAATTGCTGTGTGCTTCTTTAATGATTACTGTATTGAGAAAACGCAATTACTGCATGCACCTTACTCGCTCTGTTGTGTTCACTTTATCCATTTACTACGTTTGCTATTGTTTACTATGTATAATGTGTATATCTACTACATATATTACAATGTTTTACTATGGTGAGGTGCATTCCTTGGGATCCGATGCCCTCTCCCTCTTCTTGAGTCGGATGGAACAGCAATGACATTGGGACATAGACGAAACCTCCTGGATGCACTAGGGGAAGCAACGATGTTCGTGCTAGTGCCGGTGCTGTCGGGGTGGCAGGCTCAACCGGCGTTTGGTTTGCAAATGATTATGTAGACGCTGGAGCAGGGGCTACCATCTCCAAAGCTGGGGCATACAGCGAGCTACTGCCCGGACGATAGTATCGGCAGGTGTGGGAGCTGTCGTCACCACGATCGATGACGGTGATGTAGCTGCGGCCGGTATTGTGTTCTCCTCCTGTGCTGGCTACGCCGAAGAGTTTGGGAACAGTGCGTGTATCGATGTGGGGGTTGTGCTCGCGGCTCGACGCCACGCCTTCTTGCCGCCGCCTTTTGCCCGTCTATATGCTGGACGCCGATCCGGACGCATCTACCGCCCCGAGCAGCTTCCTGATGACGCTGACTACCTTTATTTGCACCGTCTTGACTTTTTGATGTGCCCTTTGTACCTGTGCTATAGCCTTCTTCGCCTGCCACATCGCCCTCCTGGCCTCGTCATCAAACTTCCCCAACGCCTCCATCGCCAAGCGCCGCTTCCTCTTGCCCAATGATCCAACTGCGTCGCCGAGCAACACGCGCAGGCTCAGGAAATGCCATCGCCCTGTGCTAGTAACAGGTCCCCTCCCTGCTCCTAAATTGGCCATTCAAATGGCACAAATGAATTACTATTAAACGTTAACCACCTTACTGTAATGAACATTGTATTTTACTTCATATGAACAAACATCAATAACTGACGCTGAGCTTGCCGAACGTGTCAACGCCGTCCGGGGACTTCGTCCTGTCAACCACGACTATCTTGTCAATGAGAGAGGCACGTGGAGTCTCGACGGCATCGATGCTGTGGACGCACCTCGGGTTATCGAGGTAGTAGTTCTGTCACGTATAATTTACTGCTTGCTAATATAGGTATTACTAAAAGTTAGTCATGTACTTACGTTTTACTACTTGTTAGTGTTCATTTTACTAATGTTGAAACATATTGTTACTACGTGTGTTAGACTGCGCTTTATGTGCAAGAAAAATTACTGGAATATGCGATCTGTTTAACTGGGATCTAAGATTGATAATTACTGTGATCCCTACTCTACACATTTTACTGCTTATCGATGAGCAAAAAACTAAATGCAGTGAATAAGTTTACTATGTAACTTACAAGCATGAAGGTGACGCATTCGCTGATAGACTTGGTGGTGCTGTCGTTCTTCTTGTTCTAGTTGCGGACGAACTCCCGAAGGTTGTCAACGATGGCCTTGCACCAGTTGACGCTGGCAAATTTGTCCAGATCCTTCGTTAGCAGAGCATCCTTCCCAGTTAAGTTGATGTTGGTGCTCGGGAAAAAGAGCTTGTTGAAGACGAGGAGGAAGAAACACCTCATCGTAAGAGCATCTGTACCTCCGGCCTTAATCCGCGCGATCAGCATCAGGTTCTTGATGTTTGAGTTCTACTATACCCCGAGTAGACGCTTCAGCTCAGCAAGCTCTGAGGTCCCTCCGACCTGGGTCACCATCAGCGCGTCGCTGCCGTTGCAAGGGATCCCGAGGACGCACTTAAAGATGTGAGGCATTATTGGGATGCTCCTTCCACCGCCGGTGCTGATGACCATCTAAACTAGGTCAATCCTATCCATTAGAAAGCACAACATATCTCTCTTCTCCAAACCCTCGAGGTTGAACTTCAGCAGACTGCCAAACCCCATCCTCTTGACCTTATTCCCTTGCTCTAACATCAGCTCACTGATGGTTGCGACAACGAGGGCAAGAGCGCACCTGATGCACGTCGTCCAAGGTCCCTTCCTCCTATCACGTGGAGCTTGCATTTGACGTAACATCGTTCTTACTAACGATATGTTTACTAAATACTGCAGTCATGACTCGTGTTTTATTGTTGATGTGAAATATAACATTCTATAATATTATCGAATTACTGTAAAAAGGGACGCACATTTACTGCTATATGTGCATAAACTTACCGTTGCAATCTCGTGGGCGGTCTCATCGTGAGGCGACAAGGCGACGACGTCCTCTGTCACGAGCACCGCTGCCTTCCTCTTCTCGCTCTGTTGTTTCTTCCAAGAAACACCCGCATGAGCGTCTGCGACAGATGTGACCGCTCCTCTTGAGGCAATGGTTCGGGTCGGGAGGGGTCCTAGTAAATCTCCATCGCCGACTGACTTCCCTCGATAGTGATCTTCCTCACCTTGGAGGGTACGTCGCCGATTGTCCTCATCACTATTACAGAAAACCTCATCGCGCGGTTGCCGAACCGTCATCACGACGGTTTCCAACATGCGTGCGTAAAAGCACGTCTGTGATAACAGCGGTTATCACTGACGGTTTTGAGCGTCAGGATAAAGCTATCACAGACGGTTGAAACAAGAGTCGTCTGCGTGAAAACAGTATCACGACGGTTCGAACAAGAACCGTCAGTGATACCATTTTCACGATGACTCTTGTTCCAAACCGTCTGTGATAGCTTTTTTTATTGCAAAAAAAAAATACCATTTTTCATGGATACACTCATACACATACATTGCCATTTCCGAAGCCTCCCAAACATGGATTCATTGATACACATACATGGATTCCCAACTCCTAAGCCTCCCAATAAATTTCTCAAGCCATGGATTCATGGATACACATACACTCGATCATACACAAGTACCAGCAGTAGAATGGAGGAGAATCTAAGTAAATCGGATATGAATCTAACACAAGTACCACAAGCTCATACATACAAATCTAGATCTAAATCTAATAGAACCTCATATACAAAAGTACCAACAGACATCGACGTCGGAGGAGGACTGGAGGAGCTCGGCGTCGGCGTCAGAGGACTAGAGGAGGTCAGCGTTGGTGTCGGCGTCGACTCTCAGCTGTTGGGAGGAAGACCGTGTCGAAAGTTGGGGCTGCGGGAGCGCGGGAGGACCGGAGCTGGAGGTGAAGCGGGGCTGTGGAGCTGCGGAGGACCGAGGAGCAGCTATCGGCCGAGCTCGGAGGAGGACCGCCGAGCAAGGAGGACCGAGCGAGAGGAGGACCGGGGATGCGGAGTGCGAGATCGAAGCGCCAGAGGAGGTCGGCCATAATATATAAGGACATATTTTGCCTCCCGCGCACGCGTTCAAAATTTTCAAATTCATGCTGCGAATCACGAGCAGTTTCATACAAAAACCGCTCAGGATGACAAATCCTGAGCAGTTCGTTTACGTGATAAGTAACTCATCACAGACGGTTCTTAATACGAAATGCTGGTGATAGTCTTTATCACGAGGCGGTTCGTATTAAGAACCGTCTGTGATTTGGATTTTACTATGGCTTAAATTTTTTCTTACTCTCTGATTTTACCATGACTTAAAATTTTTCTTACTCTCTGATTTTAGATTTTACCATGACTTAAAATTTTTCTTACTCTCTGATTTTACCATGACTTGGAATTTTTCTTACTCTCTGATTTTACCATGGCTTAAAATTTTTCTTACTCTCTGATTTTACCATGACTTGGAATTTTTCTTACTCTCTGATTTTACCATGATTTTCCTTACTCTAAGCCATGGTATACCATAGCTTACTCTCTGATTTTACCATGGCTTAGAGTAAGGAAAATTCCAAGTCATGGTAAAATCAGAGATACCATAGCTTAGAGTAAGGAAAATTCCAAGTCATGGTATACCCTGGCTTAGAGTAAGGAAAAATTTTAAGCCATAGTAAATCAAAATCACTGAGCGGTTGTTAATCCCAAATGCGTGATGAGGTAGTTATCATCGGCGGTTGGTATCACGAACCGTCTGCGGAAGTATCATAGACGGTTCGTTATACTAACCGCCTGCAGCGATGAGTGTCCTCATCACGAGCGGCTCCTTCTACCAACCGTCGCGATACTTCACGACGGTTGGTAGAAGGAGCCGTCGTGATGAGAGCACTATCGCAGAGCGGTTCTTATTATGAACCGTCATGAAGTATCCTGACGATTGGTAATAAGAACCGCTGCGTGATGAGGCACTATCACGAGCGGTTGTAAAGGGAACCGTCAGATAAGTTCAATCTGACGGCTCCTTTGGAACCAAATGCAGTGATGAGGCGTCCAGCATGACCTGTTTTGTAGTAGTGCATTTTACTACCGGAGCGGGGGATACAAAAAAGCAAAGAAGAAAAAAAGTGGATCCTACGAATTACTACATGTGAGGAGTTGTTTTACTTAAAATCTGAATAGGAAAAACTATCCCAAAAATGCTCCAAAAATTAGGGAGAAAGAAATCTCCTTAGTATAGCAAGAAATTATGAAAATTGGGGTTAAATTATAGTGCGGAAGCCTAGAAAAAACCACTCTGCGAGAGAGGAAGCAATCCAAACTAAAGAAACAGCCATATTCTCTAACCTTGTAAAGTGCAGGTGGGTTGGAGGGTGCTGAAAACGAAGATTGCCTCTGCTCCTATCGGGAATGCGAGCCGGTATAGCTCGTCGGAGACCTTGCTTTTTTCGTTCGTTTGAGAGTTGAGTGCACCGCCAGAAAGATAAAATACGATTTGCTGTAGTGTGGGGAAACAACCCGGATGATGTGGCCCCATGCAAATAATATACGGGACTTCCTCACCCATTCAAAGAAAAATAAAAAACCTAAGCAGTTATACACAGTAAAATACTTGTATCAATTACTACATATTACGTTAATATTACTACCATATAATTTTACTGCAATTGTTTAATGCATTTACCATATGGTGCTATTAACTTTACTATTACCCATCTGGTTTCTTAGTTACTGTATGGCTGACTAGGTTTACTATGTTGTGAGTACATTTCTTATCAAAGTTCTTGTGAGCAAAGGTGAAAAGCATCTAGGCTCCTAAAAATTGGTTTTGGTAATTAATGATAATATATAAATATGGGACTTATTGGTTTGTTGAGTATTTACAAGGTTTAGCTCCATTGGTGGATATGATCTTGAAGATGCACGCTAAAGGACATTATGAAGATCAAATATGGATCAAAGATGAGGTACAAGTAGTTTAGGATCTTTGTACTTTTTACCGGTCTTAGGAGAAATGGTTGGAAGACCGGATTATAGGTTAAATGTCGTACTATTAAGAGGGATCATGTCTAGTAGCTTGATAGCATGCTCTTGTGCTTTATGGATCAATTTAGGATCTTGCATGCATATGGTTTTCATTTTGAGATGCCAAGTCTGTTTTGTTAGGATAATCGGTAGTACCGGCGCTAGTTATGCGGTACTACCGCTCAAGGTACGACGGGCTTGTAGTGCGGTACTACCGCACCCCGGTTGTTCCGATTGTTACTTGGCGGTATGTTTTTTCCAGAGAGACACTTTTTCTGTTCTCGAAGTCAAATCCTCTGCGCGGTAGTACCGCAAGTGTTCATGCAGTATGACCAGACTACGGTAGTACCGCAGTTCTTGAGCGGAACTACCGCATACCGATCATTCCGACCTTGAAGCGGTATGCTTTTTCGATCTGACGCCGTTTTGATTCTCTCAAGGAGCGGTAGTACCGCACTTGCTTTGCGGTATGACCGATCTTCGATAGTACCGCTCGTCTGTTGGCGGTAGTACCGCGGTGCGAGTTAAACGGCTATGTCAGAACATTTAATGCCACTGTTATAGCCGTTACAGAGGTGGTTGGAGAAGTGCGGTAGTACCGCTCGGTACATGACGGTAGTACCGCATGTTGCTGAAAAGTTGTGTTTTCTTCTCCAACGGTTATAATTGTTGGTGGGAGGTATAAATACCCCTCCACCTGCTCAAGGACACAGTGCTAGACCACATTTAACATCCTTAGAGCCTTAGGCATTCATTCAACTCCTCAAATTCACTTGTGCACTCTTTGAGAGGTTGTTGAGCTTATTCAAGTGCATTCACTCATTCTAGTTGATCCTCTTGCACTTGAGTGTCGTCAAACGAAGGTCATTGATTTATTACTCTTGGAGTTTTGCCGAACTCCTAGACAGCTTGGCGGTGATTGCACGGTGATCTCTTCAAGAAGATTGTGAAGAGGCCCGGTGCTGAGATTGTGAGTGGTTCGGTGTTCACCATCTCCAGAGCGGAGGAAGAACAACCAATAGTGATCGAGGAAAGGCTTAATTCGTGGAGCCGGCTTG
Organism: Ampelocalamus luodianensis; assembly: GCA_036346255.1. Classification (NCBI taxonomy): domain Eukaryota; kingdom Viridiplantae; phylum Streptophyta; class Magnoliopsida; order Poales; family Poaceae; genus Ampelocalamus; species Ampelocalamus luodianensis. The sequence goes on along the minus strand of CM070626.1, from coordinate 29,935,497 downwards.
ATTTGTTCAAGCTCCCTCACTATCTCATACCACGGGCAAGTCTTCGATACCATGGGAAAAACCTTCATTGTCTCATTCGTGGTTACTTCTTGTCTTTACTTATTCCGCATTTACAATTCTAGCATATATCTTGTATTGTTGCTTAGCTAGAATTATATCTAGTATTGATAATTAGATTGCTTTGTAGTAAGTTGCTTAATAATTCCTTCATTATATTGTGTTAGGAATTAATTGCTAGAACTTCTACACTTTAAGTTTAATTTAGTCGATTAAATTTAGAAACCTCATATTCAACCCCTCTAGTCGGTTATCCTTGATCCTACAAAAAGTTCTATTAAGTGTCGCCCAAACGATGCCTTAAGCGAATCAATGTCGCTTCAGCTCCTGATGCGTCTCTTTATCTCACGCGTCGACGTTACTCATTGTTTTATAAAAATGATTATCCATCACCGGAAGATGGATTATCACATCGCTCTACTCTCTTTCGCACCCTCCATCAAAAAACGAATAGAGTTAAAAAAAATGGCTCTTCACTCTTCTCCCTTGACACTGGCGTTGATGGCCTACTTGGCCATTCTGTACGAGCACCTCTCTGGCTGTATGCTGGCGGATGCTACGAAAGAACATTGTGCTAACAGTGTCCTCTGAAGAATATAGACCCGCCATTATGACTCAATGGAGTATTTTGGTGATTAATGACAAATCCATATATGAGACTAATACTTTTATTGATATTCCTATTGTTTAGTCTCAGTTAGATAAAAAAGTGAAAATCAAAGAGGTATGCATTCGACATCATATTCCTATATCTAGTCGTATGTCTCAGATCCAAAATATAGGTTGAACTTCACTAAAAGTATAACTTGAATATGTGCATATATTTTTATTACACATTCGTGTATGCACACATTTAGGGGGAGTTCATATAATATCCACATATATTTGGGATCTCTACTTTGAAACATATCCTTCGAGTATATAAAACTTGTGTAGTTCATATATACTCATATTGCTTTATATCCAATTATTTGCAATTGTGTTATGAGACTAATGTGTGTGCTAAGTTGTTTTAAAGGCTTATTTCTCGTTTATGGATGGTGACATGGTAATGGCAATGCAAAGACAATAGAGGATCATGGCTAGTGGTTTGAAGATTACTTTGTGCCATTTTTGTTATGCATTGAATTTAAAGTTATTCTTGAAAAGCTAACTATGCTTTTCTCAAAAAAGTCGGTGGTACCGACGTTTACTTGGAGGTACTACCACACAGCGGTATGACTGGGAAAGTGGTGCGGTACTACCGCAACCCGGTTGGATCAAAACTTAGTTGGCGGTTCATTCTTGACAAAGTGGTCCGATCGGATGAACCGAACGGATGGTCAGATCAGTGGTCCGATCGGGTGGAGCGAATGGACAGTCAGATCTGTGGTCCGAACGTTTAGTTCGATCAGGTGGTCCGATCGGTTGGATGAAATGGACGGTCAGATCTGGCAGTGCGAACGTGTTAACTGATCATGCGACCTGGTCGAGTCGGACCTAGGAAGCGGTAGTACCGGAATACTTTTGGCGGAACTATCGCATCACAGTATGACCGCATATCCTGAGCGGAACTACCGTAGTCTGGTTTTACCGAACTTTGGCTAACAGTACGTGTTTCCAAAGAGATACCTTTTGAGCATATATATCTTGCTGTCCTGGAAGGCGGTAGTACCGGGGTTCGTTGAGCGGAACTACCGGAGAGCGATATTACCAGATTCTAATTGGCGGTAATACCGCACCTATCAGTAATTGCTTGTTCATAAGCATTTAATGCAGGTATATCTTAGTAATTAATGTTAATTATTATGGGACTAACATTTTCCATGAGTTGGATGAATAGATTATGTTCCAAGGTGATGAAGACTTTGGATGGCATCATGAGTTGATCATCATCAAGTCAAGGTTCAAGAAGAGATGTATCATGTGTTGATGCATATCAAGATGTCGAAGAGGAGATGATCATGAGTTAATCATCAAGTCAAGAGAAGATCCATCATGTGTTGATGGAGGGCTCGTAAAGGATGCATCATGGGTTGATGCATATCAAAGCGCGCAATGACCCGAACTTGAAGTGAAGATGTGCGTCATCAAGCTTCAAGAGGATGCTCAAGGCAAAGGTATGACTAGCTAAGGCTAAGGATGTGTTCTTAGTCTTTTACTGGTCTTGGTGTTTGGTTGGAAGACCGGATTGCTAGTATAGGTTTGCCGTGCTATTAAGAGGGGTCTTGCCTAGTAGCTTGAGTGTCATTATGTGTTCATAGCTCAATCTTGCTCGCTCTAGCTCTCTGTGGCATGATGCTATTATTTGCGAATGTGTTTTACAAATAGTTGAGGCTCATGCATCTAATCCTTGTAGCATGTGACTATACTTTGCAAATGGTTGAAGTCCATGTATCTACTCCTTGTGGCATGATCTAATTTTGCAAATATGTTTTGCAAATTATTTGGATTCATGCATTTTTCCTTGGCATGGTCTAAGATTGCTTATTGCTATTTCTTTGGACTTAGACCATAATAGTGGTTCTTTGGACTTGTGTTTTTTGATTTGATCAAATGTGTTTGAGATCAATCAAATAGGTGGGTTGTGTAACACTCTGAATAAGCTTTCCATAGAATCCAAGATCACTCAATTCCGACATCAGAGTCAAAAGTTATGACATTTTTACCAAGTGTCATCTGTGCTAAAATTAGACTGCGATAATACCGCCCGAGAAGAGTGGTACTACCACAGAACGATATTACCAGAGTTTGTACTGCAGTACTACCGCACGAAAAAACTTTAACGGCTAGTTTTTGAGCCGTTAATGCACCCAAACGGCTAGTTTTTGTGTGTAGGCTATAAATACCCCCTTGGCCGATTGAGAGATAATTTTTGGCATCTCATTTCACTCACTTGAGCTAGTGTGAGATTCTCCTCTCAATTGTGCATGTGTTGCACTTTGTGAGCAAGGAGAGAGGACTCTAGTTGCATGTACTGTTGCATCAAGAGGTGGATTTCATATCCACTTGAGTTTGTGCATTCGTTGCACGTGGTGAGAGTCAAGTAAGGGGCTTGGCTCATTACTCTTGGTGTTTGCCGACACCTAGATGGTGTTAGAGGCATCGTGTCCGGTGATCTCTTCAAAGAAGATTGTGAAGAGGTCCGAAGTGTTGTGAAGGTTGGAGCTCACCTACCCAGAGCGGGAAAGAGCTACCACTAGTGGATTTGAGGTGTTTGTCTTAATTCGTGGAGCCGGTCTAATTCGTTTGGGCTTACCTCAATGTGGATTAGGGGAGATTGGCAAGTCTCCGAACACCTGTAATACCCCAAATGTATTCGAGAGAGAAGAAATAAATTAGAGACAATGACCAATTAGAAAAATGTTTTAACAGGAGTTTACAGGGGGGTTTATGTATAATTTCGACAACTTGGGCTATGGGCTTCTAGGCCACAGCATTTAGGCCCATGAGGGGCTGGCTACCAATAAAAAGAGGAAGGAAACCCTAGAGGTGGTACTGTAGCATGGCATGCTACAGCAGCCACCGCCACTCTGATGCCGTGAACAGTAGCCTCCCCAATTGGAGGAAGAAGGCGATCACCCGGGAGATCGATTGGCCAAGAAGAAGGAGATCGCTGGAGGGGCCCAGCTGTTGGAGGAGGAAAAAGGTGAGGGCAACAGGACCATCTTTGGGGGGAGAGTTCGCTGGTGAGTGCTCGTCGTGCCCAGCAATCGGTTCTTCAAGGGTAACCTCATTTTCCCCTCGTTTAGATGCTTTAGCGCTTAATTGTTCTATGTCGGTAATTCTGTCACCTCAGGGCAGATCGCGTTAGAGGAATGTTTTGTTGTAGTTAAGTGCGGATTCAGTTTTGGACATCTCCTAGGACGTTGTAGAGGACGTCAATATCTTTCAATGAAGTGCTAGATCGTATTTTTTGGATCTCTGTAGCAAAAGTTATGAATTTAATGGTGCGGCTGTTCTGCAACCCTGTCAGTTTTTGGATAGGTTTTAGTAATCTGACCTTTGCGATCAGTTAAAGAGAGAATTAGAGAATCTCAGTATAACAAAAGTTGTAGATAATTGTATTAGCTTTCATGGAAGCACAAGAACACGAAATTTGGATAAATGAGCTGAAAGTTATGATAGATTTAGTGTTCTGTCCAGAGAACCTGACGTGAAACTTGATGCTTTGTTAAAAAGCTTAAAAGGGATAGTGGATGGCCGAATCAGGGAAGTTCACCAACTAGGTTTAGTTGGGAAATTTGATAACCTTTCAATGAAGTCCAAGAACACCTAATTTGGACCACTGTACAGAAAGATATGAATTTTTGAACATGACTGTTTACAGAAGGCACAAATCAGCATTTAGGGAATTGGAGTCGGGATCGTGTTGCAAGCTACAGCTAGGTTGTGTTTGCTGTTATGATTTATGTGGTTCATTATTATGGTCTTAGTTTATGTTCTTAATGATTTAGGTGGGGGACTGGTACCGGAGGCAGTACCGTCTTCACGTCCTCTGTTCTCACGCGGTTGAGGCAAGTGCATTGGTTGTTACTTGGTTGTGATTGATTGGCCATGTTTGTGTGATTTCGATATATGATAGTGTAGCAAGAATGCGCGCATGAGGATTGTTCCAAGATTGATGGTTGCACCAAGTATGGATATGCTCTATTTTTGCATGATGTTGTTGTCTTTTGGTAAATTGATGATGAATAAAAGATGAGCATATGCATATTGAAATCATGTTGAGGCTTGGTCCTGTGGTGACCAAGCATGCTTTCCTTTGAGATCCCCGTCATGAATGTGACGGGCCTGAGATCCCCACACTCGTGGAGTGCGGGCTTGAGGTCCCCATTACTTGCGGAGTAATGGGCAATTGGTCCTCAGGCTACGAGCACATGCATGGGTATCTGTGACGGTTGCATACTTTGCATTACCGGTAAAATGCATAAAGAGATAAAGAGAAAGGATCCTTGAGCATTGCATTTGCATGTGAGATGTTTTATTGATGCGTTTCTATCTTTGGATGCTGATGTTATAACTTTTATTTTGTACTTGCTGAGTATGTGGACTCACTCTTGCTTTTATTGTTGTTTTAGGTACCCGATCCAAGAACAACATGCATGGGGGAAGTAGTCTGATAGTCACACACACACACCACCATGAACCAAATAAAGTTGAATGAACTTCAGACAGTATTTTTAATAATTGGGCGAGTTGCTCAAAGGTTTGTTATGTCTTGTCTCATGCAGTGGTTTAAGTGTAATAATGATGAGTAGTGGAACTTTATACTTCATTGAGATTGCTAGATACTTGGCATGTTTTTGAATATCTATTGATGTCTCTGGATGATAGTTTAGTTAATTATGAATTATCTGTATGTTGGAACCTTCGTGTAATTAACTTTACAAGGGAGGTTCTACCGAAATTTACTAAAATTGCCTTGGTTAGAATTATTAGGGTTTGCTCAGTAGCATTCCAGGCTCAAGTCGGGCGGGGGTGTTACAGTTGGTATCAGAGCGGGCTGTAGGTCCGTGGTTAATAAAACATTAATTTTGACACACTAAGCACAGTAGGTGGGATTGGGTTATTGCATTGCATTTACGTTTTCGCATGTTGTATTGATGATTCCTGTTATGAGATGATCTGATATACATACAGTTAATATTTGTGGGGATAACCCTTGTTGAGAGGTTGAGGTCGAGGTTGTGGCCCTGGGCTGTACACTACTACAAAACAAGCTATAGTAGACGCCTTATCACAGACGGTTAAAATAGAACCGTCTATGTTGGGTCTGTCGGGCCTATCACAGACGGTTTGTAATACAAACCGTCTGTGATACTCAGTATCATAGACGGTTCTATTAAAGAACCGTCTCTGATAGTATCATAGACGGTTCTATTAACAAACCGTCTATGATAATCTCCAGTATCATAGACGGTTTTTTAATAGAACCGTCTATGATAGTATCCTGACAGTTCGTATCACGCAACAAATGCGTGATAAGTACCTCATCACAGGCGGTTGGTGATACGAACCGCTGCGTGATATGTAATTCACAAGGCGGGAGTTGAAAATTTTGAACGCTGCGTGCGCGGGAGTAGCAGGAGTCCTTATATATAGCCGGTCCTCCAACCTCCCGCAGTCCTCCTCCTCCTCCTCTAGTCCTCCTCCTCCTCGTGTGGCGTCCTCCTCTCGTGACCGGCCTCCTCCCCATGCCGGTCCTCCCAGCGCGTATTGCCGTCTTGGCCCCAACAAGCTTGAAGAAAAGAAGGTTAGTAGTGAGTTTTGACTAATTAGATTAGTGCGAGCTTTTCTTTTGCGTAATGTTGTAACAATGGTGGCATGCTGCTTGCGTGTGTGCACAGGAGAGCGAGATCCTCAAGTTCTTGAGGTAATGGAGGTGGCAGCAGTCATGGCCATCGTGATGGCCAATGACGACCACCGCCCGTCGGATGGGCAACTCGTCGGCATCACCGTGCTCCTCCTCATCAACTCCACCATCTCCTATATTGAGGAGTGCAACACCGGGAGCTCGGCCAAGGCAGTGGAGGTAGCGAAGAGACGGACGGCCAAGGGGAAGGCCGCTGTGGCCACTTGCAAGCTATACATTTAGTTTTTTTGCGCTTGAAAAAACTATCACGAGCGGTTCTTAACAAGAACCGCTCGTGATATTACTATCACAAACGGTTCTTGTTAAGAACCGTGCGGAAAATATACTATCACGAGCGGTTGCGGAAGTAGAACGTGCTCGTGATAGTAGTTATCACGACAGTTCTACTTCGAACCGCTCGTGATATTCGTATCACGAGCGGTTTGCTGGGCATCGTCCGTGATAACCACCTGTTATCAGAGACCAACTTTTTGAGACGGTTCGAAAACCGTCTATGATGACGGTTCCGAACCGTCTGTGATGGATGTTTCTGTAGTAGTGGTACCAGGTTAAACCACCGTTCGTGGTATAGCAATAGTGAAGTGCCCACATTGGATATCGTAGTTCAGGCTTTAATAGTAAGTATATTTGGAAGAGTTGTTCTCTTCTTTGAAATTTGAATTGGGTTAACTCTGGCCTAGTTTGGGTTGATGAGCTTCTCTTGGGTTATTAGTTTATTACGGTTGATGGGTTGCTTTGAAAAGGATTGATTTGTTTCCATTGGTTTAATTTTGTCTTGTAAAGCAATTGTTGTTTTCCCAATCGTTGAGTTATTTTTGCGGCTGGTGAACTTGGTTGATTGTCAAGCTTGACCTTTATAATGGAGTTTTGTCTTTCTCATTGGAAAACCTTGACCCATTTATTCGCTTGATGTTTTCTTTAGCTAATGAAAGTTTCCTTTTGCAAGTCCTTTAGTACGTGGAGGCTTTGACGCAAGGTATCTCTTTTGGGTTTTTTTTTGAGTGTGGAAGTTGAATGTTTCTCTTTTATGAAAGGAAACGTTAAACCTTTAGCGATGTCTTGTCATGGTTAAACTAGAGGTTATAACCGAAGAAATTAATGGTTGTGATATGGGTTATCAAGTTGAGTCTGTAGTGTGGTGCATATTGGATCTTAACTAAGATCCTTGGAAGGGAAGTTGTTTAATTTGATGGTGTCTTGTAGTAGTTCTTGTCGAACTGTGTTTAAGGGTATGGTTGTACCCAATTGAGGTTAAAAGATTTATTAATAATTGTGAGATATTGGTGATTTGGTCTGAGCATTAAGATTGTGGAATTTGTTAAATTTATTGGATAATTCGGTGTAATGGGTCCCAATGGATTAATCTATTAATAGTGATGATTATGTTAAGGATATGTTTGACGTTGCCTTAGAGGATTTTAATCCAGAAATTTTCATAAGCTGACTACTTGATGATTATAGTTAATTGCTAGATTGAAATATGTATACCGGATTGGATGAATGTTGAGGTAGTACCTTGTGAAACCCGGTGATTTAAGGAGATGATGTTATTAAATCCTTAATTAAACTCTGAGTATAAAGTGGAATATTGACATGGTGTATATAGATGGTTCAGGTGATTACAAATAGACGTATGATCCTATTTGCATACTTGATAGTTACAATTGCCAATTGTTGATAATATATGAGGTGAGTGTTGAGTACCATTTATGGATTAGTGGATGAATGATTATGAGGTTTCTGATAGTGTGCCTAGCGAAATTATTATTTGATAGCATGATCTGATTAGAAGAGGTTTGTTTCAACCTTGTGGCTTGTGTTTCTTTTCGGTAGGTTTATGAGGGGATAAGAGGCTATGATGAGTCTCGCTAAGAGTGTATTATGTCATTGTTATGGCGATGGTCAGTAAGGGATTATGATCATAATATTGAATGTTTTGTGTAAAGGAATTGGATTGCTCACCTAATATTGATTAAATGAAAATATTTCTAGTTTCGTGTTTGTGATCTTTCAGACCTCAGGTTGGTGTGGTAGCTGAAATTGTTTTGAGCAAAGTGAAGTGTTGAGAGGTTTTATAAGTTTCTAGGTGGTTTATGTGTTGTGGTCTTCAAATCCCTTTTTGTTGGAGTTGGTATGGTGATGATGTAACCAACGAAGTCATTTTCTTTGTAAAAGGAAAGAGTGAAGTAGAAGTATTTGAGATTGAAGTCAAGTTCTGTAATTTGCAGGTTATTGAAGTTTGTCTAAAACTATTGTGCTTGCCCATAAGAGTTTTTTTTCAAATTTCCAAAGCAATATTTTATTCTCGTTTGAGGCTTGATATTCTCTGCTTGTGGAACATGTGCCCTCAATTATGATCTCATCTTTTGTTTTCCAAGATCATTGTTATTTAATTGTTCTCTTGATCTTGTAACGATTGTAAGTGGTAACGTTTCCTTTGTGCTGAAATTTACTTCTATTTGCCTCTTCCTCTAAGAAAGGGTTAAGCTGAATGATTGCAAAGTCTCGTCGGATGTGAATTGGCAACTAGATAGTGGTGGTCTAGTAGATGGTTTGGTGAACCTTTAGGTGTCGAGTTGTTCGAGGGCATTGAGTAATAAATCAATTTATTAGAATAATCATTGCAGAGGATTTGATTTAAAAAGAATGATTGTCTTTGGAGCTAATGAGCCGTTCTTTGCAACTAGTAGGACCTATAGCGAGATGTGGTCCAAGATTTTGTGTTCATTTTGTGAGAACATTAGAATTAGCAAGTATGGAAATCTTGACCAGTTTTTAGAGTATCGCATTTGGGTACTCGATAAGATTGTGTAGAAGAAGTATGATGGAGTAGTTCAAGGAGAGTAGTGTAGAGAAATCTAATAGTCGTGTTAATTAATGAGATAGCAGGATTGTTGAGTTATTGTCAACTATGACTCGGCCTCAGTGAGTAACCCTATGGGAGTTAGATTATCTCTAAGGGTAACTTGATCAAGAATATATTTATTTATTGACGTTAGTGATTGAGTATGTTTGAATCTTGGTCAATCAGTTAGGGTGTTGTGACAATATGGGTTTATTGTGGTTGGGTAGCTGCATTTGATTGGTGTGGGTTAGAGAAGGGCTAAGATTGATGAAACGAATAGCCTTGGGTGGTTACTTGACTAGTGAGGAATGTTGATACTAAGGACTGAGGTTATTGTTGGGCTGTGTGAAATTTTAGTCATCAGACCTGAGGGTTACCTATCAAATTTACCAGAAGTTCATTGTAGGAGTCTTAGAGATTAAATTTGGGCTTGCATTTTTATGCTGACACCTTGGTTTCCTATGATTAGGTTCCAAGAGTTATGGTGATCTTTGATAGAATCCCTTGAATGTAGTAAATTAGTGTGTATGCGGTGAATTTCAAGTTGATTATCCTTACAAGATTGAGGTAACGTGATTGTGGCTGAAATCTATATTGAGGTGTGTTTGGAATTATTTGTCAAAGTAATTCTTTTGGTAGGGAAGTTGATCAGAGTATGTTATGGTGGATTGAAAGAGTCTCACTACATAAGTGTAGATTTTGTGTTCAGTTTGAGCATAACTTTGAGGTTGCCAAATTAAAAGAAATGAATTATTGGGTTATGCGATGGTTTGAGACTTCATGATTTAAGAGGAAGTTGAATTCTTAACAAAAAGTTTGAGAAAAAGGTGGTATTCTCGGTTAATGAGAAGTACTCTTGGTTTTATTTGAGCTTTGTCTCCAAGACATATGCCAATTATAAACTGTGTTGATTCTTCTTGGTATGCATGATTCTTTTTTGTTAAGAAAAGAAAGGAAATGGCTATTTTGGGCATTTGAGTGATTTCGCCTCTAGTTTATGTGGTGTTTGTTGGCAAACTACCTACTTGGAAAGTGAAGGAGTTTCATGATGAATATTTTGGTTTTGGATTTAACTCTCTTTGGTGGGGAGTTGGTAGTGCGTGTTTGCAATGAGAATCCTTTATTTTCAGTCGAGTTCTGTTGTGTGTCCCTAGTTAAAGGAGGTACTCCTTGTTAAGATAAAGAGGTCGACTGAGAGATGGAACAAGAGTTCTATATGTTACATGCAAGTTTGGTGGTTTGGACCCGAAGAGATAGATAGCCAAACGTATATTTGGTTGTTCTGAAAGTTACGGGGACTTCGGAAGAAAGCCATTCACTAGGACCGTCTCGAGTCATGGAGCAGGAATATAACGTGTTGGGTGAGCGGTGTTACGAGAATGCTAGAGCCATTCGAGTGTGAAGATTCGTTGAAGCCGGTGACCCACGAGTAAGGCGTGCCCTCGAGTCATATCCGTTGAGTGACTCTTGAAAGGATGGGGCGAGTAATAAGGCGTAACACGTCAGTTGCATCAAGGTGCGGTGGTTCCATAATTCTGAGAGGAAGACGACTTGGGAATTGAAGTCTCACATGCGCGATCAGAATACAGAATTATTCACTGCACGTATGTGGTAATGTTAGTATGTTCTTAGCTGTGGTTATTCTTTGGCGTTAAGTGTGAGCAGAATTCGGAGTCGAATTCCATTTAAGGGGGGTAGAATGTAATACCCCAAATGTATTCGAGAGAGAAGAAATAAATTAGAGACAAGGACCAATTAGAAAAATGTTTTAACAGGAGTTTACAGGGGGGTTTACGTATAATTTCGACAACTTGGGCTATGGGCTTCCAGACCACAACATTTAGGCCCATGAGGGGCTGGCTACCAATAAAAAGAGGAAGGAAACCCTAGAGGTGGTACTGTAGCATGGCATGCTACAGTACCGCCACCGCTACAGTGCTGTGAACAGTAGCCTCCCCAATTGGAGGAAGAAGGCGATCACCCAGGAGATCGATTGGCCAAGAAGAAGGAGATCGCTGGAGGTGCCCGGCTGTTGGAGGAGGAAAAAGGTGAGGGGAACAGGACCATCTTTGGGGGGAGAGTTCGCTGGTGGGTGCTCGTCGTGCCCGGTAATCGGTTCTTCAAGGGTAACCTCATTTTCCCCTCGTTTAGATGCTTTAGCGCTTAATTGTTCTATGTCGGTAATTCTGTCGCCTCAGGGCAGATCGCGTTAGAGGAACGTTTTCTTGTAGTTAAGTGCGGATTCAGTTTTGGACATCTCCTAAGACATTGTAGAGGACATCAATAGCTTTCAATGAAGTGCTAGATCGTATTTTTTGGATCTCTGTAGCAAAAGTTATGAATTTAATGGTGCGGCTGTTCTACAACCCTGTCAGTTTTTGGACAGGTTTTAGTAATCTGACCTTTGCGATCAGTTAAAGAGAGAATTAGAGGATCTCAGTATAACAAAAGTTGTAGATAACTGTCTTAGCTTTCATGGAAGCACAAGAACATGAAATTTGGATAAACGAGCTGAAAGTTATGATAGATTTAGTGATCTGTCCAGAGAACCTGACGTGAAAATTGATGCTTTGTTAAAAAGCTTAAAAGGGATAGTGCATGGCCGAATCAGGGAATTTCACCAACTAGGTTTAGTTGGGAAATTTGTAACCTTTCAATGAAGTCCAAGAACACCTAATTTGGACCACTGTATGGAAAGATATGAATTTTTGAACATGACTGTTTACAGAAGGCACAAATCAGCATTTAGGGAATTGGAGTCGGGATCGTGTTGCAAGCTACCGCTAGGTTGTGTTTGCTGTTATGATTTATGTGGTTCATTATTATGGTCTTAGTTTATGTTCTTAATGATTTAGGTGGGGGACTGGTACCGAAGGCAGCACCGTCTTCACGTCCTCCGTTCTCACGCGGTTGAGGCAAGTGCATTGGTTGTTACTTGGTTGTGATTGATTGGCCATGTTTGTGTGATTTTGATATATGATAGTGTAGCAAGAATGCGCGCATGAGGATTGTTCCAAGATTGATGGTTGCACCAAGTATGGCTATGCTCTATTTTTGCATGGTGTTGTTGTCTTTTGGTAAATTGATGATGAATAAAAGATGAGCATATGCATATTGAAATCATGTTGAGGCTTGGTCCCGTGGTGACCAAGCATGCTTTCCTTTGAGATCCCCGTCATGAATGTGACGGGCCTGAGATCCCCACACTCGTGGAGTGCGGGTTTGAGATCCCCATTACTTGCGGAGTAATGGGCAATTGGTCCCTGTGCTTGCGAGCACAGGCATGGGTATGCAGCGACGGTTGCATACTTTGCATTACCGGTAAAATGCAAAAAGAGATAAAGAGAAAGGATCCTTGAACATTGCATTTGTATGTGAGATGTTTTATTGATGCGTTTCTATCTTTGGATGCTGATGTTATAACTTTTATTTTGTACTTGCTGAGTCTGTGGACTCACTCTTGCTTTTATTGTTGTTTTAGGTACCCGATCCAAGAACGACATGCATGGGGGGGAAGTAGTCTGATAGTCACACACACACCACCATGAACCAAATAAAGTTGAATGAACTTCAGACAGTATTTTTAATAATTGGGCGAGTTGCTCAAAGGTTTATTATGTCTTGTCTCATGCAGTGGTTTAAGTGTAATGATGATGAGTAGTGGAACTTTATACTTCATTGAGATTGCTAGATACTTGGCATGTTTTTGAATATCTATTGATGTCTCTGGATGATAGTTTAGTTAATTATGAATTATCTGTATGTTGGAACCTCCGTGTAATTAACTTTACAAGGGAGGTTCTGCCGAAATTTACTAAAATTGCCTTGGTTAGAATTATTAGGGTTTGCTCAGTAGCATTCCAGGCTTAAGTCGGGCTGGGGTGTTACAACACCATAGTAAAACATCATTGTGTCATTATGGTTTGTTCTCTTGTGTTTTACTTTGTGCAATTTACATTCTTAGAATTAAATTGCTTACATGTATTTGTATGATTGCTATTTTTGTCAATAGTCTTAGTGTTGGTGCACATAGTGAGACTAGTTGATTTAGGCCTTATTTGTGCAAAACCGATTTGATTCACATTTCCATATAAAACTCGATTTTAGCCAAAAGTTTTTTTAAAACCACCTATTCACCTCCCTTTAGTCGGCCTCCTTGATCTTACATCCTTCCTCCTCTGCTGGATGTTTTGCCAAGGCACATGTCGGCAATGTTCCGTCGTCTGGACGTCCTCCTCCGCCGCGTCTTCCGGGTCGTCTCCAGCTTCTGATGAGCTAACCTCGCCATCGATGTAGTCCTCCAGAACGACGTTGCACGTCTCCTGAAGGATTATCGTCGCTTCGAGTACTACATCAAGGCGGCTGGCGACCGAGTCTACCATGTCGAGACCCATTGAGCAAGAGAAGAAAGCCTATGGACACAATTCAACTTGATTCTTCAATCGAAGCGTCTTTGGGCGACACTAGAACGAGTGCATCAACGGGTGGATGCATTTCGGGCTTCCTACGCTGATCCCAAACCATCCGATGCCGATGACGTCGCCCACAAAGTTTTGAAGATAAAGATAGTAGGCTACCTCCGCCACTAGAAAACTTTGATTATTTATGTTTCTACTTTTTTTTAATGTTTGTAAGAAGCGACTGACTACGCCATTTGGCAATATATAAATACAAAATCAAATATCCAATTTGAATTTGTATTTACTTTCTATGATGAAATCGTTTACTGAATGACATGTTTTATATTACTGCCTTCATGATATGTGGTCTCGGTGTAACTTGTGGGGACGTTCGCTTTTACTGTTCTACAAATGACTATTTACTTCATTGGACCTACTCAGCAACCCAACACAATTACCTTACAAATAGCTAAGGTTTCTATCCTGACACTAACTTTTTACTTAAAAAAAGATATTGCAAAAACTTTACAGGAATTTGCTGGTATAAATTTTACAGGAATTTTACAAAAAATCGATTAATTTTTCATAGAGAAAATTCCCTACATGTCACTGAAATTTACCCCGATCCCTTCCATGCCACTAAAAAAAGTGTGATTACTTGTATGCCACCGAGTTTCTTTTTCTTTGTTCTCTTTCATGTCATTTCCGTCACCTTCGTTAGTTAAGGTTGCCGTCAAACACAAAAATCCCCAACTTACCCTCATATCCTTCCTTCTCCACTCTCCTTAACCCCTCTCTCCCCATTCTCGGCCAAGCACAGCTGCCCGCAACCGCCAAATGCCCCTCCTCCTCCACCACACGGGTGGGGCGCTTGCACCCTATCCCGCCGTCCGGCCCTCAGGGACCGCAGCACCACCTCCTCCCCTGCTCTCTCTCCCCTTTCTCGGCTGGACGTGGTTGCCTACAGCCGCCAATTGATGCTGCCCGCGATGAGTCCCCGTCGTCCGTCTTCCTCCACCACACTGGCAGGGCGCTCGCACCCCACCCCGTCGTCGTGGCCCTTAAGGACCGCCTCATTGTGCACGATTGCGACATCCAGTAGCTACTAGTCGATGTTTTTCTTTGTTGTTCTTTTCTGATTTCCTTTATGTGATGTTGGACATCGGTTCCAACAGCAAAAAGAAGAAGAGGGAGAGAGTGGGAGGAAGGGGAAGGGGAAGAAGAGGAAGAGTGTGGGAGGAAGGGGAGAAAGAAGAAGGTCAAAAGAGTCTGTTGAGTGTCAGTTGACAGAGAAGGTGACGAAAATGACATGAAAGTGAACAAAGGAAATACTCGGTGGCATACAAGAATCAAACTTTTTTCAGTGGCGTGAAAGGGATCGGGGTAAATTTCAGTGGCACGTAGGGAATTTTCTCTGTTTCTCGTGAACGTGTGAAAATTCTCTCATTTGAATCTGAGAACAGGAGCAACCCAAATTTCAATGGAAGGCCTTTTTTTTTTCCTTGCACACACTAGAGAACCACACCTTAGTTCTGCACGTGGCCTGCTCTTATCTAGGGATGGAAACGGATCGAATACGAATCGAATAGTCTCGAATACTAATCCATATTTTAAAAACGAATATGAATATGAATCAAATGTGGTAACAAATACGAATTCGAATCGAATATGTACTCAATTCGCTCGAATACGAATATCCTACAACTTTTGTGACAAATCTCGGTAGAACAAATTTATGTAACATGACTACACGTCTACAGTCTACTGTCTACATGAGTCGTGGCAACATCCAACAGCTAGCCAAAGATTCGGCACTGAATTAAGACCCTATCGAAACATAAACGCTTCGGGAAAAAAGATAGTATTCGTATTCGGGAAAAAAACGGATAGTATTCGTATTCGTATCCGAGAAAAAAAGATAGTATTCGTATTCGTATCTAGGAAAAAACGGATAGTGTTCATATTCGTTTTTCGGATACTATCTGTTTTTTTTTTCCTGGATACGAATAACACCGAATACGGATACGAATACTATCCATTTTTTCGGATAGTATTCGTTTTTCATTCGAATGTGGATTTTACTTACCATATTTGCATTTTCTCATATACAAATATTGGATGAAACGAAGTATTCTTTACCATTTCTCATCCCTACTCTTATCACAGTTGTCTGTATTTCCAAATACACCGATTTATACATACTATAGTCTATAGTCGCTACAACCTTGTGTTTGACTTCTATACGAAACTATGCACCTTGAGTGAAAAAAGAACACTATTATATTCTTTCACATGGTGTAGTCTCCCATCTACAACTTTGGTAGTTAAGTTCTGTTGTTATATAAATTTTCATAAAATTATGTAATTTTCTCATGCGCATGAATTGTGAATTCTTACAAACATACCGCTAGACAATTTGTTTTAGAATGTTTTTTTTTTTTACGAATCTGTTTAAAAGTGTTAACCTACGTACACACATAAAAAGTTGACCTCGTAATTAGACTATATCACTGCATACCTTTAATAGAGCCGACACCGTGATGTAGAGCAGTGATCAGCTGCTGGCTAGGTTAATTTAGGAGGCCAGGCTCCACTTTTGTTTCTGCCAAAAACGCAAAAGGAGGGAAAAGATTCGCGTAGGAAGAAGACTTCCGAACGTACTCCCTAGCTGGAGTAGCTCTTTTGGTAGACGACGACACGTTACACGAGATATACCCCTCCAGCATTTCTCTTCCTCTTTACTATCTTGGGAGGACCGCTATGTTGAGCTCCTCTCTTTCTCTGACAGGGGACTCGACTCATCAATGCATAACACCTGATCATTATGAGCTTGCAGGCTAGCTTCCTGACGGTACACCTAGCTGTTATGTTTTGCGCCTCAGGAATTCAAGAAAACTTGTACTTTTGGGGCAGTGAGTTTTCCTGCTAGTAGAATAATTTTTACTCCATGGAACAACCATTTCCGTTGAATTTTCAAACTGGGTCGTCGTCGTACATGGTGCAATTTACTGCGGCAAGATGGATCTTACACGGAACCAAATCAAAATTTTGGTAACTGTTGAAGTATAAGTGAATTGTCCGTCTTTCCTCATCAGTTTAAGCTTTTGGGTGAATTGATTGGTGCATACAACTCAATATGGTATCAGATCCAAGAGGTCTTGCGTTCAAGACCCAGTTGGTGCAATTTAAAAATAATAATTGCAACCCACTTCTATTCCACGTCTTAGGCCTGAGGGAGCCTACACATGAGGGGGAGTGTTGAAGTATAAGTGAATTGTCCACCTTTCCTCATCAGCTTAAGCTTTTGGGTGAATTGATTGGTGCATACAACTCAATATGGTATCAGATCCAAGAGGTCTTGAGTTCAAGACCCGGTTGGTGCAATTTAAAAATAATAATTGCAACCCACTTCTATTCCACGTCTTAGGCCTGAGGGAGCCTACACGTGAGGGGGAGTGTTGAAGTATAAGTGAACTGTCCACCTTTCCTCATCAGCTTAAGTTTTTGGGTGAATTGGTTGGTGCATGCAACTCAATAGTAACGTTAACGAAAAATAGTTATTGTTTGATTTGCTATAAATATTTGGTAATATCAACTAAAATTTGATAACGCCAATGAAATTCAATGTCATACGTGGGCAATCTGAGGGTGAGAAAATCGCTCACCAAAAATTTGGTAAGACCAAACTTTGGCTTGGCCACAATCCAAACAACGTTCATTTTGCCAAATTTTAGCTTTACTAAGTTTTGGCTATAACAAATTTTGGCTTGGTTCATTAGGGATTCATTAGGGCATAAACCAAACATCCCCTAACCTTGACATGGCAAAATTACTAAGGCATCCAACTTTCTCTTTCAATGTAACCAAAATGCACTTGATAACTAATCCAATTGGCCTGGAAGGGCTTGTTTGGATAGAGAGTGATTAGAACTAATCCTTTCGGATTAGAAGGGATTACAGCAAACTTCATGGGCATATGACTAACTCCAGCCCGGAAAAGCCCGAGAAGCATGTTGGAACCAGCTTTGACTTTTAGCCCTGCTTCGGCGTGGCCTACTCAAGCTGCCGTGAAGCTAGCCTGGCTTTTCCAACAGGCCCATATATATCTTTGTACCTATATATATGGCCCGTTTGGGATGGCTTCAGCTTCCGGCTTTCGGTCGAAAAAGCCGGAAGCCGTCCCAAACGATCGGCTTTTCGCAGCGGCTTTTCGCCGAAGCCGCTTCCGATCTCAACGCACGGAAGCCGGAAGTGGGAAGCCGCCCGCGGGGAGCTTCCGCAGCTTCCCGCAAATGCCGTTCCCAAATTACCCCCAAAGTTTGGGGGTAATTACCCACCGAATGCCATCAAATAAAAGCCCTACTACTACAGAAAAAGTCATCACAGACGGTTCAAAAATGTCATCGTAGACGGTTTCATGAGCCGTTTGAGTTTATGAGTCAGTAATGACATGAGGTCATCACAGACGGTTTTTGAACCGTCTGTGATGCATACTATCATAGACGGTTTTTAACTCAAAACCGTTTATGATTACTGATGTATCACAAACGGTTTGTAGATGAAACCGTCTGCCATAGCTTGTATCAGAGACAGTTTGTCCTAAGAACCCGTCTGTAATATTCTTTTGTATTGCTAAATCTATTCTTGTTTATTGGCTAGCCTCAGGAAATGCTAGCCAATAAATAGAAATAGATAGGAAAATAAACGTCAATCATCTTCATGAAGAACAATACCCAAAGAGATGGTTACGCTTTGATTTTTCAACGATTTATTGGGAAAGATTCTAATAAAATTTTATTTGTTGGACTTCCATTTAACTTTGCCACAAGTCGATAGTCTATAAATAACCATCAGAAAGGCAGAACTTAAGCATAGACTTTCTGTCTTTCCTACTTCTACTTCGTTTTAAAGTTCTTACCTCCAGACCTCTCAAGTCTGAATAGATTTCTTTAGAAGAAATAATCGGTCCTTGGAGTTCTTCCACTATGGGTAAGATCGTGGAAAAGATACATTCCATAGAATAAATTGACTTTTCAACCACCTTTCGATGACTGTGGAAAAGACAGAATCCATGGATCATGACTTCAAGATAGTCGAAAAGTCAATTTAGTATATGGATTGAAGTCTTCAAGAAATTGCTAGAAGAAAAATCTACAGGCATCAACAATTAATTTCCAACCACACAAGCATCAATGAAGAGAGGGGAGGGGATAGAATGGGGGATATCGTCAGCAATGAAGGAGAGGCGACGGCAGCGTCACTGTTGCGTCACGACAGTGACACTGCACAAGACACTCTTACGACAAGAGTGCCTGTGTAGTGAATTGTGGAGTCACAACCGGAGGCGAAGGAGCTCACGACAATAGTCGGCGGTGTCGGGGGAACGGGGCTCTTTGATCGGTTTGGGGGAGGCGGTGCCGCTTCGATTTGGGGAAGGCCACGCTGAGGAGGCAATGAAATCGATCTGGAGTAGTTGGGCTTGTGCAGGCAGTATATATGGCGGAACCAATCTGGAGTTTGAGAGTTTGAAAAAAGGGGGCGGCCAAATCTAGAGGGATATTAGGTGACGGCGAAATATCACATACAGTTTTTAATACACACCTTTTGTGAAGTATCACAGAAGGTTTTTTATAAAAAAAAAACCATTTGTGATATTTAGCAATATCACAGACGGTTCTTGTTAATAACCGTCTATGATACTTCATAGACGGTTTTCAACATGAACCGTCTGTGATATTATCTCTTCACAGACGATTTTTAGCGTGGCCAGTAACACAGACGGTCGCTAAACCAAAACCATCTATGATTGTCACTACTACACAAAACGCCATCACAAACAGTTCTAAACCGTCATCACAGACGGTTTTGTGAACCGTCTGTATTTATGTGTCAGTGATAACAGTCGGTCATTACAGACGGTTTTTAAATCGTCTGTGAAAATAGCTATCACAGACGGTTCTTTTTTAGAACCGTTTGTGATAGTCTATTTTCACAGACAGTTTTTAACAAGAACCATCTGTGATAGTAATTATCACAAACGGTTCTTGTTCAGAACCGTCTGTGATATTTTTTGTATTGCAAAAAAAAAACGGCATACGTTGTTTCCATTCTACATAGAACGGTGTTTTCAGCACACATTATGGAGCACCAGGCCATCTAGCACACCCAAAAATGATCACTAAGAACCCACCAACACACATTGTGTAGCACACCAGGCCATCTAGCATAGCCACGGTCATCTACAATTCCACCAGCAGCAATAACCGGAATGCCGCCTTGGGACCTTCGGTCGGCTCTCATCCTTCCTTCCCTCCTCCCTTTTTTAGCATCCACCTCTGTCAGCATACATGATCACCAAGAACCCCACAGCCAGCGGCTTCGCCCCTTTTTCATGCATAGAACAAACCACATCAAGCAATCTCAAAAGCTTAAATCAAAATGAGTAAAACATCAAAATATAAATAATACTCAATATGACACAAAAAAGGGAAGGAGGGGAGCAGAGGGAGGACCGAGCCGGGTAGCGCGCAAGCTGGAGGTGGTGACCGGAGAAGAGGGCCAGAGGGCGGAGCAAGGCGACGACGGGTGGTGGTGCTATGTTAAGGGCCGGAGGCCTGCGGGCCAAAGGAGGCGGAACCCAGTGGAGCAAAGGAGGAGGGAAGGATGGATGAGAGCCGGCCTGAGCTCCCAAGGGGGTCGAGGAGAGGAAGACAAGGCTGGGGTAGCTATAATATATAAGGACAGTGCCAAAATACTTTGCCTCCCGCACACGCGTTCAAAATTTTTCGAACTCCCGCGCTGCGAATCATAGACGGTTTCATACAAAAACCGTTTGTAATGACATATCACAGACGGTTCGTATGTGATAAGTATCTCATCACAGATGGTTCTTAAAATTTTAAGCCATGGTAAAATCACTGAGTAAGGAAAATTTCAAGCCATGGTAAAATTGCCTGTGGCAGATTGCTGGACTCTACTACTTTTCGTCTTCCGCTGTGTTCTTTATTGTTGGCTGTAAGCCTCTTTGTAATAAACTCTGTTGATTATTAATAAAGTTGTGATATGAATTTGTTACCATATTTTACTGTGTGAACTAGCGACTGATCATGGGACTAGTTCAGAAATGCACAGAGGATCTGGGATGTTAATCTCGGGTTCTGACAGCTGGCCCGGCCGTCAGCCTCCTCCGTCGACCCCACCACCCAAGTCCTCTTACGTGCCGCCCAAGTCCTAAGTCTCTTCAAATATGTTAACTATACATAACCATAATGCTTTCTTTTGTTTCTTCGGGCTCTATTTTTTGGTGGCCAAGACAAGTTGCCCTTCTTTCTAGCACAAGTACATCTTAAATGGCTTGACACCGTGGTTGATCCCTGTGCTGCTATTCTTGTCTTGATAGTTACTACATTGCTCTGTCTAGGAATTAACGAGGTACCACATAGTATCAAGTTCATGAATTGGTGGTTACTTTCAACTTACAATTTCACTGTATTGAAGTGTGAGTGATGTCCTGATCAGAGCTCATTTGTGGAAGGCATCATCAGCATTGCAAACATTGCAGTTATGTTGTTTGTCATTTGGGCTAGTGGATGGTTAGGATTCCAGAATGACTTGACTGGTTATAATGTTCCAAAAGGGTTGTTTGAGTTTTCATAGTTGGGATATGTAGGAGTAATCCTCTGTGATAGTGGAATGGGTTGTGATTTAGTGGTTTTTGTGGGTTACTTCATCACTGATCTTGCAATGATCTTGCAATTTTGCTTGGAATAAGTTCACATGCCATAAGTGTGGCAACTTGTTAAAAAGATGTCAACCGGTACCTGGCTTATCTTAGTATATATCTTATGGTTGTATGTTGCAATAACTTACATAATGTTGTCATGGGAGGGGCAATTTTACACATACATGGTTCTTAATTTCCTCACAAGTTAACTTGTAAATGCATTTGAAACTAGCACGTGGGATTTTCATGCTCCTGTGTTAAAGATGGACAATCTTGAGACTGCATCAAGGATGTTAAAAATTGCTTTTGAGATTTAGTAGGATTTATAAAAGGCGACAAATGCATATGCACATTTTATAAGTATCCATGATATGCTTGTACAATTTTCTTTGTTGGATGTTGCTATCAATGTACTATAATTTGTAAATTACAGGAACCTTGATTGTTTTTCTCAGGTATGATGATAAGCCTTGTATTAGCCTAAAATGAGAAATCTTGAATGAAGGACACTGCTTCCCCATAATTTTCCTCCAGAATATGGCATTAGTGTATTAGCCTGGTATTTCTTTGTTTAAGGTGCATGTGCAAAAATACTAATGTCCATTGAAAATTTGTAGCTACATGGTAGTTATTGCTTTGTACTAGTTGTGCAATTTTTTGAGAAATAATCTTAACTCTTGAATGTTTTATCTAGTTTCATCTATTATTATTTTACTCACCTTAGCATGTCCTGTGTAGCCAAATATATTTGGAATACTTGCATAACTGTTTTGGTGAGAATTTTAGCAGAACATGGCATCTGCATTTCTCTTTGTTACTTCTTTATTTTTAGGGGTACGTGTGAGGATGGGGATGCCTAACACTGCCGATGCCAATCCAAAACCCGGAAAAAAGTGGAGGTGGTATGAATTATTTATGAAATAATTATTTGTAATAATTATTTATTGTAATATTTATTTATTGTAATAATTGTTTTTAATAATTATTTATTGTAATAAATATTTATTATAATAATTGTCGTTAAATATGCTAATTGTCATCAAATGTCGTTAATAATCGTCAATTATCGTTAAACATTGTTAATTACGTTAAACGGAATCAAACAAACTATTACTGTCCTCAGGAACATTATTTAAGACATTTTCCATCTCGGAACCATAGCCAGTCTGACTAAAAGCAAGACAGCCAAACATCTAATCTCTTCAAACCTGCCGTTCAATCTTGTAGCACAACCGAAAGCCGTTTTTCAAGAAAACTATAACTGTTCCAAACAGACCGATAAGCTAGTTATTAGCTAGCTTTCACCACACGAAACGGATCAGCATAACAAAAAATCACAAGTGATTGAGGGCCTAAGCTTAAAATAACCAAAGTTTGTTAATTGGGTGCATGCACTGTACACACACTACTGAGCCACAAATGGGACAAACCCTAATCATGATCACACACCAAGCTTAAATTAAAATCAATGCTACTATCACATGATTAATTAAAAAATGTAGTGTGCTTGACAATCAGAGGCACTCAGAAGGCATCTTCACTGGCATCACGACCAACACCGCGTCGGCATAGCCGTATGCGAATGCGTCCCCGATCGTAATGTATGTTTTTAGTACTATAGGGGCCAGGTGATTAATTACTCCCCCACTAATTAAAGATTTTTCTTAAAGGTAGCCTAACGATGGCTACATCGTACGGATCCATACATCACCGTCTTTATTTTATTGTAAATAAATGAAAAGTATATCAACGAATCGAGCAGCATACACGGAGATCCTGACACGTGGGCCCTACCAGTCAGGTTGGTCAATCTGCACACTCACCGCTGTGCACGTGCATGACCATCGGATCATGAAACAATAGCCTAGATCGGGCGCAGTAAAAAAAAAGACGGTTTATGTTGCATATTTTCCTACGTTGCAACCGTGTCCGTTGATTGCATGATCAGATAAATGGATCAAAGCCATATTTTCCCTATGAGCTGGATCCTCTGCTAATTGCAGCGCAGTGTGCAAACAATAACTGAGTAGACAGCACTCTGAAGTAGCACTGCAGCAAGTACTGTACAAACAGTAAATATATTTATCATAGCTATAGTGATACTGTAGCAATTGATTCCATCTTTTTTTCCTTTTCAATAGGAAGGTGGAGATCGGTGAGCATCCATTTCTATTTTTCCCTGTGTTGCAACCGTGTGCAAGCAGAATTTGGCCGGTTTGGTTCACATCGATTGGACACTGCTTTACTAATTTCAACAGCAAAAACAAGATATTCCTTTGTAGTTGGGTCGTACTCTCTCTTTTTGTTTTCTCACATAGCTAGGAAGCAAGCCTGAAAAGAATCCAATGCTATTACACGTCACCAACTGACCTATCTTGTTTGGTAGGCCCCAGAGGACCATACCCAGTACTGGACTGGGGCTCGTCATTTTTCTTTTCATCACTTCCTCCAGGGACCAATAAGAAAAAAGCCGTACGTTTGAGGTATGTATAATTAATTGTTATTTCTGTATTGGAGCAAGGTGTTATGGTTAAGTACTTTCTGTATGTTGTGTGTCTGGCCGACAACTTGGGTTATCTGTTTTTCAATGAAAAACAGAGGCCAGAGATGTAAGGTTTGTATTTTTTTTCCTGTTTTTTTTTTAAATTTATCTAAAATGGACAAGCTTTCGTATCTTAAGGAATTTTCGTAGGGTAGGAGAAATTTCATTCTAGTGTATTTATTTCTTATCCTCTGTACTTAAACATCAGCTTGGTCCTAATGGGAAAAGAAAAACGCAGGGGCTTTCGTATGTTACAACGAAATAGTCTAGGATTTTAATGGAAAAATTATTGAAGTCCTGTGGTTTAATTTCCTATTCATCTATTCTTTTTTTGGGTCCAAACAGGCATGGCTATTGAAACAATATTTGTTTTGTGAGTCTCTTGCACTTGTTGAGGTGGCTTAATTATTAGTGTATGTTTTTTTCTCTCGGATTAATGTGAGTTATGTTGAGTACGAAGAAATTTAAGATATATTGCTGAATGTTAACACTTGGAAATCCACTTGACCTGTGTGAATGAACTTGTAAAAAGAATTAGGAAATCCAAATAATTATTTGCAAGCAAAAGTAGTAAACACTTGAAACAAAAACTGCATGCCTTCCCTGACTCCTTTTCCCTATTAATTAAATACAGTCATAGAGTCGCTCAGGACAACAACTTCAACCCTTTCTATCCTTACTTTTTTGGGAATGAAATTTATGACCTGCCACCAAGGAGGTGTATACTTGAGGATTTATCACTCCAAGTTTCAATAACATGCGAGTCATGACACCACATCTATACGTGAGTGAGACAATGAAATGACAAATCTTTAAGTGCGCCTCAATGGAGTTGCTGTTAGAATTGGGCCCATAAGTGTAAACGCCCATTCATTTTTGAAATTCCAAAATATATATGGTTTAGTCTTGTATTGTCTAGTCAAGTGGTGGGAGAGCAATTTATAAGGTGGAGTTCTTGCCCCCTACGAAACACATGGCACATAACATGGGATGATATGAGGAGGACTATATATAACTAAAGTCACACACACACACACACACACACACACACACACACACACACACACACACACACACACACACACACACGCGTATATTTACATGGTAATTGCACGACTTGTGACTTGCGACGTTCGACCGTGAACGTGTCGTGAACCTAGTCTATATTTCTTTTGCTAATCGCGCATTTCTCTCTTGAAATAATGTGATCGAAAAACACTAGTCGGATCCATAGATCAGTGTGGTCGAAATAATATGGTCGAAACACAGTGGTCGAAAAACAGTAGTCGGATCCATAGACCAGTGTGGTCGAAATAATATGGTCGAAACACAGTGGTCGAAAAACACAGGTCGGATCTATAGGCTAGTGTGGTCGAAGTAAAGTGGTCGAAACATAGTGGTCGAGAAACACTAGCTGGATCCAAAGACCAGTGTGGTCAAAATAAAGTGGTCAAAACACTATGTTCGAAATAAAATGATCGAAACACTATGATCGAGAAATAGTGGTCGGGTTCATAGACTAGTGTGGTCAAAATAATGGAGTCAAAGCTGTAGACCAATAATCGAAACTGTTGGCTAGTGTGTAATCAGGAACTGATAAACACTGTTTAGTTACCATTAATTGGTTTTGAATTAGCAGTTACTAGTGGTTTAATATGTGCTTTATTATGCAGTTACTGGAGAGTAATTGTCTTGACCTTAAAAAGATCTGGAGACGTCCAGACCTTATACGGATTTATTCACTTCTATTTTCTTCTTCTTCCTCTCTGTTCTACTGTGCTGGAGAGTTATGCTGTCGAACTAAGCCATCCCTTCTACTCGGCGTGCACCGGGAAGGAGGGTGAGCAGGTATCTCCCAACCATTGTCGCGGAGTTCACCTGCACGGGGCGACAATATGGTTTCTAGGCAGTGCATCTGCGTGACCGCTCGCTTCACTGATTCATCTACATTCTGCACTACTTCGAGTCTATGCTGCTTCTTATTCTTTATCAAGCCCGACTGTAAATTGGTTGTACGACCAAACTATTATGTTATAATCCTATTATTGTGTGTATTTAGAAGTGTAATGAGTTGCCTGTTGTTAGTATTGCTTTCTGCATCTTTAGTTTTATATGATCTTTGCCTCATAATAAAATCTGTAATTAAAATATTATCCACATTTTCAACAATCCAGAAACCTTATTATGGATATTTTCGTGATTCAATAATGGCTGGTGCTTCTGATACTACGAAACCAAAGAGGTTTTCTGGTCAGAACTTTCGTAGAAGGCAGACATGGGTCAAGTTTTGGCTCATGTCTTTGGGGCTATGGTGGGTGATCCATCCACAGTATCCATTTACGATTGAACAGACCATACGGTTCTACACAGATAACAATATAGTTCTTGGATGCATACTAGCTATACTGGCATATCAGCTCTATGATGTGTACATGGACTTCAAGTTCATCACAAAGTTGTGGGATGCACTAGAGCATAAATATGTAAACTGAGGCTGGTCACTGGCTCTACATGTGTGAACATTTCTTCGACTATGGTATGGATGATGCTAAGTCAATAGTTGTACAGACTAATGAGCTTCAGCTACTAGTAGGCGAGATTGCGCATTTGGGTTGCGCTTTGCCTCCTAAGTTTGTGGCTACGGGCATTGTTGCCAAACTTCCTGCTTCATGGCGGGATTTTGCCACTAGCTTAAAGCACAAGAGGGAAGAGATATCATTTGAGGATCTCATTGCTGCCCTTGATATGGAAGAAAAGGCAAGAGCAAAGATGCACTAAGCACTTCCAGTCAGAACAATTAGATCAATGCAAATGTCATAGAGAAAAGATATGGTAAGAAAAACAAAGGCTTTAAACCAAACAAGACAACTAGCTTTAAGAAACAACTAAGAAGAAGAACATGACGAACATCACCTGCTTTGTGTGTGAAAAAAACGATCATATGGCAAAGGACTATCGTTTTCGCAAGAGCAAGAATGTTGAACAGCCAAAGAAAAAGGTTGTCAACGTGATCATAGGTGAAGCCTCAACAGGAGGGTATGGTAATTTACCTATTATTTTTCTAGCATATCAATTCACTAATTGGTGGGGTGATACTAGAGCTAATATTCATGTATGTTCTGATATTTCCTTTTTTTCTTATCAGGCAGCTGGGGCTTCCTCTGCCCTAATGTGGAATGGGTCGCATGCTTCCGTTCTTAGTGTTGGCACGGTGGATCTGAGGCTTACTTCAGGGAAGATTGTCCACTTAAAGAACATGCAGCATGCACTAATAATAAACAAGAACCTCTTTAGTGGTTTTCTCCTATGCAGGGATGGTTATAAGCTAGTATTTGAGTCAATAAATTTGTAATGTCTAAATTTGGTAACTTTATTGGTAAAGGCTATGAGAGCGAAAGCTTATTTCGTATAAGTACTTTAGAGTATTGTTATAATCTGAATGTTGTAACTAATTTGAATAAATGTGAGGCCAATATATGGCATTCTCATTTTTGTCATATTGGTTTTGATAGTATTGCTCGAATGACCAGATTAGAATTAATTTCACAATGTGAAATTGTCAAAGGATCAAAGTGCCAAACTTGCGTGTAAGCAAAACAACCTCAAAAACTCTTTAAGGGGTTAAAGGAGGAAAAGAACTTGGCACCATTAGATCTTGTCTATTTTGATTTGTGTGAGATGAATGAATTGTTGACAAAATGAGGCAAAAGATACTTTCTAATTCTTATTGATGATGCATCACGATATTCTTATGTGTATCTACTGAAAACAAAAGATGAAGCTTTAAATTACTTTAAAATTTATAAGGCTGAGGTTGAAAACTAACTAGAAAAGAAAAATTAAAAGACTAAGATCTGATCGTTGAGGAGAGTACATCTCATGAATTCTCCCAATTCTGTTATGAACATGGAATAGTCCATGAAGTCATACCACCATACTCACCCTAATCAAACGGGGGTAGCTAAGAGGAAAAATCGGACACTAACAAACTTGGTGAATGCCATGTTGGAGAGTGCCGACATGTGTAAGATGTGGTGGGGGAAGCTATATTAACCGCAACTTTCATTCTAAATAGAGTAATCACTAAAAGGTGTGAGATTACTCCTTATGAGGGATGGAAGGGGAGAAAACCCAATGTTAATTTTCTACGAACTTGGGGTGTTTGGCAAAAGTCAATATACCATTGCAGAAAGAAAAAAAAAGCTTGGACCTAAAATAGTCGATTGTGTCTTATTGGGATATGCTCATAACAGCACGGCCTATAGATTTTTAGTTTAAATTCAAAAACTCCTGAGATTATTGCTAACACAATAATGGAGTCCAGAGATGTTTCATTTTTTTTGAGGATATTTATCATATGAGAACTGCAGGCAGTACTTCTCGAACTAAGGATAATAATAATTTTGAACCTACCACTATCTCTGAACCAATGAGTGAATACCACCAGTCTATGATATTCCTGAGGAAGATAACAATTTAGTCGAAGAGGCTCCTCGCATGAGAAAGCAATAAAGAGTTGAGAGAACCTTTGGCGAGGACTTTATTGTATACGTCGTGGATGATGTGCCAAAAACTCTTTCAAAGGATTATGCATTACCTAATGCTGAGTATTAGAAAAAGGCAGTCCATAACACTACTACAAACAGGCTATGCAAGACGCCTCATCACAGACGGTTCCTCTAGAACCGTCTGTGTTATACTTATCACAGACGGTTTCAAAGGAACCGTCTGTGATACTCCACTATCACAGAAGGTCCTTCTTATGAACCGTCTGTGATATGCCACAGCCGCCCCTTCGTTTCCCGCGCGATGTGTCTGCCCCTTCGTTTCCCTCGCGATGTGTCTCTTCGTCTCCCGTTTTGGCTTTAGTACTTGTTTTATAAATAGACATCCCCTTCTGAAATGGATTTCTCACAAATCTCCTTGATACCCTTTCTCCACAAACTCCAAATGGCTTCCCCTCTCATACCGGATGTATTGGCCTACATTGTCCTTGTGTACTCACACCTCTCTGGTCGCAACCTGGCCCAAGCTGTGGACAAGCCTTCCGTTCGCAATATCATCCATTGTAGGCTCTCCGATCTACCAGAGACCATAGCGACAATCATCTGTCAACTGGAGCTCCTCCTCCGATGGACCAATGCGAGGGTCTCCAGCATCCGACGAGTAAACCTCATTGTGGAGATCGTCCTATGGAACTACTTGGTCTGCTCCGAGGATGCAGCCTGGAGAGTCGAGGACGACATCCGAATTGCAGAAGAGTGGGTCGATCTCGCCGAGACGGAGGAGACCAGGGTTGATGGTCTCTAGGCTATATGGAGCTTGATTAGGGAGTTCGAATGGCTACAAGCTCAAATCGAGCGTGCAAGGTCGCAGGTGGAGGCGTTTAATCTGACAGTCGCTGATTCCGCCACCACTGAAGCCGACGGGAAGGCTTACGAAGATTTGAAGGCTAAGGTAGGATCGCTGATCCTTTTTTATCGTCTGCGATGTAAACAGTATATGGTCTTTTTATCGTCTGTTTATTACTGAGCAACTCATTTTAGTAATTAATTGCGCATATAGAGGTCGTGCACAGGTTCTCTGTGAACGACCTCTATCTATATGCAAAGTATTTATCATAGACGGTTCTAATTTAGAACCAGTGCACGACCTCTATCTATATGCAAAGTATTTATCACAGACGGTTCTAATTTAAAACCGCCTGTTATGTACCTTCAACACAGACGGTTCTAATTTAGAACCGTCTGTTATGTACCTTCAACATAGACGGTTCTAATTTAGAACCGTTTGTTATGTTCTTTATCATAGATGGTTTTACTTTAGAACCGTATATAATATGCTGGCACTATAAATATCGGCTCCCGACAGACCCCCTGCCCCCTAGCGCCTCCACCCCTTGACCAAATTTCAGTTTGAGCCGTCACCCCCATTACACCACCTTAGAGAGAAGAAGGAAAGGAGGAAGCTAGAGAGGAGGAAGGGAGGAGAAGGAGGTGAGGAATCTAGCGGGTTATTTGGAATTTTTGTCGTGAGCTCCGAGAGTGACGATCTATAACTTTTTATATTTACTCTAGGTTAATCTTTAATCAATTTTAGTATGTTTGATTAACAGGAGGAGTAACGTATTTGCAGTTTATTAATCTAATTTAACACTACTAATTTGTTACGTATGTAGATGGACCGAAACTAGATGTACAGTGTGAACCATGTGAGTGAAGAGTACATTAAAGGCATGTTTGCTTTAAAAGAGCCGCCGAGCAGGATATGTTGAAGAAGGGGATAGAATTTATGTAATGTCCATGTATTGATTGTGGTAATCTGAAGATGTTTAACAACCGTGTGATCGAACACTTGATTGAAGGGTTTCAAAAAGGGTATACATGTTGGACCATCATGGTGAAGAGCAAATTATACAAGAAGTTAATAGTGACGACATCGCCGAGGAATTCAACTATATGCCGGATGTGGACTATGCTTTTGATGAGGATAGGTCACACGACAATAATCTGGATCAGATGCTACGCGATGCAGAAGGGAACTACAGTGAGAGAGAGTTTTGTAAATTCGAGGGCTTAATGGAGGACTCGGGTAAACCTTTGTTCCCTAGCTGTAAGTTGGAATACACAAGGTTGTCAACCGTGCTTGAACTGCTGAAATTGAAGATAAGCAATGGTTGGTCCGACAAGAGTTTCACGACGTTGTTAAGTCTCCTAGCGAACATTCTTTTGGAGGGAAACGTATTGCCCAACACCACCTACCAAGCCAAGAAGGTTCTTTGTCCATTGAGAATGAAAGTAGAAAGAATACATGCATGTCTGAACGATTATATCCTATACCGTAAAGAGTATGCATACATGCATGTATGTCCCATGTGCAAAGCATCCCGATACAAGCGTAAGAATACTGCTAAGGTGAAGCAAGAACCTCCTGCTAAGATGTTGTGGTATTTATCTGTGATCCCACGTTTGAAGCGTTTATTTGCGAACTGAAAGGATGCAAGATTGTTGCGTTGGCACTCGGAGGAGCGTAAGAAAGATGGAAAGCTAAGACACCCTGTGATTCTGCCTAGTGGAGAAACTTTGATCGGAGCTTTGAAGAGTTCGGTGCGGAACCAAGGAACATAAGGTTAGGGTTGAGTACAGATGGAATGAATCCTTTCGGTAACATAAGCAGCCGACATAGCACCTGGCCCGTGAATCTATGTATGTACAACCTTCCTCCTTGGCTGTGTATGAAGCGGAAGTATATTTTGATATCACTACTTATCTAAGGGCCGAAGCAACCTGGAAACGATATTGATGTGTACCTAGCACCATTGCTGGAAGATTTTGTGACACTATGGAATGAAGGGGTACAAGTATGGGATGCATACAAACGAGAGAACTTCTCTTTACACACCATGTTGTTCTGCACCATCAATGATTTTCTTGCCTTTGGTAACCTGTCGGGGTTCAGTACAAAAGGAGCCAAAGCCTATCCGCACTGATTAGATGGTACAGAGAGTGTATGGCTGAACAACTCGCGTAAAACTGTATATATGCGTCACCGTAGGTTCCTTCCCAGGATTCACCTATACCGCAAGATGAAGAAACAATTCGATGGAAATAAGGAGGACGGTTCAGCTCCAAGGGCTTTTAGAGGGAAAGAGGTCTATGATATGGTTAAGGATATCGATGTTGTGCTTGGGAAGGGTCATAAATTAAGGACCCGTCACAAGAACATCTAGAAGAAGCGATTAATTTTTAGGACTTGCCTTATTGGGAGCACTTAGAAGTTCGTCACTGCATCGACATCATGCATGTGGAGAATATATGTGATAGTTTGATTGGTCTGTTACTGAACATTAGTGGCAAAACAAAGGATGGTGTTAACGCAGGGTGTGACCTAGTTGATACGAACATAAGGACAGAGTTAGCACCGAAAGAGACCGATAAAGGATGAATGTACCTTCCCCCAGCTTGCTACACTCTGTCCAAGGCTGAGAAAAATGAACTGTGCCAGAGCTTGCATGGTGTGAAAGTCCCGTCTGGTTACTCCGCTAACATTAAGAAACTTGTTTCTATGCAAGATTTGAAATTAATTAGTATGATGTCGCATAATTGTCATGTGCTGATGACACAAATGCTTCCTATTGTAATTAGGAGTATCTTGTCGAACAAGGTCCGAGTGGCAATCTTGAGGCTGTGTTATTTATTCAACTCAATTGCTCAGAAGGTCATCGATCCCCAAGGACTAGATGCTCTGCAGGCCGAGGTGGTGACGACTCTATGTCATCTTGAGATGTATTTTCCTCCGTTATTTTTTGATATCATGGTCCATCTCATTGTTCACCTTGTGAAAGAGATAAAGATATGCGGCCCTGTGTTCCTACGTCATATGTACCCGTTCGAGAGGTACATGGGAATTCTCAAGTCCTACGTCTGTAATCGATCTCGACCGAGGCGACATCATCGAAGGTTATGCAACGGAAGAGGTCATTGACTTCTGCGTCGACTACATGGCTTAGGTGGAACCGATAGGTGTGCCTCTATCTCGTCATGAGGGGAGACTGGAGGGTATCGAGACCATCGGAAGGAAATCAATCACTCTCGATCTGGATACGTACGCTCAAGCCCATTTCACGGTCTTGCAACACATGACCCAAGTGTCCCCGTACATCGACGAGCATAAAAACATGGTACGCCAATAGAATCCAGACCAATCAGAGGTTTGTATCATGGGATAGCACAACTGTCGATTCAACGAATGGTTAAAGGTGCGATTCACTGAGAGGTCATCAAGTGATGATACGCTGCTATGGTTGGCAAAAGGGCCAAAATTTACAATTGTGACATGGTAACACTACTACAAAATAGGCTATAGTAGACGCCCCATCACAGACGGTTCCTTTGGAATCGTCTGTGTTGGGTCTGTCCAGACGCGGCATTTGCACTGCCATTCTATCACAGACGGTTCTTAATTAGAACCATTTGTGATAACTAATTATCACAGACGGTTTGTGAATAGAACCGTATGTGATAATTCATAGACGGTTCTCTTCATAAACCGTCTGTGATAATCCAGCTAATCACAGACGGTTCTTATAAGGAACCGTTTGTGATAATTCACAGACAGTTCCTTATAAATTATCACAGACGGTTCCTTATAAGAACCGTCTGTGAATTATAACAGACGGTTCTATTTACAAACCGTCTATAATAATTAGTTATCATAAATGGTTCTAATTAAGAACCGTCTGTGATATCCTAGCATTATATAAATTGCGCCCAACACATCCTCTGCCGCACTGCCGCTGCCTCTGCCGCATACTGCCGCTTTGGAGGAACTGTGTCCACTGCCGCATTACCGCTACCTCTACCGCTCTGGAGCTGCCTCTGCCGCAACCCAGCCGCTGGCTCCACTTAGATCTGCTGCTCCTCCCCCATGCGCCACTTCCTTTCCCTAGCTCCTCCAACCTGCGGCTCCTCCCCCGTTGCGCCAGCTTAGAGAGGAGAAGGTTGGACCCCTGCCCCTAGCGCCTCCTCCACCCCGCTGCCTCCTCCCCCATTGCGCCACCTACACCTTGTTGTGCCTCCACCCCCATTGCGCCACCTTAGAGAGGAGAAGGAAAGGAGAGGAATCGTATTTTCTTCATGAGCTCCGAGGGTAACGATCTATAACCCTTTATGTTTGCTATAAATTAATCACTAATTAATTTAAGAATATTTGGTAAATAGGAAGAGTACGTACTTGTTGTTTATTAATCTAATTTGACACTAATTTGTTACATGCGTAGCGTAGATGGACCGAAACTTGATGTACAGTCTGAACCGTGTGAGTCAAGAGTACATTAATGGCGTGGTTGCTTTTAGAAGAGCCACCGAGCAGGATATGTTGAAGAAGGAGATAAATTTTATGTACTATCCATGCATTGATTGCGGTAATATGAAAATGTTTAACAACGTGGCGCAAATCGAAGCACTCTTGATTCAAAGGGGTTTCAAAAAAGGGTATACATGTTGGACCAGTCACGGTGAAGAGCAGATTATACCAGAAGTTAATAATGACGATATTACCGAGGAAATCAACGATATGCCGGATGTGGACGATGCTTTTGATGAGGATAGGACGCACGATAACAATCTAGATCAAATGCCATGCGATGCAGAAGAGAACTACAGTGAGAGAGAGTTTTGTAAATTCAAGGCTTAAGGGAGGACTCGGTGAGACCTTTGTTCCCTAGCTGCAAGCCGGAATACACAAGGTTGTCAACCATGATTGAACTGCTTAAATTGAAGGCAAGCAATGGTTGGTCCGATAAGAGTTTCACGGCGTTGTTAGGTCTCCTAGTGGACATCCTTTCGGAGGGAAACATGTTGCCCAGGACCACCTACCAAGCAAAGAAGGTTCTTTGTCCATTGAGAATGGAAGTAGAAAGAATACATGTATGTCCGAACAATTGTATCCTCTACCGTAAAATGTATGCAGACATGCATGTATGTCTCGTATGCAAAGCATCCCGATACAAGCGTCAGAATATTGCTAAGGTGAAGAAAGGACCTCCTGCTAAGATGTTGTGGTATCTGCCTGTGATCCCACATTTGAAGCGTTTATTTGCGAACCCAAAGGAGGCAAGATTGGTACGTTGGCACTCGGAGGATCGTAAGAAAGATGGAAAGCTAAGACACCCTGTTGATTCTGCATAGTGGAGAAACTTCGATCGGAGCTTCAAAGAGTTCAGTGCAGAACCGAGGAACATAAGGTTAGGGTTGAGTACGGATGGAATAAATCCTTTCGGTAACATGAGCAGCCGACATAGCACTTGGCCCGTAAATCTATGTATGTACAACTTTCCTCCTTAGCTGTGTATGAAGCGGAAGTACATTTTGATGTCACTACTTATCCAAGGGCCGAAGCAACCTGGGAATGATATTGATGCGTACCTAGCACCATTGCTGGAAGATCTTGTGACACTGTAGAACGAAGGGGTACAGGTATGGGATGCGTACAAACGAGAGAACTTCACTTTACGCGCCATGTTGTTCTGTACCATCAATGATTTTTCTGCCCTTGGTAACCTGTCGGGCTTCAATACAAAAGGAGCCAAAGCCTATCCGCACTGCTTAGATGCTACGGAGAGTGTATGGCTGAACAACTCGCGCAAAATTGTGTATATGCGTCACCGTACGTTCCTTCCGAGGAGTCACCCATACCGCAAGATGAAGAAACAATTCGCCGAAATAAGGAGGACGGTTCAGCTCTAAGGGTTTTAGAGGGAAAGAGGTCTATGATATGGTTAAGGATATCGATTTTGTGCTTGGGAAGGGACGTCAATTAAGAACCTGTCAGAAGAACATTTGGAAGAAGCGATCAATTTTTTGGGACTTGCCTTATTGGGACCACTTAGCAGTTCGCCAGTGCATCAACGTTATGCACGTGGAGAAGAATGTATGTGATAGCTTGATTGGTCTGTTACTGAACATTAGTGGCAAAACAAAGGATGGTGTTAACGCACAGCGTGGCTTGGTCGATATGAACATAAGGACCGAGTTAGGACCGAAAGAGACCGATACAGGACGAACGGACCTTCTCCTAGCTTGCTACACTCTGTCCAAGGCTGAGAGAAATAAACTGTGCCAGAGCTTGCATGGTGTGAAAGTCCCGTCTGGTTACTCTGCTAACATTAAGAAACTTGTTTCTATGCAAGATTTGAAATTAATTAGTATGAAGTTGCATGATTGTCATGTGCTGATGATACAAATGCTTCCTGTTGCAATTAGGAGTATCTTGTCGAACAAGGTCCGAGTGGCAATATTGAGGCTGTGTTATTTCTTCAACTCAATTGCTTAGAAGGTCATCGATCCCCAAGGACTAGATGCTCTGGAGGCCGAGGTGGTGACGACTCTATGTCATCTTTAGTTGTATTTCCCTCTGTTATTTTTTGATACCATGGTCCATCTCATTGTTCACCTTGTGAAAGTGATAAAGATATGCGGCCCTGTGTTCCTACGTCATATGTACCCGTTCGAGAGGTACATGGGAATTCTCAAGTCCTACGTACAAAATCGATCTCGACCGGAGGGCAGCATCATCGAAGGTTATGCAACGGAAGAGGTCATTGAGTTCTGCGTCGACTACATGGCTCAGGTGGATCCGATAGGTGTGCCTCTATCTCTTCATGAGGGGAGACTGGATGGTATCGTGACCATCAGAAGGAAATCAATCACTTCCGATCTGGATACGTACGCTCGAGCCCATTTAACGGTATTGCAAGACATGACCGAAGTGTCCCCGTACATCGACGAGCACAAAGACATGGTACACCAATAGAATCCAAACCGGTCGGAGGTTTGGATCATGAGAGAGCACTGTAATACTCCAGAGTGGAAAACGGGAGAAAACCAGTTATTCAAAGGAAAAAGGGTTAATTAGAAATTGATCTAGAAGAAGGATCTAATAGAAAATAGTTAATTAGTCAGTTAAAAAAAGGGGTTAGAAGCAGTTTTTAGGCAGCGTGGGCTGAGGCCTCAGGCCCATGAGCTTTCGGCCCATAGGTGGAGGGAGGAGTCCGGCTTTAAAAGGGGGCCAAACCCTAGGCCCCCTCTCCTCCCCTATGGCGCCACCCCACTCCCCTTGCGCCTCCCTCATGGCTGCCTCCACCCCTCCCCTCCCCTCTCCAAGCTGCCCCATCTTCCATTGGTGCCTCCCTCCTTGCTACCGGTGTTCCTGCTGCCAACCAAGCGAAGAAAGGACCGTAGGACTGCATCCTTTTGAGAGGAAGGAAGGGAAAGAGGGAGAGGATCTTCTTCATAGGGGTGGTTCATCATCTTCCTGCGATTCTTCAAGGGTAACGACGAGTGTTCTTCACTGTTTGATTAGTATATTATGCGTTTACGGTTTCGTTTAGTAGATCGATTACTTTTGCTGCTAGATCGCGTTCTGTCCAGATTAGTGCGTGGAAGTTTTGGCATCCTTAGAAGCGGAATCTGGGAATATTGTCTTCTAGAGATATTTGGGTTTTGTTCTTAGCTTTAATTGGCCGCCAAGAACACCCAATTCCTATTTACGGTTTAGAAGTTACGTTAATTTAATTGCTGCTGTCCCAAAATCCTGACGAGAATCTGCAGTCGTTTTGATTAATAATTAAGAAGCTGTTAGAGGACGAATTGGAGGTCTCCATCACCTAGAGAGTTGTAGGTTATCTCGTTATCTTTCATTGCCGACAAGAATCACGTCATTTGGACCTCTGTAGCAAAAGTTATGATTTTTCTTAGGGAGTCTGTGCTGTGGATTGATGGCTGGTCTGACAGGTTTTAGTGTTTCGACTTAAGCGTATACTTAGAAGAAAAATCAGAGGGGCTCACCATAACTAAAAATGTATATAATCCTTCCAGCTTTCAGGAAAACTAAAGATCATGAAATTCGGACGAACGTAGAGAAAGTTATGATAGTTTCTTTGTTGCTGTCCAGAGACCCGACGCGAGAATTGATACTCTGTTGTATGGCTTGGTAGGGCTAGTAAAGGGACGAATCAGAGAACCTCACCAACTAGGTTTAGAAGGGGAATTCAATAAACTGTTCAGAATGTCCAAGATCTCTTTATTTGGATTTCTGTACAATTAGTTATGTTTTTGAAGGTGACTGTCCACTTTGGTAGGACAGATGGTAGTTAATAATGAATTGGGGACCGCGTTTTAGTGGCCGTTATGCTCAGTTGTATCTATAGTTTTGCTTTTGAATCTATATGGTAGCCTTAGCGTGTCTCATATGTTATCCAGTGTGGGTTTGATTCGGGAGCAGCACCGTATCCCCAACCTCCTCGTTCGCACGGTTGAGGCAAGTGCATTGTTGTAAAATGGGTGTGATTGATTGGCTATGTTTGTGTGCTATTTGATATATGGTTGCATAGCAAGATGGCTTACTTGATGAATGTTTAAGTATGGTGATGGCTCAAATTATGCTTATGCTCTCTGTGGTTCAATGTTGTTGTCTTTTGGTAAGATTGATGATGAATGAGAGATGAGCATTTGCATATTGAGAGCATATTGAGGCTTGGTCACACGGTGACCAAGTATGTTTCCTTTGAGATCCTGTCATGAATGAATGAGCGGGCCGAGATCCTCACTCGTGGAGCGTGGGCTTGAGGTCCCGTTACTTGCGGAGTAACGGCAATTGGTCCCTGTGCGTGCGCGCCACGAGCATGGGTATGCGGCGGCGGTTGCATACTCTGCATTACGTGTAATGCACACGAAAGTTAAAGATAAAGGTTCCTTGAGCATTGCATTTGCATATGAGATGTTCTATTGTTGATCTCCTTTACATGTATGTTGATGTTATAGTTTTTATGTACTTGCTGAGTGCGTGGACTCACTCTTGCTTTATTGTTGTTTTAGATACAGGCCAAGAACGACATGCATGGGGAAGTAGTCGCTAGTCACACACATGCCACATGAACTAAATAAAGTTGAATGATCTTGGATCGTAATTGTTTTTAGTAATTGGGCAAGATACTCAAAGGTTCATTATGTCTTGTCTCTTGCGAGGGTTTAAGTATAATAATGATGAGTAGTGGAACTTTATACTTCATTGGATTGCTAGATACTTAGCATGTCTTTGTTTATCTTTTGATGTGTCCGGATGATAGTTTAGTTAATTTATGAATTATCGTATGTTGGAACCTCAGTGTAATTAATTTTCTGAGGGAGGTTCACAGAAATTTACTAAAGTTGCCTTGATTAGAATTATTAGGGTTTTGTTTAGTAGCATTCCGGGCTCATGTCGGGTGAGGTGTTACAGTTAGTATCGAGCGGGCTTTAGGTCCGTGGTAGTTGAAATATTAAATTGACACCTTTGTACAGATGGGTGGGTTGGGTTTTGCATTGCATTTACGCTTAGTATGTTGTATTGAAGAATCTGTTGTGAGTTGAACTAATATATCTATAATATAATACTTTTGTTATCTTGTGTGGGGTTAACCCACGTTTGAGAGGTTGAGTCGTGGTTGTGACCTTGGGCTTTACCAGCTACACCACCATTCACGGTGTGAGAATAGGGAAGTGGTTTTCTTGAATATCTTAGTATAGGTGATAATTTGAGTATCTTTGGAGAGATTGTTCTCTTCCTAAAAAAATAAAAAAATAATTGATTTGGTCTACTCGAGTTAAGGTGTGCTTGATGAATTGCTCTTAGATTTGAAGTTTCTTCGGTTGAGGTGTTTCCATTGATTTAATTTGATCCTTTAAAGCAAATATTGTTTTTCCAAGCGTTGTTGAGCTCATGTTGATGAACCTTCTTTGGTTAGTGGTTACAATGCGATTGATGGGTTTCAATTGGTTTGTATTTGTTTTATAGAGCAAATGTTGTCTTTTCGACTCTTGAGCTATTCTTGCTACTTGTGATCGCTGCGTCTTTGATAGTATTGTTCCTTGTTATGGAAGTTCTACTTTCTTGATGGAAATCTTAACCCATTTATTAGCTTGATAATTTGGGTCATGAGCGTTTCCTATTGAAATACCTTTAGTGCGTGGAGGATTTGACTTTATGTATTTCTTTTGGGTATGATGAGTGTTGAAGTTTAATGGTTCCATTCTATGAAACAAGATGTTCAACCCTTTAGCGATGTTTTGTTATGGATAAGTGAGAGGTTATAACCAAAGCAATTAACTAGTATGGTTTGAGTTATCAAGTTGGATATGTAGTGTGGAACATAAATGGTTTTAACCAGTTCCTTGGAATTAACGTTGATTAAGTCGAGGTTGTCTTCTAGTAGTTCTGATGAAAACTATGAGTAAGGGTATGTTTATACCTACTAGTGAACCGAGATTTATTAAGAAGTGTGAGATATTGATGACTTGTTTTGATCATTAAGATGATGGAAATTCGTGATTTATTGGATAAATCGGTGCAAAGTATCTCAATGGATTTGTCTACCCATTAGTGATGAATATGTTAAGGATATGATTGAACAATGACCTAGAGGATATTAATCCATAATTTTCATAAAGCGGCTACTTGATGGTCATACATAATTGCTAGATCGAAAACATGTATATCGGACTAGATGGATGTAGAGGTAGTACCTTGTGACACCTTGTTTTACAAGGGATGTTGATATTAAATCTCTAGTTATAAATTGCCTAAACTAAGAGCTTAAAATAGAGTGTTGACTCTACGTTTATAGATGGATATATGACTACAAGTAGAAGTAGAGCCCTTTTGATATTTGGAGTGGGTGTGAGTAACATCGATGGTGGTGTGGATGAATGAATAAGTGATATCAAAGCGTGCTTGGCGAAGTTGTTATTTGATAAGTATGATTTTGTTAAAGAGATTTGTTTCAACCTTGTGGTGGTGTTTCTTTTGGAGAGATTTAGGATGGGATGAGAGGTGACGAGGATTCTCGCCGGGAGTATATTATTTTAGTGTTAGTAAGATTGCTAGTGAGGATTATGATGACAATATGGAATGTATGGTATAAAGGGATTGGATCGCTTGCACGATATGGATTAAGTGAAAATATTTCTAGCTTTGCGTCTGTGAACTTCGGACCTCTTGTCGATGTGGTAGCTGAATTTGTTTTGCGCTTAATGACGTGTTGAGAGGTTTTATTAGCTTCTTAGTGATTTTTGTATTGAGGTTTATGAATCTCTTATTGTTGGAGTTGGCAAAGTGATCTTGTAACCAACGAAAGTCTTTTCTTTGTTAAAGGTAAGAGTGAAGTAGAAGTATTTGAGGATGAAGTCAAGTTTGGTAACTTACGATTTCGAATTTTGCTTAAACTTTCTGCTTTGCCCATCGAGTTTCTTGAATTCCAAAGGTATTGTTTTATTCCCGTTTGAGGACGTGTGCCCTCACCTTTGATCCTATCTTTTATTTTCCAAGAACATCATTATCTGATTGTTTCTCGTGATTTTGAAATCTTGTAAGTGGTAACGTTTTCCTTCACAATGAAATTTATTTCTATTTGCCTCTTCTTCTAAGAAAGGGTTAACTGAACTATATTACAAAGTCTCTTCGGATGTGAATTGGCAACGAGATAGGGGTGGTCTAGTGGATGATTTGTGAACCTTTGGGAGAGGCATCGAATAATTAATCAATTTATTAGAATAATCCTTGAAAAGGATTTGAGTTAAAAAGAATATTAGTCTTTGGAGTTGTGATTTCGTAGTCGCAACTAGTAGGACCTATAGCGAGATGTGGTCCAAGATTTCGTGTTTATTTTGTGAGAACATTAGAAGTAGCAAGTATCGGAATCTTGATCGAATTTTAGAGTATCGCATTTGGGTACTCAGTAAGATTGTGTAGAAGAAGCATGATGGTGTAGTTTCATGACGGTAATAGTGTGGAGAAAATTAATCGTTGCGTTAATTAACGGGATAGTAGGAATAATTGAGTTATTGTCAAGTATGACTCGGCCCCAGTGAGTAACCCCATAGGAGTTAGATTATCTCGATGGATGACTTGGTCAAGAATATATTTATCTTTTGACATTAAAGGATTGAGTATGTTTGAATCTTGGTCAATCAGTTAGGGTATTGCGAAGAGGTATATTACAGTTGTGTAGTTGAATTGGATTGGTGTGGATTAGAGAAGGTCTAAGGTTGGTGAAATAAAGTACCTTGGGGCGGTTATCTGATTAGTTAGGAATATTGATATTAATGACTAAGATTATTGTCAGTGTGTGAAATTTTAGTAAGCGAATGTGAGGATTTCCTATCAACTAAACCAGAAATTCACGATAGGAGACTTGAAGGTTAAATTTGGGGGCCCTGTATGTTATGCTAGGACCTGAAAGACCCAGTAATATGTGCAGAGGTGGAAGAACAAAACTGAATTTTAAATAGTGTGTTGACCTTTGATAGAATTCTTTGGGTAAAGTAAATGAGTGGGAATGTGGTGAATATCAAGTTGATTATCTATAAAAGATTGAGGTGATGTGATTGTGGATGAAATTTATATTGAGGAGTGTTGGGAACTATTTGTCAAGATAATTCTTTTGGTAGAAGTTGATCGAGTATGCTATTGTGGATTGGAAGAGTCTCTCTTCATAGGTGTGGATTTTGTGTTCAGTTTGAGCATAGCTTTGATATTGCCAAATAAAAAAAATGAATAAATTAGAGTGTTATGCGATGATTGGGAATCTCAAGGTTTAAGATAAAGATGAAAACCCTACAAGAAAGTTTGAGGAAAAGATTGTATTTTTGGATAATGAAATGTTCTCTTGGCTTTTATTTGAGATTTGTCTTCAGGACAGATGCCAAACATTTATTAAGTTGGTTCTTCTCGGTATGCGAGATTCTTTCGGTTAAGACAAATAAAGGAAATGGTTGTTTTGAGCATTCGAGTGATTTTGCCTTTGGCTTATGTGGTGTTCATTGGTAGCCTGTCTAATTCGAAAGTGGAAGAGTTTCATGATGAATCTTTTGGTTTTGAATTTAACTCTTTTGGTGGGGAGTTGGTGATGCGTGTTCGCGTTGAGAATTCTTTATTCTCAGTTGGGTTTTGTTTTTGTTAGAGCTTGTTTAAAATGAGTTATGTGGTGCGTCCACAGTTAAAGAAGGTGCCCTTTGTAAAATTGAAAAGATCGAATGATACAAGGAACACGAGTTTATGTGCTATGTGCGAGTTGTGTGATTTGGTACTAAAGAAAATGTTGACCTTTGGTACTTTGGTGTTTTCAAATAGGCGAAGATTCGGGAGATAGCGCATTACTAGGACCGTCTCGAGTCCTAGCGTGCCTAGAGCGTGAAGCTCGT
Source organism: Ampelocalamus luodianensis (assembly GCA_036346255.1). Classification (NCBI taxonomy): domain Eukaryota; kingdom Viridiplantae; phylum Streptophyta; class Magnoliopsida; order Poales; family Poaceae; genus Ampelocalamus; species Ampelocalamus luodianensis. The sequence continues at coordinate 29,892,838 of CM070626.1, read as the reverse complement.
TAGGGCGATGGCCCACGAGTAAGACCATGTCAGCGAGGCGTGACCGTTGAGTAACTCGTGAAAGGTTGGGCGTGAAGTAAGGCGTAACATTTCAATTATGTCGAGGTATGGTGGTCCCATAATTCGAGAGGAAAAAACTTGGGAATGGGAGTCTCGCATGCGAGCTTTGTCGGAGTTATTCATAGCGGGCGTGGCAATGTTAGTAATCCTTAAGCGTGATTATTCTTTGGCTTTAGCGTGTTGGAATTCGGGTCGAATTCGGTCTAAGGGGTAGAATGTAATACTCGAGTGGAAAACGGAGAAAACCGATTATTCAAAGGAAAAAGGGTTAATTAGAAATTGATCCGAAGAAGGATCTAATAGAAAATAGTTAATTAGTCGGTTAAAAAAGGGGTTAAAAGCAGTTTTTAGGCAGCGTGGGTGAGGCCTCGGGCCCATGAGCTTCGGCCCATAGGTGGAGGAGGAGTCCGGCTTTAAAGGGGCCAAACCTAGGCGCCCCTCTCCTCCCCACTATGGCCGCCACCCCACTCCCCCTTGCGCCTCCCTCATGGCTGCCTCCACCCCTTCCCCTCCCTCTCCAAGCTGCCCCATCTTCCATTGGTGCCTCCTCCTTGCTACCGGTGTTCCTGCTGCCAACCAAGCGAAGAAAGGACCGTAGGACTGCATCCTTTTGAGAGGAAGGAAGGAAAGAGGAGAGGATCTTCTTCATAGGGTGGTTCATCATCTTCCTGCGATTCTTCAAGGGTAACGACGAGTGTTCTTCACTGTTTGATTAGTATATTATGCGTTTACGGTTTCGTTTAGTAGATCGATTACTTTTGCTGCTAGATCGCGTTCTGTCCAGATTAGTGCGTGGAAGTTTTGGCATCCTTAGAAGCGGAATCTGGGAATATTGTCTTCTAGAGATATTTGGGTTTTGTTCTTAGCTTTAATTGGCCGCCAAGAACACCCAATTCCGATTTACGGTTTAGAAGTTAAGTTAATTTAATTGCTGCTGTCCCAAAATCCTGACGAGAATCTGCAGTCGTTTTGATTAATAATTAAGAAGCTGTTAGAGGCCGAATTGGAGGTCTCCATCACCTAGAGAGTTGTAGGTTATCTCATTATCTTTCATTGCCGACAAGAATCACGTCATTTGGACCTCTGTAGCAAAAGTTATGATTTTTCTTAGGGAGTCTGTGCTGTGGATTGATGGCTGGTCTGACAGGTTTTAGTGTTTCGACTTAAGCGTATACTTAGAAGAAAAATCAGAGGGGCTCACCATAACTAAAAATGTAGATAATCCTTCCAGATTTCAGGAAAACTAAAGATCATGAAATTCGGACGAACGTAGAGAAAGTTATGATAGTTCCTTTGTTGCTGTCCAGAGACCCGACGCGAGAATTGATACTCTGTTGTATGGCTTGGTAGGGCTAGTAAAGGGACGAATCAGAGAACCTCACCAACTAGGTTTAGAAGGGGAATTCAATAAACTTTTCAGAATGTCCAAGATCTCTTTATTTGGATTTCTGTACAATTAGTTATGTTTTTGAAGGTGACTGTCCTGGTAGGACAGACTGGTAGTTGGTAATGAATTGGGGACCGCGTTTTAGTGGCCGTTATGCTCAGTTGTATCTATAGTTTTGCTTTTGAATCTATATGGTAGCCTTAGCGTGTCTCATATGTTATCCAGGTGTGGGTTTGATTCCGGGAGCAGCACCGTATCCCCAACCTCCTCGTTCGCACGGTTGAGGCAAGTGCATTGTTGTAAAATGGGTGTGATTGATTGGCTATGTTTGTGTGCTATTTGATATATGGTTGCATAGCAAGATGGCTTACTTGATGAATGTTTAAGTATGGTGATGGCTCAAATTATGCTTATGCTCTACTGTGGTTCAATGTTGTTGTCTTTTGGTAAGATTGATGATGAATGAGAGATGAGCATTTGCATATTGAGAGCATATTGAGGCTTGGTCACACGGTGACCAAGTATGTTTCCCTTTGAGATCCCTGTCATGAATGTGGCGGGCCGAGATCCTCACTCGTGGAGCGTGGGCTTGAGGTCCCGTTACTTGCGAATAACGGGCAATTGGTCCTGTGCGTGCGCGCATAGGCATGGGTATCTTGGCGGCGGTTGCATACTCTGCATTACGGTGTAATGCACACGAAAGTTAAAGATAAAGGTTCCTTGAGCATTGCATTTGCATATGAGATGTTCTATTGTTGATCTCCTTTACATGTATGTTGATGTTATAGTTTTTTATGTACTTGCTAAGTCTGTGGACTCACTCTTGCTTTTATTGTTGTTTTAGATACAGGCCAAGAACGACATGCATGGGGGAAGTAGTGCGCTAGTTACACACATGCCACATGAACTAAATAAAGTTGAATGATCTTGGATCGTAATTGTTTTTAGTAATTGGGCAAGATACTCAAAGGTTCATTATGTCTTGTCTCTTGCAGGGGTTTAAGTATAATAATGATGAGTAGTGGAACTTTATACTTCATTGGATTGCTAGATACTTAGCATGTCTTTGTTTATCTTTTGATGTGTCTGGATGATAGTTTAGTTAATTTATGAATTATCTGTATGTTGGAACCTCCGTGTAATTAATTTTACAGGGGAGGTTCTGCCGAAATTTACTAAAGTTGCCTTGATTAGAATTATTAGGGTTTTGTTTAGTAGCATTCCAGGCTCATGTCGGGCTGGGGTGTTACAAGCACAACCGTCGGTTCAACGAATGGTTAAAGGTGCGAATCACTGGGAGGTCATCAAGTGATGATACGGTGCTATGGTTGGCTCAAGGGCCACAATTTACAATTGTCACATGGCAAGGATACGACATAAATGGGTACACATTTTATACGACAGCTCAGGATAGGAAGAGCATAGTCCAGAACAGCGGTGTTCGCATAGATGCATTCAGTACCGATGGGCCGAGGAGCTCCTACTATGGGCAAATAGAGGAGATATGGGAGCTTGACGGTGTCGTTGGGTCCATCTCCCACAGGTGAAGGTCGACAAGTACGGCATCACTACCGTGGACCTCGAATGTGTCGGATACAAAGATGAACCATTCGTACTGGCTAACCAAGTTCTTCAAGTCTTCTATGTAACCGACCCGGCAAATAAGAAGCGCCACGTAGTTCTTCATGGAAAAAGGAGGATTGTCGGAGTTGAGAATGTAGTGGACGAGGAAGAATACAGTCAGTTTGACGAGTTGCCTCCTTTCGGTGACGGCATCAGGCTCAAGGAAGAACCCAGTGAGGAAGCTAGCTATATGTGCGCCAATCATCATGAAGGGCTATATTTTAATTAAGAATTTACTCCATTGTAATTAATTTATTCCATAACATCATGTGTTATGGACTTGTAATCTCTCATATATTTTGATGTCAACGTGGAATTGTCATGTGTTAATGTGTTATGAACCTGTCATCTTTGATATTGATGTCAATGTGGACGTTCATTGTAATGTGGAGTATCAAAATTGGTTCCACTTGATTTGGAGTTGAGTTGAATTAGATATGAATTTTTGAAGTCAAATGTGTTATGAGCTTTTCATCATACTTGTCACCAGGTTTTGCCAGGATATCATAGATTGTCAATAGGTTTTGTCAGGATATCACAGACGGTTCTATTATAGAACCTTCAGTGATAAGGAATCACAGACGGTTCTTAGATAGAACCGTCTGTGATAGGAGTTTATCACAGACGGTTCTATTAAAGAACCGTTTATGATACGTTCCATATCACAGACGGTATATCATAGACGGTTCTATTAGAGAACCGTCTGTGATATGGAATGTATCACAGACGGCACTTTTAGGGAACCGTCTGTGATTCATTATCACAGACGGTTCTATTAAAGAATCGTCTGTGATAGCCTTTTTATAAGGAGGGAATCTCTAGGGTTTTGCTCTTACTCGTCACTTCCTCTCTCGCGCCCCTTAGGCTCTCACGCGCTCTTTCGCCTCCTCTAGGGCTCGCCCGTTCACCACCGCCTATGACCTCGGCGCCTCCGACCTCGACACCACCGGCCCCGACCTCGGTGCCGCCGCCACCGACCTCGGCGCCTTCGACCTCGATGCCCCCGACCTCGACGCCCCCAACCTTGGTGCCCCCGACCTCGGTGCCTTCGACACCGTCGCCTCCGACCTCGGCGCCGCTGCCCCCGACATCGCTTCTTCCCTCTCGCGCCGGCTCCAGCGGCTCCCCCGGTACTCCCTCGCGCCTCCCTTGCTCTGTGATGGATTCTGTTGATGCTCTGTGATGAAAGTCGAAATCTGAAATGATAGTCGAGATCTGTTGATGCTCTGTGATGATAGTCGAAATCTGAAATCAAATAGATAATTAGAAAAAGACTTGAGCTTAAGCATATTGCTTTATATGGTCAGTTATAAACATAAATTCCTACCATTCCGAACCTATCTACCCTCTGTCCTCTTAATAACAATTTCCATATTAGTCACGAAATATAGACAATTTCACTTTTGAGTAGTTCTAGCTAAGCAAAATATATGGTGTGAATTCTTGAGAACTGAAAAAGAAAAACATAGCAGTAAAGTGGAAGAGCAAACTGTTGATGTAACCAACATAGTTGCTCCTATCGTTTTTTTTAACATAAAGTGACTTCTATGCAATCCATCATAATTTCGAAAGAATAAAGACATCCTTATGTTCCAATGCATTGTGTGCTATTGAGCATTCATTTCGAAAGAATCAACAAAAGCTCCACATTACCTAAAGTGCAATCCTGCATGCAAGGATATCCACTATGTGCTATTGAGGAATGACCAAAGCAGCAGTAGCTTTTCTATCATAAACTCGTAATTCAATATACTCATTCTGTCCTAGCAATTACAGGTACTGAAAATTCTGTTAACCTAGTAGGTTCTGGTCAGATGCAATAAGAATTGCGCTTTCAAGTAAACCAAATAATATGATAGGAATTGTTCAATGCTTAGTCCATCTGGTAGTTCCGGTTAGGCATTGAACAATACAGAAGTAAAGCATTTAGCAATAACTTGACATATGAGAAAGTTGTAGTTTGAGCTCAAGATCTGTTTTGTAATTATCAAAACTGATTGGTGAAGAGATTTTGACAGAGGATTGAGATTGCAAAGATTATGTCTTATGCAATTAGTCAACTGAGAGCAATTGAGCAATCTTATTTGCTAAGTTTCATGCTGTTTTTAGTTGTTCTCATAATGAATATGTTGAAGTTATTCATACACTGAAATTGATTATCATCCTGGACATTGTGGGTGTTCTGATGGTTAGGGTGAATTTTGTGGGCTTAATATTGCTATGTGATTGGAATGGTCTAATTCTGAAATTGGTGGAATTACTAGTTCAATTTTGATCTCTACAATATTACTTGATTCTATTTTGTTTTTATGTCTTCATTAAAGGCTAGTCTTTTGTACATTAAGCATTAAACCTTTGCTTAGCATTTCTTTGTTGATCCTGACACACTTGAGTGTACCTTTGCTTCATGCCAATCCTCCATGGCATGAAGCAAATGGTACACTCTAGTGTTTCGGGCTCGATGAAGTAGGCTTGGGTTCTATCTATGCAAAAGATTCATATCACTAGTTTGTATCTATACAAAGATCACAAGAGATTGTTATAAATGTGATTGTTATGTCAGTCTATGTGAGGACCCCAATTTATTTGGCTTGTAATGCTTAACCAACCAGCTGGCCCTAGCATCACAAATCAAATAAACCGAGCCTCGAGATATGTATACTTCCCAGAATGCAGTATACACACCTCGCCACAAAAATTATGCATCAACTCCATTCCAGACATAGAGTCCAAACATTACACTACTAAGCAGAAGGTAACCAACAGTAGATTATTACAGACCAGGGCCGACCGGCCAAAAGATACACAAATAACAGAAGATAGACAGCGGAAGCAAAAGTGCCATAAGATGGCTATAAACAAAGCCAATCAGCGTGCCTTCAACCCATAAGGCATCTGACCGGACCGCCAAGCCTAGTCGTCAAACACGAAGCGGCAGCACAACTCACAGAAGTGAGGCCCTTGGAGCTCACCTTCTTCCTCTGCAACAAAAACATTAAGCAAAGCACTTGAGTACAAAGATTGTTTTGTACTCGCAAGACCGACGTGTGAACTAGCGGACTGATCATATGCTACATGCGAGCTTGTTTGGTGGAGGCCATATGTTTCATTTGCACAAAGCTAAATTTGTTTGCAATAATGTAATCTGATTTAAAGGCAAATTTGCAATTCATTTTTAGTGTTGAAATAACGTGAAATAAAGATAGATACAAGTAACCACCTAGAAGTGACTATCCCAATAGTCACTACAATATAGTACGAACCCCGTTCGTACCACCACGCAAGTTTTAATTTAAATGGTTGTAGTCTAACTCTTGAAAAGCTTACCCAAGCGTGTCCATCACCTAGGACGAGGCTATTCGAATAGTTTTAACCCTGCAGGGGTGTACCACTGTACCCACACTTCAGACCGCCTTTAAGCCAAAGCACACTACCGAAGGTATGCAGCCTGACTAAGTCCTCTGAGACTTTTTCCAATATTGTGTATTAACTACGAGCCGCTCGTATGGATAGAAATCCATACGCTTACATGGTAAAGCCGAAAAGACAACTACCTTTGCGGGGTAAAGCTTTTCGGATAACTACCATGCTCCCAACACCATCCCTCCTGCTACCTCCTGCGACCCGGAGACAATACACGCCAAAGTACTAGGTCAAGAGGTCCCATACCCTCTAGTGTGGTTAGCGCTAAAATGCTGGATAAAAATTCACTCACAAGATGTTCGGTCCTTAATTGACCCGGGCACCATTCCAGTCACACCCAAAAATCACACCGTCTTACCATTGTGCCCGCGTCTAAATCGTTTTGTTTTCATTTTTAGTTTTGTAATTAAACATAGCACGAGTGGAGCGTAAAACGATAATAATTTTATGTGATCAAGATCATCGACTAAGTCGATGATCGCCAAATCTACCGGTAGCTAAGCATGGCTAAGCAGCCCGAACTCGTAATCTACTAAGTGATAAGAGTTCATCCAACGAACTCTAATCACAGCAAGTAACCTAGGCTCAGGTAGTAGAGATCAATATTTCACCTACAGGATATGCAGCTATGGATTTAACTAATCAATTTAACACAAATTAAGCAATGCATACATACAGCTGAAACAAAATATTAGACTTTAAAATACTGGGATAAACATGATCAAACTGCTTGCCTGGCTGCTGTTGCTCAGGATGCTCAACCTGTTGCAGAGGATCACTCTTGATAACACCAGACCCGTCGCAATCTATCGATCGAGCAAAAGCAACAAATAAGAACCAATAACACCGACAAAACTCAAAATTTCAAATACAACCACAATTCTATAACACAGAAGCTAGACCATTACAATAGGAACAACAAATTAGCTGCTACGAAGATGATTTAAATTAGACATGTTTTCATGTGATTGATTTACCCAAACTCACTTACTTACCAAGAACCACAAGATAAAAAAAAACAATCTTCTTATAAGCTTTAATCTTTCGACAGACTTTGATGGTGATTGTGTGCACATCTATTAACTAAGCATCAAATTACCGCATCTAAACAACCAGCTATTCTAAGCAACCAACATTAGTGATAAGATCACTGAAACCTACAAGAAGCTATTGAAACACTAACTAGTTAATTAGCCAACTATTAGATGCTAACAATTTTCTAACTAAGGTTGGGTTTTAATAAAATTCAGCTACTAACACACCTAAGCATCACACCCACATATAGGAAGGTTAACAATTTCAGCATGCTACTACTACAAGGCCTTACTATACTTGCAAAAGCAAGAATCACAAGTATAGAGACAAAACAACTAGTTCCAATAACAGCTTCTTTTGTTCATTCATGCCAACAAAAGCTTTGAAATCTAACGATACTAACTAACTGACTTCATGCTAACCACTACTACTTAGGGGAATCAACAAGCACTAACAAGATTTGAATAGCAAGCAATGCTACCAAGTTCAGGTTACTGACAACAGGAAAAGAATGACAACAGAGAAAACTACGGAGCACTTCAGAGACTAACTTTCTTCCAAACCTCAATTACCAATTTTGATCATGCAAGAGAGTGAACTAATAGATATTCATAAGATTGATTAACAGCTAATGAATTTGCTTAAAGGGAGTGGGCCCCACTGTCAGTGAAACAGAGGAAAACACAGCCGAAGAACAGAGGGGGCTCGGGCTGGCTCAGGACCTGGATTCGACGCCGGTGAAGGAGTGGTGGCGCGGTAGAGGTGACAGCCAAAATGGGTTCTCGTGGTGGCTTGAAAGGTGGTCTCGGGCGCTAGAGATGCTTGTGGCGTGGCGGCGGAGCGCGCTGGCGGCCGTGGAGGTGACAAGGCGGCTGCGTCGATGAGAAGAAGAGGTGTAAACTAGCGTGCGCACGAGCATTAGTGGGACTCAAGGAACTCACCGGTGGTCGCCGATGACGAGAGGCACCGAGTGGCCGGCGGCGAGCTGCTGGCGGCGTGAGGCGATCCAACGGCAGCGAGGACCGAGGTGAGCGAGAGGCGAGTGAGTGATGGGAAGGGTAGAGGGACACCATAGGTTGCTTACAGAGCTAGGAATCGAGCTCAAGCTCGCTGGAGAACACGCGACGGCGGGAGAGGCGGAATCAGCCGGAGTTGGAGAAGAAAGCCCGCGCGCAGCTCCTCAGGCGATGAAACCCGAAATTACTTGAGGGGTTTGCTTCCTGGGGATGCGGAACACGCCGTGACGCGGTCGGCCGAGGTCGGGGATCACCGGAGTAACCGGAACACTCGGAGGTGGCGCGGGGTGCTCGCAGCTCCGGAGCTCGGTGGGGAAGAAGACAGAGGAGAAGGAGTGAAAACCGAGGAGATGAGCCCTCAACGACTTTTGTAGAAGCAGGCGGAGGTCGCGAGGTGAAAGTAGCAAGGGCGGCGAGATGACCGGCGACTTGACGTGGCGGCATGCATGCGCCGGGCGGTGGCGAGCGGTGCACGGGAGTGCTGGCGCGGGCGCACGCGCCGAGTGGAGGAAGGGACCTGAAGGTGGGACCGCGCCGTCAGCGAGAGAGGAGGGGGCGGCTTGAGTCAGAGTCTGGTGCGGCGTGATGAGTCGGTTTAACTCGATCAAGATCATGTCGACCGTTAGATTTTAAACGGACGATCGAGATCATCGGAGCAAAAGGACGATCCGATTGTTTCGCACACGTGGATCGCGATCGCATCGGACGGATCGTGGCGATCGACTCGGCGCGCGGCTGGTTGGTGCGATCAAGCCGAGCGGCACGGTCGGACTTGAGTCGGGCTCGGGTTCGAGCCCGACAAACAGTGATTACTGATTTTGAGTTTAACAGGCTGAGAGAGTTTGGGGAATTTTTAGAGGTAGTTCCCGAGCTACAAAAATTTCGAAATTTTTATGATAGCTACTTTGGACAGAGAACAACATTGCATAAATTTTCCAGAACTTTTTATGCACTGCATTGTCCTGAAGAAAATTCACAAGCTGCTGCCCTAGGAGTTTGACCAGATTTCAAACAGAGTTGACTTGCTCTTTTGAAATAGCAAATAAAATCTAAAAATTGTGAGATTTTTCAGAGAGGTAGATAGGATGATCAATATGATAGGAAAAATATTCCTATAGGATGATCACAAGTTTGAGGTTGACAATTTTGTTGACAACAACTATCATCCACAAGAATACATTCTAGAAAATGGAATTTGGTTAGGGAAAATTTAGAAAACTTCCAAATGGTTTCATGAGGCATCAAAAGTTTTTATTTCTCCTCAAATTTTACATTTGGAACACAAACCCTAACTTAGGGCTGTTACAGTCTAGTTAAGCTTTGGATAGAGCTCAAAATCTGAATTTTAGTGTTCTTATCCAATTTATGAAGAGAATAGACCTTAGTGCTGACATGGCCAAGTTTGTTTCTTATGCAACTCGCCATATGAGAGCTCACATTAATTTCAAATTTTTGTGCTCTGTGCTAATTTCATTCATATACATGTGGTACATGTTTTGCCTCCCTCGTGCCTTGTCTGTTGATCTTCTCGGTGGTTTGGACTGAGTATTTCAACATATCGTGCACTGTCTCTTTGCATATATATATATATATATATATATATATATATATATATATATGTGTGTGTGTGTGTGTGTGTGTGTGTGTGTGTGTGTGTGTGTGTGTGTGTGTGTGTGTGATGTGCATATTGTTCCTTTAAATGACTTAATTGATTTTCTTAGTCTTATGACTATTGTGTTATTTAATTGGTTAGGGAACTATGCTCTATTCATAATTATCTATGTTGGAATTAATTATTGTTTCATATTTATGCATATGTAAATTATATAGATAGCAAGTAAGCGAGATGGCAGAGGCACCGTCTTCGCCGCCGACGCCGCAGATGACAGAGGCACCGTCTTCGCCGCCTAAATAGTCGACGATAATGATACGGAAGCGAGATGGCAGAAGAGAATCGAAGATGCCTGTGGGTCGACTGGTCGTCACGGAGGTCAGTGAGTTTGGGGTCCCTCTGTGTCCCACGAGCTTAGTGGCGAGATTCTGGACCATGTGCGGGATACTTGCAAGGATATGGGTCCCCATCACCACACCAAGGTGGAAGGATCTGACGAAAGAAGCGAGAGGCGCGCTGTGGACAGAACTTTTACAAAAGTTCACTATCCCAGAAGCAGACATGGCACGCATGGAACGGACGGCGATGCTCACGATCGATAAATCGTGGAGGACCTTCAAGAGCATTCTTGTCAGGAAGTACGTGAACACGGGTCAGACGCCCTTCGTGAAGTATGGATTCTTGACGCGGGAAACATGGGACGCCTTTGTGGCTATGAAGACGACGCCCGAATTTAACGAGGAAAGTGCGGCGCACAAAGCTCTCCAAACACGAAACACTCACTCGCACAAACTCGACACTGCTGGGTACGCGGGTAAATACGACGAATGGGCGGCGGAGGAGGAGAACGCGTTTCCTGATGTCACAGACTTGTGTTCCCTAGCCTGGTTAAAAGCGAGGGCAAAAGTCTCGTATTCGGGCAGCATCTCTTTCACAAACCCAGCAGACCAGGAAGTGTCCCAACGTGTGATAAATATGTCGAACTACCTAGTTGTTAATAAGTTCATAACTTCATAGGGTCTATAATAACATGATGACCTCTTGCAGCATGAATTGTCTGCCCAAACATCCCAAAGCTCCTTCCAAGCAGACAGGGAGAAGGATATACTATCTACGACCTTGGGAAACAAGGAGCACCCGGGTCGCACGCGAGGCCTTGGGGTTAACGTACCTTGGAGTTATGGATTTGCAGACGACTACTGCACGTATAGGAGTAGGAAGAGATCCAAGACCGAGCACGAGGACCGGTTGGTACTGATGATTACTGAAAAATTTGAAGGAAAGCTAGCAGCATTGCAGGATCAAACGAATCAACTCCAAAGCCAGTCGTAGTCGCAAGCCGCCCCTGTTAATTTGGGAGCCAGTCCTGCTCGACATCGGAGTAGCGTCGCGTCCACGCATAATTCTGAAAATGACGACGTCCAATTACCGATAGACGATATCAAGGTAATATACATCTATGGAATGCACCAAAGATAGACCTATAGGATGCCTTAGCTAATTGTGTATCGTTTTGTAGGAGCCGACGGCCTGCAAGCTCCAAGTGAGGTTAGTTGGGTCCATTTCTATTGAGGCTAGGCGGGGGATGGTGCATCCATACTAGGAAGGGGCAGTGCAGCACAGTGTCCAGGTGACGCAGGGTTATACCAGGGTGGAGGTGGACATGGTACATAAACATTTCATGGTCGTCCCGCTGGAGATTCGCCCGAACGAAGAGATCACAACACTAGGGGATGCCGTGCATAGTTTTATCAAGTGGCCCAAGAAGGACATCGTCCTGGACCCAGTAGTGCCGCGATCTCAACACGACCATTCCTCTCCAATGGGACCCTCGATGACTCCACCTCATATTTCGCCTTAGAAGGCCACCTTATCGGTTCCCGTGGAGAAGACGCCGAAGGAACAAGAAAAGCGTGCCGCCGTATCGGGTCCCGAGTCGTCTCGCAGGAAGACGCTGCCAATCCTTAAGGTCAAATTGAAATCAACGAACGTTAAGGCGCCTCTCAAGTCCGGGATATCCGGGAAGTACATCATCAAAAAACCGTTGTGCTCCAACGCAGTATTAGGGAGCGCTAGATATGCTTGTCAGGCTTTGCATGCCTGGTACTTGGAGAAGACCCAAAAGGAGGGGTGCGATACTGGAATCACCGTCAGATACGAGCATAAGCATTTCTTCAATGGGACGAACCACTTCGTCGTGGGTTTCAACGACTTATATGACCTATTCAACCTCGTTGGCCTCGACGCCTCGCTTTTACAATGATGGACACTGTAAGTGCGTACAATCAAGTTTACATTCACGTAATACCGATAAATATCACAACTCATTGCTTATGTATAGATACATGATGAAAAATGTCTGGGAATGGAAAGAGCCGGTGGGTTTCCTCAACCCACAAGTGGTATCATTGCAAACCATCCAAGCAGACTCGTCCTTCGTCGAGAAATACATAACGCAGGCATTGCTTCGTCAGCAGAGCATGAAGTACATAGTGGTGCCCTACAACGAGGGGTAAGTGTCACTATTTGCTCTACAAATTTTATTTGTACTTTATACACAACACAAACTTAGGTTTAATGACTATAGCGACGTACATGAGTAGGTACCACGGGATCCTTTTAGTCATTATACCAAGGAGGAACCATGTGATATACCTTGATTCCCTAATTCGCAGCGACCACAAGTTCAGCATTCTGAGAGGAATACTCGACAGGTATGCTTATTTCGTCCATACATAACTCTATTTTAGTCTTCATTAGTTTGAAATGGCCGAGGATAACTTTTTGGAATCATGTAGGTCGTTCATCGACTATGTTGCCAACAAAGAAATATACGATGGAAAGAGCATCGAACTAACACACAGGACAAAATTTTCGGTACATGCTACAACATGATAATCCTATATCATACTTCATAATAACGCGTCTCGAACTGGTATATGTAATTCTATTTTTGCAGTGTCACCAACAAAAAAATGATGAGTTATGTGCAATCTACGTTTGCTATCATATGGAGCAAATCATTAGAGCTAGGAAGAAGGATCCCGAGGTTTGTGAATCTCGAAATAATTATTTTCTAATTATAAATTTAAATATATATGCTTACCACTTTACTCTTGCTAGCGACAGACCTTGATTATAGATTTAGATGGACTCTTTGCGAATGAGATCAAGGACATTCGAGGGAAGCTTTGCAGCTTTATTATATCAGAGATAATTAAGGACACCGGAGAATTTCACTCCGTCGCCAACCCAGACCATCACCCCGCCGACACCTCTCAACCACCTGCAAACAATTGACAATTGTAATCCAATTTATTTTGTAACAATACTTGAACAAATGCGATCTTTTGTAATTTATTTTGAATAATGATCAGATTGAGTTTGTCAACAATTGATTATCTGTGATGTATCTGTAAATGTATCTATTTTTTTTGCATGCTTATTTTCAGAGGGCATGGCTAGCAATTCTTGAGACTAGCCAAAAATCAATAAAAATGTAGTTAGTGTAATGAACTATCACAGACGGTTTTTGTATTAAACCCGTCTGTGAAGGCCAATATCACAGACGGTTCTATACACGAACCGTCCATGAAGGTATAGTATCACAGACGATTCTATGGACAAACCGTCAGTGATACGCAGAATATCACAGACGGTTCATTCTATGAACCGTCTGTGATACTCTGCGTATCACAAACGATTTGTCCATAGAACTGTTTGTGATACTGCACCTTCGCAGACGGTTCGTGTATAGAACCGTCTGTAATACTGGCCTTCACAGACTGGTTGAATACAAAAACCGTCTGTGATAACCGCCTGTTATCAGAGACCAACTTATTCAGACGGTTCAAAAACCGTTTATGATGATGGTTCCGAACCGTCTGTGATGACCCTCTCCGTAGTAGTGTAAGGATACGACATAAATAGGTACATATTTTATACGACAGCTCAGGATAGGAAGAGTGTCCGCATAGATGCGTTTCACGAGCAGTTCAATACCACTGGGGCACGTAGGTTGAACTCCTACTATGGGTTCGTAGAGGAGATTTGGGAGCTCGACTACGTACTTTTCAAGATCCCCCCTGTTTCGATGCCATTGGGTTAAACTTCCGCAGGGCATGAAGATCGACAAGTACGGCATCACTACTATGTATCTCAAATGTGTCGGATACAAGGACAAACCATTCGTACTTGCTAAGCAAGTTGTTCAAGTTTTTTATGTCATAGACCCGGCAAATAAGAACTGCCACGTAGTTCTTTATGGAAAAAGAAGGATTGTTGGAGTTGAGAATGTCGTGGATGAGGAAGAGTACAATCAATTTGACGAGTTACCTCCTTTCGGAGATGGCATCAGGCTCGAGGAAGAACCCAGTGAGGAAGCTAGCTTTATGCGTGTCGATCATCATGAAGCGCTATATTTTAAATAAGAATTTATTCCATAATGTGAGACATGTCAAGGTGGACTTGCTATGTGTTATGGACTTGTAATCTCTTATTTTGATGTCAATGTGGAATTGTCATGTGTTATGCAGTTGTAATATCTTATTTTGATGTAACGTGGAATATCAAAATTGGTTTCACTTGATTTGGAGTTGAGTTGAATTAGGTGTGAATTTTTGAAGTCAAATGAATTTTTAGTGGATAAATTTATGTTAATGTGTTATATATGGATTTCTCTGAATGTGCTCTTGTATGACATGGTATACAAAATATAACATGAACATTAGTGATTAATAATTTTTATGAACACTAGACCTTCTCAGGAACCCTTCTAAATTATTTTAACTTTTTAGGAATTTTATTTCTATTTTTGAACCCCTGGTCAAAGTAGAAGTTTAGATTTTTATCTCAGTCAAACCCTAGCACTATTCCTTGGACCCCGTTGACTAGACCCGACCACTTTGACCTGGTTAAACCCAACCACCTAGCTGAACCAAACAGAACCCAACACGTGCGGCCGCCCGATTTGAAATTGTAACATCCCTATATTTGGGTTTGTGTTTCAAATATAATAAAAGTGTGAGAACTTCAAAAACTTTTGTTGAAACTCTTAAGTTTGCTTTAAATTTCAAACTTTTGACTAGAAATCAAGTTCTATTTGTTTCCTTCAAAATGTGTGTATAAAAATGAAATCTCTAATTGAATATCAAGCACTTAATCTACACAATTAACAATTTGAAAAATGTAACAACATTATCACTAGAGATCCTTTACTAAATGAATTGCTTTACAAGTTAATTGCAACCTTAAAACCAACTCAAGATCAAGTTCATAAGCTCAGTACATCTTGAATCCTCGGTTTAAAACACAGAATGCGTTACAACCTATCTCGGTGTCTCACAAGAATTGACTAATTAATTACAATTCATTCTTGCATTCATGTCACTGAAGTCCTCCTTGGATCTTTGCCCTTTCATCGCCAGCCATCGAACCCTTCCGCAGCCTCTGTCCCTCGTAGTCAAGTAGAATTTAGGAGGCGATTAGTAAAACCATAGCAATAAATAAGTTTTACAAGCTTTTAGTTCTCAGTAGGGTATAGAGAGATTGGAGCATGGTAAAAAGGATAGAGCCATGGTAAAAAAGGGAGTGCTCGGTTAGGAGATAAGAGCAAACTCGATTTTTTTTTCTCTCGTGGCAAGGATAATTCACACCAAGCCACCCCCCGCCGATCCTCATTCACCTCACCAAGCATCACAAAGCCAAGCACGCCAGAGCACCTCCTCACATGCTCATTCACCACCAAAGGAAAAGGCAAGCAAAGCCCCAAGCCTCTGCCATTCACAGCCGAAGGCATCACCCAAGCACAAGCAAAGTAAAATCATCACCAAGAGGAAGCCAGGCACACCACCACCACCATCCCTTCCCACCCAAACACCCACAGAGAAAACAAGCGAGAGGGAAGCACGAGGAGCAAGGGCGACGCGGCACCAGCCTCGACCTTGAACCACCGGCGACCACTAGCAGAGCAACCACCCCCGCTGTCGGCATCACCATCCTGACCACCACCTCGGCCACTATCTCAAAACCGACAAAACTCAACCCATCTGGTAACTCATATTCCTACCCCCCACTGTCTTTTTGCCATTCATACCCTAGGATGAGCTAGTCATGCACATAGAACATCTCTCAATAGCATCATCGTTAATAGCTCTCTGAGCATCAATGTTTCATCACAGAGCATTAGGGAGAGAGAGAGAGAGAGAGAGTTGAAGGGAGGAGGGTAGTAGAGTAGACCTCAGTAGCGGCGGCAGCATCTCAGCACCATTCACCATTTGAATCCCCATCTCCCTGTATCAACCATCGGCATCACAAATCAAATATGAGTAAAACAAGCTTCACATGCAAACTGAATACCTTAATGAAAAAAGGGGCGAAAGGAGGCTGCTGAAGCCTGGCTGCACGCGTGGAGCAGCCACAGCGCCGCGGCGGAGGCCGAGCCGGGCAGCGCGGGAGCGCCGCCGCCAGCGCCGGCGGCCGAGGGCGGCCGTCGCGGGGCGCGCGGGCTTGAGCCGGTGCGGGGCCACCGGGAGGAGCAAGCGCGGCCGGGACCTAGCGCGGACCGAGGCGAGCCGGCGGTGGAGAGTGAGCGGCGATGCGGCGCCGGGCGGAGGCGGCGCCGTGGGAAATCGGCCGGGCTTTGGATCGGGAGAGGAGCAAAGACGAGAATGGGAAGGAGCAGAGCGATCTTTGGGTGCTTTCGGTGAGTGGAGGATAAGGTGAGAGAGAAACGGGAATTAGTTTATGGGTTAGTAAGAGGATTAGGAAATGGGTTAAACTTTAAAAATTTATCAGTATTTCTTCCTAACTCCAAATCAAGTGAAATTTATTTTGTTAATTTTTTTTTTCTGAACTTTAACTTAGTATGAGTTTGATTCTTATTGTTGTATTAGAAAATGCTGGTAATAAATTTATTTGTGTACGTCTTTATCTTGTTAACTCCTAGAAAATTTTATTAAATTCCTTTTGTACCAAAACTTTCACCCAAAATATGTTAAACATCATTTGCTACCTGTAATGTTTGCATTGTTGGTTAAAATTGTTTGTTGGTTATTTTTGGTGTTATTCGTCCTTACTCGCCCTTTTAATCGATCGATAGATTACGACGATTTGGGTATTGGCGAGAGTGATCCTCAGCAGCATATTGAGCAGCAGCCGCCAGGCAAGCAGTTTGATCATGTTAAACCCTAGTATTTTCAAGTCTAATATTTTGTTTCAGCTGTATGTATGCATTGCTTAATTTGTGTTAACTGGATTAGTTAAATCCGTAGCTGCATATCCTGTAGGTGAAATATTGATCTCTACTACCTGAGCCTAGGTTATTTGCTGTGATTAGAGTTCGCTGGATGAACTCTCGTCACTTAGTAGTTTACGAGTTTAGTTGCTTAGCCATGCTTAGCTTCCGGTAGATTTGGGCGATCATCGACTTAGTCGATGATCTGGATCACACAAAATTATTACTGTTCTTATATTCTAGCTTGTGCTATGTTAATTGCAAAACTAAAAATGAAAACAAAAATGATTTAGACTTGGGCACAACGGTATGATTGGTGTGATCTTTGGGTGTGACTGGAATGGTGCCCGAGTCAGTTAAGGACCGAGTTACTTGCGCCACCGTACTGAGCATTTTGCGTGCTAACCACACTAGAGTATATGGGACCTCTCTTGACCTAGTACTTTGGCGTGTATTGGCTTCGGGTCGCAGGAGGTCGCAGGAGGGATGGTGTTGGGAGCATGGTAGTTGTCCGAAAAGCTTTACCCCGCAAAGGTAGTTGTCTTTTCGGCTTTACCATGTAAGCGTATGGATTTCTATCCATACGAGCGACTGTAGTTAATACACAATATTGGAAAAGTCTCGTAGGACTTAGTGTGCGGCATACCTTCTAAGTGTGCTTGGCAAAGGCGATCCAAGTGTGGGTACATTGGTACACCTGCAGGGTTAAAACTATTCGAATAGCCTCGTCCTAGGTTATGGACATGCTCGGTTACGCTCGTAAGAACTAGACTACAACATTTTAAATTAAAACTTGATGGGTGGCACGAATCTGGGATTCGTGCTATTGTTGTGGTGACTATTGGGATAGTCACTTCTAGGTTGTTTATCTTTAATCTTTTGCTATTATTACCTTTACTGTTATTTCAACATTAAAAATGAATTACAAACTTGCCTTCAAACTGTATTACATTATTGCAAATAAAATTGGCTTTGTGCAAATGAAACATATGGTCTCCACCAAATAAGCCTGCATGTAGCCTATGAACAGGTCTGCTAGTTCACACGTCAGTCTTGCGAGTACAAAGACAATCTTTGTACTCATCGGCTTTGCTTAATGTTTTTGTTGCAGTGGAAGAAGGTGAGCCCCAAGGGCCTCACTTCTTTGAGTTGTGCTGCCGCTTCGTGTTTGACGACTAGGCTTGGCGGTCCGGTCAGATGCCTTGTGGGTTGAAGGCACACTGATTGGCTTTGTTTATAGCCATCTTATGGCACTTTTGCTTCCGCTGTCTGTCTTGTTTTTTTTGTGTATCTTTTGGCCGGTCGGCCCAGTACGTAATAATCACGTTGTTACTTCGCCGTGAGTGTAATGTTTGGACTCTATGTTTGGATTGGAGTTGATGCATAATTTTGTGGTGAGGTATGTACACTGCTTTCTGGGAAGTATACATATCTCGAGGCTCGGTTTATTTGATTTGTGATGCTAGGGCCAGGTGGTTGGTTAAGCATTACAAGCCAAATAAATTGGGGTCCTCACAGAAATCAACCATCTAGATCAAGCGGGAACGTTCGGACCACCCGAACACGCATCAAATCTGGAGCGTTGGATATTGACCGGACCGTCCAAATCGAGCGGAGCCGTTTGGACCATCCGAATGCGCGACACATATGGATTGTTGGATCCCGATCGAACCGCCCAAACGCATGGTCCGAACGCGCAAGCGCACATGGACCGACAGATCTAGATCGGACTGCCCAAATACTTGGTCCGAACGTCCTCACACGTCGAAGCCGTTCGATCTGAATCCAGTGGCCCGATCGCGTAGCCGGTCGGGCGGCTGACCGAATGTTCGGACTCGCTCGCTCGGTTGTTTCGGTCGGTCCGATCGGAATGGACAGCCTTGATCGAGTGGGACGTTTGGACGGTCCGAACATTCCCAATCGTTTCGGTCGGTCCAATTGGATTTGAGCGGTCCAGATCGTGAGGGCTATTCGGCGGTTCGAACGTTCCCGCTCAATCCTGACGGTTGATTTCAAATTAGATGGTTCATGCGCGTTGGGTCCAGTGCGGTGCAACTAGGGGGTTTGGTCCAGCCATGTGGCTCTGGTCTGGTTCGAGTCCAAGGAACAGTGCTGGTTGAGTCTAGGGTTTGACTGATATCCCTTTATTTGGCGAGAACCGCTAGGATTTGTGCCATTACTCGTCACTCGCCCTTACTCTCACCCGTTCACCCCCGCAGTGCCCTTAGCCCCTTACTCTCGCTCGTTCGCCTCCCCACCTGAGCACCGCCGCCGATGCCGATGCCTCCTATCCTGAAGCCTCCTCCCCCGATGCCTTCTCCCCGACGCCTCCTACCGCCGACATCGATGACGCTGCCACTGCCTGAATCCCCCTACCTGATGCCTCCTACCCCGATCCGCGACACTTGGCCTCCTCCTCCACACCAGAGCCACACCGCTCGGCCTCCTCCTTCCCCTTCCTCCCCCACCGCTATCTGAAGCCACCTCCCAAGGTACTTCTTAGCACGTTTGTCTAGATTTTGTGGGCTTAATATTGCTCTGTGATTGAAATGGTCTAATTCTGAAATTGGTAGAATTACTAGTTCAATTGCCTAGTGTTGTCAAATTGTATTTAGAACTTCTAGTACTTTTGTAGTGGTTTGAAGTAATATATCAGTGAGTCTTGTTATAGTCTTCTGTGGATTGTAGTAGTGGATATTGATGGTTCTTGGTGATCTATGGTTGGCAGAAAGTATCAGTTTGAACTTCTTATACATGTGATTGTTCTGCTAGTCTAGTTAAGCATTGGATAGAGCTCAAAAATCTGAATTTTAGTGTTCTTATCTAATTTATGAAGAGTATAGACTAAAGGGTTGAGATAGCAAAGTTTAATTCGTTTGTATCTCGCCTTCTGAGAGCACTCAATATCATCAATTATCTGAGTTTTATGCTGATTTCCTACATATACATGTGGTATATGTTTAGCTTTTCATTCAGCTTAAATGCAGTGGAGGATTTACATTTGTATATGTTGATGTGATCATTTAAATACTGGTCGATTAAGGAATGTTAGGTGTGTTAGAATAGGAGTCTTTTTGTATTCCTTATCTGTATATGGTATCCTTATGCAGTTTTACATATTTCTCATCCATTGCATGTACTGGTGGCTTCTAAGCTTCAATATCATCTCCTTTGTTCATTTGTGTCGGATATATTGGAGACTTCCTTTTGTACTACGTACTATATACTGTATATGCTTGATACTATTTGTTTATATATTGTAAGCGAGATGGCGTCTGCACCGTCTTCGCCGCCTTCATCGACGTCGCGGAATGTGTCTGGATCTCAGAGCAAAGTTATGTAAGCGAGATGGCAGAGGAGCATCAAAAATGCCTACGGGTCGAATGACCATCATGGAGGTCAGTGTTGGTGGGGTCCATCTAAGTCCCAAGAAAGTAGTGGCGAGATTCCGGACCATCTGCGAGATACTTGGAAGGGAATGGGTCCCCATCACCACACTAAGCCGGGACACTTTGTTGAAAGATCGGAGAGGTAAGCTGTGGATAGAAATTTCAAATTCATTCACTATCCTAGAAGCATGAACTTATGTTTAATGACTATAGCGACAAACATGAGTAGGTACGACTGGATCCTTTTAGTCATTATACCAAAAGGAACAAGGTAATATACCTTGATTCCCTACTCAACAAACCCCACGACTTTACCCTTGTGCAAGGAATAATCGACAGGTATGATCATTTCCTCCATACATAATTCTATTGTAGTCGTCCTTTATTTGAAATGGTCGAGGTTAACTTTTTAGAAACATGTAGGTCGTTCATCACCTATGTTGCCGAGGGTCATACAAGGGATCGAGCACCACACTGCAACATAGGAAGCGATTTCCGGTACGCGCTACAACACAATAATCCTATATCATACTTCGTAATAATGCGTCTCGAACTGACTGTACCTATATATGTAATTCTATTTTTGCAATGCCGCCAGCAAAAACAAGAAGAATGTGCATTCTACGTTTGCCATCATAAGCAGCAAATCATGAGTGCTAAGTTGAAGAATCCCAAGGTTTGTCAATTTTGCAATAATTATTTCTTAATTATAAATTTAAATACATATGCTTACTACTTTACTCCTGCTAGCGACGAGGCTTGAACATAGATTTAGATGTAGTCGTTATGAGAGAGATCTCGGAGGTTCGAGGGAAGCTCTGCAGCTTCATCAAGACACAGATTATTAATGCCGACGGATAGTTTCACTCCGTCGACACCGATGAACGACCAAACAATTAATTCAATTGTAATTCACTTTGAGTAGTTGTAATTAACTCTAGCGACAATACTTTATACATATTTTTTTGTAATTGATTTTGAGTTGTCAACGATTGATTCATCTGTGATGTATCTATTTTCTGCCTGCTTGTTTTCAGAGGACATGGCTAGCAATTCCTGAGGTTAGCCGACAATGAAAAAAATTTAGTTAGGTTTAAAGAACTATCACATACGGTTGGTAAATAGAACCGTCTGCGATATTGTAATATCACATACGGTTGGTAAATACAACCGTCTGTGATATCCCACATATCACAGAAGGTTAGTAAATAGAACCGTTTGTGATATCGTGCATATCACAGATGGTTAGTAAATAGAACCGTTTGTGATATCCTACATATCACAGATAGAACCGTCTGTGTTGTGTCTTATCACAGATGGCTCAATAACCGTCTATGATAACTGCCTGTTATCACAGATATAAAATTTCAGATGGTTCGAAAATCATCTGTGATGATGGTTCCGAACCGTCTGTGATGAGGTTTTCCGTAGTAGTGTAACGAGATGGATTCCATCATGCCTAAAGGGACTTGGGAGATCACCGATCATCCTAGTGGGTGCAAACCTGTTGGATGCAAGTAGATCTTTAAAAAGAAAATGAGGTCTGATGGTACTATTGATAAGTACAAGGCAAGACTTGTGGCCAAGGGTTATACCTAGAAAGAAGGTGATAATTATTTTGATACTTACTCTCTTATTACCAGATTAACCACCGTTCGAGTGCTCATTGCATTAGCTACTTCCCATAGTCTACATATCCATCAAATGGGTGTAAAGATAACTTTTCTTAATGGGAGTTAGAGGAAGAAATCTATATGGAGCAACCAAATGGTTTTGTGATTTCTGGACAAGAAAATAAGGTGTGCAAATTAATCAAATCCTTGTATGGTCTAAATCAAGCACCTAAACATTGGCACGAGAAGTTTGATAAAACTTTAACATCTTCTGGTTTTGCTGTGAATGGGGCAGATAAGTGTGTATATTATCGTTATGGTGGGGGTCAATGAGTAATTTTGTGTTTGTATGTTGATGACATACTTATATTTCGGACAAACACTGTTGTTATTGATGAGGTCAAATTTTCTCATCTAGATACTTTGATATGAAAGACTTAGGAGAGGCATATGTTATTCTGAATATTAAATTGATCAAAAATGATATGGGATCATATTGAACCAATCCTATTATGCTGAGAAAATATTGAGTCGGTTCGGCCTTGAGAACTGCAAAATTTCCCCAACTCCTTATTATGCTAGTGTTAAGCTTCGAAAGATATTCACAAATTATTGGGTGATCCCTTATGTATCTATCTGGTGCCACGAGACCTAACATATCATTTGCTATGAGCAAATTAAGTTAGTTTACTTCTAACCCAGGAGATGATTACTAGAAGGCACTTGAGAGAGTGTTGCGTTATTTGAGAGGAACAACCTCATATCGAATTCACTATACTGGGTATCCATCTATATTAGAAGGATATAGTGATTCAAATTGGATTTCTGATGCAGATGAGATCAAAGCTACAAGTGGTTATGCTTTTACCCTAGCAGGTGCTGCAGTTTCATGGAGGTCGTGTAAACAGATCATATTGATGAGGTCAACCATGGAAGCAGAACTTGTAGCATTAGACACAACCACTATTGAGGCTGAATGGCTTAGAGAGCTACTATTGGACTTGCCACTGGATGAGAAACCAATACTAGCAATCCTAATGTACTGTGATAACTAAACAGTGTTGATTAAGGTTACAAGTACTAAGGATAACATGAAGTCCTCTAGACACGTGAAGCGTAGGCTTAAATCTGTTAGAAAACTGAGGATCTCCAAAGTGATTACTGTGAATTCTATTCGCACTGAGAAAAATCTGGTAGACCCTTTCACAAAGAGGCTAGCATGGAAAGCGATTTCCGTTGCGTCTATGGACATAGGAATGAGGCTCATTGGAGTTACAACTCAATAGTAACATATACCTTCTTGATCGAAGATCCCATGACTTAGGTAATAGGAAAACAAGTTGAAGTTGTAACAAGAGAGTATAGTTAATAATATCTGAACTTGTGTCCTAATGGGCAAAGTACTCTCAACTGTATGGAAGGGTGGCTTAAAGCCTTAATGTATTCTAATGTCCAATGAGGGAAAAAGGTATTAGCCTACAGGATACCTAAAGTGAATACACCTACTTGATCTTAACTGTGAGGTTGCAGTTCAAGAGAATAGGGCATTCTCTAGAAAGCTCATGAGCATATAAGGGAGCATAACCAAATAATATGATCAAAATGGTCAAAAAAAATATTAGTCGGATCTATAGACCAGTGTGATCAAAATAAAGTGGTCAAAACACTGTGATCGAAATAATATGATCAAAACACAGTGGTCGAAAAAGACTAGTTGGATCTATAGACCAGTGTGGTCGAAATGAAGTGGTCGAAACACTGTGGTTGAAATAATATGGTCGAAATACAGTGGTCGAGAAACACTAGCTGGATCTATAGACCAGTGTGGTCAAAATAAAGTGATCGAAACACTCTAGTCGAAAAATAGTGGTCGGATTCATAGACCAGTATGGTCGAAATAATACGATCGAAATACATTGGTCGAAGCTGTAGACCAGTTGTCGAGACTGTTGACAAGTGTGTAATCAGGAATTGATAAACATGGGTTAATTACTATTAATTAGTTTTGAATTAGCAGTTGCTAGTGGTTTAATATGTACTTTATTATGCAATTACTAGAGAGTAATTGTCTCGACCTTAAAAAGATATGGAGACGTCCAGACCTAATATGAATTGATTCACTTTCATTTTTTTCTTCTTTCTCTCTGTTCTACTGTGCTGGAGAGTTGTACTATCGAACTAAGCCATCCCTTCTCGTCGGCGTGCACCGGGAAGGAGGGTGAGCGGGTGTTTCCCAACCATCATCGCAGAGTTCACCTGCACGTGACGGTAATAAGGTTTCTAGGCAGCGTATCTGCGCGACCGCTCACTTCACTACATCATTGGCGTTCTGCACTGCTTCGAGTCTGTGTTGCTTCCTATTCTTCATCATGCTTCGACCAAACTATTCTGTTATAATCCTATTATTGTGTATGTTTAGAAGTACAATGAATTGCCTATTGTTAGTATTGATATATGAATCTCTAGTTTTATGTGATATTTGCCTCATGATAAAATTTAGAATTAAAATATTGTCCATGTTTCTAATAGCGGAAATCCGTTTTTTCAGTTTGATGAACACCCCGTTATATATGTTCTCCTCTTGCCCCGAGATGGGAATCAAAGAGTAACCTAGTCCTTAATTAACGACCCTGATCTTGCCCGAAAGAGATGCGTGTGAATGAATGTAAAATCAGCCTAGGAAAGGAATATCTGTGCATTAATTTACATCTTGTTGGTTTAACCATATACTCGAAAGATTTCCACAATTTCGTGTCCAAATCAGGTGCGATGTTCTTTTTCAAAACAAAAAAAAAAGTAAGAGATTATCACATAGGTTTCTCTTGAACATATCGTATATGTTCGTGCATGATCCCAACGGCCACCTTTTCCCGATGGAGTTTGATCCTCTTTTTTTTAGATGCCACTAGTGGTTATTCTATTTCCCTCTGAATTTTCAGAGTTGTTGTGATTGGCATATCTGCAATATTTATTCTACGACAAGGCATATTTCAATGGGGTCAATTGCCCCCAGAAAAAAGGTCCAATTAAAATGACACACCTATTCCTGTTTGCTAAATTTATAACACATCAATATTCACTCACAAGAGATTCATAGTTTTGTTTCTGAAATGAAGTACTTGAGATATGTTCAGTTGCCCATCACGATCCACACCCAGTTAACTAAGCTGATATACCCTAGTATATATAGCAGCCTGCAAAGTGTAACAGCGACACTGCCACTCGGAGAAAATATTTTTGACTCCTTTTTACCGGGACTTTTGAATTTCTTTCTTGCTTGATCTTCCAAGATCCTTAGTGTGACTGTCCCTACCATGCACCAATCGATTCCTTTCAATCATTCAGGGGCAGCAAAAGCTATAGGTAGGAGAAAGCAAGGGAGTTCCCCGTTAAGTTAGGTCATTTATAGGGTTCACTATTGACAAGTTTTGAATTGCCAACTTGGTACTAATTAAAGAAGCAAATTAGAAGAATCCAAGTTGTTTATGCGCAACGATTAAGGGTGACGTGGAGGTTATATTGTATTGTAAAGTAACACATAATCGCCCCCATAAGGATGACGTGGCGAATCTAGTTGGGTGATTTATTCTCCTGATTAACTCGCCGGCCCGCGTAGTCTCCACCTGAGATCCAACTCCTCACCTTTTTTTTTTTTTGGCAAAGAACAATCGTAAGTATTTTCTTCACATGAATAATGAGAAAATCGGATGGGAACAAAACAGTTAATGTAATAAGGTCGAACTTCACATGGACCTAATTAATGTTTCTGATTCGATTATATGCAATTGCAGGAGTAGTCATCATGTAATAAGGTTCATAACATAATTAATAGTATGAAAAAGAAGAAAAGGGAAAATTTACTAAGTAACATTGCGATAATATATAAATTGAAAAATAACAACATGTCCATTATATATTGATGTTATTTTTCAACTAGTGATATTTTTATAGTGTTACTGAGCAAATTGCGCCGAAAGAAAATGGGAGGGAAAACAAGTGCATCATTGATTGTCCGGTGACCAAATTTGTCCATTGTCAAAGTACTCGCGACGTCATAATCAAGTTAATTACTTAACCAATTCGACCAGAGGCCAAGATTTGCTGTTGTTCATTCATGGAGTCCAATTATGATATGTACCAATCTACTATTGGTTATCGAAATGAGACAAGAATCCCACGGTGAATTTAGCATTTTAAAGAAAAATTTATCACTACAAACAATACTAAAAAATAATATGAAATGTGGTTATGGAACCTACTTGTTGATTGCCAAGACTGTCATGTATACTTCCAGTCCAGTCAGATAATGTTTCGCTTTCACCACAATATTGTCATATCCTTTTAATGTACCAGATTGGAGCAAACTTTATGTAGTATATACACAGTGGTTGGAACTACATTCTGGTGCATGCCATCCACCTATTACACTAAGTAATAGCCTAATGCACCAACCTATTCGAAAGTTTAATTACATTGATTATATCTGTAACCGTACGTGTCCAACGATCATATACCGACCTACTATTAAAAAGTGAGCGGCTATTTTCTCAAAATTGATTAAAAAAAGTATTACACAATCTGAAGAGTATATCGTATTTTTGGGACGGTACTTATATATTGACGAGCATTCAATAATTCTTAATTAATAAAACTAATTATATATATATATATAATATTCATTATGCACAATGGTATTGTAAATAGCCCTCGAATATTGTCGGGACCAGAATATGTAAACCGGACCGTCTGTGTATACTGCACTAGTCCAGGATCAGGCTAGCGTACACAGTGGTACCATCGATGAACATCAATCAATACAAACTATTTAAAGGAATAAATGACTAATTTTGATAAACAAATAATGGTTATGACCTTATGGTCGAGTTTACACTTATTCATCCATGCAGGGTTTAAGAAAATAAAGAGAAATAGCAGCAGCGGAACAAAAAGCAACTTCAGTAAAACCCATCACTTGTCATAGGTAACCGACTGGGAACAAGACCTAACGATCAACCTCTTCGAAGAACTCCTCCTCTAGAGCAAAAGTTGACTCTGTGAGGACCCGGAATATTTAACTAGTAACACTTAACCTCCAAATGGTTCTAACGTTACTAATTAAACATTCTAAGCCTCGATGGACATATGCTTCCCAGAATTACAGCATATGCACATCATCACAAAATTACACATCATTTCCATACAACATACACCACTAAGTTCAACAACGACATACATAAAGTAAAGTTATTACAAAAGAGAGCCGACCGGCCAAATAGAATAATATACAAGAATAACAGCGGAAGCAAAAGGTGTCATAAGATGGCTAGAACAAAAGTCGACCGGTTAGCCACACCACCCACAAGGCAACCGACCGGGCCGCCAAGTTAGACGCCTAAGCTACCACAAAGACAACTCACGTAAGTGAGGCCCCTCAAGCTCACCTTCTTCCTCTGCAACAATTACATTTAAGTAAGATAACTGAGTACACAAGGTACTCGCAAGACTGACGTGTGGAATAGCAGACCTATTCATAAACTACATGCAAGCTTATTTAGGTGGAGGTTGTATGTCTCATTTTGCATAAAGCCAACTTTATTTGCAATAATGTAATACATTTGAAAGTAAGTTTACAAATAAATTTTAATGTTGAAGGTAACAGCGAAAATAATGATAAATACAAGTAGCCACCTAGAAGTGACTATCCCAATAGCCACCACAACATAGCACGAATCCCCGATTCGTACCACCCATCAAGTTTTAATTAAAAGGTTGTAGTCTAACTCTTGAAAGACCTTGCCAAGCGTGTCCATAACCTAGGACGAGGCTATTCGAATAGTTTTAACCCTGCAGGGGTGTACCAATGTACCCACACTTTGGACCGCCTTTAAGCCACAAAGCACACTGCCGAAGGTATGCCGGCATGGCTAAGTCCTACGAGACGCTTTCCAATATTGTGCATTGACTACGAGCCGCTCGTATGGATAGAAACCCATACACTTACATTGCAAGCCGAAAGACAACAAATCCCATCACGGGTGAAGTCTTTCGGACACTACAATGCTCCTAACACCATCCCTCCTGCGACTCCCTGCGACCCGAAGCCAATACATGCCAAAGTACTAAGTCAAGACAGGTCCCATACCCTCTAGTGTGGTTAGCACGCACAAATGCTTGGTTTAGTGTAACAAGATGTTCGGTCGTTGTTGACCCGGGCACCATTCCAGTCACACCCATAATCACACCAATCATACCATTGTGCCCAAGTCGAAATTATTTTGTTTTCAGTTTTAGTTTTCATAAGTAGACATGGCACAAGGCTGAAATCATAAATTATAATAAGTTTTATGTGATCAAGGTTATCGACAAGTCGATAACCGCCCATTTCTACCGAAGCTAAGCATGGCTAAGCAATTAATTCGCAAACTACTAAGTGACAAGAGCTCATCCACGAACTCTAAATCACAGCAATGCCTAGGCTCATGGTAGTAGAGGATAATCATTTGCCTAAGGAAATGCATCTACTAGGTCAACTAACTACAATAGTTTAACACAAATAGCAATGCATACATAGAAGTTGTAATCAACAAAAATACTTAAAATACTGGGATTAACATGATCAAACTACTTGCCTTGCTGGGATTGGTCTTGCTGCAGAGGGGAGTGCTCAGGTTCAAAGTTCTCTTCGGAACCTAACGCGAAAAGGCGATAAAAATCGATAAGAACGAAGAACACCAAAAGGAACTCAACAGCAAAGAACAACCAAAACCCATGAAATTTCTACAGCAGCTAGGGGCTGATTTTAGACAATTTTAGAAACAAGAAACACTTCATTTGGACATAGTATGAAAAAGTTATGCCATAAACAATTTCTCTCAGCCTCCAAATCCTAATTAAATTAATTTCAGTTACTGTTCATGGCAAAAATTTCTAGAATGATCTGGAACTTAAAATTTTTATGGTAGGTAGATATGGTTATCCTAACAACAGCAAAACTGAGTTTGCACAATTTGGAGTTGAAATGAATTAGTTATGATTTTTCTAAGTTCTAAAGTTAGCATATATCACTTATCAGGAACATAACTAAGGACAAGGCCTAGTCCACAATAAAGCATGCCTACAGATAACTTTTACCAGGTTGAGTTTGCTCAGTTTGGATTTACAGAGAAACAATTATGTATTTTACAAATTTTCAAAGAATTTCTAGACAACATTATTCACTAAACAAGATCATGTAGTTAAAACCGTTTTTTGCTACATAACAGTGCCTAAATTCATTCTCAGATTAAAGTTTATACTATAACAAAGCTACAACAACTGGAATCATTCAAAAAGGAGTTAAAATGACAAAGTTATGCACTTTTGAATTTGAAACAATAAAAGAGTTAGAAAATTCGAGCTCTCGGGAGGTCCAATTGAACTGAAAGACAAAGGAGAGGTCGTGGGCCGTCGATCCTTCATCGCACGGCCACGGACCTCGAAGCACAGCGCACAAAAGACCTCCTCCCATCGGGAGGTCCGGACCGTTGAGATCGATCCAACGGCCACGACCGGTGCATGCAGCGCAGACGCAAAGGAGGTCCTCGCGCTTAACGGAGGTCGTGGACCGTCCGATCGAGATCCGCGGTCCCAGCACTAGGGGAGGTCCTAAGGCTTTAAATCTGAGGAAGGATGTCTAGCCCGTTAGATCTAAATCTAACGGTTTAGACCAGAGGAGGAGGTCCTAAACAGTAGGGTTTTAATCGGAGGAGATCTGGACGGCTCGGATTAGGCCTAGGGAGGTCCTGAACGGTCCAGATCAATGCGAGGGAGATCCAAGGCTAAGGATTTTACAAAGGTATCTAACGCCGATCTAAACCGGGAGGTCGTGACGGCCAGGATTGAGCCTAAGAGGTCCGAGCGGGGGTTGTCTTTGCAAAAGACCAGGGTTGGCTTTTTACAAGGAGGACCCCGAGGGTGGTCTTTGCAAAATGACCGAGGAAGGTCTTTTGCGCACGGGGAAAGGTCTAAATGGCTAGGATTTAACCGAGGTGGTCCTAAACGGCTAGGATCGACACTAGGGGAGGTCCTGCCACTTATAGTTTTCGCAGACCAGGATCTAACGGCTAAGAGCTAATCCTAGGAGGTCTTTTAACGGCCGAGATTGATCCAAGGAGGTCCTGGGACTTAGAATTTACACGGAAAGCCCTCTACGGTACAGATTTGACTGGGAGGTGATCTCAACGGCTATGATTTCATCTAGGGGAAGGTCCAGAGGCTAAGCTTTTCGGAAAGGAGCCAAAGGCTCGGATCTACCCTGAGATGGTCGTGGGTGGCCGCGATTTACCCAAGGAGGTCCAAGGTGCTCCTAATGGTGCGGGTCCTCAGGAGGTCGAGCGGGGTGGTCTGGGCGGGGTTTTGCCGAATGACAACAGGAGGAGGAGGCCCACTCGCAGCGAGAGGCCTCCGTGATTCCAACAGCCAATCATTGGCTAGAGGGGCTGTCCGAATCTTACGCAACAAAAGCCCGGGCGTCTAAATGAGCTCACCGCCGGCGATGGGGAGCTCGCCGGCGAGAACCAAGGACACGACTGAGTTCCAAATAACGTCAAGAATCTAAAGGGCGTGCTCTCTACAGTGGCGATGGCCTTGAACGCCGGCGAGCCGGAGATAGGCTAGGAGTGCAGTACGACAAAACTACGAAAACCAACCGAGCTCTACGACGACTAGAAAAATGCAAAGACCAAGCTAAGAAAAGGGCACCTGAGGGCAGAGAGGGAACCAGGGAGGTTGGAGGAGCTTGGAGAAGGGCGACGAAGTCCGGCGATGAAGAGCTTGCCGGAGAGGAAGAAGAAGATGGCCTCGACCCCAGAAAGCTACCTCCCAACTCGTTCACCTCTGCAATGTGAACCAAGCCAAGTTAGAGCAAGCTTGAGTTGAGGAGATCAAGATGACAGTGAACAAGGCTAGGAAGTTGCTGGGACCACTGGAGCTCGAGCTTCGGCAGGGAGCTCCAAAGCCTAGCAATGGTGGCAGAGAGGGTGGGGTTCTTGGGTGCTTGAGTTTGAGGACCAGCTCAAACTTAGGGAACTCAAGCACAACAAAGAACGAAGAAAGAAAAGGAGAAGGGAGGTCTCAGGCTATACATAGCCTGGAAGCTTGGCAATGGTGTGGGCAAAAGTCTACTGTGATAAGAAACAAGCCACTGCCATGACCTACAGGATTTGACAAGGCAGTAGGGGACGACTTCTTTAGGGCAAAGCTTCTGACACATTTAATGCATGGCAGAAAGAGACGTTGGGAAGGACCAAAAAGTGACAGGCCACTGCTCCCAACTGCTCTGACCCTGACACACACGCATGGGTGCGTGAAAATCATGACGACCAGACCTCCAGGAGGTCGTGAGGAAGAGGGACAGGGCTGAGGGGAGGTCCTGGACGATCCCGATTGGCATGGGGTGGTCCTGGACGTCCCAGATCACCCGAGGTGGGGAGGTCTTTGCGGGTGAGGAGGTCCAGGGGGAGGTCGTGACCGCGGGATGGAAATCCAGTGGCCTGGACCACCCCGAGGCGCTGAGATCAGAGGGAAGGTCTGGGCGGCTGGATGGAGATCCAACGGTCAGCACAAGTGCGCGCGAGATCGAGCCCGGGTGCAGCGCTGCTGACTTGACTCGAGCGAGTCAAATGGCTGGGTCGGACTCGGGTCTGACTCGAGCCCGAGTCTGACTCAGCCCTAATTTTGGGTTTCAAACCGATCTGAGGTTTGGGGATTTATTTGAGGTAGCAAACTCACTCCAAAAATTATGAAATTTTTACAGGAGCTTGCTAGCTGAGTTATTGACCTTGTATAAAATTTCCAGAGGTTTTTGTGCTATAAATTTTCCTCCAAAAATTCCACAAGGTGCTGGTCCCCAGTTTGACCAGAATTTGAGTAGGTTTGACTGACCTCCAAAAGTATTCAAACAATTTCTAAAAATTGTGAAATTTTTCAAAGGGGTCACATACCAACCCAAGAATTTAGGAAAAATATTTCCAGGAGATTATCACAAGATGGAACAAGAATATTTTTGAAGGATCAAGATTTGGATTAAAGACTTGTGACTATGTATTTTCATAACTCTTGTACAATAATTGTTTAGTACATACAGGAAATACATGATGTAAGAAAAAGTTTTAATTTCTACTCATTTTCTTACATTTGAAACACAAGCCCAAAATTGGGATATTACAGACTCCTCCAATCCTTCTTCTAAATGATGATTATAGCAAGAGTGAGCATATGGAGTACTCAGCAAGTTGTACTATAGGATACAATTATAGATGATAGCTTATTTCAAAGGAAGTGACTTTTATGGTTATTTTGTGAAAAACAACAGTTGCAATTGAATATAAATAATAGATTGAAAGCGTAAGTTAAAACAGTAATAATAATAAGTAATCAAAAGTTTCCACAAAGTTCACAAAGCTTAAACCAATTCTTTCACACAGCTTCCCTTTCACAATGGTTTTATAAAAATCTACCATTCGGGAAAATCACTGAGCATGTCCATGACCAAGGACACAGCTATCCGAATAGTTTGTTAACACTCTATAGAGATTGTACAACTTTACCGACAAGATATAACCGGTGTGGCCAACACTAATCATAACAATCCTTTCAAAAACTTTGTCTCAACAACTAACTAAGGTATACAAATACACTCAGTATTGTGATGGAATTGAAAACTAAGTTCGCCAATTCCACCCCAAAGTGCTCAAGCACTTAGGGCAGAAATGGGTGCGAGGGTAGTTGTCGGGACCCAAAATTATGATTCTGGAACCCTCTGTGTATACTGCAGTAGTCCAGGATCACGCTAGTGCACACAGTGTCAACATAGGTGAATACCAATCCACACAAGCGATAAATAAAGTAAACGATTAATTTGAATAATAAATAAGGGTTTTGACCTTATGGTCGAGTTTACACTTATTAAGCCACGCAGGACTAACAGAGAATAAAACAGCAGCGGAACAGAAATAACTCCAGCGAAGATCCCATCAATTCACCACAGGCAACCGACTGGGATCCAGACCTTAACGATCAGCAACCTTCGGCGAACTCCTCCTCGAAAGAAGGCGTGGACTCCTCCTCTTCTATAGGTTTGGGTGCAAGTTTTACAACAAGCGTGAGTACACAACCGTACTCGCAAATCATACCATAGAATACAATTTATAGATGCAGGCTTATTCCAAAAGAAAAGGCTTCTGTGGTTCTTTTGCATAAAAGCAACTTTTGCAATTGAATACGAATAATAGATTGAAATGCAGTTCAAAACAAATAGACAATATTAATTTAACAGTTGTTTCCACAAAGACACAAAGCTAAACAGACTATTTCGCATAGCCACATGACTTAGATCACATAGCTCCCATCCCAACATTTTATGAAAACTACCCCTCGTGTGAAATCCCCGAGCATGTCCATGACCACGGGCGCGGCTATTCGAATAGATTGATTAACACTCTGCAGAAGTTGTATACTTTACCCACACGATACAACTAGTGTAGCAAGTACTAATCATAACAAAACAGTTCAGAAACTTCATCTCAACATTGACACTCCCGATGTGCTTACAAACCGCTATGCCAACCCTAACGAAGCGCTTTGGCATAACACACACCGCTGGACAGGGACACGGCGAACCACCCCGTGATGCGACTACCTTGTAGTACACACCTCCACCCATAGCCCAACCTATCACCTGAGTAATCAAAACCAAGAATCCATAACCTACTAAGCTAGGCCCGTCTCATACCAGGCATGTGGTCGTACAATAAGGCCTAGTTCAATGGCACACAAAGTTAAGTCCTTAATTGACCAAGGCAAGACTTCCATGTTCTAACTAGATCACAAAGATTATCTTCTCATTCACAAAGTCCACCATATCACAAAGTATCCACCACTTGTCTCAGTCTAAATCCTTTACCACCCAGTTAGTTTTAGTGCAACACATGCTATCATGAAGTAATAACACATAGCACACAGTTTACACAAAGTTCCATAGTCACTTAGTCAAATTTAATATTTGCAACTTACATGAGATGTGAGACTCGTAGCATGGCTAAGCAATTGTACTCGCATCTAACCAACCCACATTGGTGCTATAATATTACCAACTAATAACCAATCTAGGGTGACAAGGAAATATGACATACAAGGCCAAGGTGTAATAACAAATTGGATAAAACTATACCCAAAAGTATTTAAATAAATAATTAAATTAGAATGCAATACTTTGAAACAAAGTAATTTGAAAACTGGGTTCAAGATGATCAAAGGTATGACTTGCCTTGAAAAAGGTCTAAGTACTGGTCTTGATCTTGAGGTACTCCTTCTTCTCCAAAATTCCCCGACGAATCGACGTCTACTCGCAAACGAGATAAATAAACAAAACAAATAAATAACAGAGGCAAAACAAACTCCAAAAAATTAAATAAAAATCTCACATAAATAGAACTCGAATTTAGATAAATTTAGGAATTTGAATGGGCTCAATCGGAGTTAGGATGCAAAAGTTATGGGCTCTGGAAGATTCAAAATCTAAAGAAACCCTAATTTGGATTTTCTGGAATTTCCGAATTATTTCTTAACAAAAAAATCGGATTACTACGCAATGCTGACGTCAGCCCTCAGGATTTCGGAAAAAAGATAAATAAAAGAAAACACTGACATGTGGGACCCACATGTCAGAGACACGGCTCACGGTGGACTAAGCCCACCGAGCCAAATAGATCTGAAGTCCGGTGGATCGCCGCATGGGCAAGACACGCACGCCGACTCAAGACACATGGGTGCGACATCAGCGCACGGATGAGGTGGCGGGTGAAGTGGCGTCCACGTTGGACCCGGAGGTGGCGGCACTCGGAAACCGACGACAACGGCGAACGACGGCGATCCACCGGCGGTGAGTGGTACCATCCTGTAGCTCTCGCTATTGCGAACCTATTGAGGTAGGTCCGGGTGGTCGAGGACGACGGAGGTGGCAGGCGGCGAGCTCGAAGCGGAGGTTGAGGCTCGGGCTCGACGGCGACGGCGTTGGAGAGGTCCTCCGGCGAAGATGAAGGTGGTTCCGAGATGCGGGCGACGCGACAATCTTGAAGATGACCTCCAACAGCGACGAGGGCAGCTGGTGTGAGGACCCCAATTTATTTGGCTTGTGATGCTTAACCAACCACCGGTCCTAGCATCACAAATCAAATAATCGATCTCGAGATATGTATACTTCTGAAAGAGATACACACCTCGGTACAAAATTAGACATCAACTCCATTCCAAACATAGAGTCCAAACACTACACTACCAAACGGAAGATAAACAAATAGTAGAGTTATTACAGACAAAGACCGACAGGCCAAGATACACAAATAAACAAGACGGACAGCGGAAGCAAAAGTGCCATAAGATGGCTATAAACAAAGCCAATCGTGCCTCCAACCCACAAGGCATTTGACCAGGACCGCCAAGTCTAGTCGCCCACGAAACGGCAACACGACTCACGTCAGTGAGGCCCTTGGGGCTCACCTTCTTCCTCTCGCAACAAAAACATTAAGCAAAGCACCGAGTACAAAGATTGTCTTTGTACCCGCAAGACCGACGTGTGAACTAGCGCACTGCTCATAAGCTACATACAAAGCTTATTTGGTGGAGGCCATATGTTTCATTTGCACAAAGCTAGATTTGTTTGCAATAATGTAATACGTTTAAAGGCAAGTTTGCAATTCATTTTACTGTTGAAATAATCTGCGAAATAAAGATAGATACAAGTAACCACCTAGAAGTGACTATCCCAATAGTCACTACAATATAGCACGAATCCCTGTGTTGCACTACCACCGCAAGTTTTAATTTTAAATGGTTTGTAGACTAACTCTTGAAAAGCTTACCCAAGCGTGTCCATAACCTAGACGAGGCTATTCGAATAGTTTTAACCTGCAGGGTGTACCATCGCACCCACACCTCGGACCGCCTTTAAGCCGAAACACACTACCAAGGTATGCCGCACTGACTAAGTCCTACGAGACTTTTTCCAATATTGTGTATTAACTACGAGCCGCTCAGATGGATA
The DNA here is from genome assembly GCA_036346255.1 of Ampelocalamus luodianensis. Lineage (NCBI taxonomy): Eukaryota > Viridiplantae > Streptophyta > Magnoliopsida > Poales > Poaceae > Ampelocalamus > Ampelocalamus luodianensis. The sequence continues at coordinate 29,856,366 of CM070626.1, read as the reverse complement.
GAAATCCATACGCTTACATGGTAAAGCCGAAAAGACAACTACCCACTCAGATAAAGCTTTTCGACAACTACCATGCTCCCAACACCATCCCTCCCGCGACCTCCCGCGACCCGAGCCAATACACGCCAAAGTACTAGGTCAAGAGAGGTCCCATACCCTCTAGTGTGGTTAGCACGCAAAAATGCTCGGATAACAATCCACTCACAAGATGTTCGGTCCTTAATTGACGGGCACCTTTCGATACACCCAATAGATCACACCAATCTTACCATTGTGCCCGCGTCTAAATCATTTTTGTTTTCATTTTTAGTTTTGCAATTAAACATAGCAGAAATGCTGAAATATAAAGTTATAGCAAATTTTGTGTGATCAAGGTTACCGACTAAAGTCGATAACCGCCCAGTTCTACCGATAGCTAAGCAAGTCTAGCAGCATTGACCGGATCTACTAAGTGACAAGAGATCATCCAGCGATCTCTAATCACAGCAAATAACCTAGGCTCAGGTAGTAGAGATCAATATTTTGTCTACAGGATATGCAGCTACGGATTTAACTAATCAATTCAACACAAATTAAGCGATGCATACATACAGTTGAAACAAAATATTAGACTTTAAAATACTGGGATAAACATGATCAAACTGCTTGCCTGGCTGCTGTTGCTCAATTTGTTGCGGAGGGTCGTTCTCAGGGTTGCCGCAAATATCGAATCCTAACGATTGAACAAAACAACGAATAAGAACGAATAACACCGGCAAAACTCAATAATCAAACACAAACACCAATTTATACACAGAGGTTAGACCAACACAAAAGGAGTAACAATTAACTGCTACAGAGATGCTTCAAAAAGACATGCTTTCAAGTGATTGATCTGTCCACTCACTTATTATCAGGTTGACCACAAAATCAATCCTCTTATATGATTTAAACTTTGGACAGACTTTGATGGTGATTGTGTGCACACCTATTATTTAATCATCAAGTTAGTATATCAAAAACAGCTAGCTACTCTAAAACAACCATTATCAGGTGAGAGCACAGAACCTACAAGGAGCTATTGAAAACACTAACTAGTCAAGTATTCAACTGTGAGATGCTAACAACCTTTTCTATCCAAGATAGGATTTTAAAGATACTCAGCTATTCATACTCCTAAGCATCACACCAAGATACTGCAATGCTAACGATTTTCAAAGATGCTACTACAAAACCTTACTCTTCGAAAATACACCACAAGCACAGAGGCAAAACCTCAAATTCGATAATGACTTCATAGATCAAAAGCCAACTAGTGATTTGAAACCTATAGAGATTATCTAATTAACTTCTTGCTAAGCACCACTTCTAAGGAGTCACAAGCACTAACCAGATATGAATAGCATAACAATGAACCCAATTTCAGCCATCGACGACAAATAAAAACGACAACAACAAGCATACAGAGAACTAAAATATTTTCAAACTTCCAATACCAACCTTTGATCATGCAATGAGAGTGAACTAATGAACAATCATAAGCATGATAAGCAGCTAACTACCAAGCCTCGGGAGGTGGGCCCCACCACACCACAACAAAGACAGGAGCACAAGGAAGAACAGAGAGGCTCTGGACCTGGATTCGACGCCGGTGAAGGAGTGGCGGCGCGGGCTGTGCGACGGCCAAAATGGGTCACCCAGGGATTACTGAAGCTAGGGGTGGTCGCGGGTTCGACGGAGAAGCACGGTGGCGGCGCGGCGACGGAGCACGGCGGTCGGCAGCGGGGGTGACAAGGTGCGGCTGCACCAGAGAGGTAGACAATGAAAATTAACGCGCGCATGGGCATCAGTGAGTTACCAGGAACTCACCGGAATGACGCGGAGCTCAAAAGGCTGCCGGAGATGGCCCGGCGACGAGAACCAGCGGCGGCGATCAAGGGGTCACCGAGGAAGGAGCAACCTGAGCAAAAATAGGGGAAAAGAGAGACGGAGATAGCTCGAGTGAGTGCACTAGATGGTGCTAGTGCGAGCAATTGCTCTAGGAACTAACTCACCGGAGCTGAGGACGAAGAACCCAACTTTCGGCCGAAGAAGAGGGACACCTAAATTCAACGGCCCCCTGCGAGTGAAACTCAAAATTAGCTGAGGGGAAAACATGATAGGGATCTGGAACACGATATGACGCGAAAAGGAGAAGATGAGCTTCACTGGTTGTGGTGCTGACACGGCGGAGCGGCACGGCCGTGAACCAGAGTTTGAGCACTACTATGATTTGAGCTCAGAAGGAGCAATGGGTGATAGGGGATTGTCTAATGGTGTCTAAAGAAGAAAGAGGGAGCTTTGGGTGAGCTTAAGTAGGGGCGAGGGCGGAGGAAAACGAAGGCGGCGCCGCACCGAGGAGCTCAAGAACGGTCTTGCCGATAAGTGGTGAAAGGAATGGTGGGTGATTAATGCTGCGCAGGGCATGGCCTCTCAGCGGAAGATGCGGCCGAGGCAATGCGCGCGCGAAAAACCGGAAAGCGGTGACGGAACAGCGAGGCGAGGTGGCGACCATGCGCGATGTCGCCGGCACTCAGCACTCATGCGAAAGGTAGGTGACGACGACAAGTGGGCCCGCCCGTCGCCAACAGCAGCAGCGCGCAACCGTAGACCGCACGGTGCGGTTAGGTGGTTTGACTCGATCAGAACGCGTCGACCGCTGGATCGAGATGGACGGTCGAGATCTCAGATGCATTCGGACGGTCGACAGCATACGCAAGACGTGGATCGCTCGATTTGCATCGGACGATCACGGTCGATTGACTCAAAGCGGTGCGATTAGTTGACGCGACCGAGTCCATTAGTGCGGCCGGACTCGAGCCCAAGTGGGGTTCGGGCCCGACAAACGTTGTTTCCGATTTGAATCAAAGACAGAGAAGGTTTGGGAAATTTTTAGGATAGCTCCAGGCTCCAAAAATTTCTGAAATTTTTATGGAAGCTAACTGGAACAGAGGACAACATTGTGTAATTTTTCCAGGAGTTTGTATGCTCTAGATTTTTCCCACTAAAATTCACAAGCTGCTGAACAGAAGTTTGACCAGATTTCAAACTAGGTTGACTTGGTCATTTGAAACAGCAAATAAAATCTAAAAATTGTGAAATAATTCAGGGAGGTAGATAGGATGATCAATATGATAGGAAAAATAATTTCAGAGGATGATCACAAGTTTGGAAGCTAAGAATTTGCTGACAACAATTTCCATTCATAAGAATTCAATTCTAGAAAATGGAAATTGCTAGGGAAAATTTGGAAAACTTCCAAATGATTTGATGAGACAACAAAAGTTTTTATTTCTCCTCAAAATTTACATTTGAAATACAAACCCTAAGTCGTTGTTACAAATCTCCCTTACAGAATCTCGCCCGAGATTTCGATCACTGGGAGAAGAAGGAGGGCGGATGTCGCTCGAGACGATCTTCCCGCTCCCAAGTGGCTTCATCCTCTGAGTGGTTTGACCACTGAACTTTAAGGAACTTGATCACACGGTTCCTTGTTCGCGCTCAGCCTTCTTCAAGGATACGAACGGGCGCCACGATAAGACAGATCTTCCCGCACATCGATATTTTCCAATGGTGTTTCTCAACGGGAACACGAGGCACTTTCTCAATTGTGACACATGGAAAACATCATGCACCCCTTCAAGTGTAGCTGGCAACTCCAACTGGTATGCAACGGCTCCCACTTTCTTGACGACGCGATAAGGCCCGACATACCGAGGAGCCAATTTGCCCTTGACACCAAAACGCCGATGGCCCTTCAAAGGTGAGACTTTGAGATACACAAAGTCATTGGGCTGGAAACTCAGCTCACGACGACGACGATCTGCATAGCTCTTCTGCCTGGACTGAGCTACGCGCAAGTGCTCACGAATCAACTGCACTTGACTTTCCGCCTCATTGATCGAATCCGGGCCAAAGAACTGTCTTTCCCCAGTTTCTGACCAGTTCAATGGGGTTCTGCATCGCCTCCCATACAAAGCCTCAAACGGTGCCATACCGAGACTAGCCTGGAAGCTGTTGTTGTAGGAGAACTCGGCAAGTGGTAGGCACTTCTCCCAATTCTTCCCATAGGAAAGAACACAAGCACGGAGCATATCTTCAAGCACCTGATTGACTCGCTCCGTTTGACCATCGGTCTGAGGATGATAGGTCGAATAACGAAAGACGGGTCCCCATGGCCTCCGTAAATCGTAGCAAAACCGAGAAGTGAACAGAGAACCACGATCTGACACGATGGTTCGTGGCACGCCGTGCAAGCTCACAATGCGGGATATGTAGAGGTCCGCCAGTCGACTGACATTGAGAGTGGTACTCACTGGCAGAAAGTGTGCTACCTTAGTCAGCCGATCGATAACCACCCAGATAGCATCCTTTCCCGAAGAAATACGGGCGGACCGGTGATGAAATCCATACCAACGAATCCCACTTCCACTCGGTATAGGCAAGGGTTGGAGGAGACCGCTGGACGCCGATGCTCGGCCTTCACGCGACAACATACGCCGCATCCGCAACGAACCCGCAATCTCGCGCTTCATGCGAGTCCACCGTAACCTCGCCGCAGATCTTGGTACATCTTGGTAGCCCGGGTGAATAGACAAGGGAGAATCATGAGCTTCGGAGAATCAAATCCTGCACTCGAACCTTTGGAACCACGCAGTCGCTGCCCAAACCACACAACACCATGCTCATCTTCCGAGAAACACCGCTACCCCATCCTTGATATTCGCTTGATCCGTTCACACCGTCATCCGATCTTTGTCAGGTCGCCTTGACTCGATCCACCAAGGTTGGTTGCACAACCAAGGCGACAAAGGAACCATGCTCAACCAAACCAAGTTGAGACAGAAACTCGCAAGAAGTGCAAAGTTCTTTGCTCTTGGATCATCAAAGTATTGCAATACACCTTTCGCTAAGTGCATCAAGAACCACATTGGCCTTGCCGGTGATACCGAATACCCATGTCATAATCTTTGATCAATTCTAGCCATCTCCTCTCGCTCGAGGTTCAGATCCGCCGAGTGAACAAGTATTTCAAACTCTTGTGGTCGGAATACACCTCACAACGATACCGATCGATAATGCCGCCAAATCTTGAGTGCATGAACCACGCAAAGAAGCTCTAAATCATGGGTGGATAGTTGAGCTCATGAGGTCTCAATCGCCTAGATGCATAGGCAATCGCCTTGCCTTCTTGCATAAGCACACATCCAAGTCCTCACGAGAGGCACGCAATAAATATCAAGCTCTTGTGGATATCGTGAAGAGTAAGAACTGAATCAAGTCAATCGATGTTTGAGCTCCTGAAAGCTCTCATCACAAGCAGAGGTCCACACAAACTTCTTGTCCTTCTTGAGCAATTCGGTCATTGGCTTTGCGATCTTGGAGAAGTTCTCGATAAAGCGGCGGTAATAGCCCGCCAAACCGAGAAAACTCCGCACATCAGTGACTGACTTGGGCTGCCCCCAAGATAGAACATCACTGACCTTGCTGGGATCCACAGCTATGCCTCCAGCTGAAAGAACATGGCCCAAGAATGCCACTTCCTTCAACCAGAACTCACATTTGCTGAACTTTGCATATAGCTGATGCTCCCGCAATTTGCCCAAAACAATCTTCAGATGCTCAGCATGCTCTGCTTCAGTCTTGGAATAGATAAGAATATCATCAATAAAGACCACCACAAATTTATCCAAAAACTCCATGAATACTGAATTCATTAAGTTCATGAACAAAGCCGAGCATTGGTTAAACCGAAGACATGACGGTGTACTGCATACCATAACGAGTAGTGAAAGCTCGCTGAATATCTTCGATCGATCGACGACGATGATACCCCATTCTCAAATCAATCTTTGAGAACACTGGCTCCACCAACCGATCAAACAGATCATCAATGCGGGCAAAGGATATTTGTTCTTCACCGCCACCTCATTGAGAGGACGGTAATCAACGACATGCGCAAAGTCTTGTCCTTCTTCTTCACAAAGATCACCGGACAACCCAAGGAGATGAACCGACGGATGAAACCCTTCGCTTGGAGCTCGCCAAGTCGCTTCTTCAATTCTTCTAGCTCATTGGGAGGCATCCGATACGCGCCTTCAAATCGGGCGCACCGGCAGCAACTCAATGACAAACTCAAGGTCTCGAACCGAGGCATCCTGCAAGTCTTCGTGAAAGACATCCACAAAGTCGATACTATAGGAACATCCTGAACTTGCAAGGTCGGCTTCGCTTCTAATGCACATAGATGCGCCCCGGCCGCGCGAAAATCCGACCGCCTTTCAAGGGTGGTGAGATAGACAATCTTCCCGGCACAATCGATTTGTCCCAAGTGTTGGGACAACCAATCCATGCCAAGAATCACATCCGCACTTCGAATCGAGCGTAATAAGATTTGCCAAAATCCCACTCCTTTGACTATGATAGGAACATCCCGACATCAGAATCACCTCATTTCCGATTCCCGAGAGCGGATGAGCAAAGGAACTCCCAAAGGAACACAAGTGAAGACCACTAGCAGCAGCAAATGATCTTGAAATAAAAGAATGCGATGCTCCGTAATCAAATAATACCGCAGCAGGACGAGTTAACAAGAAGTGTACCCATCACGACATCCGCGCCCCGAGCCTCCTCACCGAAAGGTGGTTGACTCAACCGCCGCACTCGGGTCTTCTCGATAACCTTCGTCGTGGGTGACCACTCCGCCCGCGTCCTCCACTAGGACGAGGCGCATCGCAACACTCGAGGGCAAGCGTTGGCGAGTGGCCCTTGTTGTGGCAATAAAACAAGTAACCTCGGCCGCCGGATTGCGAGGCCGCCTCCTGCCGATCGCAGCACGTGGTGAAACACGCCTGCGGTGAGGAGCGGTGCTGATGGAATCGGCGGTGGAGCAAAAGAGCGGGCCTCGTGCCGCCCACCGAGGACGAGCGAGGGTGGTATGAGTAGACCGATGCGCCCCATTTGCGCTATGGACTCACCCAGCGCTTTGCCTTGTGCTCAAGCAACAATGGCCTTATCAACCAAGGCCTCGAAAGTCGGGAAGTCCACAATAGACAGCCCGTCTGCCGCAGCCTCCTGACAAACCATCCATAAATTTCTCCCGCTTAGCCTCATCCGAGGCCACCTCCCCGAGCATAACGAGCGGATGATTAAACTCAGATAGATACTCACTCGCATTTGCGCCTTGCTTGAGCGCGAGGAACTCCTTCTTCTTCAGCCTTCATCAGCCATCGTGGATGTGGGCCCGACGAAAAGTCGATTCGAACCTCCCACGCGACCACATGGCCGCGGCCGCATGGCGAGATAGTTCTCCCACCATGAGTGCCGCGCTCGCCGTGGACGCGAAGAGTGCCTTATCCCGTGCTCGCATCGAGCTATGTTGAGCTTTCGCTCAATCATGCGCAGCCAATCATTCGTGACGAGAGGGTCCTCGAGCGGAGAAAGTCGGCGGCCGCGCACGGAGGAACTCGCAAGTCCCCGCGAGTCCGTGGCCGCCACCACCGGCAGGAGTGGAGGTATTCTAGCGATAACCTCCAAGATGCGTAACGGTCCATGCGGTTTCGCCGATCCGAGCGAGAACCTCACCATAGTCGGAGGAGGGGGAAGCTCCTCATCATGACCACTGGCTGATCGCCACGCGCTCTCCGGCCATCCTGCTTCACTAAGACAAGTTAACAATAGCCGGAACACACGAAGTCGATAACCCACCGCAAATAACTTACTAACAAAGACAAAACAAACACAAGACTTTTAAGTTACAAAACCAATTGACAAAATCGACACTCAAAGAAACTCATACATATCTTACCCTTATGCCCCCACAAATTTTAATTAGACTAATTCTCTATGGTTCTCCCAAAGACCGATTCTACCTAGAAGAACTATCTTTTGAAAGGAAAGAGAGAAACCAAGTTTTAAACTCAAATTAGAGTAAGATAAGAGTAGAAGGCTAAGATAGGTAAGGAGTAAATCTGAGAATCGCCTAGGTTTTCATGAACCCTTTTATACTTTGAAATTAAGCTTTTCAAAATATCCTAAAGACGACTAAGCTTGGGTTGTTACGGTCGAATGGCTCGATACTAACTTTGTGAGGACCCCAATTTATTTGGCTTGTGATGCTTAACCAACCACCGGTCCTAGCATCACAAATCAAATAATCGATCTCTAGATATGTATACTTCCTGCAGCAAGATACACCTCGGTACAAAATTAGACATCAACTCCATTCCAAACATAGAGTCAAACACTACACTACCAAACGGAAGATAAACAAATAGTAGAGTTATTACAGCATAAAGACCGTGTGCCAAGATACACAAATAAACAAGACGGACAATGAAGCAAAGTGTCATAAGATGGCTATAAACAAAGCCAATCGCGTGCCTCCAACCCACAAGGCATCCGACCGACCGCCAAGTCTAGTCGCCCACGAAACGGCAACACAACTCACGTAGTGAGGCCCTTGGGGCTCACCTTCTTCCTCTCGCAACAAAAACATTAAGCAAAGCACACGAGTACAAAGATTGTCTTTGTACCGCAAGACTCGACGTGTGAACTAGGCACTGCTCATAAGCTACATGCGAAGCTTATTTGGTGGAGGCCATATGTTTCATTTGCACAAAGCTAGATTTGTTTGCAATAATGTAATCGAGTTTAAAGGCAAGTTTGCAATTCATTTTTCTTGTTGAAATAATCATAAATAAAGATAGATACAAGTAACCACTCAGAAGTGACTATCCCAATAGTCACTACAATATAGCACGAATCCCTGTGTCTGTACCACACCGCAAGTTTTAATTTTAAATGGTTTGTAGACTAACTCTTGAAAAGCTTACCCAAGCGTGTCCATAACCTAGGACGAGGCTATTCGAATAGTTTTAACCCCGCTGGGGTGTACCACTGCACCCACACCTCGCATCGCCTTTGCCAAACACACTACCGAAGGTATGCAAGCACGACTAAGTCCTACGAGACTTTTTCCAATATTGTGTATTAACTACGAGCGCAGATGGATAGAAATCCATACGCTTACATGGTAAAGCCGAAAAGACAACTACCCACTCAGATAAAGCTTTCGGACAACTACCATGCTCCCAACACCATCCCTCCCGCGACTCCCGCGACCCGAGCCAATACACGCCAAAGTACTAGGTCAAGAGAGGTCCCATACCTCTAGTGTGGTTAGCACGCAAAAATGCTCGATAACAATCCACTCACAAGATGTTCGGTCCTTAATTGACCCGGCACCTTTCCACCACACCCAATAGATCACACCAATCTTACCATTGTGCCCGTCTAAATCATTTTTGTTTTCATTTTTAGTTTTGCAATTAAACATAGCAGAAATGCTGAAATATAAAGTTATAGCAAATTTTAGGTGATCAAGGTTACCGACTAAAGTCGATAACCGCAGATTCTACCGATAGCTACAAGTCTAAGCAGATTGACCCGGATCTACTAAGTGACAAGAGATCATCCGGCGATCTCTAATCACAAAGAAATAACCTAGGCTCGGTAGTAGAGATCAATATTTTGTCTACAGGATATGCAACTACGGATTTAACTAATCAATTCAACACAAATTAAGCGATGCATACATCTGGTTGAAACAAAATATTAGACTTTAAAATACTAGGATAAACATGATCAAACCGCTGTTGCCTGCCGTTGCTCAATTTGTTGCGAGGGTCGTTCTCGTGGTTGCCGCAAATATCGAATCCTAACGATTGAACAAAACAACGAATAAGAACGAATAACACCGCAGAAACTCAATAATCAAACACAAACACCAATTTATACACAGAGGTTAGACCAACACAAAAGGAGTAACAATTAATCACTACTGAGAGATGCTTCAAAAGACATGCTTTCAAGTGATTGATCTGTCCACTCACTTATTATCAAGGTTGACCACAAAATCAATCCTCTTATATGATTTAAACTTTGGACAGACTTTGATGGTGATTGTGTGCACACCTATTATTTAATCATCAAGTTAGTATATCAAAACAAACTAGCTACTCTAAAACAACCATTATCGGTGAGAGCACGTAACCTACAAGGAGCTATTGAAAACACTAACTAGTCAAGTATTCAATCGTGAGATGCTAACAACCTTTTCTATCCAAGATAGGATTTTAAAGATACTCACTATTCATACTCCTAAGCATCACACCAAGATATCGCAATGCTAACGATTTTCAGATGCGGCTACTACAAAACCTTACCATGAAAATACACCACAAGCACTGCAGGCAAAACCTCAAATTACGATAATGACTTCATAGATCAAAAGCCAACTAGTGATTTGAAACCTATAGAGATTATCTAATTAACTTCTTGCTAAGCACCACTTCTAAGGAGTCACCAAGCACTAACTGATATGAATAGCATAAGAATGAACCCATTTCGCCATCGACGACAAATGTAAAAACGACAACAACAAGCATACAGAGAACTAAAATATTTTCAAACTTCCAATACCAACCTTTGATCATGCAATGAGAGTGAACTAATGAACAATCATAAGCATGATAAGCAACTAACAACCAAGCCTCGGGGAGGTGGGCCCACCGTCACCACAACAAAGACAGTGGAGCACAAGGACGAACAGAGGCTCGACTGGATTCGACGCCGGTGAAGGAGTGGCGGCGCGGTCGCGGCGACGCCAAAATGGGTCGCCGAGGATTACTGGCTAGGGGTGGTCGCGGGTTCGACGAGAAGACGGTGGCGCGCGCGACGCACGAGCGCGGCGTCGGCAGGGGTGACAAGGTGCGGGCCGCACCAGAGAGGTAGACAATGAAAATTAGCGCACAGATGGGCATCGCGTGAGTTACCGTGAACTCACCGAATGACGCGAGCTCAAAAGGTCGCCGAGATGGCCCGCGACGAGAACCGGCGCGCGATCAAGGGGTCACCGAGAAGGAGCAACTGAGCAAAAATAGGGAAAAGAGAGACGGAGATAGCTCGAGTGAGTGCACTAGATGGAAGTGAAGCGCGAGCAATTGCTCTAGGAACTAACTCACCGGAGTCGAGGACGAAGAACCCAACTTTCTACCAAGAAGAGGGACACCTAAATTCAACGTCCCCGCGAGTGAAACTCAAAATTAGCCGAGGGGAAAACATGATAGGACTGGAACACGATATGACGCGAAAAGGAGAAGATGAGCTTCATCGGTTGTGGTGCCGACACGCATGAGTGCACGCCGCGTGGAACCGTAGTTTGAGCACTACTATGATTTGAGCTCGGAAGGAGCAATGGGTGATAGGGATTGTCTAATGGTGTCTAAAGAAGAAAGAGGAGCTTTGGGTGAGCTAAGTAGGGGCGAGGGCGGAGGAAAACGAGCGGCGACGCCGCACCGAGGAGCTCAAGAACGGGCGATAAGGCCGTGAAAGGAATGGTGGGTGATAAATCTTTGCGCAGGCATGGCCTCTCGGCGGAAGATGCGCCGAGGCAATGCGCGCGCGAAACCGGAAAGCGGTGACGAACAATGAGGCGAGGTGGCGACCATGCGCGATGTCGCGCGTGACCAAAGACTCATGCGAAAGGTAGGTGACGACCGACAAGTGGGCCCGCCCGTCGATAAAGCAATGGCGGCGCGAACCAGAGACCGCACGGTGCGGTTAGGTGGTTTGACTCGATCAGAACGCGCCGACCGCTGGATCCGAGATGGACGGTCGAGATCTCAGATGCATTCGACCGGCCGATTGCATACGCGCACGTGGATCGCTCGATTTGCATGGGACGGTCACGGCCGATTGGACTCGCAGCGGTGCGATTAGTTGACGCGACCGAGTCCATTAGTGCGGTCTGACTCGAGCCCAAGTGGGGTTCGCCCGACAAACGTTGTTTCCGATTTGAATCGTAAAGACAGAGAAGGTTTGGGAAATTTTTAGGATAGCTCTGTGGCTCCAAAAATTTCGAAATTTTTATGGAAGCTAACTGAACAGAGGACAACATTGTGTAATTTTTTCCAGGAGTTTGTATGCTCTAGATTTTTCCCACTAAAATTCACAAGCTGCTGAACAGAAGTTTGACCAGATTTCAAACTAGGTTGACTTGGTCATTTGAAACAGCAAATAAAATCTAAAAATTGTGAAATAATTCAGGGAGGTAGATAGGATGATCAAGATGATAGGAAAAATAATTTCAGAGGATGATCACAAGTTTGAAAGCTAAGAATTTGCTGACAACAATTTCCATTCATAAGAATTCAATTCTAGAAATGGAAATTGATAGGGAAAATTTGGAAAACTTCCAAATGATTTGATGAGACAACAAAAGTTTTTATTTCTCCTCAAAATTTACATTTGAAATACAAACCTAAGTCGAGTGCACATAATGAACAATGGGTGGCGATGGGGTCCTTCGGCCGAGAGGAGAGACGACGATGGCGCTAAGGCTCCAGCGATTTAATCGAGGGCGCGGCTAGGGTTAAGGCGGCGCGCGCCACGGGTGCAGGCACAAGGGTCCTCGGGCCTTAAATAGCCCCGGAGGCGGTCCGCAATGAACACGACGCGGGCGCGGAAGATTCGGAGGAAGGGCGAGTCGCGCCGAAGACGACGACGATGTGGCGACGCGCCCACTGCCGACGGCGCTCGGCTCGCGCGCGCGCGCGCGCAACGCGCGTTGAGAAACAAACTCCGAAGATCTGACCGTTCGTCCAAGATCTAACGGTCCACGATCAGATGGACGATCGGAACCTCCGATTACATCTCGCGCATCCAGCCATCTATCCTTGATCGAACGGTGGAGGTGAGCGGGGCGTTCGGAAGGAAAGAGAGACGATGCGGAGAGACTGACATGAGGGGCCCGCATGTCAGTTGGAGGCGCGCGTGGCAGCTGGGCGCGCGCGATTAGGCTACGGCGAAGGAAAAATGGGTCGGGTTTAGGGAATTCGGCTCGAAGGGTTTTCTGAGATTTTAAATAGATTTTCTATTTTGTAAATTACCAGAAATTCAAATAAGCAATAGAAAATAGCAAATGAACTCAGAAAAATTCTAGAAAAATCTAGAAAATATATATGAGCACATAGAACCCAAATAAAATAGTTTTGGCTATTGTTCATGTTGGGATTATTCACATTAAATGTTTTTGATTGTAAAGTCCAATATTAAGCTTTTGAATTAAAATTCAAATAAATCCAAATGGTGACTTTTTCCCTACTAACTATTTAAAAGATTTTTAAAGCTCAGAAAATCGGGATGTTACAGTAGTCTGAGTCCATACTCGTAGCAGGCTGGAAGACCGCAATCATATCTTTCTACCCCGACAACAAGTGCTGACCCCATGCATTCATCCACTTCACCAGAGATCTTGAAGGAATCTTTTCAGTGACCACCAATGCAGTCATCTTCTCAACATCCATCTCTGATTTATCCCACTGGTCTACAGATCCGGCCATTTCATCTAAAAGATTTAGCATGGATTTGAAGGGGTTGGGAAGAAAGATTATGGACTTAACTGGCGGCCGAGAAGACAAGAGCTCAAAGGAGATGAAGTAATAGGGGAAAGTAAAAAACCCTATCTTACCTCCAACGACTATTTATAACCGCAAGCTTGAAGTAAAATTGTGGGGGAGCCCAATACTTGGAACTCCTTCGGGAACCGCTCCCAACGGACAGAATCCTAGGAGACTGTTCACATTTTTTTTCCCCGCCCGCTCAGTAAAAAAGATATTATTTTTATAACTCAAATAAAAATACCTTCCTTGATCAAGTCAACTTCTGGTCAAAAGAAATACTCGTCAGGTAAGTTTTACTCCCGACTACAATTCTACGAACACTTCTCAAGAAGTCATTTTCACTTGAAGTTGGGGCGGGGGGGGGCTCGATGATGAGGATTCAATAATCCCCAATTGATGAAACTAATTATCTATAATATTGATTATGGATAATGGTATTCTAAATAGCCCTCGAATATACCCCTGGTCACTGATACCTGCAACGACCAGATTAGGTTATGAATATCCTATGGTTATAAGGTCTATTACGACCAGGTCGATTTACGAGCACCCTATGGTCGATAATCCCACAGACTTCTGGACCTTATTGACTAAGGATCGTGTACACTACGCTCGACTATGTGTAGTAGTTAATACATGTGCCCATTATCTCTGATATAACTGTACGTACTTCTCTGTCTCTAGCAATGACCGCTTGGTGAACATGCAGGAGGATGTCTCACTGACAACAACTGTCATCCATATGCATAATTAAGCAATCGTCAAGGTGCCTCCTAACAACATAACATTTGCCACCCTTTCAAACACTTTATAAGGGGTGGTGCTGGTAGACAGAGGAAGAAGCCTGAAAGGATGATAAACTAGAGCAGCTATTAAAATTAGTTCGGTAGCTTGTTATACTCTGTAATCTTATTTAATACAAGAACATAGGAGTAGGGTTGTTATTTTCCTCGAACTGCCTAAACCTGTCTAAAAATGTATCTGTCTCTTCTTGCATAATCTTAAGAGCAGTGTCCCTAGCATTTATTTCGTAAGGTCGATAATAATTCGTCAACATATACAATTTAATAAATTCATCTTCCCATTTTAAAAAGTTTTACATGTGCGGTTCATGTATCATGCATGAAGAATTATTCAATAAAGTCTACATAAAAATTAGGTCCTACTTCCAATATATGTCATTTAAGTTTGTTTTTCTAACTTATTCACTAAAGTCCTTGAACTTCGATATAATATTCATTTTATTTCTCACAACAATTTATGTAATTGTACATTCCAATGTATTATTACATTGGAATGTTTTTTAGCTTTCTTAATATTGGAAGTGATTGCACAAATGTTCCTCTGTTCTAAGGGGGAATTAGTAAGGAAAAATTGAGGATTTGCCACTGCTAAGACACCCCAAACTAAGTCACAAATAGTTGAGTTTTGCATGTATGGGTGCATTCCAATATTTGTGAAAAGTCTATTTTGCTCTCCTACTTGGCGGTCAGACCAGACGTATGCCGCACCCAGTGGTCGAGCCTAACCCCACCTGATCCAGGCTTAGGCCAAGAAGTGAGCGTGGAGTAGGGGAAGAAGAAGAAGAAGCCCTGGTGGCTAGAGTCAGCGCTGGGGATGGTGGGTCAGCTGCTCTCTACCGTACTTGCTGCAACTCATAGTACTACATAAGTAGAGCTTGTAAGCAGCAGGTGTACATGCCATGGTTGCTTGCAGCAATTGTAGTCGTCAACTCCTCGTCCATGCACAAGACGTGAGAATCTGGGACAATGAGACCTAGGTTCACAATTTCGATGGAGAAATTTCAAAAATTTCGTTACCCTCTTAAATAAATATGATTCGTTAAAAAAATCAAAAAATTTGTATTTGGACAAATTAAGTCCTAAATTTGGCATCATTTGAATTTGGACAAAGTTTTTTAGTCAAATTTCATCCAAATATCGGTCAAATTTCATCCAAATATCAAGTGTCTGTTTGAAAAATCACTAAAATTACAACTGAAATTCCAAAATTTTGGTAATTTCATTTTACCTCCGAAATAAATTTCATCAGACCAAGGTGTGGCTAAAGCTATTCACGCACAGTGTCCTCCTCCAAAGCCCTCAACCAATGTGAGCCGTCGCCACCTCCGTTGTCATCCATAGTCACCATACATCGCCACAACGTTCTGCTGCCAGGACAAATCCTATAAATTCAAGACACTCACCACTCCTTATCCCAAATCGCCATGTCCCCAAGCTTCCCCATGCCCAGTTGAGCCAAAGCCCCCATTCCTCCTGTTGGATTGTTGCAGAGTTGCGTCGGCATCAAGTGACCCTATCGCGGCCCGCTATCCTCGCCGTCACGCACGGTAGCATGCCATCTCACAGCGTCGAAGCCCAAGCCGAGTGCACCAGTAGCATTGTCGTAACCCACTAAAGCTATGAAAGGTGTCACCCTCGCCGGAAGACAGCTGGACCATTGTCTCCATTGTCGACCTCCGCCCTGGGCTCCTGTTCACCATCTCTAACCTACACAATACACAAAGCGAGATTTTTTTGAAATAATATATTTGTTTTTACAAAACTAGGTAGTCACCTCCAAAAATTACAAAAATAGGTACCTATCTCCAGTTCATCTGGCGATAGGCTCCTATCGCCAGTTGAACTAGCGACAGGAACCCTGAACAGTGCGAGCAGCTCCTGTCGCTAGTTTAACTAGCGGTAGGAATCTAGGAATTTTTAAATATAGTAAATAACTCAAAAAATTAAGAATTTTTTGTGGAGCTTCCCAATACAATGTTCTTGCTTGTATAATTGTTTCATAATTTTATCCCTTTTGAATTTCTCTCCAAAATTTATTTAAGTATACCATTTGTATGAATTTGTAAATATAAAAAATGAGGTCCAAAAAATTATGAAATGTTTTGTGAACGCTTCTTACATAGTGTAATTGTTTGTGTAGTTTTTACAGAATTTTATATAATCTCAAATTGTCTAAAAAAATTCTTAATTTAGGTTTTTGATACAGTGTACTTGATTGTGTGAGCCGTTAATTTTAAAGATAATTTCAGAACATACAAAATTCTAGAAACATTACACAAATAATTACACCATGTAAGGAGCGCTCACAATACATTTCATAATTTTTAACCTCATTGGGTATATTTATAAATTTCGACAAATGGTATACTTAAATAAATTTTAGAAACAAATTCAAAAGGGATAAAATTATGAAACAAATTACACAAGAATGAACAATGTATCAGGAAGCTCCACAAAAAAATTCATAATTTATTGAGTTTATTTACTATATTTAAAAATTCCTAGATTCCTGTCACCAGTTGAACTGGCGATAGGAGCCCTTTTCCTGTCGCCGGTTCAACTGGCGATAGGAGCTTGTTGCCATATGAATTGGAGACAGGGACCTATTTTTGTAATTTTTTGGGGCGACTACCTAGTTTTGTAAAAAAATTAAAAATATATTATTTCAAAAAAATCCACAAAGCAGTATCCGAGCCAGTCGAGGAGGAAGACGAGGTACCTGGATCTAGATGGGGTTGGGTTCAAGCCGGGTGGGTGGCGGCGTATGGTCTGGCTTGACCGAGCCAATTCGGAAGGGCAAAATAGACTTTTTATATTAGATTTAGAGCAGAAAAAAAATCATAAATACTAGAATACATCTGTAGTGGCAAAACTCAGCTATCTGTGACTTGGTAGTGACAATTTATGAAGATTAAACTTAAAAGTGGTAAATATTAAACGGGAGGTCTTAGCAGTCACTACTACAGAAAAAGTCTTTATAGACGGTTCAAAAACATCATCAGAGACGGTTTCGTGAGTCGTCTGAGTTTATTGATTAGTAATGACATGAGGTCATCACAGACGGTTTTCGAACCGTCCACTACTATAAGAATACCCATATGCCAATGGATAGCTAGCAACGGAACTAACAGCAGTTGCAAAGTAGGTTGCGGAATGAGTTAGGATTCTTAATCTTCTTATCTTCTTAACTCCTAAATATTGGAGTTTACCCCGCGCATCGCCCAATCGTCCCACCCCACGCCAAACCGCCGCCCCTCCCAATTCCCATCACCCCAATCATCTCGCCCCCACACCAAACCACCGGCCATGCCAAACCGCCGCCCCTCACATCACCCCGCGCCTCCCTCGCCCCTCGCCCGCCTCCCCAACCCCGGCGCCTCCTCCATCCATGCCTCCCTCGCCCCTCACCCGCTGTCGCGACGCCCTCGCCTCCGCGCCCGGCCCTCCCTCCCTTTCGCGCTGGGCCGCCCTCGTCCGCCGTGACCCCCTTGCCCTCGCCGCCTCCTCGCACCCCGAGATCCCTTGCCGTCCTCCTTTGTGCCCGGATGCACCCCGAAGCCCCACCAGCCCACCATCACCTTCGCCAAGAGCAGCGGTTCCCTCCTTGAATCCTCGAACGAGGAGGAGGAAGAAGGCGGCGACGAGGCCCTACCCCACACTGCCATCGCCCGATCAAGCGGCTCCCTCTCCCCGGCGCACTTTGAATCGGCGCACCACCAAAGCGAAGTTCCGGGGCTGCTACAGATGTGGGAAGGGAGGTGGCTTCTGGGGCCGCTATCACTACTCAGTTGAAACCCTTGAGGCCGAGGCCGAGGCAGCTGCGCTTCCTCTTGGGCCGGCGACGGCGGTGACGACGACGTTTGACTCCGATTTCTCAGTGGGTGGATTGGCCAGCGGTGGCTCTCATGCCGGTTCCTCGATGGCTCGATGAGTGGATAGATAGCTGGCGGTGGTTCTTGCACCGACTCTTCGGCAGGTGGATCGATTGGCGTTGGGTCTTGCACAGGCTCCTCAGGGGCTCGGCGGGTGGATCAACGTCCAGCGTCGCCTACTCTCCCTCCTCCACCGACGGCCGGTGCCCCCTCACCATCCTCGCCTCGCCCCACCACTCTTCCAAGGGAGCCCCACATGGCACAGGTGAGCGCAAGCGTTGATCCTTTACTTCTCTGTTCTTGGTTTCTTAGCTGTGTTGTTGAACCATAATTCATGAGAGATGATTAGAGAAAAGTTGTATTGTTGAGTGGTCCCATGAGTTGTGTATTTGAGAAGAGAAATTAGAGAAAATTCAGAGAGATACTAGGATTCAGGATAGATAATTTTCTAGTTATGTACTGCAAAATTTTATATTGCTCTTGGTTCACAGTTTACAAGATCAGCAAAAGAAAAACATGTAATTGGGAAATTGGTTAATGGAATAGAGGTAATTGATCTCAGTTTGCACTAAATATGATCCATGTTTTTTGAAAAGAAACACAAATGTGATCCATGTGATGTGATAAACAATTATATATGACCCTGTTGATTTCTGTGGTATCGATGATGGGTTGATGGTATTCTTTGTGAATATTTTTCAAACTAAATGCAATCAATCATCCAATCCTCTATCAAATAGTTATAAATCTAGACATTCACAACCTATAAATTAAACATACAATTTATAGACTGAAATTGCTTAGTAATAAGTACATAGAACATGCTCGGCAACTGAGAGGTTATGTAGCCCTTTGTTGTATGTCTTTTGTTCTGGTTTCCTGTCTGTAGTCTCTATCGATTAGCATTAGATTTGGTCCTACACTCATACCCATTCTTGGATTGGACTGTGGAGACACATGAGAGCCTGATGTGGTGGAAGAAATATTTGAGGACGACTCAGCATTGTTATTTCAAAGGTATTATGTTAACCAGCTTTCCATGCCTTCTTTTCATTTGGGTTAGAGACTAGAGAGATAGGAGTCCCCTGGACTGATGTAATCCCCATTGCAATTGCTTGGTGGTTGGTGCCAAACATATGATTTGCTCGTATCAAATGTAATCCCCATTGCAATCCATTCCTCGTTGTTCTTCTATTCAGATAGATAGGCATTGATGTGGATTGATTTAGTTCATCATTGCAATCCAATCTTCTGAAATCTTGGAGGGTCGTCTTTACACCTCTGAAATCTTGGAAATCTTGGATTAAACAATTGTATGATCTTGCTGTTTCTGTGCTTGACTCAATAGAACAAATGCAAATAGTTTATATTGGTGTTGATGTTGGGGAAGGGGAATTAGATTACAACCTTGTAATCTGAAGCATGGTGTTCTCAAACTGAACTAAATGTTGTTGTCTAAGGCTCCTCCAATCTTCATTATTCAACCTTTATTCGTGAATCGCCAATTGCTTTTACCTGACCGTACGGAAATCTTTGCACATATATGACCACCTTCATGTTTTATTACCATGCAGTCTTAGCGTTGAGCAGATTATCATCGGGCAGAGTGTAGGTGCAAAACACATATGTCAGTGATGGTTAGATTCGAAATGAGAACTGGCATGCCCATGATGCATTCATTCGTTCATTCTTTATTGGTGCGGATTATGTACCTTCAAAACCCCGATGAGCGTTCTACGTTGTTCTGCTTTAGCATGCCACTATAGTAATTTGTAGTTTCTTTTTTCTGAAACAAACAATTTGTAGTTTCAGCATTGACAAATGGCACCAAAATTTTGATTGTGTTTTCTGTGAGGTGCTAGGTTCCTCTTATGATGATTTTTCCAAGCCTCTCTTTTGTCCCACTAATGGATATAAAGGATGATATTACAGTCCATGCTGTTATGCTCACTTTGCATGTGTTTTTCTCTGAACTCAAAAGCTCAACCAGTAACACTTAATTCCAAAAACTTTGGTTCCCTCGTACCTGAAGACGGTGTGGTTCATGGTGGCATCGCTGTTTGTGCGTCAGCGTCGGTGTTGGTGGCCGCCGGCGATGTGGCTGTGGTGCTCTAGCTCGAGGTGCGGCTCGGGTGCCTCCGCTGCCACAGCCTGCGCGGTCACCTCGAGTGGTACAACTTCTGGAGCTCGCTCGTGGACATACCGCTCGTCTCCATCGTTCGATCCCTTGTCATCACCTGTAAGGAGCGACTAGCCCCTCATTGTTGTTTTAATGCATGCAAGTGTCAAAGATCTTGGGGAATCTGTTCGTTTGAGTTGGATTTCTTTATTATTATTATTATTATTATTATTATTATTATTATTATTTTCTTCTTACATTTTTTTGCTTGGATGATGCAGTGCTTGGTTAATATTTTTAGTGTATTTTGGGACATGGGGACTTTGCTTAATTTTTTTTTTTGCCTTTGTCTATGAGGATTTGGTGATCTGAAAGCTACAGTCTTGTTACGTCTGTGCTTGTCTTCTTTTGCTTGGACGAAATGGCAAAACTTTTGGTGAAAAATCTACCAAAATTGGAATAGCCTAGCTTCATGTTGTACGACTAATCGAGTTAAACATGTTCCCCGGTACACAGAGAGTATATGGTGATTGTCCCGGTCAATAATTTAGTATGGTTGAGCAGCAAAATAATACAATGGTAGTGTATGGAAATAGTATTATTTTCCAACTAAGGTTTAAGAGAGTATTTATTTCTTATCTTTCACTGCAGAGCAAGCAAAATGATTTCCAAGATGACGATTTGCAGCCACCAAGCAAACACTCCTCTTCAGACAAGGTTTGCTCATTTGTATAATGTTTGGAACTCACTATGGTTGAGTAGGAATACATTATGTTGGTACTGTTTGCAATTATTGATGTTTAATTACTATTAGTTGTGCCAATCTTCTGACTTGTCTTTCATTATAAAACAAAAAAACTTTGGTCTAGAATGACAATGTGCAACATGGAAAGAAAAATTATGCTGCATACAAGGTTAGTTCACTTCTCTACTATTTGGAATTGATGAACATGGTCGAGCATCAAAATAATATAATACACTGCTCTTTTTAGTTTTGTTACTTTAATGTTTTGATTTTGTTTCTTCCTAATGATGCATTAATGGACTCAAATTTTTCATTGTAGGTTGATAAGATAAATGGACAATGCTATGACTGATATGTTGAATGAAGGTGGAGAATGGTGACATAGGCAGATGATTTTCATTACTTTTAGATTTCATTCGTTAGGAAATGATGTTCAAGCAAAATATTTATATCATGTCTTATGTGGATGGTTCTCTGTGTAATACAACAATTTATTTTTAATATATGAGTGTTCTTTTTTACCATGCTACAACCGATAATTATTATTTTTACTTTAACTTTTACACACTTATAATCATTGCAGCAACCTAATTATATCCGTTGCCAAAATAGCAAAAGTTATCCGTGTATGGTAAGTACCAACACTTCTATGCGTTGTGACAATATAATTATATCCATTGTTAAAATAGTAAAAGTCATTCATGCATGGTAAGTACCAACACATACAAGTGTCGTTACAACCAGACTATATCTGTTGAGAAGTAGCAACGCCTTTTCATATCTATTACCAACACTTGTTTTTCTGTTGTAATAGACCCTCGCAACGGCCTTAATGGCAACACATATTAAATGCGTTGGTATAGACCGTAGCAACACTTATTTGGATTTTTACCAACGCATATATGCGTTGGTAAAGTGGTGTTCATCTTGTAGTGGTCTGTGATGCAGACTATCATAGATGGTTATTAACTCAGAACCGTTAGTGATAGTTGACTATCACAGACGGCGTGTAGCTGAAACCGTATGTGATCACTTTTCTCTATAGACAGTTTGTAGCTGAAACCGTCTGTGATGACTTTTCTCTATAGAGGTTTGTAGCTGAAACCGTTTGTGATGACTTTTCTCTATAAAGTCTCCAAGCAGTGGCTGCTTATGCCTTTAAAACTAGCATCATATATATATATATATATATATATATATATATATGAAGCTTTTTCCTACTCCTGGTGTAGTTACTCCTATTTTGTATCTCACAACGAGGGAGTATCTTGCAAACGAGAGTATGTATGTGTAGTATACGAGAATATAAGACCACCTAGGTGGTATTCACACCTTTTCAGGGGTGGTATGTACAATTTTTTAGATATACTCCTTTTTATGTGCGAATATGAAGGTATTTAAAAAATATGCTAAAACCTATAGACTCTTTTGCAATTTTTCGTGTGATTCACATTGGAGTATCTTATAATTAGTATATGAGTATACCCAAAATGATAAAGGAGTATGTCAAGTTCTTTTAGGTGGTATATCAAAAGGGAGTAACTACACAGGAGTAGAAAGTATTTTTCATATATATATATATATATATATATATATATATATATATATATATATATATATTTATATATTTAGTAATCCCTTAGCCACATTCGGGGGGGTCGTCCACACAGCATGAGGAGGATGAGACAGCAGCCACGACAACTTCATCGAGCCCATGCAAGTTTAAGAAGTATGGCTGCCAGGAGAGCGTTAGAATATCCAATTATCTGGATATCGTCGATAGGTAATTGGATGTCGCTATGTTCAGAAAGTGACGTGGACGCGCAGGTACTTCGACTAGGAAGTAGCTTCAAGTTCTACGGTGACTTGACATCAAGGAATGGTTGGTTGCTGATACATAAAGCCACTTCCCAGTTGGAGTACCTGCGCGTCCACGTCACTTTCTGAACATAGCGACGTCCAATTACCTATCGACGACATCCAGGTAATTGGATGTCCTGACGCTCTTATGGCAGCCATGCTTCTCAAACTTCATGGGCTCAATGAAGTTGCTCGTGGCTGCTGTCTCATCCTCCTCATGCTGCGTAGACGACCCCCCTCCGAAAGTGGCCGAGGGACTACTTAACAATATATATATATATATATATATATATATGATGCTGGTTTTAAAGGCACAAGCAGCCACTACTTAGAGATTTTATAGAAAAGAGATCAAGAATATAATGGTTGGATGTACCTAGCAAAGGTGAAATGAATGGCAAGAGGCTAGTTGATTACACAGACAATGCTAATATATTAGCAAATCAACCAAATTTAACTTATTACACAGGAACAAAATCTATCAAGATACTATCAACTGTGATGTAGGACAATAAGTATATCAGAATGTATAAATTATATGCTCGAAACAATACATAATAGTAGGTAATCTAACAGATCAAGGCACAATCTATACACAATATCACATCCAATTGTATTTGTGACATCAATTCATCATAGAGCAATTCAGGAGCCCACAAAATATCACTTTGAGTGGGCTCAAGGGCTCATGCCACACTAGCAGTATCATCCATATCATCACCACCAACACCATCACAGAGCAAAAGGGAGGGAACGGATAGAGAATAAAGAGTAGTAGTTTACCTCAGTGCGATGTGGCAACGGCGGCAAACACCACCACCAGCACAACTGACATCCATGTCCCCACTATGCATAAATCAACCAAACATCAGAACACCACTGCTGAATGCTCAAGCATAAAAATCATACCGTAGGAGAGGCAAGCGAGCGGTGCCGGCCGGCAGCCAAGCAAGGGACGAGCCACCGGCGCATGGGTGAGCCCCATGCACAAACCTCAGCCAAAGCAAGCAAGGGACGAGCCATCGGCACACGGGTGAGCCCCATGTGAAAACATCAACCAAGGCAAGCAACCCCACCAAGGGAGAGAGGCAGATCTAGGCCGAGGGGAGGTAGCCAAGGGAGGTCGGTGGAGAGGTAGCTGGGAGAGTGCCTGTACCGACAGTGATAGGGTCGGGGAGGAGGCTTCGGGCGGCAGCGACGGGGTCGGGGGCGAGGGGAACGGGCGAGAGTAAGGGCGCAAACCCTACTAAGACTCGGGGGACGGACAAGAGTATAAGGGCGCAAACCCTAGCAAGGCTCCTACTAATAACGAGTGATAACTTACCACTGACGGTTCCATAAAAGAACCGTCGTGATATGGTCTAATATCACAGACGGTTCTATTATGGAACCGTCAGTGATAAGTATCACAGACGGTGATATTTTTTTGTCTATTTTAGAAAGAGACAATCTAGGCCATAGAATGTTAATCTAACGGTGAAAAAATGTGACTGATGGCTATATATGCTAAAACTGCTAATTTTATAGCAAGTAGTCCAATCTTCATCGGACGGTCTGTAACATCCCAATTTTGGGCTTGTGTTTCAAATGTAAGAAAATCAGTAGAAATTAAAACTTTTTCTTACATCATGTATTTCTGTGGTGCCAAGAAATTCTTGTACAAGGAAGTGTGGAAATACATTGTCACAAGTCTTGTTGATCCAAATCTTGCTATTCCAAAACAATCTTGTCAAATCTTATGATCACCCTCCAAAATATTTTTCCTAAGTCTCTGTGATGGTAAGTGACCCTCTGAAAAATTTCACAATTTTTAGAAATTGTTTGAATATTTTAGAGGCGATCAAACCTGTTTGACTCTCACCAAATATTAAAGCAGAGCCTTGTAGAATTTTTGGAAATTTATTCACAGCATAAAACCTCTGAAAATTTTACACAAGGTTAATATCTGAGTTAGCAAACTTCTGTAAAATTTTCATAATTTCTGGAGTTATTTTGCTACCTCAAATAAATCTTTCAAAGTCTCTCGTTCTTTTTCAAAGTCAAACTTGGTTTTATTGTTACTTGGGTTCGAGTCGACTCGGGCTCGAGTCAATCGATTTGATCGAATCAACTAATCGCACCGAGCCTCCCTTTAAAACGCGCGCATTCTCAACCGTTAGATCTAAATCGCACGGCCCGCGTATGTATCGCTTTCGGACCTTCCCGTTGCAAGATTGATTGTCAACCGTTAGATCGCAATCCAACCGCCGAGATTTCCGAACCCTTCGGACCCTCGGTTGCGATTTTGAATCGAGCCGTTGGATTAAAA
This sequence comes from Ampelocalamus luodianensis, assembly GCA_036346255.1. Taxonomy (NCBI): domain Eukaryota; kingdom Viridiplantae; phylum Streptophyta; class Magnoliopsida; order Poales; family Poaceae; genus Ampelocalamus; species Ampelocalamus luodianensis. The sequence goes on along the minus strand of CM070626.1, from coordinate 29,831,178 downwards.
TCCAACGCCGCGCGTTCTTCGTTGTAATTTGAGTTTGCAACGTGGAGCCATCTCGAGCCATCCATTTCTAATCTGAAGGCTCGCAATCTTCCCGTTGTGTTATAAACACGGTAGGCGTGGCACTATCTCACGTTCGCGTTTCATCCAACTACCGTGAATCGCCCGAGCTTTTGCGCTGGTCATCTTCAACCTCCGCCCGGCGAAAACAGTGCAAGGCATGGTGAGGTCATTTCTTGCTCCCTAAAGCCACCCTAGCCGACGTGTAGGAGTATGGGAGGTACACCGAGCTAGGCCATGCCCTAATGCACGTCTTCACCTCTTTTCCTTGTCTGGTAGTAAGTGGTGCTTTGTGTTTTGCCGCTTGAGAGAGGAGGGGTGCAAACCCTAACACTTTCGTGGCTTTATAAGCACCCTCATTGCTTCCTAGTATCTCTTTAGACCACCACCAAGCTTCACTCACAGCATTGGAGCTTAATACCTCAAAAATGGCAAATCGCCATTGTTGACCCGTGGAGCTCCATTGATGTTCTTGGTGTTCCAGTGGTCCTCCTTCATGTTTCTTTGCCCTAACCTTGTTCATTTACTTCCTTGAACATTTCCCTCACTTAATTTTGGATTTGATTCTCGTGAATTGTCCAATTTGGGGTTTGTTCAAATTCGGCGAAATTGGTCATCTTCTTCCTCATTTCGGTGAGTGCTCCATTTTCCAAATCTTTGCTCTTATAGCTTCGTGGATCATAATGAAGCTATTTTGATACTTTGTATCACTCATTTGGCTCGGTGTCAATTTCGAACCTTCTTCTTCAAGTCCGGCGAGCTTTCACCTTGATCAAGCATCTCCGGCCATCTTTGAAGCTTCTAGTCGCTAAGGTAGCTTCTTATTAGTCCTTAGAAGCTCTGGCACCCGCTTCCTTGGACCGCAATGAGCTTTCGCTATTTTCATGTTCAGCATAAAGCTCCGTTTTCATTTTCCGGCTAGCCGCGTTCGATCCTCGCCCGTGGCGAGAATGCTACCGTTAGACTCGTTGTGCTATTGCGATTCCATTTTGGTGCTTGGTGGCGCCGCCATGCTAGTGTCGGCGTGTTAGCCGTCAAAGACACTCGGGTTTTGCAAACACAAAGACTCCGTTTTGTCATTTGTTTAGGCACATTAATGGTGATCATTAGTTATTAATTGTGTCTTAATCATTATTCTTGAGCCAGCGACTTGTGGGCCCGAGGGATTAAAATCAAATCTCAGATCATTAGAGTCCATTTAATGTCAATCATTAGAATCATTAATTTGGTCTTAACCGCTACCGCTTAGTCACGACTTGTGGGCCCGGTGCTGTGCGCGTGGGTTAAATCGTTGCGGTGCGTGACTCGTAGTCACCGACATGCGTGCCCACGTGTCAAGATCCCTTTGAACTTCAATCGATAGTCACCGCCGATCCCTTGATCAACGGCCTAGATCTTGTATGCATTCGACCATCCGTTCCCCTCATCCTGGACCGCCCATCTCGTGATCTCGGTGAGAGATCATGAGTGCAATCGGACCTTCCGTTAGATATGGATTCGAGCCGCTCATCCTTAGATCTGCGGTGGAGTTCACCGAGGCAACCGTGATCGTCCGCTGCATACACTCGTGTGAGCCGCTGGATCTTGATCCAACGGTGGGCTTAGTGACTTGCGCGCGTCGCTATTTCTCGCGGCGTGAGCCGAGGATTTTCGATCAAGGGTGGAGAATGGTCCACGTCATTTTCTCATTATTAGGGTTGTTCAGTATTTGGTAAGTAATTGTTTAACAAATCAAAATGATGTAAAACTTTAGAAACTCATAACTAATTCATTTTAGCGCTTTTGGTTAATTCCAACTGTAATAAATTATGTTATCACTTTAGTTTATTATAAAATGGATTTGAGCATGTTCTCAGTGAGTAAAAATTGCATAACTAGGAATAACTTGATTTCGTCATTTTGAATATTCCAAAATGAATAAAACTTTAGAAAATGCATATCTTGCTCTGTGTATGTCCAAAATGAATAATTCCAACTTTGATAAATTTGTTATTAACCCAATGTTAATATAAAAATGATGGTAGGTCCAAGATTGTAGCAGAAGACCTTGGTTAATGATTTAGTACCTATTTTCAGATTTAGAAAATTCAGGAGACTTATAAAATGCACCAGTAATTCTCTGTAAATGCAAAATATATATGATAAATTCTAGAGAACCCTCTGTTGGTATACTTCTTTGTAAAATTAGCTTTGAACATATTTATGCTCTGGAAAGTGCATTATGCCAATTTTGCATCTTAGAAAATCATAACTAAATCACTTTAACTCCAAATGACCTGAAATTTTATATGGGTTATTTCAATACCAGTAGGTAGCTACCATAAAAATTTCAGCTTCAAAATCTTTCTAGAAAATATTTTTGCTACAGTGTTAATTATGGTAGAAATTGTATGTTTAGGCAATATCTTTTGCACCACAAATCCAAATTAGGTTTTTCCAGTTTCTATGTCTAGGTATATTCGTATTCTACCTTATGTGTAAATTTAAGTCGCATTTGGTTAAGTTTTGCTTGCTCTTTTGTTTATTTGTGGTTCGTCTTATTGGTTGTTCTTGGTTCTTTTGACTTTCGCTTAGGATTCGACATTTGCGGTAATCCCGAGAACGATCCTCCGCAACCAATTGAGCAGTGACAAGAAGGCAAGCAGTTTGATCATGTTAATCCCAGTATTTTAAGTATTTATGTTGATTACAAATTCTATGTATGCATAGCTACTTTGTTTTAATAGTTGGCCTAGTAGATGCATTTCCTTAGCAAATGATTATCCTCTACTACCATGAGCCTAGGTTACTTGCTGTGATTTAGAGTTCGTGGATGGGCTCTTGTCACTTAGTAGTTGCGAATTAATTGCTTAGCCATGCTTAGCTTCGGTAGAAATGGGCGGTTATCGACTTGTCGATAACCTTGATCACACAAAACTTATTATGATTTATGATTTCCACCTTGTGCCATGTCTACTTGTGAAAACTAAAACTAAAGGCAAAATGATTTAGACTTGGGCACAATGGTATGTTGGTGTGATTCTCGGGTGTGACTGGATTGGTGCCTAAGTCACCAAGGACCGAACATCTTGTTACACTAAACCAAGCATTTTAGCGTGCTAACCACACTAGAGGGTATGGGACCTCTCTTGACTTAGTACTTTGGCGTGTATTGGCTCCGGGTCGCAGGAGGTCGCGGGAGGGATGGTGTTGGGAGATTGTAGTGTCCGAAAGACTTCACCGGGATGGGATTTGTTGTCTTTCGCTTGCAATGTAAGCGTATGGTGTTTCTACCCATACGAGCTGCTCGTAGTTCATACACAATATTGGAAAGCGCCTCAGTAGGACTTAGCCGTGCGGCATACCTACGGAAGTGTGCTTTTGGCTTAAAGCGATGCAGAGTGTGGGTACATTGGTACACCCTGCAGGTTAAAACTATTCGAATAGCCTCGTCCTAGGTTATGGACACGCTTGGGGAGGTCTTTCAAGAGTTAGACTACAACCTTTTAAATTAAAACTTGATGGGTGGTACGAATCGGGATTCGTGCTATGTTGTGGTGGCTATTGGGATAGTCACTTGTGTGGTTACTTGTATGTATCTTTATTATTGTTATTTCAACATTAAAAACAGATTTGCAAACTTGCTTTTAAATGTATTACATTATTGCAAATAAAGTTGGCTTCATGCAAATGAGACATACAACCTCCACCTAAACAAGCTTGCATGTAGTTATGAATAGGTCCGCTATTCCACACGTCGATCTTGCGGGTACAAAGACAATCTTTGTGCTCGGATGCTATGCTTAATTGTTTTGATGCAGAGGAAGGAGGTGAGCTCGAAGGGCCTCACTTTTGTGAGCTGTGTTGTGGTAGCTTATGAGCGACTAGCTTAGCGGCCGGTCGGTTGCCTTGTGGGTGTATGGCTAACCAGGTCGACTTTTGTTCTAGCCATCTTATGGCACTTTTGCTTCACTGTCATTCTTGTATATTGTTATATTTGGCGGTCGGCTCTCTTTTGTAATAACTTTACTTTATGTATGTCGTTGTTGACTTAGCGTTGTATGTTGTATGGAAGTGATGTGTAATTTTGTGATGATGTGCATATGTTGCAGTGCTGGGAAACATATGCCCATCGAGGCTTAGAATGTTTAATTAGTAATGCTAGAACCATTTGGAGGTTAAGTGTTACTAGTTAAATATTCGGTCCTCACAAAGTTGGTATCGAGCCATACTGACCGTAGAAACCCCTAGCTTGGTCGCCTCTAGGATACTTTGAAAACTTACTTTCAAATAGTTTACGAAAACTTAAGTAAGTTCTCCAGATTTTACTCCTTACCTATCTTAGCTTGCTCATCTCACCTTACTCTCACTTAAGTTTTGAAAAAGTTGTTCCTCTCTTCCTTTCAAAAATCAGCCTTTATCGATTAACTTGGCTTTGGGAGAAACATGAGAGCTTGGAGGAAGGAATTTGGACAGCTAGCTAGTGGTGAGTAAATAAGGTAGGAAATGAGAGGATAATTCGACTAAAACTTGTGGGAATAAAAGGGTAAGAAGTGATATGAGATTAGCTAATGCCTATACTATATTAGGTGGTTATACCTTGATTTCTGGACTGTTTTGAGTTAGAATTTGGTGCTGAAATTTTGGGTCTTCTCAAATGATTACTCGTTTTCCATACGAGTTAGTCATAACAGGAAGGTGGTTGTTATCTTTATGACCCTGCTGCGATTTTATGTTGATACTTGAGCCTTTAAAGAGTGTTTTGTTAAGAGGTTAGTAGTTTTCTTTGTCTCCTGTTCCGGAGTTGTGTTTTAACCTGTTTTTGTGGAACAGGATGACAAGAACCACTCGCAATGATCGGTAGGTGGTTCGATGAGGAGCCCCTCCTCCGACCATGGCTGAGGTTCTGGCTCAGATCGAGCGGAATCGCATGGACCAGACCCGTATCTTGGAGGTCATTGCGAGGAACACCTCCGCTCCCGCTGCTGCTTCAGGATCTGGAGGTGGTGGCCACCAGTCTCGTGGTGGGCTTGCGGAGTTTCTCCGCACCACGACCACCCACTTTCTCTCGATCGGAGGATCCACTGACGCGGATGATTGGTCGCGTCTTGTTGAAAGCTCAATATCGCTCGATGCCGGAGCGAGGCGGGCACTCTTTGCATCCCATCGCCGAGGTGCGGCACTATCTTGGTGGGAGAACTTTCTCGCCATGCGCCCGCAGCCACGTTGTCTCGTGGGATGAGTTTCGACCGCCTTTCGTCGGGCCCACATACCGATGGCCTGATGAAGCTCAAGAAGAAGGAGTTTCTTGCGCTTAGCGGGCGCAAGTGCGTCTCGGAGTATCTTTACGAGTTCAACCACTTGGCTCGTTATGCTCGGAGAGGTGGCCTCTGATGAGGCTAAACAGGAGAAGTTCATGGATGGGTTGTCCGAGGAGCTGCAGGACAAGCTATCTATAGTGGACTTTGCTGACTTCCAGGCCTTGGTTGACAAGGCCATCGTCGCCGAGCACAAGGCGAAGGCGCTGGGTGAGTCATGCAAGCGCAAGTGGGAGGCACATCGTGCCTGCACAGTGGCCTCACTCGCCCCGTGTTGGGGCCCCACCAGGGCTCGTGCTTTGGCTTCACCACCGCCAAGGCCGTCGGCACGAGTTGCTCGTCCCCGCAGCCGTGTTTTGACCACGTGCACTGCGACTCAAAGCGAGTTGCGCCCGCAACCAGTGCCGATGTTACCGCCGCTGCAACAAGAAGGGCCATTATGCTAGCAGTTGCCCTCGAGGTGCGAGCGGCCCTCGTCCTAATGGAGGACGGGAATGGTCACACACGACCGTAAGGTGATCCAGAGACCTGTGGTGTCGGGAGTGGTCGAGTCAACCACATCTCGGCCGAGGAGGCACGGAGGCGCCCGACGTTGTGTTGGGTACTCCTTGTTAATTTATATCCTGCTACGCTTTATTTGACTCTGGAGCCTCGCATTCTTTTATTTCGAGGTCTTTTCTTTGTTGATTGTGGGCTTCTTTGTGTTCCTCTGGGGATTCCATTCTTGATTCGCTCTCCGGTTCGGAATTGAGAGCCGACCAAGTATGCTTGGGATGTTCCTATCCACATCGAAGGAGTGGGATTCTTGGCGAATCTTATCCTACTCGACTCGGCGCGCTTGGATGTGATTCTTGGCATGGATTGGTTGTCCCAACACTTGGGGCAAATCGATTGTGCCGGGAAGATTGTCTACCTCACGATCCTTCAGTGAGCAGGTTGGGTTTTCGCCTCGATTCGAGAACCCCATCTTTATGTCCTTGAAGCGGCCGGCATTGGAGATTCGCGACGCCCCACGGTGTGTGACTTCGCGGATGTCTTTCCGAAGATTTGCCGGATGCCTCCGCTCGCGATCTGGAGTTTGTGATCGAGTTGCTGCCCGCACGCCCCTATTTCTAAGAGGCCGTGTCGCATGCCTCCTAATGAGTTGGAGGAGTCAAGAAGCGGTGGGTGAGTTGCAAGGAAGGGTTTTATCCGTCCTAGCTCATCTCCTTGGGGTTGTCCAGATTATCTTTGTGAAGAAGAAGGACAAGACCTTGCGCATGTGTGTTGATTACCAGTCCGCTTAATGAGGTGGCGGTAAAGAACAAGTATCCTTTGCCCGTATTGATGATCTTTTCGATCAATTGACCGAGCACGAGTCTTCTCAAGATTGACTTGAGACTGGGCTATCATCAAGTCGAGGATCGGCCGAGGATATCCCTAAGGCGGCCTTTGCTACTCGTTATGGTCTTTACGAGTACACCGCCATGTCTTTTGGTTTGACCAATGCTCTGCTTTATTCATGAATCTTATGAACTCGATATTCATGGAGTATTTGGATAGGTTCGTGGTGGTATTCATCGATGATATCCTTATCTACTCCAAGAGTGAAGAAGAGCATCTTGAGCATCTTCGACTTGTGTTGGGCAGCTCGCGAACACCAGTTGTATGCCAAATTCGCAAGTGCGAGTTCGTTGAAGGAAGTGGCGTTCTTGGGCCATGTTCTTTCAGCGGGAGGTGTGGCTGTGGATCCTAGCAAGGTCGGTGATGTGCTATCTTGGGTCACCCAAGTCGGTCACGGATGATGCGGAGTTTTCTTGGTTTGGTGGCTACTATCGCCGCTTCATCGAGAATTTCTCCAAGATTGCAAAGCCTATGATGAATCGCTCAAGAAAGACAAGAAGTTTGAGTGGTCCGCTGCTTGTGATGTGAGTTTCGGGAACTCAAGCGGTTGACCTCAGCCCAGTGCTTGTTCTCCCGATATTCACAAGAGTTTTGATATCTTTGTGATGCTTCGTCGTGGTCTTGGTTGTGTTCTTATGCAGGAGGGCAAGGTTGTGGCCTATGCATCGCGGCGATTGAGGCCTCATGAACTCAACTATCCTACTCATGACTTGGAGTTAGGCTCGTGGTCCATGCACTCAAGATTTGGCGGCATTATCCGATTGGTAACCGTTGCGAGGTGTATTCCGACCACAAGAGCTTGAAGTACTTGTTCACCCAACGGATCTCAACCTCGTGCAAAGAAGATGGTTGGAATTGATCAGGACTATGACATGGGCATTCAGTACCATCCGGCAAGGCCAATGTCGTTATGGATGCACTCAATCGGAAGGTGTATTGCAACATGTTGATGCTCCAAGAGCGACGACCGCTCTCATTTCGAATTTCAGCGCCTTAATTTGGGTTTGACCGAGCACGGTTCTCTTGCTACATTGGTTGTGCAACCAACCTTGGTGGACCAAATCAAGGCGCGCAGATGACATGATGTTGGTGTGAGCGGATCAAGCGTAACATCAAGGATGGGATAGCCAAGTGCTTTTCGGAGGATGAGCATGGCGTTGTGTGGTTTAGGGCGTCTTGTGGTCCCTAAGGCCATGGAATTGCGGATTTGATTCTCCGCGAAGCCCATGATTCTCCTTTGTCTATTCATCCGGGGCTACCAAGATGTATCGTGACCTTCGCCGAGATTCAGTGGACTCGCATGAAGCGCGAGATTGCCGTGTTCGTTGTCGAGCGCGGCGTGTCTTTGTCGTGTGAAGGCGAGCATCGGCGCCAGAGAGTCTTCTTGACCTTTGGTGCGAGAATGGAAGTGGGATTCCGTTGGCATGGACTTCATCACCGGGTTGCCCGCTCGTCAAAGGGAATGATGCTATTTGGGTCGTGATCGACGGGTTGACTAAAGTGGCACATTTCCTTCTGTCAAGACTCGCCGTGTGGGGCCTTGGGCGAACTTTATGTCTCGAGGATTGTGAGTCTTCACGGTGTACCAAGACGATTATTTCGATCGTGGTGCACTTTTCACCTCGCGGTTTTGGCATAGTCCGCAATGCAGCTATGGGGACCCGCTTCATTTCAAGATGTGACCTTTCATCCTCGGGACCGATGGTCGACGGAGCGCGAGTCAACCAAGTGTTGGAAGATATGCTTCAGTGCTTGTGTTCTCTCCTATGGGAAGAAGTGGGAGAAATGCCTACCATTTCTTTGAGTTCTCCTACAACAATAGCTTTGTGCCGCTTGGCATGGCACCATTTGAGGCTTTGTATGGGAGGAGATGCGAACCCCATTGAACCTGTCGAGATCGGTGAGCGCGCGATTTCGGCCCGCACTCGATCAATGAGGCCGAAAGTCAAGTTCGATTGATCCGCGAGCATCCGCGCACGCCCACCCGCATAAAAGAGCTATGCGGATCGTCGTCGCCGTGGTGAGCTTTGAGCCCAATGACTTTGTGTATCTCAAAGTCTCACCCTTGAAGGGCCATCGCGTTTTGGCATCAAGGGCAAGTTGGCTCCTCGATATGTTGGGCCTTACCGTATCATCGAGAAAGTTGGAGCGATCGCGTGCATGCATTGGAGCTACCACCGCACTTGAGGGGTGCATGATGTGTTCCATGTTTCACACTGAAGAAGTGCCCTCCCGACCGAGGAAGCTCCATTGGAGGTTCTCGATGTGCGTGAGAATTTGACCTACCACGAGCATCCTGCTCGTATTCTTGAGAATCTGAGCGGAGGACGAGGAACCGTGTCATCAAGTTCCTTAAGGTTCGATGGTCAAACCATTACGAAGAAGGAGCAACTTGGGAGCGCGAAGATCGCCTTCGTGCAGATTTTCCTTCTTTCTTCTCGAGTAAATGAGAATCTGGCCGAGATTCTTGTAAGGGGGGGAGAGTTGTAACATCCCAATTTTGGGCTTGTGTTTCAAATGTAAGAAAATCAGTAGAAATTAAAACTTTTTCTTACATCATGTATTTCCTGTGGTGCCAAGAAATTCTTGTACAAGGAAGTGTGGAAATACATTGTCACAAGTCTTGTTGATCCAAATCTTGCTATTCCAAAAACAATCTTGTCAAATCTTATGATCACCCTCTGAAAATATTTTTCCTAAGTCTCTGTGATGGTAAGTGACCCCTCTGAAAAATTTCACAATTTTTAGAAATTGTTTGAATATTTTTAGAGGCGATCAAACTGTTTGACTCTCGATCAAATATTAAAGCAGAGCCTTGTAGAATTTTTGGAAATTTATTCACAGCATAAAAACCTCTGAAAATTTTACACAAGGTTAATATCTGAGTTAGCAAACTTCTGTAAAATTTTCATAATTTCTGGAGTTATTTTGCTACCTCAAATAAATCTTTCAAAGTCTCTGTTCTTTTTCAAAGTCAAACTTGGTTTTACTGTTACTTGGGTTCGAGTCAGACTCGGGCTCGAGTCAATCGATTTGATCGAATCAACTAACTGCACCGAGCCTCCCTTTTAAAACGCGCGCGCATTCTCAACCGTTAGATCTAAATCGCACGGCCCGCGCGCGCGTATCGTTTCGGACCTTCCGGTTGCAAGATTGATTGTCAACCGTTAGATCGCAATCCAACCGCTGAGATTTCCCGAACCCTTCGGACCCTCCGGTTGCAGTTTTGAATCGGAGCCGTTGGATTAAAATCCAACGCTCGCGTACCCCTTCGTTGTAATTTGAGTTTGCAACGTGGAGCTATCTGAGCCATCCATTTCTAATCTGAAGGCTCGCAATCTTCCCGTTGTGTTATAAACCTGGTAGGCGTGGCACTATCTCAGCCGTTCGCGTTTCATCCAACGGTGTGAATCGCCCGAGCTTTGCGCTGGTCATCTTCAACCTCCCGTGCGTAAAGCGAGTGCAAGGCATGGTGAGGTCATTTCTTGCTCCCTAAAGCCACCTAGCCGACGTGTAGGAGTATGGGAGGTACACTGAGCTAGGCCATGCCCTAATGCACGTCTTCACCTCTTTTCCTTGTCACGTGATGCGTGGTGCTTTGTGTTTGCCGCCGAGAGAGGAGGGGTGCAAACCCTAACACTTTCGTGGCTTTATAAGCACCCTCATTGCTTCCTAGTATCTCTTTAGACCACCACCAAGCTTCACTCAAAGCATTGGAGCTTAATACCTCAAAAATGGCAAATCGCCATTGTTGACCCGTGGAGCTCCATTGATGTTCTTGGTGTTCCAGTGGTCCTCCTTCATGTTTCTTTGCCCTAACCTTGTTCATTTACTTCCTTGAACATTTCCCTCACTTAATTTTGGATTTGATTCTCGGGAATTGTCCAATTTGGGGTTTGTTCAAATTCGCCTAAATTGGTCATCTTCTTCCTCACTCGGTGAGTGCTCCATTTTCCAAATCTTTGCTCTTATAGCTTCGTGGATCATAATGAAGCTATTTTGATACTTTGGTATCACTCATTTGGCTCAGGTGTCAATTTGAACCTTCTTCTTCAAGTCCGCGAAGCCACCTTGATCAAGCATCTCCGGCCATCTTTGAAGCTTCTAGTCGCTAAGGTAGCTTCTTATTAGTCCTTAGAAGCTCGCACCCGCTTCCTTGGACGCGGCCGAGCTTTCGCTATTTTCATGTTCATTGAGAAAGCTCCGTTTTCATTTTCGGCTAGCCGGCGTTCGATCCTCGCACGCGAGAATGCTACCGTTAGACTCGTTGTGCTATTGCGATTCCATTTTGGTGCTTGGTGGCGCCGCGCGTTGTCGCCGTGATTCATTGTCAAAGACACTCGGTTTTGCAAGCACAAAGCACTCCGCTTTCGTCATTTGTTTAGGGCACATTAATGGTCGATCATTAGTTATTAATTGTGTCTTAATCATTATTCTTGAGCCACCGACTTGTGGCCCGAGGGATTAAAATCAAATCTCGCAGTAATTAGAGTCCATTTAATGTCAATCATTAGAATCATTAATTTGGTCTTAACCGCCCGCTAGTCGACTTGTGGGCCCGGTGCAATCGTGCACGTGGGTTAAATCGTTCGCGGTCGTGACTCGTGAGTCACCGGCATGCGTGCCCCACGTGTCGGCATCCCTTTGAACTTCAATCGATAGTCACCGTCGATCCCTTGATCAACGCCTAGATCTTGTATGCATTCGACCATCCGGTTCCTCATCATCTCGGGCCGTCCATCTCGTGATCTCGCGGTGAGATCATGAGTGCAATCGGACCTTCCGTTAGATATGGATTACGAGCCGCTCATCCTTAGATCTGCGGTGCGGAGTTCACCGAGGCAACCGCATCGTCGGTTGCATACACTCGTGTGAGCCGTTGGATCTTGATCCAACGGTGGGCTTCTAGTGACTTTGCGGCGCTGTTTGTTCGCGCGTGAGCCGTGAGGATTTTCGATCAAGGGTGGAGAATGGTCCACGCCATTTTCTCGTTATTAGGGTTGTTACGTATTTGGTAAGTAATTGTTTAACAACCAAAATGATGTAAAACTTTAGAAACTCATAACTAATTCATTTTAATCGCTTTTGGTTAATTCCAATGTAATAAATTATGTTATCACTTTAGTTTATTATAAAATGGATTTGAGCATGTTCTGTGAGTAAAATTGCATAACTAGGAATAACTTGATTTCGTCATTTTGAATATTCCTAAAATGAATAAAACTTTAGAAAATGCATATCTTGCTCGTGTATGTCCAAAATGAATAATTCCAACTTTGATAAATTTGTTATTAACCCAATGTTAATATAAAAATGATGGTAGGTCCAAGATTGTAGAAGACCTTGGTTAATGATTTAGTACCTATTTTGACATTTAGAAAATTTCAGGAGACTTATAAAATGCACCAGTAATTCTCTGTAAATGCAAAATATATATGATAAATTCTAGAGAACCCTCTGTTGGTATACTTCATGTAAAATTAGCTTTGAACATATTTATGCTCTGGAAAGTGCATTATGCCAATTTTGCATCTTAGAAAAATCATAACTAAATCACTTTAACTCCAAATGACCTGAAATTTTATATGGGTTATTTCAATACCAGTAGGTAGCTACCATAAAATTTCAGCTTCAAAATCTTTCTAGAAAATATTTTTGCTACAGTGTTAATTATGGTAGAAATTGTATGTTTAGGCAATATCTTTTGCACCACAAATCCAAATTAGGTTTTCCAGTTTCTATGTCTAGGTATATTCGTATTCTACCTTATGTGTAAATTTCATCGCATTTGGTTAAGTTTTGCTTGCTCTTTTGTTTATTTGTGGTTCGTCTTATTGGTTGTTCTTGGTTCTTTTGACTTTCGCTTAGGATTCGACATTTGCGGTAATCCCGAGAACGATCCTCGCAACCAATTGAGCAGCAGCAAGAAGGCAAGCAGTTTGATCATGTTAATCCCAGTATTTTAAGTATTTATGTTGATTACAAATTCTATGTATGCATAGCTACTTTGTTTTAATAGTTGGCCTAGTAGATGCATTTCCTTAGCAAATGATTATCCTCTACTACCATGAGCCTAGGTTACTTGCTGTGATTTAGAGTTCGTGGATGGGCTCTTGTCACTTAGTAGTTGCGAATTAATTGCTTAGCCATGCTTAGCTTCGGTAGAAATGGGCGGTTATCGACTTGTCGATAACCTTGATCACACAAAACTTATTATGATTTATGATTTCCACCTTGTGCCATGTCTACTTGTGAAAACTAAAACTAAAGGCAAAATGATTTAGACTTGGGCACAATGGTATGTTGGTGTGATTCTCGGGTGTGACTGGATTGGTGCCTAAGTCACCAAGGACCGAACATCTTGTTACACTAAACCAAGCATTTTAGCGTGCTAACCACACTAGAGGTATGGGACCTCTCTTGACTTAGTACTTTGGCGTGTATTGGCTCCGGTCGCAGGAGGTCGCAGGAGGGATGGTGTTGGGAGCATTGTAGTGTCCGAAAGACTTCACCGGGATGGGATTTGTTGTCTTTCGCTTGCAATGTAAGCGCATGGTGTTTCTACCCATACGAGCGGCTCGTAGTTCATACACAATATTGGAAAGCGTCAGAGGACTTAGCCGTGCCGGCATACCTACGGAAGTGTGCTTTTGGCTTAAAGCGATGCGGAGTGTGGGTACATTGGTACACCCCGCAGGTTAAAACTATTCGAATAGCCTCGCCCTAGGTTATGGACACGCTTGGGGAGGTCTTTCAAGAGTTAGACTACAACCTTTTAAATTAAAACTTGATGGGTGGTACGAATCGGGATTCGTGCTATGTTGTGGTGGCTATTGGGATAGTCACTTCCTGTGGTTACTTGTATGTATCTTTATTTCTGTTATTTCAACATTAAAAACAGATTTGCAAACTTGCTTTTAAATGTATTACATTATTGCAAATAAAGTTGGCTTCATGCAAAATGAGACATACAACCTCCACCTAAACAAGCTTGCATGTAGTTATGAATAGGTCGCTATTCCACACGTCAGTCTTATGGTACAAAGACAATCTTTGTGCTCGGATGCTATGCTTAATTGTTTTGATGCAGAGGAAGGAGGTGAGCTCAAGGGCCTCACTTTTGTGAGTGTGTTGTGGTAGCTCATGAGCGACTAGCTTAGCGGCTGGCCGGTTGCCTTGTGGGTGTATGGCTAACTTGGCCGACTTTTGTTCTAGCCATCTTATGGCACTTTGCTTCATTGTCATTCTTGTATATTGTTATATTTGGCCGGTCGGCTCTCTTTTGTAATAACTTTACTTTATGTATGTCGTTGTTGACTTAGCGTTGTATGTTGTATGGAAGTGATGTGTATTTTGTGATGATGTGCATATGTTGCATTGGGAAACATATGCCCATCGAGGCTTAGAATGTTTAATTAGTAATGCTAGAACCATTTGGAGGTTAAGTGTTACTAGTTAAATATTCCGGGTCCTCACACGGTCCACAACACTTGGGAACGTTCGGACCGTCCGAACCTCCCAACTTGATCGGGCTGTCCAATCTTGATCGGACGATCCACAACGCTTGAGAATGTTCGGACCGTCCGAACCTCCCATCTTGATCGGGCCGTCCAATCTTGATCGGATGGTCTATAAGAGAGGAAGGCACGGCGCGCGGGCTGGAGCGCTGAGGTGGGTTGGCAAGCTGGGCCGCGGGGTGGCTTTCGGCCCAAAGCGAATTGGAGGTTTTTAATTGCTCTTTGAATTAAAGAAAATACAGAAAAGCAAAAAAGGTTCTTAGAAAATAGTTAATAAGGCCCAAACATTCTACAAAAATTCACCGAAATTACTGGGAGTAGCATTCAAGATTTCCAAAAGCTTTGACTGGTATTAATTTTAATTAATTCTATGGCAAGTAGTCCAACACCTCTACAAAGAATTTGTCATACTCATACCTAATCCTATAGTCATCGCTGTAAAAGACGGCGTAGTCGTCCCACCCTTTCACGCCGCAGCTGCTGCTCATGCACCGGTGGCTGTCCTCCGACAGTGCCCACACCTGGCCCAGCGACCCGATCTTGTTCCACGCCGCCGCCTGGATCATGTCCACGACAAGCCTCTGGCACCGCCTGCACTCCCGGTTGGTCCTCTTGGCTGTCTCGCGCACACCGTGGCCGGCTCACCCTCGACATGCCTAATGTAGTGCTTCGCAACGTTGCGCGTCTTGACGGCCGAGTAGAGGAGGAGGCCGAGCACATAGGCTGCGGCCTTGTGGCCGGCGATGGCTGCTCGTTCAAGGAACAAGAGGCCGCGACTGTATGTCTTGGGGCACGAAGACAATCGCGAGGCCGACAATAAAGCAGCCCTCGGGTTGCCGGCGCCGGCCAGGTGGCTAACGACGGTGAGGTAGCGCT
Source organism: Ampelocalamus luodianensis (assembly GCA_036346255.1). Lineage (NCBI taxonomy): Eukaryota > Viridiplantae > Streptophyta > Magnoliopsida > Poales > Poaceae > Ampelocalamus > Ampelocalamus luodianensis. Next base: position 29,816,048 of record CM070626.1, on the reverse strand, counting down.
CATTATCCTGCCACTTCATCGCCTCCTCCCGCTCCAGTGCCACGTGCCTCCCCACGACGCGCTTCTTGGATGCCTTGTACATGGCCTTGCAACTAAAATTCAAGACGACATAATCTTAATACAAGAATTAATTACTCCATAAGAGAATTAAAATTAAGACCAAATTAAGGTCGTTGTTGCTAGTCGAATTCAGTTCAGAACTGGATATTGGACACAAAACGAAATCATCGATCACGTACGTGGCTCGTCGGCTGTAGAGGTCAGCCATGGCCTGAGGAGAGCTCGCGGCCACGAGGCCGACGATGTGGACGATGACATCGTTAGGAAGAGGGGCGATCGCTGACATCCTTGCCAGCTTGGTCCTCGCCGTCATACTCCGCATGCTCACCATGTGTATACGTATGTAGATCAATACCATATGCGTGCTCACCATGTCACGCGATGATCATTCTTAAAAACGTCGAAGAGACGCATTGTACGTAACGTCGGTGCACAAGACAAAGAGACGACGCATCGATCGCCCGTCGGTGTAGGAGACGAAGAGACGCATCGCGCGGGAGCCAAAACATTTAATTATGATAAATGATTCTTATAATACCCATCTATGAAGTCTACAATTATCACAGATGGTTCATATTAATAACCGTTTGGGATGTATCACAGACGATTATTTGTTGAAAACCGTCTGTGATAGTTCTAAATATCACATACAGTTATTTTTACGAACTGTCTGTGATACTTCACAGATGGTTTTCATCATAAACCGTCTGGGATGTTACCTCTGCACAGACGGTTTTTAGCATAGCCAGTAACACAGACGGTCTCTAAACCAAAACCGTCTGTGATTTCATGTAATATAGACGATTTTGATCAACCGTCTATAATGAGGCGTACAGTATTAGCCTTTTCGTAGTAGTGAGTGACAAATCCTCAAATTTCCCAATTAGTAATTACTACTATTTGATTATTCTCAATGCACAGGCGCTAATTAAGGTAAATAAGTTGGAAGTAGAGAGGTCTAGAATATAACAATTTCTAAAAGTGCAAGGACTTAGATGAATTATTTGTATTTAATTGTTGAGCTTTTGATGTATATATGAATGAACAATTTCTCATAGTACAACGACTTGGGCTGTATTTTTGGAAACTAATATAATATTGATATTTTGGTATCAATGTATCTACTATAGTTCAATACTACTAATAGTTTTCTAACTAATTTTCTATGGTCATCGAAGTAACTCAGTGAGGGCACTAAATTATTGGTTAGCAACACCCCTTTGGAAAATCGAGATCTATTTGAATTAATCAGCATTTCAGCATGAGAAATGATGTCGAAATTTCTCATACGATAAATTCCAATAATAATGCCTGAGGTCAATCTTAAGCATATATTTTGTCAGACCCTCGTATGTACACTGTACTATTCCCATGATCAATGGCTAGCACACATATCCATAACTTTGGCATACATATCCATACATAATATAGATACAACATGAAACAAATATGGTGATTATCTTAAACAATTACATCACATAGTAGGATACACGACCGACCGGCCAAATAAAATAACAAGTATGAGAAGTAGCGAATTAAACAGCAGAAGCATACATAAACCAAAAGTCCAGTGGTATACCTATTCAAACCATCAAGCAACCGATAAAAAATAGGTCCTAGAAAGACCCATCACCGAACCCTCCGGTACCGAGTGCAAAGAACACGTCGTCCGACATAGGCCCATCCTCCAACCCTGAACAACAATTTAAGCAAGATTGAATATATTGCGTACTTAACAAAATTTGTAGTGTATCACAAAATTTATATATATGCATGGCTAACAAGGGTTGAGGCTCTATGCTACAAGTTATTATCAGCATTAAGTAAGTTTTATTTGTAACATCAATACATATTACTTTGCAACGGGAATTTAAGGAGCAGTTAAATAGACAAAGAACAAGTAAGTACTTGAATAAATAACAAATTGCAACCCTCCTCAGCTGCGATCAACATCTTATTTTTAGCCATAGACATGACACTCAACTCAAATATAAATCAACAATCATTCCCATATTTTTCCAACAAGAGCTGTTTTATAAAAACCAAGTCTATACCCAGCAATACTACACTTAGCACGCTCATCACCGCGAGCATGTCTATTTAAATAGATGACTTAATTATCTAAGGCCTCCCATATCGGCACATGTGGTTGTACGCTTACGCTTAGGTCGAATATACCGGTGTTCGGTTCTTAATTGACCCGGACGAGGATCTCCTCCTATCTACTTGTGAGATACACATCTCACACTCCTCAATGTATAATATAACTCACCCATGTCACAAGCTAAGTTTTTCATTTTTATTTTTATACAAAATAACAAAGATAACCTCGTTTGGACCATCATTTCAAAATCTCCCAAAAATCATGTTCAACATTTCATCCATTTTCAAATTTTAGTAATTCTAGAGCTCGACTAAGAAATTGTACGATATTCGTACTCGAAATACCCAAATCGACACCATTTATTATCTAAACCATAACCTATTGGCTACAATAGTAGGGATACCAATATTTCAAGGATGATCATGCATTAAATAGGAATATAATTACCGTTATCCCCAAATATAGCAATTTTAAGCAAACATGCACTAATGCTATTGATTTTGCAAAAAAAAAGTACAATAATTAAAATAGTAGGATCAATATGGTCAAATAGGGTGCTTGTCTTGATCTGGTTGCTCTAAATAAGAGAATGAAGGATCGTCGTAAATTTTATTCGATGTATCGACGTCTAATCAAAAGAGTCGATAGAAAATTAAATATAGAAAAATAATTTCAATAGCAAGAAAATCTAAATATTTTTGCATATTCAGACAACGCATGATTTTAGATGAATTTATAAAAAATATTAATTTGATTTGGAGTTCGTATGCAAAAGTTATGTCCATTTCAATTTGCTTCAGTTTTGAAATTTCAGAAATTAATAAAAGGGTGACGTCGAAAACTTATTCTCTGAGATTTACACTTTCCAACAAAGAAACATATTTTCCTCTGAGTTCTACTGAGGTTTACGCTTTCCAACATAGAAAGCATATTTTCCTCTGAGCTGAAAGCAATTTTTCTTTTTTTTCTGAATTTTATTAACTTACATGTGAGGCCTACTTGTTAGTCCCCATAGTTTTGTTTTCTAGATTTTTATTTATAAAATAGAGGCGGTCCCACATGGTATAGACTCATTATTTATTAACTAAATGATTAAACCTATTTTTTTATTTTAATTGTCTGATGACTGGGGTCCACATGCCAGTCTTTCATCCTTAAAACGTATTTTAAAATCGAGAATAGTGCGTAGTCCTACATGTTAGTGACACATTTACTAAAAACGTTTGAAATTATATTGTTGTTAATCTTTTCAGCTGGTCCCACCTGTCATACACTTATTAACCTTAACATCTGTTATTTAGCACTAATCAACTCTTAATCGCATGGGCCCACTAGTAGAGAGAGAGAAGAGAAGCAGCAGAGCTGCACGTCGGCGGCGAACGGCGCAGCGACTTGGCTCGTGGATAGGCAAAATGGGTTCCCCTCTCGACGACAATCCCACCAGGTGGTGGTGGAGGCCGGGATGGACGAAGGCGATGCTACGCTGGCGACAAGCGGTGAGGAGCTTTGGGTCTGCGACAGTTTTGGGGAAGGAGGCATTCTCTAGGCTAAAAGAGAGGCGCACTAGACTTAGTGAGTCCAGGCGATGTTAACGGGCTAGGCGCGAGGACCTAGGGTCACTGGAGGCGAGCGCGCAGTGGTTTCGCGGCGGCGCCATGGATGGCTATGGTAAATTCTACTATCCGCCCACTAAGATTCTAATCTAACACGCGCAATAGTTCTAAAGGACTGCTAGAAGCTTACCAAAGTCCTTGATGGTGTCGGGGGATGACCAGAGTAGCTTGGCGACGTTGAACAGCGGCGTCGCAAAGGAGACTCACGGTGACGGTGCGTATTAGCTTACATGCATACTAAGGATGGTATGGATAGATGGAATCAACTAGTGACTCACTGAGGTGACGACAATCGGTGAAAATGGCTGCGATGGTCGGATTCGGGGAAGATCTCGATTCCGGTGATTCCCTGAGCTTGGGTCCACATTGAGCAAGGAAGGAGTATTAGTGGAGTATGGAACACGATATGATGCGGTTAGATGAGGTTCAAGCTCACTAGAGCGTCGGGAATGCGGAGATCTGAAATGGGGTGTGTGCCGGAGGTGAAGAACATGATGGCACGATCAAGCTATGGGGTTCCCAGAGCTACATCAAGTAAAGAAGGAGTATCAGTGAGGTAAGGGACACATGGTGACACAGGTGGCGAGGGTAAGGAAACTCACAAGAGGAAATGGCGGTGCGAGGCTTGCTTACTGACGTTGAGAACAACGCTCTTGTTCCCAGTGAAGCAAAGCACGAGATGCTATGATTTTGTGTGAGAAGAGAGAATGGTGAGCTGAGGAGCTCGTGACGTGGGTGAGGGGCTTAAATGCGTCCGAGAATGGCGCGAGAGAAATGACGAGAAAACTGTGCGCTGTACGGGTATTGTCGTGCCGAGCTTCGGTGTTGTTGCCCACGCGAGATAACAACGTGTCGACAGGACAACTAGCATGGGCGATGGCAGGTGAAGTGCGAAATTATGGGCGCCGGTCGTGTTCTGTGGGCAAGCGGCGGAGCAGGCGAGGTGCGCGGGTGCGCGGGCGAGAGGTGGAAGGAGATGCCTGACGTGTGGGCCCAACACGTGAGAGAGAGAGAGAGAGAGAGGCGTTGGTGTGGGCTGGAGCGAGTGCGAGCGAAAATGGGCTAGGTCGGGTTTCGGCCCAAAGGGCGAGCGGGAAATTCAGATGGAATTCAAAATTTCCAAAAAAAAGAGAGACTTTGCAAAAAAAATTTAAACCTATCAAATAGGCTCCAAAATTTATGAATTTTTTTTTAGAGACTCCTGAGACAGTATAGATTCTTGTGTAAATTTGTAATGATTTTATCTGCTCTGTGATTTCCTCAAAAATTCTTCCAAGTAGTTATTTGTATGTGAGTTTACTATTTGATTTATGCAAAGGTCCAAAAGCATGCTAAAATAGTTTTTACATTCATAAACATGCTCTAAATTATCCTCTCATTTATTCTCATTATACTTACCCTAAATTAGGATTTTTGGGATGTTACATCTTTACTACTTAAAAAAATCTTTTAGTGGTGGTGATTCATTCACCCCAACTCCCCCTTTCATCCCCTAAGAAATCTCTAACAAAAACAAAAAAACAATTATCAACAAACAAACTCTACTCTCTAACAAGAAAAAATAGTAAAGATCTACTAGGCGTGTGGCTGTCGAGTGCGTAGAGGCGGAGCCGAGTGCGTGGGCCGAGCAGGCCGATCCCAATGATGTCAATTTGATGTCTTGTGATATTATATTATTTGTTTTATTGTGAAAAGCCCGGGCATTCAGCTAATATATATTCATTCTTGATCTTATAAGTCATGGTGTTGAATTTTGATACGATACACCACGCCGCCACACATGAGATAGCTTGTCACGCAACTGATGATCGACATCGTATGATCGCTAGCTATTTATACAAACATAAAAATACACAGGAGCAAGTCATTTTCAGGAACATTGCTCTTCAAAGAAAGTACTCTCAGGAAAATGAAAATTCTAGTTAACTGCACCTGGTCGTTGCTACGCTCTCCTGTAGGTCCTATGCACAGTAGGCACACCCATCACCTCGAGATAGCCCAGACCCAGACGCAACGCATACCCAAAACTAATCCATATTAGTTTATTTTTTAGCTTGTTATTACGGAGTGAGAGTACTCAATTTAATTAAAAAAATAAGTATTTTAATGGATTGTTTCTTGAACTCGTATCTAAGACTTTAATTGCTATACACAAAATAGATTTATAGGTAACAATCAAGTCTCTAATAACTATTTTGTTGCTTCTTGTGTCTTGGTATCAATAACTTGTTTGTTTTTTTTTATCTAGAAACAAACTCACATTCTCTCATCTCCATTATTTAAATGCTGATTTGCCCATCCTTTAGTAACAAATTTCATGAACTATTGTAGATGCTAGGCCTAAAAATAGAGTAACCATCTTGATGTAACGCCCAATCATTCTCCTCCTCCCCGGTGACACCCACGCTGACGCAACAATATAGCGGCAAAAAAAACAACAGTACACTGAAAGGAAAGATTATTTATATACACGCTAAATATGTACATGTACAGTTAATTCATCGCTAAATGACATATTTCCCGCATTAAAATTACTACGCACAGAGGAATTATAGATTTTTAATGTCTCAGTTTCGCCCTTTATCAACATCAAAACATCATCCTCTGAGATCAGAGAATTTCCCACAATTTCTTATTGTTTTTTGCCGTCGAATTTTTGATATGTCATGTATATATTGTTACAGATCGGAATGTGCAATCCACTTTGGATCGACCTAGAACTAGAAGGGGCTTAATTCTCCGTGTTGATACCGCAACGACACAGAAATTGGTAGCAAGCGCGACAAGATCGATCTCTCGGTGACCTTTTGAGACGTGGGATCATATCGCACAGGCAGGGGCAGCCTCTGCATTACTGCACGGTTCCCAGTGTGGGCAGCTTATCTGTGAGAAGGTGAACAGTATTCTACAATGTGCTGTAACAAACTGTATTAACAGTGAAATATGTACAACAACAATTGTGATGCAGCGGAACACTATAGCAACATTTGAACCTTCGATTTTAGGACGCTTGCTCGCAACAGCACACAGATTACGGTTGGAACGTGGCGATGTAACTGGATATATAGCTCGCTAGGCGCTAGCTAGCTAGCTGGTTAATTAAATTGGTTGTCGTGGTGATCGGAACCCACTAATTAAAGTTGGTTGGTTAAATAGGCCGTCATGACGCCATCGAATATCTGGAGTATCGATCTAGATTTGCCTTTTTGTCCAAAGTTCGCCGTGTATATATCGTGCTAATCGTCGTCGTCATGTCTGGTGATTAGTAGCTAGCTCAATATATATGTGCTTTAATCTGAGACTATATTGTTCATTCATTACATGGAGAGGGAAAAGGTGTATTCTATTTGTGTTAATGTGTTGTAGGATTTGTGTTTGTAATACTAGAATTTGCGTAATTTCCTAGATATGTCATATATGTGTGGTACCAAGATTTTTTAGGACGTAATCATCTGTGAGAAAACAATGCCCTGTTGAGGCTGATTCCACGTCGGCATAAGCACCTCACCGTACTTCATTACGCTACAAATTAAACCCTTTTTAAGAGTACATAGGGCACACATCCCATGCACTCACGCCACACGCGTACGCATCACTGCACATACACGCCACAAATTAAACCTTCTGCTATTCAATGTTTTGTGCAAGCAAATCTTGTAGACTCGTTTCATTAGCAACGAGCAATAGGTTGGCCCAAATCAACCAACTTCTGTTACAAGTGCCAGAAAATCAAACGGCTGCAAGGATGAGAGGCTGACTAGAGGGGTTGAATAAGCGCTTTTAAAATTTTCTTTCGCCAAAATCGATTTTGTACAATTAAAACCTAAATCGTGTAGTCTCAGCTAAGTGCACCAACTAGCTATGTCTAGGTAAGGTTTGCCATCCTAATGTGACAAACAAGCAATTCAACTCTAGAAATATAAATTGCACAAAGTAAGTGAGCGCACAAGAAGCAAACCACAATTGACACATTATCTTTTTACCGTGGTGTTCGGAGATTTGTCGATCCCCTAATCCACGTTGATGTAAGCCTAAACGAATTGGACTGGCTTCACATTAAGCCAACTCCTTGAATCCACTAGGGTTGTTCTTTCTCCACTTTGAAGATAGTGAGCACCGAATCACTCACAGCATCTAGGCCTTCTTACAACCTTCTTTGAGAGAATCACCGGCACAACTCCTCCAAACCATCTAGAAGGCGGCAACCTCCAAGATTAACAAGTCGAAGACGATTACTTCAGCGAATCAAATGTCGAAACTCGGTGAATGCGCAATCCACCACAAATTGCAACACATGCACAAGGATTTACCTCTCCAAGCTTACTAGATGCAACACATACACAAGAGAGGAGAGATGGCTTGCTCTTAGCTCAAGAAAATGAAAGAATGCACCGGCAACCTTGCCCAATTGGCCACAAGGGGATATTTATACCCCACACCAAAAAACTAGCCGTTCGAGCAAGATTGTAGCAAATTTAGGAAAAAACCTATTTGATTGCCAACTAATGGCCGGTTGGACCGGCCTCCTCTGCAATGGCTAGAAAACTAGCCGTTACAGTTGTAACCAGTCAGATCGCCCACATAGTGGCCGGTCAGATCACCCAGCAATTTCTAGAGAGAGGCACAAGAATATGCTCTTTACGAAAAGGCAACCGACAACAAATGTCCAGTTGAACCATAAGGACCGGTCAGGTCGCCAATACAACGCTAGGCATACTACTTTGCCATTGCCAGGGAGAACAAAAAAACACGCCATTGGAAAAATACGAATTGTGGACATTATTGGCCTCCTGTTGATCCTAAATTCCAAATCTAGCCCCCGTTATTCGTAAATTCCATTTCTAGCCCCCTTTTGCTAGGTGCTGCCATAGGGGACAGCAGCACCTAGCTGCTGCGGTTGGGGACAGCAGCGAGGCGATGATAGTACTGTAGCAAATTTTTTTTTGAAAATTCATTTAAGTATGTTTTTTGGAGGAATTTTTAAATATAGAAAATAAGCTCCAAAAATTAGGAAATTTTGTGTGGAGCCTCCTGACACAATATCCTTGCTTGTGTAATTTTTTCAAAATTTTATTCATTACTATATGTTCTCTAAAATTCATTTAAGTATATAGTTTGTAGGAATTTTCTAATATAGAAAATAAGGACCAAATTTTATGAAAAAAATTTTCCAGACTTCTTACACAGTGTATTTGATTTTGTAATTTTTTCAAAATTTTATATGTACTGAAATTATCTTAAAAATTAAGACGAAATGTTTAGAAAATTAGGGTTTCATGATAGTCCCTAAGGTCCTGGCACTACAATTCCAGTTATTGTTAGTCCCCAAGGTGCTAGATCCAATGGTATAAAGGTACTGGATAGCTCACTTGTGTCTTATCTAAACCTTGTTTAGTGAGAGATAGCATATTTTAACACATAACAATTCACACAGAAGCGATTAATGTTAGTGGAGGAATACGCATGTGCACAGACAAAAAGGTCTTATGAAGAATTACGTGGCGGGGTCATGGCAACAAATCTTCCTTGTTGAGATAGTAAGACATTTTAACATAGTAATAATTTACACCAGAAGTGGTTGATGCAAGTGGAGGAATACGTGTGCACAAACAAAAATGCCACATAAAGAATTAGGTGGTGTGGCCATGGTAAGTTGGGAACAAATCTTTTATGCTCTATTATTGATTAAGGATGGTAGTTTCAAAATTTAATGTTTGAACTGGTTTAAACTCGCGGATGACACGGGAATCGACAGAAGATGCCAACACGAATCAATTCTCTTTTTTAACCACACATCATCATTAGGACCCACCAAATTGAGGGCTAATGTTTTCCCCTTTTTGTGAGAAGATTTAGTATACTTCTCTTTTTTTATGAGAGCATTTAATCATGCATCATCGGCTTTTATTATATAATAGATTATCAATTGAAGATTTATATGATTTTTTTGGCAGCTTTTCTCAAGACTAGTACAAATAATAGAAGAAATACTATGCTATCAAGAACTAAAATATCTTGTAAATAACAAAACAATGTAACTGATCATAATCATATGATGATTTACTAAAATATTTTAAGATAAATGAAAATAAGAACATTAATAAAAAAGATTAACTTTGGTATAGGACATACATAGTACTCTACCCCTTTAATTGTTAATTTTCTGTACTTTCCAGCAGTACACTTGCATATCAGCGTCGATCAATTACCATTGGATCTAGCACCTTGGAGACTAACATTAACTGGAATTGTAGCGCCAGGACCTTGGGAACTATCATGAATCCCTAATTTCCTAAACCTTTCGTCTTAATTTTTGAGACCTAAATCCTTAATTTTTGAGATAATTTCGGAATATATAAAATTCTAGAAAAATTACACAATGAAGTACACTGTGTAAGAAGTCTGGAAAAAAAAATTCATAATGTTTGGACCTCAGTTTCTATATTAGAAAATTCCTACAAACCGTATACTTTAATGAATTTTAGAGAAAAAATCGTAATGAGTAAAATTTTGAAAAAATTACAAAAGCAAGGATATTATGTCAGGAGGTTCCACACAAAATTTCATAATTTTTGGAGTTTATTTTCTATATTTAAAAATACCTCCAAAAAATATACTTAAATGAATTTTCGGGAAAATGCTCTGACAAGATGTCGTCGCCTTGCTGCTGTCCCCTATGGCAGCACCTAGTTGCTGCCCTCCCCGACAGCAACATCTAGTAGAAAGGGCTAGAAATGGAATTTATGGATAACGGAGGCTAGATTTGGAATTTAGGATCAACATGGGGGCCAATAGTGTCCAAAATTCGAAAAATACTATCGGCAACCAAATATCAGATGAACTGCTCTGGCGGTCAGATCGGCCAATGCATGGCGGTCAGACCGTAGGGCCAAAACCCAAACAGGTAGATTTGCAATGCCTCTAGAAAAAGCAAGTGGCACCAAATGTCAGTTGGACAACTAGGTTGTCAAATCGGCCCACGGATTACACCAAGGACAGAGATGCATGTACTTTGACAAGTTTGCAAAACACATTCACAAATCACAGTACTATGCAAACAAGGTTCAAAACATGATCCACAACAAGTTGCAAAATACATTTTTTGACTTTAGAATGATGCCACATGGATTAGGAACATGGACTCGGACCGTTTGCAAAACATATTTGCAAACTAAAGTCACATGCGACAAGAAAAATGCATGAGTCTCAACTATTTGCAAAACACATTCACAAATACTAGCATCATGCCACGGAGAGCTAGAGCACACACAATAAGCTATCAATATATGACACACTCAAGCTTCTAGTCAAGACTCCTCTTAATAGTACGACAATCTACAGTAGTGATCCGGTCACCCAACCATGCACCATGACCGATAAAATTACTAAGAAGCAAATCCTTCGCCTATACTAGTTATACCTTGGCCTTACGCATCCACTTGGAGCATCCCTGTCGATGACAAACATATACACTCTAAGACTGGGTTCTTGACTTGAGCATCAACACATGATGCCGATCACTTGACTTGATGACTTTCAACACATGGAACCATCCAAAGTCACTCATCATTGCGGGACATCACCTATTTCATCAACTCATGAAAAATATTAGTCCAACAATATAATTGTCATTAATTATCAAAATATTCCATTAACTCATAATGACGGATCTTGATTCTTCGACAGTTCACAATACAAATTTGATGTCATATTTATTACTTAAAAAGAATCAATTGGTGGTGGTGATGGTGAAACGTCATACCCTTCCATCTCCCAAAAAAGCTCTAACAAGAAAACAAAAATAATCACATCCCCAATAAACAAATTACATCTCCCATAAAAATAGTTTGATTATTAATATTTTTAATTTCGAATTTTGATAAAATTTATGCTTACTTTTTTATTATCTTTTTTATGTTTGTATTTGATATGTCAATATTAGTAAATGATCCTATCTTTCAAAAAAGAGTATGTGTTCCGACACACTTATTGCTTTCCCTGTTGAGGGCAAACATTAAATAGTAATGCCAAATTAACATTTGTTTTCTTATATAATATGCAGTCAAAAGTCCTTTTTACCCTTCAATGGTGATGGTAATAGGAATATCAACTATTGGATCTTCCAAAATGAATGGCCTAAAATAAGTTGGGTGTGCCTTAAAAAAATCACAATATATGTGCTTTTATCTGAAATTATATTATTCATTCATTACACGGAGAGGGAAAAAGGTGTATTCTATATGTGTTAATGCTTTGTAGGATATGTGTTTCTATTACTAGAATCTGCATAATTTCTTAGTGTCGATGATCGGAACACGGGGTTCCATATCGAATTTATCTTGGAAAATGATATGAGAGCATAATCCAAACGAAGACTATTTATTGTCGTGAACACAATGAATATATATGAATACAATGGGGATGCTACAGAATTGATCGATTGATCGTACTATTACGAAGATGTTGAATGATGAACATGTTATTACAGAATATGTGTAATACCTCCTTTACAACTATTGAAGGGGTGACAGTTAATGCCGCTAAAGACGCATCTTATCTTCACAAACGTTCCTCTGTTGAGTTTTGAACCATCACATCTCTTAGTTAAGTTGCCAAATGCTCCAATAAACACTTTTACGTCAGTCACGTGGGAAACTGCCTTGTCTCTCGACCATTTTATTGGTCGAGGATGATCCAAAACCGCATAGTTGGTTGTATAGTGTACATGACTGATTATGGTATGCGACTAGTTTGAACGTCGTAAAGAGGATTAGATTGACCTAATCAAGAATCCTTGTCACCTAGATATATCATATATGTGTGGTATCAATATTTTTAGAATGTAATCGTCTGTGAGAAAACAATGCCCTTCCGAGGCTGATTCCACATCGACATAAGCAAACCTTTTTTAAGAGTAGATAGGGCACACGCACCACACATACCACATACGCAGACACGCCCTCCGGTATTCAATTTTGTGCAAGCAAATCTAGTCGACTCATTTCGTTAGCAACGAGCAATAGATTGGTCTAAATCAACCAAGTTCTGATGCAAGTGCCTGATTGCACAAAATCAAACAGTTCACAATGCCAATTTTGCTTTTAATAGCTAAAAATTAAGCACCTGTGATCTGCCACTGCTTGTTTTGGGTTGCCAATCATAGCATTTCTCTGCTGTTATTGGTAAGCGATGAAAGAGATGGACTACACAGTTTATCTATTTGATAATACCTTCTAAGCTACACTACCACCTCACATGCCCCTCTGTCAGAGGCTCACAGCATGAAACTCTGTCTCGCGCATGGTACAACTGCTAGCTAGGTTGCCTCTGTAGAGATTATGTAATTTGGTTCTAATATAGATAAAGACTAATTGGCATCATTGTCGAGTAGTTTGGAGAGTGAACTTTCGGTTTTGTAAATTGTCGGTTTAATGTTAGGTTCAGTGGTATACATACTCTATAGTTGGTATAATACATATATATATACTCTTAATTAGGCCAAATATTGCATGTTTTTACTGATTAGTCCAATCCAACCCGCACCTCTCCCTCTCAGCCAACAAAACCTCCCTCTCACAACCCACCAAAGCTCCCACAACACAAGTTGACCCATCCCCCAAGGCCCCAAGGCCCCAACCTGGCAACTAGCCACCTAACCCTAATATCTAGCCAAACTACTCTCTTTATCTCTCTTGACGACTTGATGCGGCCAGGCGACAAGCAGGCAAGCGGCAGCGGTAGGACGGCACGTGAGTGGCGGGTGGAGGGAGCGGGAGCCGGCAGGAGACCGGAGGCACGAGGGTAGCGGGCCACGGCACCAGTGCAGTGCCGTGACGGCCACGTCCATGCACGGTGGTGGTCAGGGAGAGAGGGGGTAGGGAGCAGCGGGCCACAGTGGCGCACAGTGGTGGGCAGCCAGCGACGGCGAGCCATCGAGCCGACGACAAGGCATCGGATTGCGACATAACTACACATGGCACATGCCACAGGTGAATTCACTATTTCACTAATATGAAACTCAATTCTCAAACCAACAAACCCAATAACCAAATCATAAAAAAAAAAACTATGTTTATTATGATTGTTGAATTTTGTCTTTTTATTTTTGTGAATTGTAGATCAGAGAGCTTTGAAAAATGAAGATGTAGATTTGAAATTTCTCTAAATGAAGAAGTATGCAATTTTTCGTAATTATTTTGTAATCTCTAAATTATTTGAGATGTTGTCTGTACTACGAACAATTTGTACTTTGATTCTTTCTATTGTATACTCTTATGTTTTACATTGAACAATATTTTAGTAACTTCGAAAACCCATCTTAGAAATCCTGGGTCTGTCACTGATGGTGTAGATCACGTTCTCTTACCTTTAAGGTCTTTGTAATCACACCAGTATAATTGATGTCGATGAAATTGTAATGGATTTGCTAATTTTTAGCTACCTGAAAATTTTCTTATTCATCAGTCACCTACATTGCATAGTACTAAGCCTAAAATTGCAGTACTAAGTGATTGCAATTTTAGCACAGCTCTACTGTAACTTTTAGTTCTGTTTATTTTTGTATTTTTTCTTATTTGTTTTTGTATTTGTAGGGTTTACCTAGATTTACTTTTATCTAGTTTAGTTTTTTTGTATTTTTTTTCTTGTAACGTTTTGCTCGTGCCGTTAGATTGAAATCTAAAGGTGGGAATAAGTGACTGAAAAATAATAAATTTTCAGACAACTTACACATAGACAATCCTAAATTGTAATTGTTTTTGTCTTGCTCGTCAGGCGACATGTTCTGTTTATTCATTTTTTGTCATACAACCATTAGTTATAGCATTTTTTGAAAACCTAACTACAATTGGGTCGGGCGCAGTACATACCTGATCATATCCCTTTGGAATTTGCGAAACCCACTAGGATTCTCGCCGTGTTTTACATTAATTTGTACCAATGTTTACTTAAAAAAAGTTTACGTAACTTTTATATTTAAAGTATGTAACTCCTATCTGCGATGCATATGGATCGATTGTTTGAACTTTTTTTTTTCTGGTTTCTTCTTTTCCTTATCGACGCTTTCTTTGCAAGTCAAGTCATTTATTTCATGGCCCACCACAAAAAGCCCAGAGCACAAAAAAGAAAAGAAAAAAAACCATAGCACAGAGCATAGAGCACTCGGCCATTTATGTTCGCGGGAAGGGAGCGAGAACACGCCCTGATTTTTTTTTGGACGGAGACGGATGCTAATCGGACGGCACAAAAATTAAGTATTTTATAGATGATTTTTAGGTGTATTTTATAGGGTACACGAATTAATGCTTGATTTCGGTGATTATGTCTCGTGAGATCCATGGACTTCGTTGCATGCATCGCCCAAGAAACTCTTGAGTGACCCAACTAATTAAGCATAGACATAGTACAGGCCTGTACTTAAATGTTCCAATTACTTTGTGGGAAGAAGCGCTTAAAATTACTTCAAACTATTCTCATTTTAATCAGTTTGCTATTAGTCCACTTTGCTTTGTGACCGTTGATGCGTTGACGAATCTGGCATCTCCGTATCACGGCCCATGTCATGGATCAGGACTTTTTGGGCCGAAGAGACGCTGCACAGTCGTGCAACTACCAGTGCGGATGGGTGTGTCCGTCTGTGCATCACGGGTTACTTTTGGGCTAGGCCCAAACGGTTTGCGTCGCTAATTTCCTATTCCATTTTCTCTTCTTTCCGCTTTTTTAGGTGCTGGGGAACGGTATAGCGTTGGAAGTTTTCACATGTTTCAAGAAGTTTCGTGATAACGTTCTAAAATTTTTACGATTCAATGAGTTTTGTGTGTTTTTAGAAGATTAAAGAAAAGTTTCAAACCGAATTTCAATGAGTTTTAGATTTTGGAACTTAAGTTTCAACAAGTTTTAGCGGGAGAATTCAAAAGTTTCAATAAGTTTTAAACAAAAATTTCAAGAAGTTTCAAACCAAAATTTCAAGAAGTTTTAATAGGTATAAACAAGTTTCAACCAAACTTTCAAGAAAGTTTCAACGAGTTTTGGCTAGTTTCAGCCGGCTCACCTAGCTACGATGGCACCACTGTGCCACCACGGAGCCGGTCAACACTGTCTATCACTGATGTAGCCTCTTCTCTGGCTCCGACCCAACTACCATTAGATCCGTGTCCAAGATTTATACCGAGGATCCATGTCTCTCTCTTCCCTAGTTCCGGCCCGAGCTCTACGCCACACTACCCAACTGAGCTGTGCCACCCGGATCTGATCGTCTCGAGTTGCGCCACCGCTGGATCCATGCAATCCGAGCCGCGTTGCCGCCACCCATCGCCAGATCCAAAACCGGAGGTGAAGCACCATGCTGCTGCATGCGCCAGATCTGGAGTTGGATCTAATGGAGGAGGAGGAGGGTGGCGTTGGAGTTGATTGGGCGAAGGGGTGGCGCTGGAAGTTAAGAAGGAAGGGAGGGTCGTTTCCCCCATTGGCTCACTGGCTGCACTACGACGACCAGGCACCGGAGAGAGAGAGGGAGAGAGATCAGAGAAGGAGACACATCCTTATGATTTTGGATTCATATCCATCCTCTAAAGTCCTATATTCGTCTTCTAGGGTTTCATATTCTCCACCTCGGGTCTTATATTCGTTCTCTGGGCTCCCATATTCGTACTCTGAGTCTTCCTCTCAAGTCCTCTAGGGTCCTATATTTGTCCTCTAG
Source organism: Ampelocalamus luodianensis (assembly GCA_036346255.1). NCBI lineage: Eukaryota > Viridiplantae > Streptophyta > Magnoliopsida > Poales > Poaceae > Ampelocalamus > Ampelocalamus luodianensis. Next base: position 29,799,574 of record CM070626.1, on the reverse strand, counting down.
GTTCCTATATCTAAATTTAACAATTCCTTAACCCTTTTTATCTTTTCTATATCGTGGATCATTAAAATAAGCAAAAGTAGCATTTCTATGTAAAACACCCATAAATGGTATTTTAATCGAAATCCCCAAATGGGGTATTAATTCTTTCTCTTGTTCTTGATGATATTGAAATGGAATGACAAATCTATTTCTTCGCTTTTTCGCCAACAAATTCAATTTGTCTTGAAAAATAGAAGGATAGACAAAATTCCAATGGCCATTGGACATGATTCGATCTACCGTTGAATAATCAAGTATTTCGCTATCTTTTTTACCAAAAGTATCCAATAGTCTATGTCTTACTTGATCATTAGCCATTGAGAGGTCAAAGAGATATCTTCTGTCAACGGAAAAAGAATAAGTAATCAATTGTTTTTTATCCTTGTAGTGAAAAAGACACTATACTATATTTGCACATACTTACTGACAATATCCATAAATGTCTTTGTTTTTGGTAATTGACAAAGATTGCCATATTGATATTCAGGTGCATGGTAAACATCAATACTCCAGTGCATTTCCCCATCTCATTCGGAGTAAATACGATTTTATACTTTTCTTTTAAAATGCAAAGTGGACGTTCCAGCACAAATCTTTGTAATTACTTGTTCGAATTCTACATATTGATCATTTTTGCACTAGAATCAAGTTTTTTGAGGGAATATTCATACTATATAGAATATCCTAACTCTGAATAGTTACATGCAAATCTATGTAACATAGAAAAACAGGCTACCCATAACTGGTACTTGTGGGGTGAACCAAATCTTCATTGAATTGGATTTATTTTCATCTGAAGGGGATCGTACAAGGTTGGTAGTACCCCCTGTGAATACTCCACCAGTATAGAAAGTTCATAATGTTAGTTAAGTCACTGGTTCCCCAATTAGTTAACCTGCAAAAATACCTACGACTTCCCCCAATTCGTATAAATCGCCCTAAGTGGGACTTCAACCATAACATAATTGACAGATCCAAGATGCGCTCTGGCAAGTAAAGGGGGTTCTAATATATATTGGTTGTGCTCGAAAGGCAGCTATGAATCGATTGACTAATCCAATTCTAATATCTTGATTTAATGACAATGCAATGCGATATATCATGAATATATATATATATATATATATATATATATATATATATATATATAATGTGTGTGTGTGTGTCTATGTATATATGTAACATCCCAAAATCCTATTCTTTGGAAAATATAATGAAAATAAAGGGAATAATTTTGAGCATGTTTATGTGTGGGAAAAAAAAATATTTTTCGCATGTCTTTGAACTTTTGCATAAATCAAATAGTAAAATCGCATGCAAACAGCAAATTGAAAGAATTTTTGAGAAAAACAAAGAACAAATAAAATTATGGAAAATTTACATAATTAGCTAGACTGTGTTAGGATCCTCCACAAAAATAACATTATAAATTTTGGAGCCTGTTTGATATTTTAAAAATTCACGAAGTTCTTAGTCTTTTTTTGGAAAATTCAAAACCTAAATTGAATTTCCTGTCGGAACTTTGGGCGAAACACAACTCGGCCCACTTCACTCACGCTCACTCCAGACCATGCAAGCACCTCGCTCTCTGTCTCACTGACACGTTGGCCCCACCTGTCAGGTGTTATCTTACACCTTGCCTTCGTCTCTGTGGGCCAGCGCACCACCCCCGAGCCTACTCCGCCCACGGTTAGCGACTGTCACCCATAGAATCAAGCTCCAATTGCTCGTCACCTCCATCAGCCCTCGTCCATGCTAGGCACCCCGCTGACACGCCATGTTCCCATGCGGACGAAGAGGCCAAAGCCGTGCATGAGAAACTCATTCACAACCATGTTTTCTCGCCACTTCTCTCTCGCCAATCTCAGCCATATTTATTATCCAAACCGTGTCACGAACTCCTCAACTCACCATTCTTGCCTCCCACCAAGAATCAAAGCTTCTAGCACTCTGATTCGTCCAGGAACAAGAGTGTCGTTCTCGATGCCGGTAAGCAAGCCTCACATAGCCATTTTGTTTGGTGAGCTTCCTTGCCTGCGACAACTGCATCACCATACGCCCCTTACCTCACTAATACTTTTTTTCTTGCTTGATGTAGCCTCAGGAACTCTGTAGCATGCTTGCGTTGTCATCTTCTTCGTCTCCAGTGCGCACCCTGATCTAGACCTCCACATTCCCAGTGCTCTGGTGAGCTTGAACCTCACTTGACCGCATCATATTGTGTTCTATACTTCATTAATGCTTCTTCCTTGCTTAATGTGGACCCAAGCTTAGGGAATCACCAGAATCGAGCTTCTTCCCCAAATCCGGTCGCCGCTGACTCCTTTTCTTTTCGCCGCCACTCCTTTGAGTCCCCATCCGATTCCTCACATCTACATCATCCTCAGCCTACCCGTGAGCTAATGCACGCCCTTTTGTAGCCCCTCCATTGTTGTAGAGCACCAACACCGATAGCCTCCTCTGTGCCACCACTATTCAATGTCGACAAGCTTCTCCGGCCATCCCACGATGCCATCAAGGACCTTGGTGAGCTTTTAGTAGTCCCCTAGAGCTACTGTGTGCATTATATTAGTGGATTAGCTAGCGTAGCATACAGTTCCTCGGTGCCACCCATGGCGCCGCCGCGGGATATGGTGTCTCCGCCGCTTTGGTGACCATTGGTCCTCGAGCCATTGCCTATAGAATCGTTGTTACCCCCTAGAGCCAATGCACACAATCTTTCACTGCCGATATGCTCTGTTTGCTAAAACCATTTCAGACCCGAGGCACTCTGCCACTTCTCGCCAGCATAGCACCGTCTGCATCCATCTCTCCGGCCTCCACCACCACCCAGTGGGATAGTCATCGAGAGGGGAACCCATTTTGCCCATCCCCAAGCCAAGTCACTACGCCATTCGCCACCGATGAGCTTGCCATGGCGCTCGGCCATGTGTTCACCCCTGTTTCTCTCCCTCTCTCTCATTGACAGTGGGTCCCACTCGCGTTTAGTAATTGATTAACACTAATGGCAGTGGTTAAGTATGCTAAGTCATTGACATATGGGACCAGCTGGAAAGTTAATCGAAAATCTAATTTAAAACGTGTTTAGTAAATGAATCACTAACATGTGGGACCCATGTACTGTTTTCGGTTTTAAAACGTGGTTTTAAAACCAAGAGACTGACATGTGGACCCCAACTATTAGTGGATTTAATCAATTCAAGAATTAATCATTTAGTTAAATAAGTAATGAGTTGTTAAATAAGCAATGAGTCTATGACATGTCGGACTACCACAGGTTTATAAATAAAATCAAGAAAATAAAAATATGAGTCACTCACAAGTAAGCTCCACATGTAAGTTAGTAAAATTTGAAAAAATAAAAAATGCGAAAAGCTGCTTTCAGTTCAAAGGAAAATACGCTTTCTCTGTTGGGAAGCATAAACCTCAGAAGAACTCAGAGGAAAATACACTTTCTTCGTTAGAAAGTGTAAACCTCATAGAATGCACTTTCAATGCCACCTTTTTTATTATTAATTTCTAGATTTTGAAAACCAAATAAAATTCAAACCTTAATAACTTTTGCATATGAACTCCAACTTGAATGATTTTTTTTCTATATCCATCTAAAATCATGCTATGTCCGAATATGCAAAAATATTTCGGTTTTCTTGCAGTTGAAATTATTTTTCTATTTTTGATTTGTTATTGGCTCTTTTGAATCGGCGTCGATATTGCGAACGAATTATTTGATGACCCTTCATCCTCATATTCAGAGATACCAGAGCAAGACAAGCACCACCTTTGACCATGTTGATCCCAATATTTAAAGGGGCATTCACGTATTTGCCACTGTAGTTGCATGCGAGTTTTAGTTTTTGCCACTGTTGTGAGTATGACATGTGGGTCCGGGACCACATGTCATACTCACATAAAGTGGCAAAAACTAAAACTCACCCAATTGCAGTGGCAAATACACAATTATTTCATATTTCAATTATTGCACTATTTTTGCAAAATCTATTATGCATGCATGTATTTTGTTTAAAATTGCTATATTTGGGTGGTCGTTAAACTCCTATCGTATGTATCATCCTCCTTGTCAAATTGATATCCTTACTATTGTAGCCATTAGGTTATGATTTATGCAATAGATGATGTCGAATTGGGTATTTCGGGTGCGAATATCGCACAAATGCTTAGTTGAGCTCTAGTTTTACCAAAATTGGAAAATGGATGAAATATTGAGTATGCATTTGGGAGATTTTGAAATGATGGTCTAGAGGGGTTTACCTCTGTTATTGTTTATAAAAATAAAAAGGAAAAACTTAGTTTGTGATGCGGGTGAGTTATATTATAATATGAGGAGTATGAGAGGTGTATCTCACAAGTGGATGGGGGGAGATCCTCACCTGAATCAATTAAGGACCGAATATCGGTGCTACCAATCTAAGCCTAAGTGTACAACCACATGTGCTGGTATGGGACGACCTTACCCAATTAAGTCATCGAAGACTAGCCTTGCATGTCGGTAGGCCGTAGTAGTGCGAGCATGATCGGGTAGGCATGCTCGAAGGGGCTCCCTTTACCGAAACGTTGGGAACAAAGCTTGTTGACACAATGGTGGATGGCTCACTAAGACGGGGGGTGTACCTAGGTGAAGTGAGGGTGTTCATTCCTCGGGCTAATGCAAGGCTAGGACTAGGTGATGCAAAGGCTTCGTTATGTGATCTAGACTGCATAAACTAGAGAATTAGTATACTGTAGGTAAAGTTGTATACCTCTACAAAATATAAATCTATTTAATTAGTCATGCTCGTGGTCATGAGCATGCTTAGTGCAGTCATATCGGGTATAGTCTCTATTTTCCTAAAACGATTTTGGTGGGACGATTGATTTGTGTGAATGCCATGTATGTGGCCGAGACTAAAATGTTGGTCACAGCCGAGGAGGGGTTGTGATCTTGCTATTATTTGAGTTACATACTTGTTATTTCAATACCTGTCAACTGCTTTTTACAAATTACGTTGCAAACTATTGCACATTGATATTGCAAATAAAATCTACTTAATGCTAAAAATAACTTTTAGAGTAGAGCCTCATCCTTTGATAGCCTTGCATGTATTGTTATGTTGCGATACACTACAAGTCTTGTTGTGTACAAAATGTACTCAATCTTGCTTAAATTGTTGATCAGAGTATGAGGATGAGCCGATTTCGAATGACGCCTTCTTCGCTCCCGGTACTGGAGGGTACAGGGACGGGTCTTGCTAGGGTTTGGTCCTTGTTAGTTGCCTGAGGGTCGGATGTGCATACCGCTAGACTTTTGGGTTTGTTATTTTTATTCCTCTGTTTAACTTGCTACTTCTGATACTTATTATTTTATTTGGCTGGTCGGCTGTATATTATACACTTGTGATGTAATCGGTTAAGTTAAGTACCATATTTGTTTCATGTTGTATGTATATTGTATATGGGTGTGTATGCCAATGTTGTGGATGTGTGTACTAGCCACTGATCATGTGACTAGTACGGTACACACATGAGGGCTTCGGGTATTCCACGCTCGAGGTCCGACAATATATATATATATATATATATATATATATATATATATATATATATATATATATATATATATATATCATCTGCTAATACACCAATTAATTAGTGTTTTGACAAAATTTTTTCCATTTTGACAATTTTTTTTCCATTATCCCATTTTGAGGACCGAAAGAAATACCTAGGATAGTACCACAATCTCTTCTACACACAATAATATGTTGAACTACTTCAACATGTCTACATGTAAGATATCCAGCATCTGCTCTTCGTACAATAGTACCTACAACCCCTTTGCGGGCTCTGTAGCAGCAAATTATATAATATTTCAAAGAGAGTCCCTTGCATAAATTGCTTTGATTAGGTAAATCAATCATTTGTCCTTGAGGATCCTGCATTAACCCTCTCATACCTACTAATTGGTGTACCTGAGATGCATTTCCTCTGACTCCTGAAAAAGACATTAGATAGACTGGATTAGAAGGATCCGTTATCCGAAAATTCAGATTCATTTATTGTTTCAAATATCCACTAGTAGCATACCATATCTCAACGGATTAGCATATCCACGATTAAGATAATCGCCAATTATTAATGATAATCTCAAGAGTGGAATTAGTGTGCGCTAAATTGGTGTTGAGCATTGCTAATAGTTGAATGATTGAAATTTAAAAGTGATTTATATATGTGTGTGTGTGCTTTGCGAGTGTAATATCCCGACTTTCATTTGAGAGTGCAATACAAATTGAGATAGAATTAATGTAATTCTCCGATAGTGCTAGAAATAATTTTGGGAGAGAATAATTAATCGGTAGAAGGTTTCTTTTGAAAAAAATGTTTAATCAGGAGAATAGAGGGGGTTTTCTGCATTTTCCCGACAACGTGGGCCTGGGCCTTGGCCCATGAGGCCTGGCCGGCCATAGGGGGGAGGTGCCACCCTCCCCCAAAACCCTAGCCGCCCCTCCCCCTCTCCTCCCCACCTTGGCCGCCGCCTCCCTCCTCTCCCCTCCCCCTCCATCTTGCGCCTCCCCCTGCTGGTTGCAGCCCCTTCTCCACCTCCATTGCTGCCGCCCCAAGCCCCTAGTGCAGCACTCCCACCTCCTGGAGTCGTCCCTTGGCGTTGCTGGCTTCTCGCGAAGGTAGGAGTGGTGTTTCGTGGAATTGGCTGATCAAGAAGGAGGGGAACATCTTCGCGGATCAACCATCGTCTTCCTGGTTGCTGCAAGGGTAACAAATGCCGATCCTCATCGTTTGATTAGTGGTAGATGTGATTTGGATCATAATTGATTAGATCGAAATGCTGCGATTAGAAAGTTAGTTATGTCCAGAATGTTGCGTGGCCTGTTTCGTCATATTAGAAGCCTAATTTGAGAGGTCCATGTCCTAGAGTAATGTAGGTATTATTCTTAGCTTTCGGCGGCCACCAAGAACACTAAATTCCGACGTACGGATCAAAAGTTATGTTCGTTTTAGTTTCTGCTGTCCAGAATTCTGACGAGAATTAGCAGACACTGTAATTGTTAAAATTTGACCTAGTTAGAGGATGATTCAGAAGTCTTGCCCATAATGACTTTTGTACGTGATCTCATTAGCTTTCAGTATTGATAAAGAACACCCCATTTGGATTTGTATAACAAAAGTTATGCACGTTTTAAATTGACTGTCCAAAACCCTGACGAGAATGAATTGTCGAATTGCCTTTTAATTTATGATCAAGTTAATGGCAAATTCAAGGCTTTCACCCAACTAGGTTTTTGTAGGCCTGGGTCTTAGCTTTGATATTTATAAATAACTTTAAATTTGGTTTAGCCAATTAGAAGTTATGGCCATTTTCGTGCCGCTGCCCAGAAGTGTCGGGCAGTTCTGACAGAGGATGCTCATCGGTCTTTTGGGGCTTGGTATATTTATAATTTAGATTTTGCATCAACTAGGTTGTTGTAGATAATCTTGTTATCTTTCAAACAAGCCTGAGGTTACATTTTTATGAATTTCAGAGCAAAAATTATGCCAATTTTAGTATTGCGGCCCATTATAGTTTTCTGATGGAATGTAGTTCAATTGGAGTAAAATTGTGTAGTTAAACGTTGGGGTGTTGGGGGTAAGTGTAGCAAGTAGTGTCTTGACTTCATGGTTCTTATTGAGTAAACTAATGGTGTAGGAGATGAGGCTCCGAGATTAGCGGCATCGTCTTTACCTCTTAACGCATCGCAACGCTAAAAACAAGTACAATGATTTTGTGTGATTTGTAAACACTGGATGCTCAATGATTAGTATTGTATTTTTGTTTGATATGTGAGAAGCTTCAATGTTCATGTTCCGTCCACGGGAGTGGAATATCCACGGGAGTGGAGATTATAGTAGACAAGAGGTTTCGATGACTATGTTCTTTGCGTATCTCTTTCATATGTGTGGAGATGATATTAGTCATTATTCATAAGTTTATTCATGCATCTATGTTCATGTTCCATCCACGGGAGTGGAGCTCTACGGGAGTGGAGTCTAAAGTCCCATCAATTCCAGTATGGCAAGTGAAGTCCCACCATTCCAATGTGGGCAGTTTTGGACACCCGTATGAAACGTTCTTCATACGGTATTTTTGGAAACCCGTATTTCGATAAATACAAGCTTAAGTGAACACCGACGGGTGTGTCACTAGCTATACCAGTATAAGCATGTGTGCAGTCCATCCTTTGATTACATTCATTCATTTAATGCATTCCTAAATATTCGTTCGTGGTATGTTCAGAATTTGTGAAGAGGTTGACTTGTCCATATTGGTTGTATATTAATTTATTCCATGTACTTGCTGAGTCTCGGACTCACTCTTGCTTTGTTTATTTATTTTTAGGTGATCGTTGATGATGTTCCTCTTGGGAGGGAGTAGACACGCACTACTCATTCACTTCACCTTACACCAGCTTCAATAAAAGAATTAGATTCTGTTTTTCTTTCAATAAGTGATGGATTGTAATAAATAAACTTAGATGTGGATGATAACTTTCTCTATGTTAAGGTTGTTTAAATAACTGCTTATGTTCCCTAATCATTCGTTGGATATGATTACCTTAATGGATTCAATAGACTTAAATATTTGGAATTTGTGGACTGTTGTTGGATTCAGTTCTAATACCTGCTTAGGTTCTAAAAGATGTTGATCTTTTGTAACTTAGTTGATGAATTTTTGTTGAAATTATTCCGTTGTATGGTTATATGTTAGGTCTTTAGGTAGCACTTTGGCTTTCGAATAGCCGGGGTGTTACAGCGAGAATGTCTTGTGAAAACATGTCCTTATTAAAAGAGTTTTGCTTTAATAATGTGGTTTGCGCACTAGATTTTTTTCTCTAGAACAAGTTGATTGATGCAGTTTATTAATATAACTAAAAATAATATGAAACAATTTATTGTGTTTCTTTTAGAAAGTTTTATGATGAGATAGTCGGCTATGGTGATCCTTACTAAGAGTGTGCTGATGTTAGTAAGATTGTTAGTGAGGGATTGTGAAGGTAGTGTTGATTCTTTAGAAGTAAAATAATTTTATTGTCTTTGGTGACATCGTGTAAATGAAAATTTTTGAGTTTTGCATTCGTGGTCTTTTGGAGTTCATGATTTGTGTAGTAGCTGAAATTGGTTTGTGCAAAGTGATGTGTTGGAAAGTTCTGTTGGTTCTTAAGTGATTCATGTGATTTGGTTTTAAAAGCTCTTCTTGTTTGTACCGGCAAAGTGATGTTATAATCAAAGAAAATTGTCTTCTTTGTTAAAGGAAAGGGTGCAGTAGAAGTATTTAAGGTTGGAGTCAAGTTTTGTAACTTGCAACTTTTGAAGTGTGCTTAACTTTTTTTGTTTTGCCGTATAAAAGTTTCTCAAGTTTCAATAGCAATGATTTATTCATATTCGTTGATGTTTGATATTCTCTTCTTGTGGGACATTTGCTCCTCAACCGTGGTTTCACCTCCTATTTTTTAGGGTTTCATGCTATTTGATTATTTCTCTTAGATTTGTACTTATTGCAAGCAGAACATTTTTATGTGTGCTGAAAAAATGATTTTACTTGCCACTTCTTTTGAGAAAGGAATAACTGATTTGTTTTGCAAAGTCTTTTAGAGTGGAGGATAAATTGATTTTGTGATATAATTCTTGGAGAGAAATTTGATTTAAATGAAATGGTTGTCTTTGGAGCTAAACTGATTACATTGTTGCAAATAGTAGAACCTACAGGGATTGGTGGTCCAGGATCTTTTGTGTTTATATTGGTGGAATATTAGAATTATCAAAAGTTTAGGGATCATGATCGATTATTTAGAGTATTGCGATTGTGTAAATTGCAAAGTGTGTAGGTGAAATAGGATGATGTGGTTTATTGAGAGCCTAAGATTAGTGAGGATTGATGTGTTAGTGTCAGTGTATGATTCGATTTTCAATGAATATCCCTTTTGAGGATAGAGTCTTTCCAGGTAAGTCGGTGGGGAATATATTTACATGATTGATGTTATAATGATCAGGGTATATCTGGATTCTACAATTTTTGCCATCAGATCTGGATGATTTCCATATCAATTATACTAGAAATTTGATTATATGAGTCTTATGGGTTGAATTTGGGCTTTGCATTTTTATGCGTTGGAACTTTGGTTGCCCATGGTTTTGTGTGGAAGTAGGGGAACAAATTGGGTTCCGAGAGTTATGGTGATCTCTGATAGAATTCTTTTCTGTTGTGGTAAGTGTGTATGCTAGGTATTTTAAGGTCTTTATCCTTCAATAATTGAGGAGATGGAAATTGTAGGTGAAATATTTATTGACGTGCATTGGTAATTAGTTGTCAAAGTAATTCCTTTGTTAGAGGAGTGGACTAGAGTATCTTTTTGTGGACTAGCAGAGCCCCTGTAGATGGGTGTGGATGTTGCTTTTAGTTTGAGCGTAGTTTTGAGGTTGTCAATTTAAGAGAAATGGGTTAGAGTGTTATGTGATGATTTTTGGAATACCATGATTTAAGAGAAAACTTCTTCTTAAAAGGAAGATTGAGAAAAAGTATGATTTCTCGGGTAGTGAAATGCCCACTTAGTTCTTGTTTGAGCTATGTGTTTATGACATGTGTTATTAGCAATTTGAGTTAGTTCTATGATTGGTGTGTGTGGTTCTTTCCGTTAAGAAAAAGAAGAAAATAGTTAATTTGGGTATTCGAGTGATTTCATCTTTAGCTTATGTGGTGTTTATTTGCAAACTGCCTACTTGGAAAAGAAAAAGTTTTCATGATGAATCTTTCGATTTTGGATTAGACTCTTTTGAAGGGGAGTTGGTAATGAGTGGTTGTATTGTGAATCCTTCGTTTTTTAGTTTGTTTACTTTTGTAAGAGAGTTGGTTTAATGCGGATTCTTTGTGTGTCCCGTGTTAAGAGAGATGCTCATTGCAAAGTGAAGTGATTGGTTGAGTGATGAAGTAAGGGTTCTAGGTTTTAATTGTTTATTGATTTCAGTTTTGGTTGTTCTTTGAGTACAATGATGAGAGTAAAATTCAGGGTCGAATTCTTTTAAAGGGGTAGAATGTGATACCCCTTTTATTTAAAAAGGATATAGGGAGATACGGAGACTCCATATTTGCCTCGCCAAGAAACGGGACAAAATATGTCCATCTTGCAACATGATAATCGTGACTGAAACGGTTTCAAATAGAAAACCTTATAACTATAAAGTTATAGATCTTTTCGCATAGTCCAATTTAGAGTCTTCATTGACCTAATGTAGAGTTTTGACGTGTGAGATATGGGACTCGAAATGCAGGCTGCACAGAGATTCAGAGTCCACAATTTAGTCAACTTCCAAAGTAAATTTGACAATAAAGACAGTGTTTTTAGAAAAGCTCCATAAATAGAAAGTTGAAGTACTATTAGTTAGCTAAGAAAAAAAGAATAACTGAATTATGAGTCCGTGAGAGAATGTTATTGCCTCTGGAATATTCGCTACATAGAAGGAAAGTGGAAAACCATGTCCAAGCCACGACCCTGCAACCCCATTGGACTTTAAATAGGACCCCACGGGTGAACGTGTTACGCTCCCAAAACCCTGGACACCACCCCTTTCACCCTGGCTGCGCCCCCATGGCCGAGCACATAGCCTACTGTGACATCCCCAAAAATTCCATTTTTGGGAAGACATACTAAAAATAAATGGGAAAGTAATTTTGAGCTTATTCCATATGGAAAATTTTCTATGCATGAATTTTGAACTTTTGTATAAAGCAAATAATGAAAATTCATACAAGCATCAAATTATAAGAATTTTTGGGAAAATCACAGAGCATATAAAATCCTAAAAAATTTACACAAGCAACTATACTAGGTCAGAGTCCTCACAAATTTTTTGGTAAAGGTTGGACTCCATTTGCTCAGCACAAAAATCCAGCAAACACTCAGCCAGATTTTGGAAATTCTAAAACTATTTTAAATTTTCCTACTCGCCCCTTGGGCCGGAATCCTGTCGACCCATTTTTGCTACCCAGCTCCAGCCTGCGCCAATGCCACTCGCCTTTGCTCGCTAATGTGTGTGCCCCACCTGTCAGCACCCTTCATCCACCTAGTTGTCGCTCTCGCCCTCGCCCTCACTCGCCAGTGCGCCTTCACCTGCAACGCCCACTTGCCCGCGGTTTTCCTTGTTGCCCACCATTTTTGTTCCTGTGCCATCGTCTTCTTCACTTCCGGCGCACACTCCACTTCGGACCTTGGTGTCCCGGCGTTCTGGTGAACCTCACCTGACTGTGTCATTTCGTGTCCCATGCTATGTCGGACCCGGGATTCACACCCCCAAATTCTCTGTGTATTCAACACTAGTCCCTAGAACAATAGCTAGTATACAGTAAATAAATATGTTAGCATCCATAAATCACATAGCTTTATTAATAAATATCAGAGTTTATTATAAGAAAGGCTTACGAACCAACAATAAAGAACACAACGGAAGTCAAAGAAGAAGTAGTAGAGCCCAGCTAATCTGCCACAGGCAATCGACTGGAGAAGCGGCCTAGTCACCAAGATTCACACCGGTAGCGAAGTCCTTCTCCTTTGAACAACATTTTATTGAGCAAGGGTGAGAACAAAAATATACTCCACAAGTTACACCCATATAAAATAGTTAATGCATGCATGGATATTATCAAATGAAGGCTTATAGGATTATTTGTGCAAAGCAACATTTGACATTTTAAATACAATAGCTAAGTTCAAAAGCTCAAGTTTTACAATATCTAAAATTGAGTTTTAACTGAATTAACAATGCTTGTTTAGGCACCAACCTAACACTAACTTAAACACGGGCACCAACCTGGGGCTTCATCCCACAATTTTCTCATAGACACCCATCCATGTCATAAACTGTTTTATAATTTTTTTTGAAAATAAAATCAAAGTCTAATCCGCGAAAGGCTTTGCTCAGCATGTCCATGACCATGAGCACGGCTATTCTAATAGTTTGACACTCTGCAGAGATTATACAACTTTACCCACAAAAGATAATCAACTTTTAATGTCCACCTAACACACTTCTAATGGTGTGCGACTAAGTGATTATCACAAGGTCTTTACAATATGTCATTCAAAGGTAGTCATGCTCGCTAAGGTTTTGCTACCGTAGGCTTCACACAAAATGGTAACCCCTCTTGCGCCATGTGGGTATTAAAATAAGTCTTCACGACACCCATACATCAACATGGCATAACTAACAGTGGAACTTGCAAATTAATTAGCCTGGTTTGTCTCATACCAGACTTGTGGTAGTACGGAATGACTTAACAATCCACAACGCACAGACCTGTCCTTAATTTACCAGGCAACTTCCAAAACAATCCCTAGGCCTCAAACATTCACTGAATTGAGCCCGTGCATAAATTTGCACCCACCATTTATCCATTTCGCCCAAGTTCAAACCAATTTTTCATTTTATTTTTCTTTCCAAATCATTTTCCAACTTCCATGACTCACTAATTTTCGCTGAAAATTCCCAAATCAAATATGTCAGGTCTAAGCGTGGCTAAGCTTAGTTTTTTCCAAAATGTTCTAGTTCATACTATTGCATCAACTAGATTTTATATAAGGTGAAAATATATGGATATTTCAAATGGAATTGGGAATAACTATATATTTAAAACAGGAATTTAAATTACATTGAATAGAAACAAGCATGCAGTAATAATTTAAAACAGAATTTAAATAATTTATATTACTAGGATCAAACAAGATCAAAGGATGTAACTTGCCTTACTCAATTAAATGTTGTTCTGAAACGGTGTCGAAATCTGACTCTCCAAAGTCGTCGAAATCTATACACGAAAATGAGCCAAATTCAAACAAAATTCAAATAAACTCCAAATAAAATAATTTTGGTTTAGATAGCTAGATCTTTATTTTAGATGAATTTAGAAATTTTAATCACTTGAATCAGAGCTCAAATGAAGGGGAACGAGCTCTCAGAAGATTGAATTTCACATGAAATGATGAAAATTAGAATTTCTGGAGTTTAAGGAATTATTTTTCTAAAGAAAAAAACAATTATTGTGTCACGATGATGTCAGCACATTAATTTGATTTTTGGCCAAATTAATTTTCTTAGGAAAAAAGGAAATGCCACGTAAGCGGACACGTGGATGGTCACATGGGCTTGGCGCTGAGGTGGCGCACGCGTGGAGCTAACGTGGCAGCCGGTTGGAGGCAGCGCGTGGAGCCAACACTTGTTGGCGAACGATGGCACAGCAACAACCGGCGAGGACACCAATAGAAAGAGGGGAACGTGGGGAATCTTGGGCTCACTTTCCAAGTGCTAGGGCAGATATGGCTTGCCGACGGTGAGGACAAAGGCGGCGGCACAATTCGGGCTCACGGCGGTGAGGTACTCCGACGATGCTTCGGCAAGGGTGAGGTGAGCACGGGATAGAACATGAATAGGTGGTTCCAGAGGTGAAGATGACATCTATGGAGACCCTTCAATGGCAGCGAAATCGTCGGCCATAGGACATTCGGCCGACGAGAGAAAATTGCAAAATCTGGAGAGGATACGAGGGGAGAGTGGAATGGACCTTCGGGGATGAGATGAGGGAAAGACGGGGCACCTTGTGCTCCCTTTTATAGGGGCGGAGGGGATCTAGGAGAGGATATCAAGCTCACGAGCTTTGCGGCGGCTGGTGTGGATTTCTGGCGGAACGGGCGCGAGGAAAAGGGGATAAGGGAGGAACAGGGGCGGCGGGATAAGGGGATAGGGATGCACACGTGATGTGGGAAAATGGAAGAAAAATGGTGGCACCGAGAAGATTTGCACGATATCCATGGCGGACGGGCACGCAGGGAAGAAGAAGAGGGGAGGAAGATGATGGACTAACAAGCGGGCCCACGTTGGAATTGGGAGAGAGGAGAGAAAGGGTGGCAGCTGGGTGGGCTTGGCTCGGGTGGGCCGAGAAAAGAAATAAAATGGGCTAAGACAAATGGGTTTCGGCCCAAAACGAGAAAAGAAATTTTTATTTGATTTCTGAATTACAGAAAATGCAACAAATCGAAATAGCTTTTAGAAAATAGCAAATAAAGCACACAATTTGTAGAAAAAATCACATAAATTACTAGAATTATTTGGAACTCAATAAAATTATTTACAACTTAAATTTGGCTTTTATTTTTGCACATAAATTATTTTTAATTTCTAGAAAATAGAAAAAGTCTTTTTAAAATTCAAGAAATTAGTTAAAATTTTCCATTTTAATTTAAAATCCAATAAAATCCTAGAAATCTCAATGAATTTTCTTCTTTACTTTTAAAATTTAAGAAATTCAAGAAAAGTAATAAACTCTTTTAAGTTTCAGACTATCCAATAAAATAATAACTTTATAAATTTTATTTTTTGTAACAAAAGTTTGGGGTGTTACATGCTACACTAATGCTTCTCCCTCGGTTGATGGGGATTCATACATAGGGAATCCCCTAAATCGATCGTCTTCCTCAATTCCGGCCGCCGCATCCCTTTTTAGTTAGATGCCACCTCGGTGAGTTTCTGGTCGATTCTTTCTATCCATATCATCCTCAGTGTGCATGCGAGCTCATGCACACCTTCTTGTAGCATCTCCATCCTCGTAGTACGCCATCAACGAAAGCCTCCTTTGTGCCGCCTCTACTCAACGTCGCCAAGCCGCTACAGTCATCCCCCGGCGCTGTTAAGGACCTGGTAAGCTTCTACTAGTCCCCTAGAGCTTTTGCACGCATTAGATCGAAGGATTAGCTAGGGTAGCAAACACTTCATCATAGCCGATCATGGTTCATCATAGTCCCCTGGGAAGCGTTGTCACCGCCGCTCCGGTAGCCATTGGTCCCCGAGTCGCAGCGTGTAGCATCGTAGTAACCTCCTAAAGCCAATGAACACTTTCTTTTACCACCGATTTGCCTCAATCGCAAAAACCACTTGGAGCCTAAGGAGCTCCGCAGCTCATCTCCGACGTAGCGCCACCTCCGACCATCTCTCCGGCCTCCACCACCACCCGGTGGCATCACCGTCGAGAGAGGAACTCATTTTGGCCATCCCCGAGCCTTTCCATGGTGCTTGGCCATGGGCGCAGCTCTGCCTCTCTCTTTCTCTCTACTAGTGGGCCTGCGAGATTAAAAGGTTGATTAACACTAAGTAACGTAGGTTAAATGTAATAAGAGTATGACATGTGGGACCAATTGAAAAGGTTAAAGAAAAACTAATTTCAAATGTTATTAGTAAATGAGTTACTGACATGTGGGGCCACACACTATTCTCATTTTTAAATTACATTTTAAAAAGAGAGACTAACAAGTGGACCCTAGCTGTTAGTTAATAAAAATCGAAAAAATGAAAAGGCGCCTTTAGCTCTAAGGAAAATATGCTTCCTCTACTGGAAAGCGTAAACCTCTGTAGAATGCATAGAAGAGTATGCTTTCTCTATTGGAAAGCATAAAATTTGCGAAATATCTGTCGACATCAGTATTTATATTTTTTGGAATTTTTAAAATGAACAAATTAAAAGTTAATAACTTTTGCATACAAACTCCAAATGAGATGAATCTTTTTTATAAATTCGTATAAAATCATGATCTTCTGAATATGCATAAATATTTGTATTTTGTTGCTATTGAAATTAATTTGGCATATTTAATTTGCTTCTGGATCTTTTGATTAGACGTCGATTGTTCAAACAACTTTTACGAAATTTCTCCATCCTCGTATCCAGAGCAATCAGAGAAGGCAAGCACCTCCTTTGACCATGTTGATCCTACTATTTTAATTATTGTACTTCTTTTTGCAAAATCTATTATACATGCGTGTATGTTTCATATAAAGTTGCTACGTTTGGGATACCGTAGTTGTAATCCTATTCAATGCATGAACCTCATTGAAATATTGATGTCCTTACTATTATAGCCATTAGGTTACGGTTTAGACAATAGATGATGTCAAACTCGGTAGTTTCGAGTGCGAATATCGCACAATTGCTTAGTCGGGCTATAGTCTTTCATAAAAATGATAAAAAGGATGGCATGATAAATATGAGTTTGGGAGTTTTTAAAAATAAAGTCCAAAGGGGCTTACCTCACCTCTATTATTTTGGATAAAAAATAAAAATTTAAAACTTAGTTTGTGGCATGGACGAGTTATATTATATTCTGATGAGTGTGAGAGGTGTATCTCACAAGTAGATAGGGGGAGATCCTTGCCCAGGTCAATTAAGGACCAAACGCCAGCAAGTGGTCCTATCTAAGCCTAAGCATACAACCATGTGTGCTGGTATGGGATGATATTAGCTAATTAAATCATTGAAAACTAGCCTTGCACGTTAGTAGGTCATAGTAGGGTGAGCATGACCGGTGTAGGCATGTTCGAAGGGACTCCCGTCACCATGGTGTTGGGCACAAAGCTTGCCGACATAACGGTGAAAGCCTCATTGAGACGGCGGTGTACCCGGGTGAAGTGAGTGTGTTCATTCATCGGGCTAGTGCAAGGTTAGGACTCGGTGATGTAAAGGCTTCGACACGTGCTCTAGGCTACTTACCAAAGGTAGTGAGCGGTGGTCTCGATGGATATCAAACAAACTAGAGAATTCGTGTGCGTTGTGGGTAAAGTTGTATAACGCTGTAGAGTGTAAATCTATTTAAAAAGCCGTGCTCATGGTCATGAGCGTGCTTAGTGTAGTCTTAATAGGTATAGTCTTGGTTTTCATAAAAATAGTTTCGTTGGAAAATGAGGAAATGGTTTTTGTTGGTTTATGTTTAAGTTGAGTTCTATGTCTATGGTAGAAAATAAGATGCTTGCAGTTGAGGAGGGTGCAAATAAAACTTGCTTAATGCTGAAAATAACTTGTAGAGAGCCTCCTCCTTGTTAGCCATGCATGTATATAAACTTTGCGATACACTACAAGTCTTGCTGAGTACGCAATGTACTCAATCTTGCTTAATTTGTTGTTCAAACTTAGAGGATGAACCTACGCCGGACAACATCTTCTTTGCACCCGAAACCGGTGGGTTCAGTGACGGGTTTTTCTAGGACTTGTCTGTAACATCCCCATTTTGGCTTGTGTTTCAAATGTAATAAAATGAGGGTAAATTAAAACTTTTCCTCCATCCTTTTGCTCTTGAAACTTTTCTGAAATTCTTGTAAAGGAATTTTGGGAAATTCAAAATCAAAATCCTCATTTATCTCAAGTCAAAACCTTCTGGGTGAAATCCTATGTCAAACCCTTGGTAATAAATTTTCTGGGCTCTAGGGTTGCTTGGTAACACCTCTGAATTATTTCATAATTTTTGAAATTATTTGAAATATTTTAGAGGCAAGTCAAACCTTGGTCAAACCTCTGAAATCACCATCCGGAATTTCTTGAGAAAATTTCAGTGCACAAAAATCTCTGAAAATTTTATGGAAGGTTAATCCTTAAGTCAGGAAACTCAGTTAAAATTTAATAAATTTTGGAGTTGATTTGATACCTCAATTAAATCCCCAAAGTTTCACCTTTAAAATTCAAAACCTAAGCGGTTTGCTTGTTCCTCAGTGCGAGTCGGACTGGGCTCGAGCCAAGCGACTTCGGACCGAGCCAACTAACTGCGCGCTCGTCGGCGGCGCGGCGTCATCGGCCGTTGGATCTCAATCGGGCGGCCCTCATTCGTGTAGGCATTGGACAACTCGGTTGCCTCTGTTCCTCGGCCGTTGGATTTCCATCGGACGGTGGGCGTTGTCTTGGCCGTTACGGCGCGATCGCGTGTTAGCCGTTGGATGCAATCGGACGGTGGCCATCGTCGTCCTCCTCTCGCTCGCGGCGTGAGCCATGGCGGGCGGCGTGGGTGCGCGATGCCTTGTCCCATCCGGCGACCTGCGCAGCGGGTGTCTGCAGCGCATTAAATGCCGTCACTCCACCGCCCGTTTAGTCGTCGTCTCAAGCGCTCCGTCGCTCACGGCGACGCAGCGCCAGTGAACCGAGGCGAGCAACGGTGCTCTCTTGCTCCTCGGGCCTACTTAAGCCCCCTTGTCCTCCTTTATCCTCCTTTACACACCCTTGAGCTCTCCGTGCACCTCGCCCTTGTGGAGCTCCCAGCGCTCAAATCTCCTCGCCGCCATTGTTGCCCGCGGAGCTCCTCGGTGAACCAGTGCTCGGTGGTTCCCTGGCTCCCTCCTTTCTCTGTTGCTTCTCCTCACCTCGGTGGTGCTTAACCCCACTCCATTTCAGGTTGCTTCAGCGGGGCGCCGGAATTTCAGATTTCCCCAAATCGGCGCAACTACCCCCTTTCGTCCCAGCTCGGTAAGTCCCCATCCTCGATTCCTTGCTCTGGGGCACCATTGGGGTGTCTTTGGTGCTATCTTGATGACCGCGTGGTGGCTTTGCTCAGTTGACCCCTCCACGGTGAAGCTTCCCGCACCGCGAGCCCTCGTCGCCGACCCATCTTGGCATCCCGTCCTCACGCGTCATCGGGTGAGTCCCTAGAACCTAGTGTAGCTCAAGCAAGCGCTAAATCACCTAGGGCATAGCCGTAGCTCGGTCGGCGTAAAATTTCGTAGATCTGCCCGCGCCGCCTATCTCGCGCCGGCTCACCTCCGGTGACCTCGGTGGCGCCGAGCCCTTCCCTTAAGTCCCTAACACCTTCCTAGTGCTCGTGCACCTCCGTTTTCTGCGCGGCTTAGCCATTTCACCGTTCTGCCGTGTTTCCGTGCGATCACCCCGCTCCGTCGCGTCGCACGCATCTCCGTCCACCTCGGCGAAGTCGGCTGCCCTTAGGTGCGCAATAGTGCTAGGATCCCATTTTGGCCCTTGGCCGGCGTCGCCGTGGCGATCCTCGCTGGTGACACGCCGAGCAAACTCGCGGCCGGGAGCTCCTCTGTTGTCGGACGGAGCTCCGGTCGAAGCGGCGTGGCCATCGGCGGTCGTCGATCCGAGATCTGACCTCGGCTCTCCACGTCGCCGCCCTCTTCTGCGCTCGATGCTGTGTCGCTCGGATTCAACCAGGACGTCCGATCTGAGATCGACGGCTCTCAATCGTCCACGTCTCGAATGTTAGGAAAATCCGGAAAATGCTAAGTCAAAAACTGAAGAACATTAGGGTCTTGTCATTTTCATATCTTTGTCATCTTAGCTCCAAATTAGATGATTCCAATTTTGTTAGCTTCCTTATAACTTGAACTTAAATAAAAAATAACTAGAGACCATGATAAAACCTGGAAAACCATTTTCAAAAATAGTAAACAAGTGAACTTAATACTGTTTTTCAGAACTTTAGCAAACTTGTAAAATGCATAACTTTTAATCTATAGATCATTTTGTATGAATCCAATTGGACTAGCTTACACTTATAGTGTAATTGCTAGGAAAATTGGTTTCTAAATTTTACTGTTTTTAGAAATCATAAGGATCATAATTTAGTTTAATACCTAAACAATTTAGACAAATCATAACTCTTTCAATATAACTCCAAATGACCTGAAATTTTATATGGGTTATCACTACACCAGTAGGTAGCCACCTAAAAATTTCAGCTCCAAATATTTCTAGAAAATATTTTTGCTACAGTGCTAATTATGGCCGAAAATAGGTTTTTAGAGAATATCTTTTGCACCACAAATCCAAATTAGGTTTTTCCAATTCCTATGCCTAGGTAAATTAGTATTTTACCTTGTGTATAAATTTCGTCGCATTTGGATAATTTTTGCTTGCTCTTTCGTTTAAGTGTTGCTCGTCTTATTGGTTGTTTTCGCTCTTTCGCTTAGGCCCGACATTTGCGGTAACCCGAAACGACCCTCCGCAACAATTTGAGCAACAGCAAGCGAGCAAGCAGTTTGATCATTTCCCATTGATCCCATTACTTTTAAAGTCTAATATTTTGTTTAACTTCTATGTATGCATTGCTAATTGTTGTTAAATTGGTTAGTAATCCTCTAGTTGCATAATCTGTAGGTAAATGATTATCCTCTACTACTGAGCCTAGGTTATTTCTTTGTGGTTAGAGTTCGATGGATGAACTCTCATCACTTAGTAGATTCTGAATGAATATTGCTTAGCCATGCCTAGTATCGGTAGTATTGGGCGATCATCGACTTAGTCGGTGATCTTGATCACACAACTACTTATACTACTCCATTATGTCCAACCCTTGTGTTTTATTGATTTACAAATCAAAAGCGAAAACAAAACTATATCTTGACTTGGGCACAATGGTATGTTGATGTGATCTGTTGGGTGTGTGGAATGGTGCCTAAGTCCCCAAGGACCGAGTTACTTGTGTCACTAAGCCAGCGCTTATTGCGTGCTAACCACACGAGGGGATATGGAACCTCTCTTGACTCGGTACTTTGGGAGGTGTTAATTATGAGCTGGTCGGTGGGTGTGTTCTTGTGTGTGTGTTTTGGAGGAGCATTAGCGGACCGGTTAGGCTGTCTAATGTGTCTTTCTCCGTGGGTTGCGGCTCTTAATTAGCATCGTCCCTTGAAAGCGTCTTGTTAGACTTAGCCATGCTGCATACCAAAGGAAGTGTGCTAACCGTGGCTGGTGGAAAGGCGGTCTATCGTGTGGGTACATTGGTACACCCCTGCGAGGTTAAAACTATTCGAATAGCCTCGTCCTAGGTTATGGACATGCTTGGTAGGTCGTGCAAGAACTAGACTACAACCTTTTAAAAACTTAAACTTGACATGGGTGGTATGAAGGGTACTTCATGCTATTGTTGTGGTGACTATGGGTTAGTCACTTCTAGGGTGGTGTTGTCATCTATCTATTGTTATATTTGTCTCTCTTTTATTTGAACAATAAAGTTAATTGCAAACTTGCTTTGAATCTATTACCCTATTGCAAATGAAAACTTGCTTTATCTTTGAAAATAAGTCGAGCCTCATCCACTTAAATAAAGCTTGCATGTAGTTAATTATAGTTCTGTTATCTCACACGTCAGTCTTGCAGTACAAAAACAAGTTTTGTACTCATACGCTGTTTAATATTAATTGTTGCAGAGGAAGAAGGTGAGCCCCAAGGGCCTCACTTTTGTGAGTGTGTTCTTGTGTTGTTTGGGACGATTAGCTTGGCGGTCCGGTTGGTTGCCTTGTGGGTAAAGGCACACCGATTGGCTTTGTTTATCGCCATCTTATGGCCATTTGCTTCATTGTGTATTTACTTATTTGTATAACTTTTGGCAGTCGGCCTCTCTTTTGTACTAACTCTCTTTATATTATCTATGTCTTTCGATTGTTGCTTTTGCTTGGCTCTATGTGTATGAATGGAATTCATGCATGATTTTGTCACGAGGTGTGTATCTGCAGTGCAGGAAGTATACATATCTCGAGGCTTGGTTTATTTGATTTGTCTTTGTTAGGGCCAAGTGGATGGTTAAACACTACAAGCCGAATAAACCGGGGTCCTCACAATGTTGGTATCAGAGCCATTCCGACCGTAGTAACCCAAGCTTGGTCGTCCTTAGGATATTTTGGAAAACTTAATTTCAAAGTATCAAATGATTTATGAAAGCTTAAGTAAGTTCTCAGATTTTACTCCTTACCTATCTTAGCTTTCTATCTCACCCTGCTCTAATTTGATTTTTAAAAGTTGTTTTCCTCTCTTTCCCTCTAAAGATAGTTGTTATCGATTAATTGGGTTTTGGGACCAATGAGTTTGGCAAATTGAAGTGTTAGCTGCCCTCTACAAGGTTTTGAAGCTTCGAGTTGAAGATTTCAATTAGGAGGCTTGGATGCAAAATCGGACAGCGATCATTCGGTTTCGGACAGCAAGCTCAAAGGTTTCTAAATAGGGTAGAAAATGAGAGGATAATCAACTAAAACTTGTGGGAATAAAAGGGTAAGATGTGATACTAGTTAGCTAAGTACCTAATGCTATTTTTGCCGCCTTAACCTTGCTCTTGAGTAGTGTTAGACTTGAGGTAGTGTGCTGAAATTTTATCTTCTCAAACCATTGCTCGTTCATTCAATACGGGTTAATGGCAGTGAGAAGTTGAGCTTGGTTTAATGTTTCCTTTGCTGATTTGGAGCCTTTTTGGAAGCATTTAAAGTTTGTTTACTTGCTGTTTTTGGTTTTTGTCTAGGGTGATATCTCAATTCCCCTAGTCGTTAGCTTTTCGCTTTCATCAACTTCAAGTTTTGGGCGGTGTTGCTAACCAAAGTTATTAGTAACACCCTTGTTCTCTAAACCTTTTCAAGGCATTTAAAATAAAATAGAACCATTTGGTTTTGATGAGAGTTCAAAACTTAACCTAAGTTTCCGAAAGAGTCCTAAATGACTAAAACAAATTTCAACAGATCAAATTTGGAAGTTCGTTGTGTTGAGTGGGTTCTAAAACTACCCAGGCCTCCCTTTTCGGTTCTGTCTTCTCTAAGAACTCTCTTTCGGTACCCCTTTCTCTGGAATATCCATACCGCGTCAACTAGGTATTACCGCTATGCGGTATTACCTCCGTTCAACTCGTGGTCACACCGCTTCATGAGAGAAACAAACTCTTAAGAACATAGGTTACGGGAATCCCTTACGCCATGTAACACCGGTGCTCTAGGAGGTGTGATGGTACCGAGTCCTACAAACTCGCAAAGACCGGTGTTTGAACCTCTTTATACCATATGAGGCCTCCTTGATTTAATCAGAGCCATTGGACCTCTTGTTGAATCAATCTTGACCGTTAAAGACTATGACATGGAATTCATTACCATCGGGCAAGACTAATCTTTGTCATGAATACAATTAGTCAAAAAGGTGTTTTGCAATGTATTGTTGCTCAGGGCTGCAGCCTACCCTCCTTGAAGACTTTTATTGTCTCAACTCGGGTGTGGTTGAGCACGGGTCTATTCTTGCCTTAGTTGTGCGACCAACCTTGGTGCATCGAGATCAAGTTGCTCGTGATCGGATCTTTGGAGTGAACCAAATCAAACAAAATGTCAAGATCGGAACAACCAACTTGTTAAGTGAGATCGATTTCGTGCGACTCAACCGACGAGAAGGGCTACGCGGATCGTTGTCGTCGCAACAAGTTTATACGTGGCCTAAATGGCCATAGTCCATCTGGGCGTTTGCGGAGGGATGACTCGTATAGCTAGTTATCGGTAGAGGTCTCATTCGTTAGTGGAGTAACCAGAGAATTTGCTTCACCAACTAGGATGACCATAGTCCCTCTAAGATAGCTAGCTGCGGAGGGATGACTCCGTATAGCTGGTTAGCAGGCTGAGATTCCGTTGTTAGTGGAATTAACCAGACATATCGCTCCGGAATTAATCTGACAAATTGTTTCGGAATTAACCAGACAAATCGTTCCACCAACTAACAACGGCCAGGCACCACCAACTATAACATCAAGAAAGGTCTCTCAATCTGTCAATCCTTGTTATATCTAGACCTGGTAAGTTTTCCCCGTGACGACTAAAGTGGCACATTTTCTACGGTCGAACCAAGATTAAATGCAGGTCACTTGGTGAGCTTTATGTCTCAAGGATCGGAAGCTTGCAAGATGTACCGAAGGCGCCGTGTTGGATCATTTCTGTTCCTTCCGATTTTGGCATAGTCTACAAGAGGCTATGGGAACTCGTCTTTCTTTCCGTTCAGCTTACCACCCTCGACCTGATGGTCAGGCCAAAAGGGGCCATCAACGTTTTGGCATTAAGGGTAGGTTAGCTCCTCTATGTGTGAATCCTTACCGCATCATCAAAAAGGAATAGGCCGTTGCTTATAAGTTGG
Organism: Ampelocalamus luodianensis; assembly: GCA_036346255.1. Taxonomy (NCBI): domain Eukaryota; kingdom Viridiplantae; phylum Streptophyta; class Magnoliopsida; order Poales; family Poaceae; genus Ampelocalamus; species Ampelocalamus luodianensis. The sequence goes on along the minus strand of CM070626.1, from coordinate 29,774,808 downwards.
AATTGTCTGCTGCACTTGGTGGGGTACATGATGCGTTCCATGTGTCCCAATTAAGGAAGTGCCTTCGTGTTCTAACCGAGGAAGCTCCATGGGAAACTCTTGATGTGTAAGAAGGTAGGTCAGAATCATAACTTAACGAGAAACAATACAATAAAACACTAGATCCAAGTACAACAAAAATATTGTAAATGGATATAGAATCATAAAAGAGGGTTTGCATCCTTAAAGAAGCTGAGCGAAGAACAAGGAACAAGACCATCAAGTTCCTTAAAGTTCAGTGGTCAAACCATTCCGAGGATGAGGCTACTTGGGAGCGAGAAGATAGTCTTCGTGCAGACTACCCCTCTTTCTTTTCCGAATGAACCAAATCTCGGGACGAGATTTTTGTAAGGGGGGAGGTTTGTAACATCCCCATTTTGGCTTGTGTTTCAAATGTAATAAAATGAGGGTAAATTAAAACTTTTCCTCCATCCTTTTGCTCTTGAAACTTTTCTGAAATTCTTGTAAAGGAATTTTGGGAAATTCAAAATCAAAATCCTCATTTATCTCAAGTCAAAACCTTCTGGGTTAAATCCTATGTCAAACCCTTGGTAATAAATTTTCCTGGGCTCTAGGGTTGCTTGGTAACACCTCTGAATTATTTCATAATTTTTGGAAATTATTTGAAATATTTTAGAGGCAAGTCAAACCTTGGTCAAACCTCTGAAATCACCTTCTGGAATTTCTTGAGAAAATTTCAGTGCACAAAAATCTCTGAAAATTTTATGGAAGGTTAATCCTTAAGTCAGGAAACTCCAGTTAAAATTTAATAAATTTTGGAGTTGATTTGATACCTCAATTAAATCCCCAAAGTTTCAGCCTTTAAAATTCAAAACCTAAGCTGGTTTGCTTTGTTCCTCAGTGCGAGTCGGACTCGGGCTCGAGCCAAGCCGACTTCGACCGAGCCAACTAACTGCACCCGGCGCGGTCGAGCGAGCGCGCGTCATTAGCTGTTGGATCTCAATCGGACGACCCTCATTCGTGTAGGCATTCGGACAACTCCGGTTGCCCTCTGTTCCTCGACCGTTGGATTTCCATCGGACGGTGGACGTTTGTGCGCGGCCGTTCCGACGCGATCGCGTGTTAGCCGTTGGATGCAAATCGGACGGCTGGCCATCGTCGTCCTCCTCTCGCTCGCGCGGCGCTGAGCCATGGCGGAGCCGAGCGTGGGTGCGCAGTGCCTTGTCCCATCCGGCGACCTCGCAACGGGTGTCTGCAGCGCATTAAATGCCCGTCACTCCACCGGCCCGTTTAGTCGTCGTCTCAACTGCTCCGTCGCTCCACGACCGCGATGGCAGCGAGAACCCGGCGAGCAACGGTGCTCTCTTGCTCCTCGGGCCTACTTAAGCCCCCCTTGTCCTCCTTTATCCTCCTTTACACACCCTTGAGCTCTCCGGTGCACCCTCGCCCTTGTGGAGCTCCGGCGCTCGAAATCTCCTCGCGCCATTGTTGCAGTGGAGCTCCTCGGTGAACCAGTGCTCGGTGGTTCCCTGGCTCCCTCCTTGCTCCTGTTGCTTCTCCTCACCTCGGTGGTGTAACCCCACTCCATTTCAGGTTGCTTCAACGGAGCGCGGAATTTCAGATTTCCCCAAATCGGCGCAACTACCCCTTTCGTCCCCGCTCGTTAAGTCCCCATCCCTCGATTCCTTGCTCGGGGCACCCTTGGGGTGTCTTTGGTGCTATCTTGATGACCGGCGTGGTGGCTTTGCTCGGGTTGACCCCTCGCGGTGAAGCTTCCCGCACCGCCGCAGGCCCTCGTCGCGACCCATCTTGGCATCCCGTCCTCACGCGTCATCGGGTGAGTCGCTAGACCCTAGTGTAGCTCAAGCAAGCGCTAAATCACCTAGGGCATAGCGATGGCTTCGGTCGGCGTAAAATTTCGTAGATCGCCCCCGCGCCTATCTCGCCGCGGCTCACCTCCGGTGACCTCGGTGGCGCCGAACCCTTCCTTAAGTCCCTAACACCTTCCTAGTGCTCGTGCACCCTCCCGTTCTCTTGGCGGCAGCCATTTCACCGTTGCCGTGTTTCCCGTGTGATCACCCCCGCTCGCGCGTCGCGCGCCGCTCCGTCCACCTCGGCGAAGTCGGCTGCCCTTAGGTGCGCAATAGTGCTAGGATCCCATTTTGGCCCTTGGCGGCGTCGCCATGGCGATCCTCGCCGGTGACACGCCGAGCAAACTTCGCGGCGGGAGCTCCTCTGTTGTCGGACGGAGCTCGGTCGGCGGCGGCGTGGCCCATCGGCGGTCGTCGATCCGAGATCTCGACCTCGGCTCTCCACGTCGCCGCCCTCTTCTGCGCTTCGATGCACGTGTCGCTCGGATTCAACCAGGGCGTCCGATCTGAGATCGACGGATCTCAATCGTCACGTCTCGAATGTTAGGAAAATCCCGAAAATGCTAAGTCAAAAACTGAAGAACATTAGGGTCTTGTCATTTCATATCTTTGTCATCTTAGCTCCAAATTAGATGATTCCAATTTTTAGCTTCCTTATAACTTGAAATTAAATAAAAAATAACTGGAGACCATGATAAAACCTGGAAAACCATTTTCAAAAATAGTAAACAAGTGAACTTAATCTGTTTTTCAGAACTTTAGCAAACTTGTAAAATGCATAACTTTTAATCTATAGATCATTTTGTATGAATCCAATTGGACTAGCTTCCACTGATAGTGTAATTGCTAGGAAAATTGGTTTCACAAATTTTACTGTTTTTAGAAATCATAAGGATCATAATTTAGTTTAATACCTAAACAATTTAGACAAATCATAACTCTTTCAATATAACGCCAAATGACCTGAAATTTTATATGGGTTATCACTACACCAGTAGGTAGCCACCTAAAAATTTCAGCTCCAATATTTCTAGAAAATATTTTTGCTACTGATGCTAATTATGGCCGAAAATAGGTTTTTAGAGAATATCTTTTGCACCACAAATCCAAATTAGGTTTTCCAATTCCTATGCCTAGGTAAATTAGTATTTTACCTTGTGTATAAATTTAAATAGCATTTGGATAATTTTTCTTGCTCTTTCGTTTAAGTGTTGCTCGTCTTATTGGTTGTTTTAGCTCTTTCGCTTGGCTTCGACATTTGCGGTAACCCGAAACGACCCTCCGCAACAATTTGAGCAACGACAAGCGAGCAAGCAGTTTGATCATTTCCATTGATCCATTACTTTTAAAGTCTAATATTTTGTTTAACTTCTATGTATGCATTGCTAATTGTTGTTAAATTGGTTAGTAATCCTCTAGTTGCATAATCAGTAGGTAAATGATTATCCTCTACTACGAGCCTAGGTTATTTGCTGTGGTTAGAGTTCGATGGATGAACTCTCATCACTTAGTAGATTCTGAATGAATATTGCTTAGCCATGCCTAGTATCGGTAGTATTGGGCGATCATCGACTTAGTCGGTGATCTTGATCACACAACTACTTATACTACTCCATTATGTCCAACCTTGTGTTTTATTGATTTACAAATCAAAAGCTGAAAACAAAACTATATCTTGACTTGGGCACAATGGTATGTTGATGTGATCTGTTGGGTGTGTGGAATGGTGCCTAAGTCCCCAAGGACCGAGTTACTTGTGTCACTAAGCCAGCGCTTGTGCGTGCTAACCACGAGGGGATATGGAACCTCTCTTGACTCAGTACTTTGGGAGGTGTTAATTATGAGCTGGTCGGTGGGTGTGTTCTTGTGTGTGTGTTTTGGAGGAGCATTAGCGGACCGGTTAGGGTACATCTAATGTGTCTTTCTCCCGTGGGTTGCGGCTCTTAATTAGCATCGTCCCTTGGAAAGCGTCTTGTTAGACTTAGCCATGCTGCATACCAAAGGAAGTGTGCTAACAGTGGCTGGTGGAAAAGCGGTCTATCGTGTGGGTACATTGGTACACCTGCAGGGGTTAAAACTATTCGAATAGCCTCGTCTAGGTTATGGACATGCTTGGTAAGGTCGTGCAAGAACTAGACTACAACCTTTTAAAAACTTAAACTTGACATGGGTGGTATGAAGGGTACTTCATGCTATTGTTGTGGTGACTATGGGTTAGTCACTTCTAGGGTCAGTGTTGTCATCTATCTATTGTTATATTTGTCTCTCTTTTATTTGAACAATAAAGTTAATTGCAAACTTGCTTTGAATCTATTACCCTATTGCAAATGAAAACTTGCTTTATCTTTGAAAATAAGTCAGAGCCTCATCCACTTAAATAAAGCTTGCATGTAGTTAATTATAGTTCTGTTATCTCACACGTCGAGTCTTGCAGTACAAAAACAAGTTTTGTACTCATACGCTTTGTTTAATATTAATTGTTGCGAGAGGAAGAAGGTGAGCCCCAAGGGCCTCACTTTTGTGAGTATGTGTTGTGCTATTTGGGACGATTAGCTTGGCGGTCCGGTTGGTTGCCTTGTGGGTAAAGGCACACCGATTGGCTTTTGTTTATCGCCATCTTATGGCCATTTTGCTTCCGCTGTGTATTTACTTATTTGTATAACTTTTGGCCGGTCGGCCTCTCTTTTGTACTAACTCTCTTTATATTATCTATGTCTTTCAGTTGTTGCTTTTGCTTCGGCTCTATGTGTATGAATGGAATTCATGCATGATTTTGTCACGGGGTGTGTATACTGCAATTCTGGGAAGTATACATATCTCGAGGCTTGGTTTATTTGATTTGTACTGTTAGGGCCAAGTGGATGGTTAAACACTACAAGCCGAATAAACCGGGGTCCTCACATTGTCTCTAGTCAATTGCCTGAGGGTTTGGATGAGCATGCCGCTGGAATTTTTGCATATTTTGCTTCCGCTGTTACTTTTGCTACTTCTGATACTTATGCTTTTATTTGGTCGGTCGGCCTTTGTGTTGTAAATAATGTAACCGCTAAAGTTATGCACCATAATTTGTTTTACTTTGTATGTATGAATGTATGGATGTGAATATCAATGTTGTGAATATGTGTATTTGCCACTGATCATGGGACTAGTACGGTACACACATGTGGTGGTAAGCCATGGTGATGTAGTAAATCCTTAATTGTGAGTGTGACATGCATTGTGCACATGTAGATTCGAATAATAGATTCTCCTATACGACGTTTGTCCTAGGGGGTGTGTTTAGGGTGTGTCGCCTACACCTACATGAAATCTTAATATTTAAACAATTGCTCTAATTGTTTAGATCATTATTATCATCCCTATGATTCTCTAATGTTCCAAGTGAACCGAATGCCCTAGGCCTAATTCATAGCACAACCTTCTCGTAGCCATAGCCTTAGTAAAATTTTAGCTTATATTATTAGTCTTTCAATATTACTCTCCATTATAATTGCGACCCCTCGCTATCATTTAATTGTAGTATTTTTAATAGTTGCTTGACGATAGATACAAGTTCCACGTGTCCTCTGGGATTCTATATTAACCTTGGAATACTCTGAGGGAAATTGCTACATGCGATCTTATGCACTTTCAGGTCATCAATACCCTAACCTTTGTTCTAAAATATCTTAAGAACATTCTCGCCAAACACTACCAATATCTACAATCTCAGTTCTCGCCTAAAAAATATCTAGCTCTAGAGTTTTCTAGTTTCAACATGAGAAAATAAAATACTAAGTTTCTTATGATCTTCCTCAGAATACACTACAACAAAATAGTCTACTAGAGACGTTTTTATTTAGACGCTTTTTATTACATCTCTACACCCAGAATTAGATAGCATATAAAGACGTTTCACAAGACGTTCTAGAATACATCCTAACATTTAGAGCCCAACCCATTTAGCAAACACTAACCCTACTCAACTCACCTATCAACCCGACGAAGACCAGTGGACCACAGCCTTATCCCCAAATTTCTGAAACCTTCCTCTCCCAGCGCCTCCTCCCCCCGAACCACCCTCCTCCAAGCGCTACCCCTCCTCTGCGGCCGCCCCTCCTCCCATCACCACTCCTTCCAGCTCCCAGCGCCACCGTCCTCCCTGGCCACCATCCTCCCTGGCTGCCCCTACTCCCAGCGCCCTCTCCTGTTGTGTAGATCAGGTGCGGGGCGGCTCGAGGTGGCGCATGAAGCTCAGGGCAGCGACCAGATCTAGGGCGGGGTAGCATCGAGTAGCCGAAGCGGAGAAAGGGAGGTCAGGGGTGCCTGATCCAGGTGGGAGGCAGAGCAGGGGAGGCCCGGGGCGTTTATTAGTTCATTTTTTCATTAGTTCGTCTCAAAAGAAAGAGGCGAACAAAGACAAGTTTCCTCACACAGGAAAACGTTGCTCCTCACAGCGAGCACGAAACCAAAAGAATTATTCTGAGAATGGTGATCTTGGAAAATGAAAGTTGAGTCCGTAGTTGAGGGCGCACATCCCTCAAAAGGGAAAAGAAAATAACAGCCAATAAGAAAAAGACAGTGCGATTGAAACTCGACATCTCTTGAGCGAAAAGAGTAGAAAGTTTAGAAACGATTCAACTAACCACAAGTTACAAAACTTGACTCAAATTCTCAAATACTCCTACTGCACTCTTTCCTTTAGCACTGAAATCAATCCTTTGGTTAGCAACACTTTGCCACAACGAACAAGATAAGGTCTTTAGTCCAAACCACAAGAACTAATTAAGAACCAAATACAATTCTTTAACACGTCACAGTTGCTTGAAATAGTTCAACTACTCAAGAAACATGAGATCCAAATGATCTCAGCCACCAAACTCGAAACATTTTCATTTACGGGTTTTCACGAAAAACAAGTAGATCATTCTCCTCTTAAAGGAACCAACATAATTTTCTTTGGTTGCAACCTCACATTGCCAACTCAGACCAAAGAGCCCTTAAGATTAAATCATACGAATCTCTTAAGAGGAAACGTGACAATCCAATACCTCAATTTATTTAAAATAATTTCAGCTACCAGATGATTCATGAGCTCCAAAATATCACGAAAGCTAATATTGAAATATTCTCATCTGAACGATATCACCAAAGGCGATTAAATTACTACAAGTATTAACATCAATTTCACAACAACAATTAGAAAACACCTCGAAAGACCCATGTGAAAAGAATGGGTTGATTCTTTCTCAAAAGAAGAGGCAAATGGAAACGATTTTCACCTACTAGAAAATCATTTACCACTCGCAATGAACACAGGACCAAGGGGAAAACCAATTAAGCAATGAACTCATAGAACATAAGTGGAGTCCACAGTTGAAAGCATAGGCCTCACAAGAAGAGAATATCGAACCTTAACAGATAAGAACAAACAAGCATTCAAGATCAAAGCACTTGCATCACTGAAGAACCATTACAACTTTGCAACATATCGCTTTACTCGACAAACTTCGTTGACTACAAAAAGCTTGAACCCCCAAAAGATCATGAGCACAAAACTTGAAATTTGATCATTTAGGAAATATCACCATATGTGATCAAATTACTACGAGAATTAAGCTCAATCTCACCTTCTGACGATTTAATAACATCGACAACATACACTAGTATCAAGAATCATCAAATTTTATTACTCCATCCTAAAACTTTCCAAAGGAAACACAAACCACAAGGTTGAAACAAATTTATTATAACAAGATTATGCTAAGCAATAACAATATCACAAGGCACACTATCAAAGACTACTTACGTAATTCATCTACTCAACTGTTGGTGTTGCTCAACACCATCTTCAGTGCTCATTAACAATTGATGATTGTATTAAACATGTGTGTACATACGGTACTAATTTCATTTACAATCACATAACCATTTATAAACATAGATTCAACATTTCACCTTTGTTCAAAAATCAGTTCAAAACATGATTGAAGATTCACTAACATAATTTTCTATTAACAAGGTCTCACGAATGGATGCACCAGCACCCATCTGGTCCTTTATACCGGTTTCAACAATTTTAGCATATAAGGAAATAGGTAAATCTAGCACTTATGTAAGATCCATAGGTTCTGAATGGATATGGATAGTCTTTAATTAACATACACCCTGTATCAAATACAAAGACATTTCAAATTACTCAATTTCACTTTCATAGATGGTAGTTAACAATAGTTGATTTGCACTATGCTAACGACCCAACTTGGTAACTCACATCATAGCAATTTATTCGTTTAGTTATAACTTCTCGTTTTAAGCATGATAAGACATCACAAAAGGATTCTAACACCTTCATTCAGCAAAAGAGAGACATTAAACCTCAACGCTCGAAGTAATCCAAAAGAAATAAATAAAGCCAAAGCTTTCACATGATAAAACACTTGTAACAGAAAACTTGCAGTATCTGAAATACCAATCGAATAAAGGAGTCATAGTTTCCAATAAGAAGTGTATAACTCCCACGAAAAGTTCAATCTTGCTAATAGCCGATGTTCACACAAAAACAACAATAGACCAGCGGTCGGAGAATAAGTATTCGTATTATGGAGCCAAGAATGACTAATGAAAACTCATCAGTTGTAATGTAAGCAATAACTCAAGAAAAGTTCATCAACCTCCACAGGACAAGAGTTGGACAAAATTCAAAAATCAAGGAAGAGGACAACTTTCTAAAGCAACTCACGCTCAACACCTGTAACTTTGGTACTCAGGGTATCTACTCCCCTATCCGCATATCACGAACGGTAGTGTAACATGGTGAATCCCAGGGAAACAACTACGACCTCAACTTCTTAACATCCGTTATCAACACGCATCACCAAAATAATCAATTATGAATATACAGGTTCATCTCATGACAATCATAGTATAAATTCATAGATATAGAATATCATAACAGTTCATAGATTATCAACAAGAATGATAGTACAGAAACAATTCAAGAACAGTTCAACATTATGAAACATACCACTAGAAATGTGGATACAATGGATTACCCAAACCCCACCCACTGTGTACAGTGTGTCATTTTAATAACTTAATTACCATGGACCTAAAGCCCACTCTGATACCAACTGTAACACCCTGGCTATTCGAAAGCCAAGATGTCACCTAAATAATCTAACATACAACCATCAAGCGGAAGGTTTTAAGCCATAACTCATCTACGGACATAAAGAATCCCAAATTTAATAGAACAATGGCAAGAATAAAGTATGAATCCAAGTAAGCATAACAATGGGGATGATCAAGTATCACCAGCAGAAATAATCCACCATAACATAGGGGAAGTGATCAACCACAGTTAACTTTATTTATTACAGTTCATCACTAAACGAATGAAAGGCAAAACCAAGTCTAATTATTGAAACTGGAATATGGTAAAATGAATAAATAGTGCATGTCTACTCCCTCCCAATAGAGTCATCATCAACGATCACCTAAAATAAACAACAAAACAAGAGTGAGCCCGAGACTCAGCAAGTACAGTGAATAATTAGACATACGACAAACATGAACAAGATAACAGCATTAAAGAATATGAACATAACACCGAATGTTTACATGAATGAATGGAATGAATGAATTTGATGAAATGAAAGGATTGCACTCCTGCTTATACCGGTATAGCTAGTGACACACCCGTCGGTGTTCACTTAAGCCCGTATTTAACAAAATATGGGGATCCAAATCACGTATGAAGAACATTTCATAGGGGTTTCCATTGTAATACCCTGATTTATTCTAAGGAAGAAATCATTCAAAAGAGAAGAATAGAATTAAGAAAGAGGGGTTTTTCACTTTTCTTCGGTAATCTGGGCCTCGGGCCTTGGCCCAGGAGGCCCATGGGGGGCCGGCCACCAATAAAAGAAGGGGGAAACCCTAGGTAGGCACTGTAGCTACAGTACCACCGCTACAGTGCCTTGCCTCTTGGAGCCGCTCCTTCCCGCTGCCGGTGTTCGCAAAGGAAGGAGAAGGAAAGACTGTAGATTGGTTGGCCGAAAGGAGGGACGAGGGATCTTCTTCGTGGGGGATCGTTCAACGTCTCCCTAAGGTTCTACAAGGGTAATGATTCTCGATTATCGTTGGTTGTTTAGTCATAGAGGAGAAATCGAATAGATTTGATTGGATCAATGTCGGTCTGCTGTTCACATCAATCTGTCCAGATTGTTGCGTGGGCGTTTTCGTGATCTTAGAGGCCGAACCAGTAGTTTTGATCTCCTAGAGATATCTAGATTATGTTCTTAGCTTTCGGTTGCTGCCAAGAAGACCTGATGCCGACATTTGAGTCAAAAGTTATGATAGATTTGCTATCTGCTGTCCAGATTTATGACGAGATTAGTCTATTTTGTTATTTCATAAAATATGAATTTGTAATTGGAAGAACCTGGGTTTTCACCCAACTAGGTTATTGTAGGTAATTTTATAACCTTTCCAGATTATTAAAGAACGTTCAATTCGGAGTTATAGATTAAAAGTTATGATCGTTTTAGTGCTGCTGTTTTTTCTACTCTGTGTTGAAAGTTCATCATCTGTTGACGTACTAATTTGGTCGAATTAGATTATCTTGTCAACTAGAGTATCGTAGATTTGTCGATTAAGAATCCACAGAAACTGGATTCACCTCATTGGAGTTCCGGATCAAGAGTTATGTTGTTTACCATGCTGCTGTCAAAGGCGGTTTAGGCGAGAATCGTTGGTTTTCGATTTAGAGCTTCTAGTTAAATATTGAATCATTTGGGAAAGCGTTGTAGGGCGTTATTCGGTAATGTCGTGTTCTTCGCGTTCTTATTTCAGTTATTTAATTGTTTAGGAGGTGAAGCTTCGGGTTTAGGAGCACCATCTTTTGCTGCCAACGCGTCGCTTTGTGGAAGGCAAGTACCTTGCAAATCTTAATGTTTGTGAATGATGATTGCTTAATGATTGTGTTGTGATATCTTATGATACACTAGAAGGTGATACGTCTATGTTCGTTCATATGTGATGAATCCATGAGTAGAGATGATGTTATTATTTATTCAATAATTCATTTCATGCATCCATAATTCATGTTTCACCCACGGGAGTGGAGATTATAGTAGTCAAGAGGTTTCGATGATTATGTTCTTTGCGTTTGCTCTTTCATATGTGTGGAGATGATATTATTCATTATTCATAAGTTTATTCATGCATTCATGTTCATGTTCCGTCCACGGAGTGGAGCTCCACGGGAGTGGAGTGCAAGTCCCATCAATTCGGTATGGGCAAGTGAAGTCCCACCATTCCAATGTGGGCGATTTTGGACACCGTATGAAACGTTCTTCATACGGTATTTTGGATCCTCGTATTTCGATAAATACGGGCTTAAGTGAACACCCGGCGGGTGTGTCACGGCTATCTGCGTATATGCATGTGTGTAGTCAATCCTTTGAATTTGAACATTCATCTCATATCTTCATAAGTATTCATTTGTTGTATGTTCAGAGGTTGAGAAGAGATTGTCTTGTTCATGTTGGTTTTCTGTTCTTATTCATTGTACTTACTGAGTCTTGGATTCACTCTTGCTTTGTTTATTTATTTTTAGGTGATCGTTGATGAAGTTTCTCTTGGGAGGGAGTAGACATGCACTAGTCAAATACATCACTTTACACTAGTTGAATAAAAGATATGTTGCTGCCTTACATTAGTGAATTGTTGGATTGTAATAAATAAACTTAGACTTGGATGGTACCTTCCTTATCATTGAGTTTGTTTAAATAACTGTTTATATTCATTGATTATTCGTTGATAGGATTATCTTAGTGGATCCAATATTACATTTCCGTTTATGTTCCAATTGTTGATGATCTACTTAACTTAGTTGATGAATTACTGTGAAAATTACTCCGCTGTATGGTTATATGTTAGGTCTTTAGGTAGCATTTTGGCTTCCGAATAGCCAGGGTGTTACATCCATATCTGCCCATATTGGAATGGTGGGTATCACGTGCCCATACTAGAATTGATGGATCTTTAAAATCCACTCCCCTGGTCGGAATATGAAAACGGATGCATGTAATGAACTTATGAATAATGAATAACATCATCTCTTAACATGGGAATTTCACATATGAAAGAAACATAAACATTAAATCTTCTCACGTATCATATAAAAACACAATACGAACATCAAGCATCCAACATTCACAAATCATACGAATATCAATGTACTTGCCTTTCGCGTTGCGATGCGTTAGGAGGCAAAGACGATGTCGCTAACCTCGAAGCCTCACCTCCTACACCATTAATTTACTCAATAAGAACAACGACATCAAGGCACTCCTTGCAACGCTCCTAACTCATACCCCAAAACCCCAACGTTTAATTATATACTTAACTCAAATTGAACTACATTCTAGCAAGAAGCCGTAATAGACAGTAGTATTAAAAGTGACATAACTTTTGCTCTGAAATTCGTAAAAATGTAAACTCGGGCTTGCTTAAAAGGTAATGAAATTATCTATAACAACCTAGTTGGTGGAAATCCCGAATTCTGTATGCATCTAACTCCAAAAGACCGATGAACACCGTCTGTCAGAACTACTCGACAAATCTAGGTAGAAGCACGAAAATAGCCATAACTTCTAATTGGCTAAACCAAACTTAGTGTTCTTTATCAATATCGAAAGCTAAGACCAAGGCCTACAATAACCTAGTTGGGTGAAAACCCTGAATTTTCCATTAACTTAATCATATTTTAAAAGATAACTTGACAGTTCATTCCCGTCAGGATTCTGAACAATAGGGATGAAAACTATCATAACTTTTGATTCATACGTCAGAATTTAGTGTTCTTGGCGGCTGCCAAAAACTAAGAACAATACCTACATAACTCTAGGATATGGACATCTCAAATTTAGCCTCTAAGAACCCAAAATTGGCCACGCAACAATCTAGACAAATCTAAAATTCTAACAACAGCCATTCGATCCAATCAAACTAATCGAATTTCACATCTAAACATCATCAAACAACAGGGGAAGCATCTTGTTACCCTTGAAGACCCTTAGGAAGACGCAGATCAAAACCCTATGAAGAACTCCTCCTTCCCCGATCCCTTCCTTTCACCTTTGGCGAGCACACCTGCTGCATCTCCCTTCTTCTGCAGTCTTGGACAGCAGCGAGGAGGCACCACCAGTGAAGGGAGGTGCTGGATCTTGTTGGACAGGAGGGGAGATGGCTGCCTAGGAGAGAGGAGGGGAGTGGAGGCTCAAGGGAGGGAGGAGGGAGGCGCAAAAGAGGAGAAGGGGCTGCTTGGAGGGCGGGTAGGGTTGTGGAGAGGAGAGGAGGTGCCCCCCTTTTGGCTAGCCACCAAAAGGGCCTCCTGGGCCAAGGCCCAAGGCCCAGGTTGGTGGGAACTCGCAGAAAAACCCCCTTTTTTACTATTTACTTCTTCTTTTCTTTACTTTCTTTCTTAGGAACAATCGGGGTATTACACTTACGATTTTATGTTGGTGATTACTAGATTGTTTTCATGATGTATAATTTAGCTCACCATTTTAGTGAATAATTAGTGGATTCTTATGGTAGCCATATGATATTGATTTTAATGATTTTCAAAATTATTCCAATTGCTTGAAAGAACTTGAGGCATCTGGAGATGATTTGGATTCTGCAATAAAGAGTTTGAATGACCTACGCTTGGAGTCAGCTGAGGCCTGAGGCTATCTTACCGGCTGCTGTTTGTGAATCTGAGAATGGCCTGCCAACAACCCTTAAGTTATCAGATGAAGGTACACTAATTGAATATATATTCCTCTTATGCATTGACCAGATTTCATTATTGATAAAAATTTGTTAGATAATTGAAATTGTGAATTTAATCACACTGCTTGATGTTGTGTGACAATGATAGGCAGCATTGATCAAATAGGCATCTTTCCCTGTATTTCCATATTGCAACATATGATTATTTTGTTGGCAAACTGCTAGTGGTGTCATGTGTATGATGTCCTATGTAAAAGACATGATTTAATTTGGTTGTTTCATGTGTATCATGCACATTGTGTTGTTCTATTAAAGGGATAGATTAATTGCTGCTGTGTTTTTCGTTGAAACTTGAGAGATGCAAGTTAAACTGTAATACTCCGGAAGTGTGAGAAGTCAAAAAAAAATCGGGTTAAATCAATTTAATCGGTAGAGTTTACTTAATCGGGGAATTTCGGCTAGCGTTAAACTTTCAGTTTTCGGAGTGGTTCAGGGTTTTGGGCCTTCGATTAGCCTTTCCAGGCCTCTTGGCCGGCCATGGGCCTAGGCCCATGCGCCCCCCACCTTGGTGCTAACCCTAGCCGGCTCCCTCCCCCTTTTATTTTCTCCTGGCCGAAATCCCCTCCCCTTTTTCCCTCTTGGCCGCCATCTCCTCCCCTCCTCTCCTCCTTTGCGCCCTGCCTTTGGAGCCGCCCACCTCCCCTTGTGGCTGCTCCTCCTCGTGGTGTTTCCCAACCGATCTACGGAGTTTCCAGCTATGGCGTTCGCAAGGATTCAAGGTGGGCAGCAGTTTTATTCGGCCAAAGGAGGGGAAAAGGAGGAAGATCATCGTCACCAAGGTTCTTCCACCTACTCCCTGGTTGCAGCAAGGGTAACAATGCAGAGCCTCATTGGTTGGTTGTTGGTAGAAGTGATTTGGAATCGTATTTGATTAGATCGACTTGCTGTGAGTAGAAAGTTAAATCTGTCCAGTATGTTGCGAGGTCTGTTTCGTGGTTTTAGAGGCCAAATTAGAGATGTTCATCTCCTGGAGTATTGTAGGTCTTGTTCTTAGCTTTCGGTGGCCGCCAAGAACACTAAAATCCGACGAACGAGTCAAAAGTTATGATAAATTTAATATCTGCTGTCCAGAATTCTGACGAGAATTACCTTTTAAGTTGTCTTTTAAAATAGGGGTATGTTAATGGACGAATTAGGGTTTCATCCCAACTAGGTTAATGTATATAATTTCATAACCTTTTCAGATTGTTAAAGAACACTCAATTCGGAGTTGTAGTTTAAAAGTTATGGACGTTTTAGTTCTGCTGTTCTATTTGCTCAGTCAGATTCTGTTCTGCTGTTTCGTTTGACAGTTAGCAATTTAGTTTGGCCGAATTGGGTTATCTCGTCAACTACAAAGTTGTAGATATATTTGTTAAGCTCGTGTAGGATCTGGGCTCATCTCTTTTGGAGTCCCAGATCATTAGTTTTGGTCTTTACCGTGCTGCTGTCCTGATGGGATTCCATGTTGCTGCTGGAATTTCAGATTTGGGTTATGACTATGTTTTGGGTGTGCAAGAGGGTATTGTAGAATATTAATTCATGTTGGGCTCTATGTTGTTCTTATTTCGGTTATTTAATTGTTTAGGCCGCGAGGCTACGGGTTTGGGAGCGCCATCGTTGCCTGCTAACGCGTCGTAACGCGGAAAGCAAGTACCTTGTTGATTTTAAGTGCTGTGATGGTGAATGTTTACATGAATATAATGTGACATATTGTGTTACCCGAGATGTTGAACTGGTTATGTTCTTTCATTATGTGGAGTATATACTGAGAGATGGTATTATCACTGTTTATGTTCATATCATGCATCCTTTTATTCATGTTATGTCCACGGGAGTGTATTGTAAGTCCCACCATTCCAATGTAGGCAGATTTGGACATTGTCATGTCCCGTCCACGGGAGTGGATTGAAAGACCCATCAATTCCAGTATGGGCACGTAAGACCCATCAATTCCGGTATGGGCAGCTTTGGACACCTATATGAAACGTTCTTCATATAGGACTTGGATCCGCACTTTTGTTAAGGTGCGGGCTTAAGTGAACACCGACGGTGTGTCACTCGCTATACCGTATAAGCATGTGTGCAGATCCATCCTTGAATATATTCATTCATGCCATGCATTCCTAAGTTTTCATTCGATGTATGTTCATATTCTTTTATGATGTTGACTTGTTCATATGTGTGTTATGTCCCTTTTCTTTGTACTTCTTGAGTCGTGGACTCACTCTTGCATTGTTTGTTTATTTTAGATAACCCCTGATGTTGGCTCACATGGGAGGGAGTAGACACGCACTACTTGTTCACATCATCAAATTCATGTTCAAGAATAAATTTTAGATCTTTCATTCGTTAATGATGAACTGTAATAATTAAATTATAATTGGTGAAGGAAGGATACCTTCTCCACATTGATGTTGATTTATTACTGCATGTGAACCTTCTTTATTGATGATCGGTATTAAATAACTTAGACGGTGAAGGAAGGATACCTTCACCATGTCCTGTTTATCTTAATGATGTCTTTAGTTGATATACTTGTTTCATATTCTTCCGCATTGTGTAGATTGTTAGAGTATTTAGGTGGCATCTTGGCTTCAGAATAGCCGAGTGTGTTGATTGGTATCGAGCGGGCTTTAGGTCCGTGGTTAATAGAAGAACATTAAAATGACACACTTGTACACTGATGCGTGAGGTTGGGAATCCATTGCTTCCGCATTTCTATTGTTATGTTTCATTCGTTGAGCAATTTTTGAGTTATACGTATTATCTTTCTTGTTGTTAATCTATGATCCGCTATGATATTCAATATCTATGAACTAATACTATAATTGTCATGAGATGATCCTGTGTATTCATAATTGAGTATTTTCGTGAAACGCGTTGTTAACGGATGTTAAGAAGTTGAGGTCGTGGTTGTTGCTCTGGGATTCACCAGGGAACACCACCGTTCGTGTAATCTGGACAGGGGAGTAGATACCCCGAGTGCCAAAGATAGAGATGTTGAGCGTGAGTTGCTTTAGAAAGTTGTTCTCTTCTTTGATTTTTGAATTTTGTTCAATTCTTGTCCTGTGAAGGTTGATGAACTTTTCTTGAGTTTTGCTTACATTGCAACCGGTGAGTTTTCATCAGTCATTCTTGGCTTTAAAATATGAATACTTGTTCACCTGACTACTGGTCTATTGTTGATTTTGTGTGAACGTCGGTTATTAGCAAGATTAAACTTTTCATGGGAGTTATACACTTATTGTTGGGAAATATGACTCCTTTATTCGATTGGTATTTGGATACTACATGTTTTTACATTGCAAGTGCTTTAACATGTGAAAGCTTTGACTTTATGTATTTCTTTTGGATTACCTCGGCGTTGAGGTTTAACGTCTCTCTTTGCTTAATGAAGTTGTTAGAATCCTTTTGTGATGTCTTATCATGCTAAAAAAATGAAGTTATAACTAAATGAATAAGCATTACGATATGAGTTACCAAGTTGGGTTATTAGCATGGTGCAAATCAATTATTCTTAACTACCATCCATGAAAGTGAAATTGATTAATTTGAAATGTCCTTGTATTTCATACATGGTGTATGTTAAATAAAGATTGTCCATATCCGTTCGAACCTATAGATCTTACATAAGAGCTAGATTTATCTATTTCCTAGTATGCTAAAATTGTTGAAACTTGTATAAAGGACCGGATAGGTCTTTGGTGTATCGATTCATGAAACCTTGTTTATAGAAAATTATGTTAGTGAATCTTTAATCATGTTTTGAAATGATTTCGAACAAAGGTGAAATGTGAATCTATGTTTATATATGGTTATGTGATTGCAAATGGAATTAGTACGTATGTACACACATGATTAGTACAATCATCATTTGTTAATGAGTATTGAAGAAGGTGTTGAGCAACACCAATGATTGAGTAGATGAATTTCGTTTGTAGGCTTTGATAGCGTGCCTTGTGATATTGTTATTTCTTAGCATAATCTTGTTATAATAAATTTGTTTCAACCTTGTGGTTTGTGTTCCCTTTGGGGAGTTTTAGGATGGAGTAGTAAAGTTTGATGATTCTTGGTACAAGTGTATGTTGTCAATGTATTAAATGGTCAAAATGTGAGAATGAGGTTACTTCTCGTAGTAATTTGATCACCCATGGTGATATTTTTTTCTAAATGATCAAATTTCAAGTTTTGTGTTCATGATCTTTTGAGGGTTCAGGCTTTATGTGGTAAATGAAGTTTATCGAGTAATGATATGTTGCAAAGTTGCAATGGTTCTTCAGTGATGCAAGTACTTCGATTTTGAATACTTATTTGTTCTTATCTGTTAAGGTTTGATATTCTCTTCTTGTGAGGCTTATGCGTTCAACTGTGGACTCCACTTATGTTAAATGAGTTCTTTGCTTAATTGGTTTTCCTCTTGGTCTTGCGTTCGTTGCGAGTGGTAAATGATTTCCTAGTTGGTGAAAAACATTTCTAATTGCCCCTTCTTTTGAGAAGGATTCAACCCATTCTTTCACGTGGGTCTTTAAAAGTGTTTTCTAATTGTTGTTGAGAGAATTGAAGTTAATACCGTTCAGATGAAAATATTTCAAGTTTAGCTTTCTTGATATTTTGGGAGCCCATGAATCATCTGGTAGCTGAAATTATTTTAAATAAATTAAGGTATTGGAATGTCTAGTTGCTTCTTAAGAGATTTGTGTGATTTAATCTTAAAGGAGTTTTGGTTGGATTTGGCAACGTGAAGCTGCAATTAAAGAAAAATTATGTTGGTTCCCTTAAGAGGAGAATAATCTGTTTGTTTTTCATGAAATCCTGTAATTGGAAATGTTTCGAGTTTGGTGGCTGAGATTATTTGGATCTCATGTTTCGTGTGTAGTTGAATTATTCTGAACAAATATGACATATTGAAGAATTTTTATTGGTTCTTAATTAGTCCTTGTGGTTTGGACTAAAGACCTTATCTTGTTCGTTGTGGCAAAGTGATGTTAGTCAAGGAATTAATGGTAGTGTTAAAGGAAAGAGTGCAGTATGAATATTTGAGAATTTGAGTCAAGTTTTGTAACTTGTAGTTATTTGAATTGTTCATAAACTTTTTGCTCTTTTCACTCAAGAGTTGTCGAGTTTCAATCGCAATGTCATTTTCTTATTAGTGGTTATTTTCTATTTCCTTTTAGAGGATCGTGCCCTCATTTGTGAACTCAACTTTCGTTTTCCCGGATCTTCATTGCAGTTATTTCTTTTGGTTTCATGCTCACTTTGTGGCGCAACATTTTCTGTGTGGTGAAATTTGTCCTTGTTCGTCTCTTTCGTTTGAGAAAGGATCAACGATTTTATGTTACAAAGCTTTACAAAGCGTAAGTTGTCATTGTTTGGTGGTGGTTAAGTAATTGTAGGGTGAGATTTTGCTACCAAGCTATTGGGAAGTAATAGAAGATGAGTTGGTTTTGACTGAACCTCTTGGAGGAAGTTGATTGAGATGGAATGTATGACTTGAGTAAAGCGTATAATGTTTGACTAAGTAGAACCTATGGTATAGTGTAGTTCGAACTTTGGTTCATGTGGAAATGTTGGGGATTATCAAATGTATGGAAACCTTAATCAATTTCTGAGTAACACAATTGGAAAGTATTGCGATGTTGTGTGAGTGATTCTGATGATGTCAATGAGTGAGAATGTCGGAATCGTGGGGATGTTAGAGATTTAATCCGATGATTTCACTATTTGTTATAATAGGAAATTCGTTGTAGAGGTCTCGGAGATTAAATTTGGGATTTCCATTTTCATGCTAGACTTTTGGTAGCCTGATTTGTGTGTAGAGGAGATAGACAAGCTGGAGTACTCGAGCGGTGGGATGATTGTCGATAGAACTCTTCGATGTAGTTCATGGCAGGTGTGTTGAGGATTACGATGTGTTGTTCTTGAAAGTTGGAGGTGATGAGATTGCATGGGTTTTGGAGGTGTTTTGGTGTCTTCCATCAAATTAATGTCATCAGTTGAAGGAGTTGTCTAGAGTGTTCAGTGGAATCAATGGAGTCTCTCCACAAAGGTGTGGATGATGTATTTCGGTTTAAGCCTAAATTTGAGGATGTTAAATTAAGAGGTTTGAGACCGTGTGGTATGCGATGAATTCGAATTCCAAGGTTGGAGAGATATTTTATTCCAAAAAGTGAAACTAAGGAAAAAGATGTCTTCTTGATTAGTGAAGCATTTTCTTTATTCTTGCTTGAGCTTGGTGCTGTTGACCAATGTCTTTCGTAAGTTGAGTTTGACTCGATTTTGGTTTGTGTGGTTCTTATCGGTTCGGGAAGAATAAAGGAAGTTCGATTTGGGCATTTAAAATTATTCCTCCTTTGGTTTCGTGGCGTTTATTCGCAAACTACCACTAGGAAGGTGGAAAGGTTTTCGTGATGAAATTTCGATTTACGGATTTTACTCTTACGTACCCATTTGGTAACGTCTAGTTGTGGCGTGAATCTTTCTTATTCAGATGTGTTTTCTTGGTAAAAGAGTTTGCTTAAAAAAATTCGATTGTATGTTTCGGTTAAAGGAGGTGATCCTTGTTTTCAGTGAAGAGTTCAATGGAGAGGTGGAACAAGAGTTCCGTGCTCTATGTGCATGTTGTGTGGTTCGACTTCAATAGGGAGGTTAGCCCAAGGTACATTGGGTTGTTTTCGTTAGTTGGCGTATCGCGGGGTATCTCGAGTCCGTGCGGATGCGTAACGTCTTGTATGTCTCGTGTTGAGTGAGTACTTGGGAGATCCAGAGTTTGAGGTGTCGTTTGCCCCGTTGGCCATCGAGTAAGATCTGCCTTCGAGTTTCGCGTGCGTGAACTTTAACCGGTGTTGTTCAACGGGTACGTGGTTACCGTTGTTCGTTTTCAGTCGTGGTTGTTCTTTCGCTTAAGTGTGTTTAGATTCGGGGTCGAATCCTGTTAAGGGGGGGTAGAATGTAATACTCCGGAAGTGTGAAAAGTCAAAAAAAAGTCGGGTTAAATCAATTTAATCGGTAGAGTTTACTTAATCGGGAATTTGGCTAGCGTTAAACTTTCGTTTTGGAGTGGTTCAGGGTTTTGGGCCTTGATTAGCCTTTCCGGGCTGTTGGCGGCCATGGGCCTAGGCACATCGCCCCCACCTTAGTGCTAACCCTAGCCGGCTCCCTCCCCTTTATTTTCTCTGGCGAAATCCCTCCCTTTTTCCCTCTTGGCGCCATCTCCTCCCCTCCTCTCCTCCTTTGCGCCCTGCCTTTGGAGCCGCCCCTCCCCTTGTGGCTGCTCCTCCTGCTGTGGTGTTGCCCCAACCGATCTCTGAGTTTCCAGCTGTCGGCGTTCGCAAGAGATTCAAGGTGGGCAACAGTTTTATTCGGCCAAAGGAGGGGAAAAGGAGGAAGATCATCGTCACCAAGGTTCTTCCACCTACTCCCTGGTTTCATCAAGGGTAACGATGTGGAGCCTCATTGGTTGGTTGTTGGTAGAAGTGATTTGGAATCGTATTTGATTAGATCGACTTGCTGCGAGTAGAAAGTTAAATCTATCCAGTATGTTGCGAGGTCTGTTTCGTGGTTTTAGAGGCCGAATTAGAGATGTTCATCTCCTGGAGTATTGTAGGTCTTGTTCCTAGCTTTAGGTGGCCGCCAAGAACACTAAAATCCGACGAACGAGTCAAAAGTTATGATAGATTTAATATCTGCTGTCCAGAATTCTGACGAGAATTACCTTTTAAGTTGTCTTTTAAAATAGGGGTATGTTAATGGACGAATTAGGGTTTCATCCCAACTAGGCTAATGTAGATAATTTCATAAACTTTTCAGATTGTTAAAGAACACTCAATTCGGAGTTGTAGTTTAAAAGTTATGGACGTTTTAGTTCTGCTGTTCTATTTGCTCAGTCAGATTCTGTTCTGCTGTTTCGTTTGACAGTTAGCAATTTAGTTTGGCCGAATTGGGTTATCTCGTCAACTGCAAAGTTGTAGATATATTTGTTAAGCTCGTGTAGGATCTGGGCTCATCTCTTTTGGAGTCCCAGATCATTTGTTTTGGTCTTTACCGTGCTGCTGTCCTGATGGGATTCCATGTTGCTGCTGGAATTTCAGATTTGGGTTATGACTATGTTTTGGGTGTGCAAGAGGGTATTGTAGAATATTAATTCATGTTGGGCTCTATGTTGTTCTTATTTCGGTTATTTAATTGTTTAGGCGCGAGGCTCGGGTTTAGGAGCGCCATCGTTGCACCGCTAACGCGTCGTAACGCGGAAGGCAAGTACCTTGTTGATTTTAAGTCTTTGTGATGGTGAATGTTTACATGAATATAATGTGACATATTGTGTTACCGAGATCTTGAACTGGTTATGTTCTTTCATTATGTGGAGTATATCTTGAGAGATGGTATTATCACTGTTCATGTTCATATCATGCATCCTTTTATTCATGTTATGTCCACGGGAGTGGATTGTAAGTCCCACCATTCCAATGTGGGCGATTTGGACATTGTCATGTCCGTCCACGGAGTGGATTGAAAGACCCATCAATTCCGGTATGGGCACGTAAGACCCATCAATTCCGGTATGGGCAGCTTTGGACACCTATATGAAGCGTTCTTCATATAGGACTTGGATCCCGCACTTTTGTTAAGGTGCGAGCTTAAGTGAACACCGGCGGGTGTGTCACTCGCTATCTTGGTATAAGCATGTGTGCAGTCCATCCTTGAATATATTCATTCATGCCATGCATTCCTAAGTTTTCATTCGATGTATGTTCATATTCTTTTATGATGTTGACTTGTTCATATGTGTGTTATGTCCCCTTTACTGTACTTGTTGAGTCGTGGACTCACTCTGGCGTTGTTTGTTTATTTTAGGTAACCCCTGATGTTGGCTCACATGGGAGGGAGTAGACACGCACTACTTGTTCACATCATCAAATTCATGTTCAAGAATAAATTTTAGATATATCTTTCATTCGTTAATGATGAACTGTAATAATTAAATTATAATTGGTGAAGGAAGGATACCTTCTCCACATTGATGTTGATTTATTACTGCATGTGAACCTTCTTTATTGATGATCGGTATTAAATAACTTAGAGCGGTGAAGGAAGGATACCTTCACCATGTCTGTTTATCTTAATCTTGTCTTTAGTTGATATACTTGTTTCATATTCTTCGCATTGTGTAGATTGTTAGAGTATTTAGGTGGCATCTTGGCTTCCGAATAGCCAGGGTGTTACATAAACTCCACTGTAGATAATCCACGACGATGGGTCTTAGAGCCAATGTGGCTCAACTGAATCATCTATTGTAAGTTGTAACTATTGTTTATAAAAGCTCAAAGAATGTACATGTTGAGGATTTGGCATATTCAAATATCTGATGTGCCAAACTACCAATTATTGTGTTTGTGGTGGCTTGTTTAATCTTTATTGGTTTTTCTTCTCTGTACAAGCTCATTCTTGCAAAATCTGCTTATGTGATTTGCTTTTGATGATTCTATCGGCAGCCATCTTTATTTGACAAGCTTAATTTGGTTGCAGCAAAATTCTGGTTGGGCTGAGTGGCATGCCAATATCCTAACAAAGCGTAATGCAGTAGAAAATGTTTACCAGTGGACTTGTGGGTAAGTGTCATTCATACTTTTCTATGTTAATTATCTGCAGTTTGTGTGTGTTTTGTCATTGAATGGTAAATTCCTCTTTAAATTTTCATTTTATTCCTGTTGCTTCTTTGTGAATCAAATTGACTGCACTCTGCTGAAGGAAATGGTAAAAGTCAGTATGATTGCTTTGAGAATGTGATTATACATGTGTTTAACCTCATCAGTGCTACTTTGATATCTAAGAGTATATTATGCATATTCATTGACTTCTTGTATGTGATTCACTCCCTTTTGTCAAAAGGAATGATGGACAATAATGTTGTGCTTTCAAACAATTAGGTTTCCCAAATTGATAATGTTGCATGCAAACAATCATTAGACCATTACCACCATGTGCCATCAATGATGAATGATATAATTTCTGTTGAGCTCCAACTCGTCAATTTTTACTCCATAGCATATACTGTATAGTCATCCTTACTCTGAAATTTCTAAGTTTTATGAATGGACAAATGACCATTGTTTATGATTAATTTATAAATTGAAACTTGTTAGCGATGCTACTAGTCCAGCGAAATTTTCTCCATGGTACTATTGCACGAAAGAAGCACACTATGATATTTCATAATTTAATAAATTAAGTTGCACATGATAGAGTTTTGCTCATTTTGAAGGAACCGCTATAACCTATACTTCCACTTCCGTCGGACAATGATGTCATAGCTTTAACCTATATCAATTTTTAAATACTTAAAAAAATCGGACTATTATGTCATGCATCTTCATATAAGTTACTCCAGACTTCAACTGCTTATCTTGCTTTGCTTTGTATCCTGGATTTCATGGGGGAAAATCATCTGCTGAATCATTGTTGTTTCTCTGGTGATAGCCGACCAACATCACTACAGGATCGAGGTAGGGACAGTGACAATGAAGACTTTCGAGATAGGGACTATGATGTGGCTGCGCTTGCTAGCAATTTGAGCCAGGCTTTTAAATACGGTATTTACAATAATGAGGATATTTATGAGGTCAGTATTTTTTTCTTTGAGCTAGGCTTTTAAATACGGTATTTACAGTATTGAGGATATTGATGAGGTCAGTATTTTTCTTGTGAGCAGCATTCGTTTTGTTAAGATATAGTTCATAACTTAGTAGTCGTATTCTTTGTATTAGTCTTGGATTAGTCCTATATTGTTTTTTATTTGGATTTCGCAAACACATGTGCTCTATGTACATAATAAACAAGTTTATCACTGAACAGGTACCAGGCTTTTTGTTCCTGAAGACGTCGTTGCCGCCGCTGCCCTCTAGCCACTCGTCGCATGATTCAGTTGTAGGATTTGTAGGATTTTTTTTGGTGTGTTTGCACCTTTGTATGTGGATGCTAGATTCAGTTGTTAACTCGATTGACTCCGCAACGGAGCGTCTATGTTTTTTCTTCTGGTTTTTTAATATATTGACAATGTAATTCTACATTTCAAATGGCTTTACCTAAGATCTGAAACTTCTTATGAAAATATGTGATACTATACCCTATGAATCATTGTAGTTTAACTAGCGATAAAATATTTCTACTGAACAAAATAAAAAATAGACGTCTCTAGCTTAATCTAAATACGTCTATGAATGTGTATCTATATTTCTTGGCATGCAATAAAGCGTCACTAGGGAGAGTAGAGACGATATGGAAATGCATATATGAAAGCGTCTTCAAGCTTGTAGAGACGCAATCTAAAAGACTCATATCATTGTAGATGCTCTTAACAATACGTCTCTACGATCTTTGACACGGTACGTGGGGAGGCGCTTTACAAAAACGACTCTACGACCCTATAGAGATGATTAAAAATGTCTTTAACCCATAAAATAGGCGTCTCTACAGGGCTTTTGTGTTGTAGTGATATATCTGTCACGACCCACCAAGGGCCACCCGAGAGGTCTTCCAGGACCAACCAGAAAGTCCACTAGGACCTCCTAGGAGGTTTAGTACAACCGCTCGAGAGGACTTCCAAGACCTCCTAGGAAGTCCAACAGGACCACCCGGAGGTCGTGGGAGCAGACCTGAGGAAGTCTAGGAGCCAAGGGACACCCCAAGGATCTCCCATGGCCAGACCAGGGGAGGTCGTGGAGGGCTGAGGTCACGTCAATACCTCCCACGACCAGGCCCAAGGGTAGTCGTGGAGGGCTGAGACTACCCCAAGACCTCCCATGACCTGACCTGAGGGTGGTCGTGGAGGACTGGGATCACCCCCGAGGACCTCTGTGCCAACCGAGCTAGTCCCAAGGATCATTGGTTAGCTCACACAGTAACAACAGTGGTAACATACATCCACGCAAGCTTTATTATTATCAACAAAGATGTTTACAAGGGAGGCTTACAAGCCGACAAACCAAAACACAGTGGAAGATACAACAATAGGCCACCCGATACACCACAGGCAATCGGCTGGAGGGCGCATCCTAGTCGTCTAGGACCTCTTGGTCCACTGCACATACCACTTCAAAGCTTCCCTTCCTTGCTCAAAAGATTAATTCGAGCAAGAGTGAGCACAACAACCATGCTCGCAAGTCACACCTGTGGAATAACAGAATGACATGCATACAAGGATAGCTCAAAAGAAGGCTAATATGGTTAATTTGCATAAAGCCAAGTTTCTTCCAAATGCAAGTAGTAAGTTCCAAAGCATTTACAGTAATTACAATTTATTTTCTAAATCTTAGTTTTCAGTTGGATAACATTCACCATAAATGGTGAAGGATACCCTCATGTCATAAGACTCCCTATCCAACACCCAATGGATAGAGATCCAAAACAGTTTAACAAAGTCATTTGAAAACAAAACCAACATCTAACTTTGAGCAGCTTTTGCTAGCATGTCCTTAACCGCGGACACGGCTATTTGAATAGTTTTATACTATGCAGAGGTTGTACAACTTTACCCATAAGACACGATTTCTCTAGTTTGTTCGGCATCTGTCGATACCACCACTCACTACTGAAGGTAAGTGGTCTAGAGCTCGTGACAAGGCCTTTACATTTCATCATTTCACCATAGTCCACCCTCGCTAAGGTTTGGCATCCCTCTTTGGATAGAAATCCGCAGAGTTCATAGGGGCCCCCTCTTGCACTAGGTGGGACTAATACAGTCATAAAAGACAGGCCATTCGAGACCACCCACCGCATCCACAGGATCAACCGCGATGGAACTTTGCAAATTAGTCAGCCAGGTCCCCTCCCCATACTCAGGACATGTGGTTGCACGGTGAGGCATAGCAAAAATACACTCGCAGACCGGTCCTTAACTGGCTTGGGCGACAACCTCAACATAGGGGCATCGGCTAACACGACCCCCGTGCATTGACATGCACCAACCAAGCAAACTTCCTAGTTTCACCCAAGCCCAAACCAGTTTTCCTTTTAGTTTCCTTTCCGTTGGAAAGCAATAACAAGTTTTCCATGACAACCCAATGCCACGGTTAAACATTTGAGATAAAACAAGTTGGTCTTGGCAGTAAAACTTCCCAAAATAGGATTTGGTCTAAACACAACTAAGCATTACTTTTTAAGAGGTCCTGGTCCATACTATCGCATGAATCAGGATTTTAGCTATGGTGACAAGGGTTGATTCATTCAATAATCAAGATTGGTTGTACAAGGAAATTAGGAATAACTACAAAGTTAAAATAGGGAGTTGAAATACTGTAATTTAAATAAGCATGCAGTAGTAAGTTAAAACAGAACTAGATAATTTGAAATAATGGGTCCAAAATGATCAAGGGTGTAACTTGCCTCGCTCTAAGGCCTACTGGCACACTTCATCACAGAGCTTAGGCTCCCCAGCAGCGTCGAAGTCTACACGTTAAAATAACACACGATCAACTAAAGGCCAAAGAGATTCAAATGAACTCCAAGGAAACAACAAACAAGAACCACAGAAGGGACTCTAGAGGTTAGGGAGGAGGTCCGAGGAGGTGGTCGGAGGAGGTCCAAAGCTCTGAAGGGAGGGCCAAAGAGCCGGGGAAGAAAAGGGCGAGAAAGAACTAAAATGAGGAAGAGGGCAAGGATAGGGAGCTACCCAAGCTTATAATGCCAAAGCTGCAAGGAGTTTCAAGGACATACGTATTCAAGGGTAAGTGAAGGAGGGGATAGGAGCAGGTAAAGGATGGGACAAGAGGGAGAGATGAGTACAACAGAGGTGACAACATTTAATACGTTGCAGCGACATTTAATGCTTACAGACTTTTTGCTGCTACGCGCAGAAAGGAAAAAGAGGACAGGGCTGGCTCAAACATAGAGGTTGGTCAAAGTCAAGGGGAAGGGTTGTAACCACCAGAGAGCTCCAACCAAGGGGTGGTTACAGGAGGAGGTCCTACGGGAGGAGGTCTGCAGAGGGCAAGGGAGGTCTTATCCCACCAGGGTGGTCTTTGCAAAAAGGCCACAGAGGGAGATCTTTGCAACAAGACCAGAGGTGGTCCTATGGACAGGGAGTTCCAAAGGCTAAGAGATCCAAAGGACAGGGAGGTCCTGACGCTCAAGATCTACAAGGGGAGATCCTAACGGTCAAGATCTACAAGGGCAAGTCCTGACAGTCAAGATCTGCAAGGGGATGTCCTAACGATCAAGATCTACAAGGGAAGGTCCTGACGGTCAAGATCTATAAGGGGAGGTCCTGATGGTTAAGATCTGCAAGGGGAGGTCCCGACGGTCAATATCTGCAAGGGGTGGTCCCGACGGTCAAGATCTGCAAGGGGAGGTCCTGACAGTCAAGATCTGCAAGGGGAGGTCCAAATGAACACGAGGAGGATAGAAGGTTAAGCCAAAGAGATCCTCAAGAGAGGAATTCAACCCGAATTTGAATTCTTGGAAACAAGAAAATGGAAACACAAGTCCGAGTGTGGAATATCTCAGGGATGGTCGTGACCCAAAGAGGAGGCCAAAACCGAAAGTGGGTTCAAACAGGAAAGGAGGCCTACACCCAAAAGGAGGTCTAAACCACAAAGAGATTCAAACCAATAAAGAGGTGGCCTAGACTAAAGGAAATCCAGGCAAAAGACACGGGGGGAGAAGAGATCTAGAGAGGTCAAAGCCAAAGGGGAGGTCTGGACATAAAGGAACGTCCAAACAAGAGGAAGGTCTAAACTAAAGAGGGAGTCTAAACCACAAGGAGGAACCCAAACCTTAGAGGAGGTCTACACTGCAAAGGGAAGTCTAAACCTCAGAGGAGCTTAAGGGAGGTCCTGACCCAAAGGGTGATCTGGACTAGGAGGGTGGTCTTTACAAATGGCCCCAAGGGTAACCAACAAGGTGGTCTGAGCAAAAGGGACGTCGTGACCACAGGAGGTGGTCTCGACCCAAAAAGGGTGGCCTTTGCAGAAAACCAGAAGGGGTGGCCTTTACAAAAGACCACGAGGAGATCCAAGGGAGAAGGTCCAGGGAGCAAGGTTAGGCATGGCGAAGCGAAGCCGTCCGATACAGATCGGGCGGTACAAAAGAGGGGAGAGCGCGGGCAGCGCGAAAACAAAAAGAAAGGTTTAGATAGAGAGGGATTTCTAAAGGAAAAGGAGATGTCCGAGCGTACAAGGGAAGGAGAACAACTCCAGAGGCCAAACAAACTCAAAGGAACCAACTTTTGGATTAGTTAAAGTTCAGTTTAGTCATTTTTAAAGCACTCAAATTCGAAATCTCAGGTTAAGCTTTGGAATTCGACAAAACCGAATGGTTTTTTATTTTGGAGATTTTCAAAAAGGCTAAGAAAAACCAGGGTGTTACAATATCTCTCTCTTGCCAACTTGGAAAATGCTCTATAAACTTGAAAATATGAATTGTTATATTCAACACTCCCTTGAGGTGTCGTTTGGCCCAGCTTCTAGCTAGGATGGAGCCAAAGCTTTCCAGCCAAACGCTTGGGCTCTAAAGTGGGCTCTAAAGGAGCCATAAGAGCAAGGAGCCCAAAATGAACTTGCTAGGAGAAGCAAGGGAAACCAGGCTTCAATGGCTCCTATGGCCTGTCTTCAATGTGGGGATGGGGTTTAAAGACATTTACATGTATTTGCCATTGAAAAGAGATAAAGATGAGGGTAGGATTTCCTTTGGGATAAACGTTGGAGCTGGAGCCCCTAATTGGGCCAAAAACCCTAAGTTTTTGGGCTCCAGTCTCTCTATAGCTAGCTTCTTCTAAAATTGGGCTCTAGAGCCCAAAAACTGAAGTTGGAACTCAGCCAAATAGGCCCCAGATACATACATTTTTTGGCATATTTCGGTGACTGTTCGTGGACCTAGAGAGTTCATATCACTTTTGTCTTCAACCTCTAGCTCTGATATACCATCTCGTAGGAGAAAAGGAGTCCATCTTCCAAGGGCAAGGAGCTTGATGTCAAGTTCCACTAGCTTTTTGTCACCTTGTCCTATATATGGACCTAGCTATACAGCTTCTTACACTGGGCTAGTGTAACATCCCAATTTTCTGAGCTTTAAAAACTTTTTGAATAGTTAGTAGGAAGAAAATTCACCATTTGGGTTTTATTTCAAATTAATTCAAAAGCTTAATATGGACTTTCAATATCAAAATCATTTAATATGATTAAAGTTAATATGAACAATTGTTAAAACTATTTTATTTGGATTCTATGTGCTTAGATATATTTTCTAGAATTTTTCTAAGTTCATTTGCTATTTTCTATTGCATATTTGAATTTCTGCTATTTTCTAAAATAGAAAACCTATTTAAAATCTCAAAAAATAGCTTGGGCCCAATCTCTGGAAAAAGCCCATTCTTATTCCTAAGCCTCTGGCCCAATCCTCTCCACTTTCGGCCCATCCCGCGCAACCCGCATTCCTTTATCTCTTCGCGTGAGCGCATTAAGTTCTAGTCGTTGGATTGCTTTGAACGGTCCGATGGTGTTGGATCATTCGGAGGATCGAACGTCACCGACGCTTTGGACCGTTCGATCAAGGGTGAACGGTCAGATCAGGGTTTGTCCGATCACACCCGCGCCTTCGCGCTTGCTGCCAGGTGGACCCCACCGCCTTCGTCTCCGTGCCGCCTTCTTCTCCGCGCGCATGTTCGCCGCGCCCCATTATCGAGCTCGAGCTCTGTACGACAATGGAGCTTATCCAACTAAACCACCCCGGTTTTTGCTCTGAAACTTATCTCTATCCTCTCTGCGTCCGTTCAGGTCAAAAACTGAATTTCAAATCCGTTTCTATCTCTTTTTCCTCGCACGTTCGTTTCGGACTCTGTTGAACCCTACCGCCTACGCCTCCTCGTGCTGCCCCGAACCCTATAAATAGGACCATCGGGATTGCCAGAGCTCCTGCACCAAAAGCCCTCAAGCCCCCGATCCTCTAGAGCCCAACGCCGCCTAATTCCTCAACTAGGGTTTTCGACTGAGCTTTTGCATCTTCGGATTTCACCGCCGCTAGTGACGTCCCGCCCGTGGAGCACACCTTCGTGATCAGCATCGCCAGAGCTACCTCCTTAACCTGCCCACGTCGCTGGAGCCCCACCAAAGCCCTCTCGACAACGCCGGAGACCTTCCACCGCTTCGACCTCGCCGTCAGCCACCACCGTCGTCCTCTCGTGCCGGTAAACACACCATTAGGTTCGCAATATCCTCAGCCACGCTGGTACCACTCATCCTCGCCAGAGCATCGCCGTTCGCCGTTTCCGTATGAACCCGAGCATCGCCGCCGTCAAGTCAACGTGTCATCCCATGTGGCTCGCCACATCGGCGCCCACGCCTACGTGTCATCCCACATGGCGCGTGTCAGCAGCCACTTCAGTGCCTGTGTGGCAGTCCACCGATCTCCAGATCCAAAGGCTCGGTGAACTTGGTTCACCGTGAGCCAAGCCGTTGACGTGTGCATCCCACATGTTAGAGTTTTTCTTTTTATTTATCTTATTTCGAAAATCCTATGCTGATGTCAGTGTTGCGCAATAATTCGATTTTTCTTCAAAGAAATAATTTGGAAAATTCTGATAAATCCTAATTTAAGGTTTTCTTTGGATTTCAAACTTCAAAGCTCATATATTTTGTATCCGAACTCCGATTGAGCCCATTCAAATTCCTAAATCCACCTAAATTCGAGATCTATTTATCTAATATTTTTATTTAATTTTTTAAGTTTGTTTTGCATCTATTATTTATTTGTTTTGTTTATTTTCTTTGTTTGCGAATAGACGTTGATACTTCGGGAAGCTTTGTTGAAGGAGTGCCTCAAGACCATGACCAGTACTTAGACCTTTTTCAAGGCAAGTTATACCTTTTATCATAATGAATCCCAGTTTTCTAAAAGTACTTTGCTTCAAATTATTGCATTTACTTTAAGTATGTATTTAAATGCTTTTGGGTATAGTTATTATCCAATCTGTTATATCTACTTAGTCTTTGTATGTCATAATCTCTTGTCACCCTAGATTGGTTTATTTAGTTGGTATTATCGTAGCACCAACGTGGGTTGGTTAGATGCGATTAGATTGCTTAGCCATGCCACAAGTCACCACCTCATGTGAGTCGTAATTATAAACTTGACTAAGTGATTATGGAACTATGTGATAAAACTGTGTGTACTGTGTGCTATTACTTTGTGATAGCATGTATTGCACTTAACCAACAGGGTGGGAAAGGAGTTAGACTGAGGCAAGTGGTGGATACTGTGTGATATGGTGGAAGCTGTGTGCATGGGATTTAATCTGTGTGACATAGTTAGATTTTGGTTGTCTTACCTTGGTCAATTAAGGACTTAACTTTGTGCGCCATTGAACTGAGCCTTACTGTACAATCACATGCCTGATGGGACGGGCCTAACTTAGTAAGTTATGGAATGTTTGCATTGACAACTCAGGTTGTAGGTTAGGCTCTGTGTAAGGATGGAGGTGTGTACTGCTGTGGTAGGGTGCACATCGCGGGACGATTCGTCGCATTCCTATCCAACGGTGTATGTTATGCCAAGGCACTATGTTAGGATTGGCGTAGCGGTTAAACACACTGGGAGTGTCAATGTTGAGATGAAGTTTCTGAAATGTTTTTTTATAATTAGTGCTAGCTACACTAGTTGTATCGTGTGGGTAAAGTGTACAAACTCTGCAGAGTGTAAATGAATCTATTCGAATAGTCGCGTCCGCGGTCATGGACATGCTCGGGGATTTCACACGAGGGGTAGTTTTCATAAAATGTTTGGGATGGGAGCTGTGTGATCTAAGTCATATGGCTGTGTGAAATAATCTATTTAGCTCTGTGTCTTTGTAAAAATAACTGTTCAATTATTATTGTTATTTGTGTTGAATTATGCTTTCAATCTATTATTGTATTCAATCGCAAATATTGCTTTTCTGCAAAAGAACCACAGAAGCCATTTCTTTGGAATAAGCCTGCATCTATAAATTGCATTATGTGGTATGACTTGCGAGTACAGTTGTGTACTCACGCTTGTTGTAAAACTTGCGCCCAAACCTACAGAACCGGAGGAGTCTTCACCTGCCTTCGAGGAGGAGTTCAACGAAGGTTGCTGATCGTTATGGTCTTGAATCCCAGTTGGTTGCCTGTGGTGATTGATGGGATCCTCGCTGGAGTTATTTCTGTTCCGCTGCTATTTATTCGCTGTTATCCCTGTGCAGCTCAATAAGTTGTAAACTCGACCATAAGGTCAAAACCCTTATTTGTTATTCAAATTAACCGTTTACTCTATTAATCGTTTGTGTGGATCGATATTCGCCTATGTTGACACTGTGTGTACTAGCGTGATCCTGAACTAGTGCATTATACATACGGGTCCAGAATTGTATTTTTTGGTCCCGACAGCTAGGGTTCCAAAAATCGCTAGTTACCGGCTGGTAACCCGTCCGAGCATCTAGAATCGGTCGACTGATAGTTTTTGGTATCCCAGTGAAAGACAGGGAGGTTCACACCTAAAACCCACTTATTTCAAGTCATATTTTATACCAAAATTAAATACTCCAAATTTCATCTAGTATATATACCAAATGTCAAATCTACAAAATCAAAATTATCAAAATTTTGAAAAAATAAATAAAAAAAGAGACTTAGATCGGCAAAATGCTAAGGAATATGTCCTTAGCATTTATTATACATTGCCTTGAGCTCATGCAACTCAGAGTTAGAGTGCATATCTAATACATCCTAACTTTTAGTACATCCACATGCATCCTCTTAAAAACACGATGCAAATAGTCATGAAAAATTTGAAATTTTTTTGGTTACATGATGCAATCAAGTATCTTGCAAAATTTTAAATTAAAATGTATGACTCGCCTAGTACCCACCTTTATGCACACTCAAGTGTAGTTCAGTATAAACTTTGTGAGCTCGTGAATTTATCTCAGTCTCCGTCTTTCTAGACTTGTGGTGTGCGTCTTTGTAATCCAAAAAGAAAAAAAGATGCTGCGTTTTAGTCTTGGATATTGGGGCCATGTGGTCTCTAATTGTCGACATTGTTTCTAAGATGTACGGTATGAGTGGGATAAGGCAAACTTTGCCGTTCCACGGCCAAAGGCAGACGATATGCTTCCTTTGAGAATGCTAAAAAAGGTGTATTAAGGAGGACGAGTTCCTTGCTGATGCATAGAGGACCAGCGGGTCCAGTGTAATTTCCTTGCCATCGCTCCTCATCTTCCCCGTATACCTCGCCTTCCCTTTCTTGTTCTCCATGAAAAGCACTCAACGGGCCCACCCGCCATCCTCCCGTTTCAGCGTTTCCTCCAAATGAACGCCACAAACACTAGAGACGGTTAAAAATATGGTTAAATTTAGCAAGCCAAAGGCGCGGCGACCTACGTACCAAAGCTAGCTATCACGCGCGCGCGCGCACGGTCGAGCACAAGACCACGCAGACTCCTCTCCACCACGCCGCGCTCTCCTCCTCCTCCCCCCTCAAGCAGAAGCCAAGAAACGCTCACCGTCGACCACCGCCAAGATGTGGTCGCCGTGGGTCCGCCGGAGCAAGGCCTCCGGGCGGCTCACGCAGTCGCCGTCCTTCTCCTCGTCCGTCACGTCGTCGGCCAAGGACCACCACGGGATCGGCTCCATCCTCGACGACGCCGCGCCCGGCGGAGGCGGAGGCAGGAGCGTCCTGCACCGCGTGCGGTCGTCGTCCAAGCTACGGACGTGCAAGTCGTTCGCGGTGGCCGAGGAGGCCGCGGCGGCGGCGGTGGCTGGCGAGCGGCGCGTTGTGCTCTACTTCACCTCCCTCCGGGCGGTGCGGCCAACCTTCGAGGACTGCCGCGACGTGCGCGCCATCCTGCGCGGCCTCCGCGTCGCCGTCGACGAGCGGGACGTGTCCATGGACGCCGCCTACCTCGCCGAGCTCCGCGCCCTCATGCGCCGGGACCAGCCTCCGCTGCCGCAGCTCTTCGTCGGCGGCTGCCTCCTCGGGGACGCCGACGTGGTGCGCCTCCTGCACGAGAGTGGGGAGCTCCGGCGCGTCGTGGCGGGCGCACCGCAGGCGGCCCCTATGCCGTGCGCGTCCTGCGGCGGCTCGCGCTTCGCTCCGTGCGGCGCATGCGGCGGTAGCCACCGCCGGTTCAGCGAGAAGACCGGCGGCTTCCGCGTCTGCACGGCGTGCAACGAGAACGGCCTCGTCCGGTGCGCCGCCTGCTGCTCCGGCAGCTGACGCTCGAGCTCACCAAAGAATTGGAAATTGAGATGATATATAGCTGCTGGATTATCCCAAGTTCACAGATGTGCTTCATTCGATTCAACTCCGGGGATTGGTACTTGATCAAAACCGTGTGATTTTGTACGCAAAATGTTCACATTGGACGATGTTTGGACGTGATTGCGTGTTTCAAAGCTTAGCTGACGTTCATGAATAGAAAGATTAATTGAAACAAGGATAACTGTTGATTTGTCACGTGTCTTTGTTCATAGATTTGGGCAAAATTATAGCTGATAATTTAACCTGCACAACACAGAATGAAATTTGCTGGATAGACTTGTTGCCCTCAATCTAATTGAGCAGTTTTAGTTTGTGACAAATGAAAATAGCGTGCCTAATGTTCACTTTTGTTGTATCAGGAAGGTATTAAATGTTGTTTTTAAACAATTTGTTCTACAAATTAGATTCTGAAACACAACTGTCAACACAGACAGAAAGTAGTTGCATCTGCAAGATGAGGTTGTGGTCTGAAGAGGCTGTGCATGTGCATACATTGTTTCTTTTAAAACACCCAGTACAAAATATAGACGTCCCCACACACACGCACAACACCACAAGCACGACACCTACGGAAGAATAGACGAGCGGAGCTTCATGAAGAAATGACGAAGTCACCACTAGCGCCTCGCTTGCGACGGGCACGTCGCCTCCCACTGAAAAAAATCCTCCTAAATGAGACACGCAAGGTCAAACCTGGGGTTTGAACCATGGTGGGCTGGGGATACAACCACCTTCACTAGCCACCCAAGCAAGGCTTGGTTCTCATGTGCATACATTGTTGGTAAAGTTTGAAGATTGATTTCCACTAGATTGATTTTCACTACTACAAAACAAGCTATACTAGATGCCTCATTTTGGAACCGTCTGTGTTATAGTCATCACAGACGGTTCGAACCGTCTGTGATACGGAATTATCACTAGACGGTTTGTAAATAGAACCGTCTGTGATAACTCAACGATGATTCTTAACCGTCTGTGAATTATCACAGACGGTTCTATTTACAAACCGTCTGTGATAGTACAACATCACAGGCGGTTCTTAATAAGAACCGTCTGTGGTGGCTTCGTATATCATAGACGATTTATATTAAAAACTATCTGTGACTTGGAATTTTACCATGGTTTGAAATTTTTCTTACTCTCTGATTTTACCATGGCAGAGGTGCGGCAGAGGATTGTGTGCCATGGCAGAGGATTGGCTACCACGGCAGAGGATTGTGTGCCGCGATAGATGATTGTGTGCCACGGCAGAGGATTGGCTACCCCGACAGAGGATTGTTTGCCGCGGTAGAGGATTGTGTGCCACAGCAAATGATTGTGTGCCACGGTAGGGGCGCGGCAGAGGATTGGCTGCCACGGCAGGGGTGTGACAAAGGATTGACATTTCAAGCCATGGTAAAATCAGAGAATAAAATCACATAGTAAGAAAAAATTTAAGCCATGGTAAAACCATAGTCACAGACGGTTTTAATACAAACCGTTTATAATGAGATACTTATCACAGACGGTTCGTATAAAAAATAGGCTGTGATATGTCATCAGAGACGGTTTCATACAAAAACCGTTTGTGATTCGCAGCACGAGAGTTTGAAAAATTTTGAATGTGCGCGGGAGGCAAAATATTTTGGCACTGTCCTTATATATTATAGCTCGGCGAAGTTGAGGTGGGACGTACTGGGGTGAGGCTCCCATGTGCTGCTACGGTTGCTCAGCTCGGCGGAGGTGGAGCTCGTCATGAGGAGCGAGCGGGGGTGCCCCTTCCATCTCTCATCGAGCTACGTCGTCTTCTCCATTTCCAGCTACCGTCATCATTTTCCTTTGTGTCTCCCCGTCCGGTGAGTTATCGTTTGATTCATTGGCTTTATGTCATCTCTAGATCCTCTAGATACTAATACCCACCTCTTGTTGCCTAGTTCTACCTCAAGCTCGCAGTGACCATAGACCATGCTCCGTCATATCCGCTCGCCGCCGTCAAGTTGTCCCGAAGTGGCTCCGTGGTCGTCAACCACTTTCGTGAGCTCTTGGACCTCATGAGTGCAAGTGTGAGGTTTAAATAGCATTCTTGCACCTTCTAGCTTGCTGCCACCGTTTAGCTTCTCGCTGCGGCCGCTACCGCTCATCGCCGGCACAACTCCATTGACCATAGGTCTTCGTGCCACTGCCGATAGCATGGTGGTTGCTTCCTGGACTCATCGCATGCATTCATTTGCTTTGTCCTTATTCTGCTCGTTTTCTCTGTCGTAGTCCTGCCATTCGCGCTACCTCTCATCGCTACTGGCAAGGCTTCAAAATCTGTTTTTTTTTGTAATAGAAAAAACTATCACAGACGATTCTTGTTCAGAACCGTCTGTGATAGCTTTTTCATAGACAATTTGAAAACTGTTTGTCATATCCGTCTGTTATCATAGACATATAAATTCAGACAGTTTAAAAACTATCTGTAATGATGGTTCTGAATCATCTATGATGACCTTTTGTGTAGTAGTGTTCGTTCATAAAAAATTGAAATATTGATGTTTTTCCCCTGCAAAGCAAAGGTTTGCAACATTTATTAGTTCCTGGAAATAATATGTATAGGGTTGGTTGTAGATAATTGTTCTAGAGTGCTAGATGAAGTTTTCCCTCTACATCATTGTATGCGATATCATGCATTTCATTCTATTTACCAACCGTCTGTGATATGCGTATATCACAGATAGTTCTATTTACCAACCATCTATAGTACAACATATAGCACACACGGTTCGAACCGTCTGTGATATACGTATATCACAGACGGTTGGTAAATAGAACCGCCTATGATAGTATCCCTTCGTAGACGGTTTGATCGTTAAACTGTCTGTGATAGTATCCCTTCACAGACGGTTTAACAATCAAACCGTTTGTGATAGTTGTTTAAATCTAACTAATTTTTTTGATTTTCGGCTAGTTTCAGGAATTGCTAGCCATGCCCTCTGAAAACAACAAGCAGGTAGAAAATAGATACATCACAAATGAATCAATCTGATTCATTTAGAACTCAAAATCAATTACAAAAGAATATGTATCAAGTATTGTCACTAGAGTTACAATTGAATTACAACTACTCAAAGTGAATTACAATTGAATCAATTGTTCGAAGGTCGTTCAGCATTGTCGACGGAGTGAAACTCTCCGTCGGTGTTAATGATTTGCGTCTTGATGAAGCCGTAGAGCCTCCCTCGAACCTCCGAGATCTCACTCATAACGAGTGCATCTAAATCTATGTTCAAGTCCTGTCGCTAGTGGGTATAAAGTAGTAAGCATATATATATTTAAATTTATAATTAGAAAATAATTATTACGAGATTGACAAACCTCGGGATCCTTCAACTTAGCACTCATGATTTGCTGCATATGATGGCAAACGTAGAATGCATATTCTTCTTATTTTTGCTGGCGACATTGCAAAAATAGAATTATATATATAGGTATAGTCAGTTCGAGACGCATTATTACGAAGCATGATATAGGATTATTGTGTTGTAGCGCATACCGGAAATCACTTCCTATGTTGCAGTGTGGCGCTCGATCCCTTGTATGACCCTCCCTCGGCAACATAGGCAATGAACAACCTACATGTTTCTAAAAAGTTATCCTCGGCCATTTCAAACGAAGGAAGACTATAATCGAGTTATGTATGGAGGAAATGAGCATACATGTCAAGTATTCCTTGCACAAGGGTGATGTCGTGGGTTTTGTTAAGTAGGGAATCAAGGTATATTACCTTGTTTCGCTTTGGTATAATGACTAAAAGGATCAAGTTGTACCTACTTATGTATGTCGCTATACTCATTAAACCTAAATTCGTACTGCGTATAAAGTACAAATGAAATTTGTATAGCAAGTACTGAAGCACTTACTTCTGGTTGTAGGGCACCATTATGTAGTCCTTGTCATCCTGAGCATGCAATCCCGTCGTTATGTATTTCACGACATAGGATGCTGTCATGATGGTTTGCTCAGAGACCACGTGTGGGTCGAGGAAACCCACCGGTTCTTTCAATTGCCGGGTATTTTTCATCATGTATTTATACATAAGCAATGAGTTCTTATATTAATCGGTATTACGTGAATGTAGAACTTGATTGTACACACTTACAGTGTCCAGCATCGTAGAAGTGAGGCATCAAGGGCTTTGATGTTGAATAGGTCGAATAAGTCGTCGAAGCCCATGACGAAGGGGGCCGGCTTCTCTTTGGTCGAATAAGTCGTGTATCTGATGGTGATTCTAGTATCACACCCCTTCTCTTTGGTCTTTCGCATGAAGCAGGCATGCAAATACTGGCAACTTATTCCAGCGCGGGCTAATACTGTGTCGGTGGCCAACGGACTTCTGAGGGAATATTTCCTGGGCTTGGGAGGCGCCTTAATGTTCTGCGATTTCGATTTGTCATGAACGACTTGACCGCTATGCGTCTTCCTACGAGACGACTCGAGAACCAATACGACGACACGCTTTTCTTGTTCCTTCGGTGTCTTCTCCACGGGAATCGATGAGGCGAGCTTCTGAAGCGAAGGTTGAGGTAGAGTCATCGAGGGTCTTGTTGGAGAGGCATGGTCTTGTTGAGATGGTTGAGGTCGAGTCATCAAGAGTCCTATTGGAGAGGTCTTCTGAATTGAAGGTTGAGGCAGCACTGAAAGGTCCAGGGCAATGTCCTTCTTGGGCCATTGGATAAAAGAGTACACGGCATCCCCTAGTATTCTAATGTCTTCGTTCGGGCGAATCTCCAGTGGGATAGCCCTGCAATGGTCATGTACCCTGGCGTAACTCTGCGCCACCTGGGCACCGTGCTGCATTGTCCCTTCCTGGCATGGATACGTGTGGGGACCCTCGGGATATCTCCATAAGGCCAAGGCAAATCCCGATTTTATGGAGGTAACTCTGGGTCTCCAGTAAATGAATTCTAAGTTAACTCCATCTAAGGGAGAAATCTTGACTGAAACTAGAGCTCTGGTGATCATGCGTACCACTCCTCTGCAAGTACTGCATGACGATCGATTCTCTAAACAATCAAAGACCACCCTTAGTGAGTCAAAACGGAATCTATGAATAGCGAGCATGAGATCATCTTGGCTCCCAAGATCAGCGACCAACATGCCCAAACTCACATACAACATTGATCACATCCATACAACGCTCATACATTAATAGTCATACATCAAATAGTTTAAGTCTACAACTATTACATGTGGCCGACCGGCCAAATCCAAATAAGATCTTAAAGTAGCAGTGGAAGCAAAGTAAATCAACCAAAAGTTCAGTATGGTATGCCTCATAACCCATCTGCAATCGACTGGGAGTTAAATGATGGCACAACTCGTTAGTGTTGCCTAAATAGGCACTAACGAGCTCGACGGGATCAAAGCCTTCCTCACCTGAAAGCCTTACACAAATAAAAATTAGTTATGCATAAGGTCATTTAAAGGATGGCTCATATTGGCTTAGTTTTGCGAAAAAAAACACAACAATTTACCACCTACACATACTATTTTTTCATTTGCCATGTTGAAATCAGATTTGAAGTAGAAGTAAAGTATATGATCAAGTAATAAATTGAATGACAAATGAATCAAACAAACAACAAAGTGGTAGCCCACTTTGATACAACTAAATGCATGAACACCCATTCATGCCGAATACCAAATTTACCCACAATTTAAATTCAAAGTCTAATAATAGTAACTCCCAAACTCAAGCGATCATCCATAACCGCGGACATGGCTATTCGAATAGATTTATCTCTGTAGAGGTGTACTACTTTACCCACATGACTCGACTAGCACGTAAGCCACCGGAATTAACACACTTCCTATGGTGTGTCGGCCGAGGAAATCGAGATTCGGTATTTTTGGCAAGAAAATCCAATTGAGATAGACCACCCATGCAAGATGAAACCCCAACTTAGTACAAATGCATGATTTTTCTACAGTAGCTAAATCATGATTTTAGATGAATTTAGGTGAAAGAATAATTTCATTTGGATTTAGTAAGTGAGAGTTATGGCAGTTTGAAAATTAGTTGTCTGGAAAAATCCAATTTAAATACAATCGGTTAGTGTTCATTTAATTTAATTATTTAGGCAAAATTTGCAGAATAGTGGTGGGACAAAGGATTATATATATAAATAGAGAATAATAATATAAGCTCAAAATAATTTGGTTCATCCCATTTAGAGTTTGTATGAATTAGTTATGAATTTCTAAAGTTAATAGCATTTTCTGGTTCAAAAATAATTCAGTTTTGGCCCATTTCCCAAAAATACATTTTTTGATATAGAAACATAGTTAAAACCTATTTTATAATAAAGTTCAATTGAAATGAAAATTAGCAAAATTTGTTTCACTGGATTTGGAGTTGGAATGAATTAGCTATGTATTTTTGAAGTTAAAAGCAATTTTTAGTGAGCAAATAAATCATCTCGGGATTTTCTAAAGCTTTCCTAGGCTGAAACGTCTGGATCGTCTAGATATAATTGGACGGTCCACACGAGGGGTTGCGTTCGGGCGGTCCGAACGGCCCAACCAATCCAAGCGGTTGAATCGAAATCGGACGGTCCAAAGACAAGCTACGTTCGGAGGGGCCCGAACGTCGCCAAGACTCAAAACTAACAGGTGGGGTCCACATGTTAGTGATACGGTCCACCGCACAGTGCATGGTCAGAGAGTCTACGATCGGTTCACGTGGTTTACGACTGTGCACTTAAGGCTTGGGCCCACATGACAGCCACTCTACTCCTTCCTTTTTAAGGGCCCATGTGTAAGCGACACATTAACACATTAACACAACACTTATGTAATACCTCGTTTTCATTTAGGAAGTTTTCGGTTCGAAATCGAGTTTAAAATTCACAATTTCGACGTTTCGTCGATTCTTCAGTTTTTGGCCCGGCCTTTGGCCAACAAGCCCAAAAGGAGGCCTTGTGGGCCAAGGGGGCTGACTTGGAGCCCAAGGGGGGGCAGCCGTGGGGCCCAATCCCACCAAGGGGCCGCCATAGGGGCCTTTAGGGGCGGCTGAAACCCTAGCTCCCACCCCTTCCACCTCTCCCCTTGTGCAGCCGCCACTTTCACCTTCCTCCTTCTTGTGCGCCACCTCCAGCAGGGTGTCGCCTTCTTCCTCCCCATTGGTGCTGCCCCAGGTCCCGAGTCGCGCCCCTTCTCCCGGAGTTTTCCTCGGTGTAGAGCCCTCGTCGCCTCCCGCGTGCTTTGGTGGTGTTTCGCAAGGGTTCAGATCAAGGAGGCCGGGATCTTCACCACGGTTCGATCGTCGTGCTCCCGGCGCTCCAAGGGTAATGTATCTCGGTTGGGGTTGGTGGTTTGGTCGTAGGAGAGGAAACGAATAGAATTGCTTGGATCAATGTCGGTCTGCTGTAGATAGCAATCTGTCCAGTATGTTGCGTGGACTATTTCGTGACTTTAGAGGCCGAATCAGGAGTTTGGGTCTCCTGGAGAGTTGTAGGTCTTGTTCTTAGCTTTCGGTGGCCGCCAAGATCACCTCATTCCGACTTTCGAGTCAAAAGTTATGATAGATTTATTATCTGCTGTCCAGAATCCTGACGAGAAATAGCAGTCTCTGTATAGGTTGATTTATGGCCTAGTTAGAGGGTGATTCAGAGGTCTTGCCCATAACAAATTTTGAAGGTGATATCACTATCTTTCAGGATTGATAAAGAACACCTCATTTGGATTTATAGATCAAAAGTTATGCACTTTTATTTGTGACTGTCCAGATTGTATGTCAGTCTGTCCAGTTTGTATGTCAGTTTCTATCTTTAATTTTGACCCGTGTGCCACTTTTTGTTAAATACAATATATGAATGTCGTGCCAACTAGGTTATTGTAGATAATTTCATAACCTTTTCAGATTGTTAAAGAACGTCCAATTTGGAGTTGTACAACAAAAGTTATGGATATTTTAATTTAGCCGATATTTCTGTCTATTAATTCAGTCAACAGATTTGAGCCGTGGGCCAAATTTTATTAGAGGCAAAATCTGAACTTTTGCCCAACCAGAGTATTGTAGATATGTCAGTTAAGAATCCATGGAAATTGGTCTTACCTCATTCCGAGTTCCAGACCAATAGATATGTCAATTACCGTGCTGCTGTCCAGAATTAAGTTATGTCAGAAATTGTTGATTTCATTTTAAGTTTTGTATTAATGACTAGAGTCATCGGGAAGCAGTGTTTAGCATCGATTAGTAGTGTTGGGTATATTATGTCCTTATTGAAATTATTTTACTTGTTTAGGAGGTGAAGCCTCGGGTTTAGGAGTATCACCTTTGCCGACTAACGCGTTGCATCGTGGAAGGCAAGTACATTGCCACCCTTAATGATTGTGATTGATGAATGTTTGTATGGTCATGCTGTGATTTGGTATGATACGAGAGAAGATGGATTGTCTATGTTCTTTCATATGTGTTGAATCCATGTTTCGTTATCATGTCTTTCAATATTCGTATTTCATTCTATGCATTCATTATGCATGTTTCATCCACGAAAGTGGATTGCAAGTCCCACCATTCCAATGTGGGCAGTGTTGGACAT
This sequence comes from Ampelocalamus luodianensis, assembly GCA_036346255.1. Classification (NCBI taxonomy): domain Eukaryota; kingdom Viridiplantae; phylum Streptophyta; class Magnoliopsida; order Poales; family Poaceae; genus Ampelocalamus; species Ampelocalamus luodianensis. The sequence goes on along the minus strand of CM070626.1, from coordinate 29,731,307 downwards.
TGTCATGTCCCGTCCACGGAGTGGATTTGAAAGACCCATTAATTCCGAATGGGCATGTAAGACCCATTAACTCCAAGATGGGCAATGTTGGACACCCGTATGAAACGTTCTTCATATGGAAGTGGATCCCCGCATTTTTGTTAAGATGCGGGCTTGAGTGAACACCGACGGTGTTTCATCGCTATACCAGATATGCATGTGTGCAGTCCATTCCTTTGATTTTGAGCATTCATATCATGTTTTCATTTGTAATCGGTTGTGATGTGATCGAACTCGATGATGAGTTTGTCTTATTCATATTGAATGATTATCTTATTGATAATCAGATTTGCCGAGTCATGGACTCACTCTTGCGTTGTTTGTTTATTTTAGGTAACCCCGATGTTGGCTCTTGGGAGGAGTAGACACGCACTACTTGTTCACAACATCAAATTCATGTTCAAGTCTAAATTTTAGTTCCATATTTCATTCGTTAACGATGAACCGTAATAATTAAATTATAATTGGAGAAGGAAGGATACCTTCTCCACCGGATGTTGATTTATTACTGCGTGTGAACCTTCTTTATTGATGTTCAAGATTAATAACTTAGAAGGTGAAGGAAGGATACCTTCACCATGTCCTGCTTATCTTAATGTCGTCTTTAGTTGATATACTTGTTTCAAGTTCTTCCGCATTATGGATGTATGTTAGATGTTTTAGGTGACATCTTGGCTTCCTGACAGCTGTGGTGTTACATTGGTATCGAGCGGCTTTAGGTCCGTGGTTAATAGACGAACATTAAAATGACACACTGTGTACATGAGGTGGGGTTGAAATTACATTGCTTCCGCAATATCTCTGTTATTATGTTTCATTTTGTTGAGCAATTGTTGAATTGCTTCGCATCTATCATCCTTGTTGGTAATATATGATCCGCTATGATATTCAATATCTATGAACTAATAATATGATTGTCATGAGATGATCCTATATATTCATAGTTGAGTATTTCGTGAGGCGTGATGTTATCAAATGATAAGAAGTGGAGGTCGTGGTTGTTACTCCGATTCACTGTGTTACACCATCGTTCAGAACGTGGTTAGAGGAGTAGTTACCCGAGTACCATAGTTTCGTGTGTTAAGCGTGAGTTGCTTTAGAAAGTTGTTCTCTTTCTTGATTTCGAATTTGGCAATTCTTGTCCTGTGGTGGTTGATGAACTTCTCCGGATTTGTGGTCCATGATAGTTATGGTTTTCCATAGATCCCTCTTGGTTCTCTCAAACAAATATTGCCTTTCAACCGTTGAGTTGTTTCTACTACTTGTGATCGTTGTCAATTGGCAAGATTGATGTTTTCTTGGTTGCTCCTTCTTTCTCATTGAAAAGAATGACTCATTTACTCATTTGATAACTTGATTAGTGAAGAGTTTTCATTTGTAAGTTGGTTGCTTGGGGAAAGCTTTGGCTTTATGTGTTTCTTTGGATTACTTGAGCGTTGAGGTTTGAAGTCTCTCTTTGTCTTGAGTAAGGTGTTAGAATCCTTTTGTGATGTCTTGCCATGCTTAAATTGAGAATTTATGATTAAGCGAATAAATTGTTATGATATGAGTTACCAAGTTGGGTTATTAGCATAGTGCAAATCAATTACTCTTAACTACCATCCATGGAAGTGAAACTGATTAATTTGATATGTCCTTGTATTTGATTCATGGTGTATGTTAAATAAAGACTTGTCAATATCTATTCGAACCTATAGATCTTACATAAGAGCTAGATTTATCTATTTCCTAGTATGCTAAAATTGTTGAAACTTGTATAAAGTACCGGATAGGTCTTTGGTGTATCGACTCATGAAACCTTGTTTATAGGAAATTATGTTAGTGAATCTTTAATCATGTTTTGAAATGATTTCGAACAAAGGTGAAATGTGAATCTATGTTTATAAATGGTTATGTGATTGCAAATAGAATTAGTACCGTATGTATACGCTGGTTAGTACAATCATCATTTGTTAATGAGTATTTGAAGAAAGTGTTGAGCAACACCAACAATTGAGTAGATGAATTTCGTAAGTAGTCTTTGTTAGCGTGCCTTGTGATATTGTTATTGCTTAGCATAAACTTGTTATGATAAATTTGTTTCAACCTTGTGGTTTGTGTTCCTTTGGGAAGTTTTAGGATGGAGTAATAAAGTTTGATGATTCTTGGTACTATGTATGTTGTCGATGTTATTAATAGTCAAAAATGTGATAATGAGGTTAATTTCGTAGTAATTTGATCACCCATGGTGATATTTCCTAAATGATCAAATTTCAGAATTTGTATTCATGATCTTTGGGGTTCAGCTTTATGTGGTAAATGAAGTTTATCGAGTAACGATATGTTACAATGTTGCAATGGTTCTTGATGATGCAAGTGTTTGATTTTGAATACTTATTTGTTCTTATCTGTTAAGGTTCGATATTCTCTTCTTGTGAGGCTTATGCGCTCAACTGTGGACTCCACTTATGTTCTGTGAGTTCATTGCTTAATTGGTTTCTTCTCTTGGTCCCATGTTGGCATGTAGTGGTGGATGAGTTTTCTAGTTGGTGAAAATCGTTTTCATTTGTCTCTTCTTTCGAGAAAGAATCAACTCATTCTTTTCACGTGGGTCTTTTGAAGTGTTTTCTAATTGTTGTTGTGAAATTGATGTTAATACCCATAGTAATTTGATCGCCCTTGGTGATATCGTTCAGATGTGAATATTTCAAGTTTAGCTTTCGTGATATTTTCTTTGAGCTCTTAAATCATCTGGTAACTGAAATTATTTTAAATAAATTAAGGTATTGGATTGTCCTGTTGCTTCTTAAGAGATTTGTGTGGTTTAACTCTAAAGGCTCTTTGGTTTGAGTTGGCAACGCGAGGTTGCAACCAAAGAAGTTATGTTGGTTCCTTTAAGAGGAGAATAATCTACTTGCTTTTCGCGAAATCCTGTAATTGGAAATGTTTCGAGTTTGGTGGCTGAGATTATTTGGATCTCATGTTTCTTGTGTAGTTGAACTGTTCTGAATAAATATAACGTATGGAAGAATTTTTATTGGTTCTTAATTAGTCCTTGTGGTTTGGACTAAAGACCTTATCTTGTTCTTTGTGGCAAAGTGATGTTAGTCAAAGAATTAATTACAGTGTTAAAGGAGAGAGTGCATTATGAATATTTGAGAATTGAGTCAAGTTTTGTAACTTGTGGTTATTTGAATTGTTCATAAACTTTTTGCTCTTTTCACTCAAGAGTTGTCGAGTTTCAATCGCAATGTCATTCTTCTTGTTGGTGGTTATTTGCTATTCCCTTTTCGAGGGATGCGTGCACTCCACGGTGAACTCAATTTTCGTTTTCCCAGATCTTCGTTACCAGATTATTTCTTTTGGTCTCGTGCTCACCGTGAACAGAACATTTTCTGTGTTGTGAAATTTGTTCTTGTTCGCCTCTTTCTTTTGAGAAAGGATCAACCGTTTTGTGCTGTAAAGTTTTACAACTCGTATGTTGTTGTTTGTTTGGTGGTGGTTAATTGATTGTAGGGGTGAGATTTTGCTACCCAGCTATTGGAGGAGTAATAGAAGATGAGTTGGTTTTGACTCGAATCTCTTGGAGGAAGTTGATTCGAGATGGAATGTTTGGTTTCGAGATAAAATCGTATATTGTCCGACTAAGTAGGACCTATGGTATAGTGTAGTTCCGTAACCTTGGTTCATGTTGAAATGTTGGGGATTATCAAATGTATGGAAAACGTAATCAATTTTATACAGTAACACTATTGAAAGTATCGCAATGTGGTATGAGTGATTCCTGATGATGTCAATGAGTGAGTATGTCGGAATTGTGGGGATCATAGAGATTTAATCCGATGATTTCACTATTTGTTATAAGAGGAATTCGTTGTAGAGGTCTCGGAGGTTAAATTTGGGCTTTCTATTTTCATGCTAAACTTTTGGTCACCCAAAGATTGGTGTGTAGAGGAGATAGAAAACTGGAGTATTCTGAGTAGTGGAATGATTGTCGATAGAACCCTTTTGTTGTAGTTCATGAGCGGGTGTACTGAAAATTTTGATGTGATATTCTTGAAAGTTGGAGGTGATGAGATTGCATGGGTTTTTGAGGGGCTTTGGTGCCTTCTATCAAATTAATGTCATCAATTGAAGGAGTGGTCCATTGTGTTCAGTGGAATCAATAGAGTCTCTCCACAAAGGTGTGGATGATGTATTTTGTTTAAGCCTAATTTGAGGATGTTAAATTAAGAGGTTTGAGCCCCGTGGTATGCGATGAATTGAATTCCAATGTCCGAGAGAAATTTTATTCCTAAAAGAAGAATTGAGAAAAGGATGTTTCCTTGGGTATTGAAGCGTTTTCTTGTTACTCATTTGAGCTTTATGTTGTTGACTGGTGTCTTCTGCATTGTGAGTTGGTGTTGTGTTGGCATGTTTGCTTCTTTCCAATTCAGGCAAAACAAAAGAAGTATTTGGTTTGAGCATTCAAGTGATCTCCCTTTGGCTTTCGTGGACGTTGCAAATTGCCACTTGGAAAGTGGAAAGGTTTTCTTGATGAAACTCGATTTGGATTTTACTCTTGCATGCCAGTTGGTAACGATAGTTGTGACGTGAATCTTTCTTATTCAGATATGTTTTGCCGTAAAAGAGTTTCGATAGTGTTTCGTTAAAGGAGGTGATCCTTGCTTTAGTGAAAAGTTCGATTGAAAGGTGGAACACGAGTTTCGTGTTCTTCGTGCTTGTCGTGTGGTTCGTTTCAATGGGAAGGTTAACCCAAGGTACATTGGGTTGTTTTCGCTTAGTTGGCGACGCCAGACTGCCTCGGTCCATGCGTGGAGTACGTAACGCCTTGTATGTTATCGTGTTGGGTGAGTACCGAGATCCGAGTTTGAGTTTTCGTTTGCGCCGCTGACCATCGAGTGAGATCTTACCTTGAGTTTTCTCCGATGAGTGTACCGGAAGTACCGGGTTGAGTGTTAGTTCGCACGTCGCGCTACGTCGTTGTGTTGTGGTATTTTCACCCGAGGAGATGCTACTTGGGAAGTTGGAGTTTCAGCGTGAGTTTTAACTGGTGTTGTTCTACAACGCACGTGGTTACCGTTGTTTGTTCTCGATCGTGGTTGTTCTTTCTCTAAAGTGTGTTTAGATTCGGGCCGAATCTGTTAGGGGAAGAATGTAATACCTCGCTTTCATTTAGGAAGTTTTCGGTTCAAATCGAGTTTAAAATTCACAATTTCGACGTTTGCCGATTCTTCCGTTTTGGCCCGGCCTTTGGCCAACAAGCCCAAAAGGAGGCCTTGTGGGCCAGGGGGCTGACTTGGAGCCCAAGGGGGCAGCCGTGGGGCCCAAGCCCACCAAGGGGCCGCCATAGGGGCCTTTAGGGGCGGCTGAAAACCCTAGCTCCCACCCCTTCCACCTCTCCCCTTGTGCAGCCGCCACTTTCACCTTCCCCTCCTTCTGTGCGCCACCTCCAGCAGGGTGTCGCCTTCTTCCTCCCCATTGGTGCTGCCCCAAGGTCCGGAGTCGCGCCCCTTCTCCCGGAGTTTTCCTCGGTGTAGAGCCCTCGTTGCCGGCCTCCGCGCTGCTTTGGTGGTGTTTCGCAAGGGTTCAGATCAAGGAGGCCGGGATCTTCACCACGGTTCGATCGTCGTGCTCCTGGGCGCCCAAGGGTAATGTATCTCGGTTGGGGTTGGTGGTTTGGTCGTAGGAGAGGAAACGAATAGAATTGCTTGGATCAATGTCGGTCTGCTGTAGATAGCAATCTGTCCAGTATGTTGCGTGGACTGTTTCGTGACTTTAGAGGCCGAATCAGGAGTTTGGGTCTCCTGGAGAGTTGTAGGTCTTGTTCTTAGCTTTCGGTGGCCGCCAAGATCACCTCATTCCGACTTTCGAGTCAAAAGTTATGATAGATTTATTATCTGCTGTCCAGAATCCTGACGAGAAATAGCAGTCTCTGTATAGGTTGATTTATGGCCTAGTTAGAGGGTGATTCAGAGGTCTTGCCCATAACAAATTTTGAAGGTGATATCACTAGCTTTCAGGATTGATAAAGAACACCTCATTTGGATTTATAGATCAAAATTTATGCACTTTTATTTGTGACTGTCCAGATTGTATGTCAGTCTGTCCAGTTTGTATGTCATTTTATCTTTAATTTTGACCTGTGTGCCACTTTTTGTTAAAGACAATATATGAATGTCGTACAACTAGGTTATTGTATATAATTTCATAACCTTTTCAGATTGTTAAAGAACGTCCAATTTGGAGTTGTACAACAAAAGTTATGGATATTTTAATTTAGCCGATATTTCTGTCTATTAATTCAGTCAACAGATTTGAGCCGTAATAAATTTTATTAGAGGCAAAATCTGAACTTTGCCCAACCAGAGTATTGTAGATATGTCAGTTAAGAATCCATGGAAATTGGTCTCACCTCATTCCGAGTTCCAGACCAATAGATATGTCAATTACCGTGCTGCTGTCCAGAATTAAGTTATGTCAGAAATTGTTGATTTCATTTTAAGTTTTGTATTAATGACTAGAGTCATGTGAAGCAGTGTTTAGCATCGATTAGTAGTGTTGGGTATATTATGTCCTTATTGAAATTATTTTACTTGTTTAGGAGGTGAAGCCTCGGGTTTAGGAGTATCACCTTTGCCGACTAACGCTGTCAGATCGTGGAAGGCAAGTACATTGCCACCCTTAATGATTGTGATTGATGAATGTTTGTATGGTCATGCTGTGATTTGGTATGATACGAGAGAAGATGGATTGTCTATGTTCTTTCATATGTGTTGAATCCATGTTTCGTTATCATGTCTTTCAATATTCGATTTCATTCTATGCATTCATTATGCATGTTTCATCCACGAAAGTGGATTGCAAGTCCCACCATTCCAATGTGGGCGTGTTGACATTGTCATGTCCCGCCCACGGAGTGGATTTGAAAGACCCATTAATTCCAGAATGGGCATGTAAGACCCATTAACTCCAAGATGGGCAATGTTGGACACCCGTATAAAACGTTCTTCATACGGAAGTGGATCCCGCATTTTTGTTAAGATGCGGGCTTGAGTGAACACCGACGGGTGTTTCATCGCTATACCGCATATATGCATGTGTGCAGTCCATTCCTTTGATTTTGAGCATTCATATCATGTTTTCATTTGTAATCGATTGTGATGTGATCGAACTCGATGATGAGTTTGTCTTATTCATATTGAATGATTATCTTATTGATAATCAGATTTGCTGAGTCATGGACTCACTTCTTGCGTTGTTTGTTTATTTTAGGTAACCCCGATGTTGGCTCTGGGAGGAGTAGACACGCACTACTTGTTCACAACATCAAATTCATGTTCAAGTCTAAATTTTAGTTCCATATTTCATTCGTTAACGATGAACCGTAATAATTAATTATAATTGGAGAAGGAAGGATACCTTCTCCACCGGATGTTGATTTATTATCAAGGTGAACCTTCTTTATTGATGTTCAGTATTAAATAACTTAGAAGGTGAAGGAAGGATACCTTCACCATGTCCTGCTTATCTTAATGTCTGTCTTTAGTTGATATACTTGTTTCAAGTTCTTAGCCAGGGTGTTACAACTTAAATGCAAATGATTGTTACTTATATCCTAATCATTATGCTACAGTGCATGTCTATGTACAACAACGGGATTTCGCATCCCGCGCGATTCACCAGCGGCTTGCCGGTGCTACGCGCCACGGCGGCGCAAAACAAGGGCACGGATGGGAGCACAAGAGTATTGCACACCTGATGGTGGTGTTCTTGACGGCGGAGCTGGCCTGTACCGGCGGCGAGCCGGAGAGGAGCAATGAGAGAGTTACTGACGAACATGCACACAGCGATATAGCTCCACAGCGTTCACAAAAGCAGGTGCCCAAGCTTCTAGGGGCTACTAAGGATCTACCTGAGCGCTGGAGCGAGACCGAAGTGGTTGGAGATGGCCGGAGCAATGTCGGCGCTGGGGAGGTGACGGTGGAGACACAGCTTCGTGTGGAGAGAAGATCTTGAGCAAAACAAAGACCAATGGATCCTGAGCAAAATGGAAACGACATTGAAGGTAGAAGCTAAGGGACAAAGTGATGAGGATTTTACCGAAGAAATGAACGAAAGTGAGCCTCCTTCTCCTCGACCGAAAAGAGGAGAAGTGAGGAGAAGCTAGGTTCTGGAGGGTTTTAACCCAGAGAAGATGACGGCAATGGAGGCGGCATCACGAGGAGAAGGCGCCAGGATTGGTTGCCATGGGCAGTGGCTCACGGCGGTGATGGAGCAGCGCAGCATGCGGCGACGACATGTCGTTCGCGCTCTATGTGACTCGACGGGCACATCAGTGAGAGAAGGGAGAAGGAACTGACAAGCGGGCCCGCCTCGTTAGTGAAACAAAGCAGCGCATGCGTGAGTCAGGTTAAGTGGGTCGGTGTGAGCTGCTAGATCTAAACTAGATGGCTAAGATCAAAAGGGACATTCGATGGCCCGAACGTTCCCAATCATTTTGGTCAATCTGATTAAGATCTAACGGTCCAGATCGCGAGAGCTGTTCGGAGGTCCGAGCGTTCCTGCTCAAATCTGATGGTTGATTCCAAATTGGACGGTTCACCCACGTTGGGTTTAGCGCGGTGCAGCTAGGGGGTTTAGCCAAATCAAGTGGCTCAGGTCGGGGTTAGGTTTGAGCCCGAGGAACAGTGCTAGGGTTTGACTGGGATTTAAATTAGCCTCTCTACCTTGACCATGGTCTTATAAATAGAAATAAATTTCCTAAAAATCTAAAATAATTCAGAGGGGTTTCTAGAAGGCTTAGTGTTCATAGAAATTATTAAACCTTACTTTTCATAATATATTTTGTATATTATAAATTCCAACTTAGGATAGCTCATTTAATTGTGTTAGAATTTTCTGAGGTTTGTATCTAGTCCCATAAATCTGGAAAAAATTATATTAATTCATGATAATTAATATAGTATTTGAATAAATTAGTTCCGATGATGATCATAAGTTTTTGTTACTGTTTTTAGTTGGAGTTCAAATTTAAGTTGTATGTTTTGATGTTTGTTTAAGATTTTTCAAGTGTAATAATTTATGCAAATGCTTCAAAACATGATGCATGCTGATGAGATGCATAATAATCCTTTTTATTAATTTGGGGATATGACAAACCTCCCCCCTTACAAAAGATCTCGACCCCGAGATCTCGGTAGGTCAGAAGATGGATATGAAGGTTCGAAAAGAAGATACAACATCAGTTGTCTTGATTTCCTTCAAAGATAGTGCGAATATATCCTATCAAGGTTACAAGGAATGGTTATTACATTTTCCTTCCATTACTTTGTTTAACCTTTCCTTTCTTGATTCGAAGACACTTCAAGAAGAAGGAAAAAGATTGGGATAAGTGGTTCGCATTTGATCTTCACGCTCCCAAGTTGCTTCATCTTCAATATGGTTGCTCCAGTGAACTTTGACGAACTTGATGTTTCGATTCCACGTCTTGCGCTCTGCTTCTTCAAGAATGCGAATCGGGTGCTCCCAGTAAGAAAGATCGGGTTGCAAGTCGAGTTCATCCCACTAGGTTGCTTCGATTGGGATGCGAAGGCGCTTCTTTAGTTGTGAAACATGGAACACATCATGCACATCTGAAAATGACGATGGCAACTCCAATTGATAGGCCACTGATCCCAGTTTCGCTAGAATTCAGAATGGTCCAACGTAGCGAGGTGCCAATTTGCCTTTGACTTGGAAACAACACGTTCCTTTCATCGGAGAGACTTTAAGGTAAACATGATCATCCACCTCAAAACTCAACTCGCAACGACGACGGTCAGCATAAGACTTTTGGCAAGATTGAGCCACCCGAAGTCGCTCACGGATGACACGAACTTGTTCTTCAGCATCCTCCACCAAGGTTGGACCCTAGAATGGTCTCTCCCTGGCTTCAGACCAATTCAAGGGTGTCCTACAAGCTCTTCCACACAATGCTTCGAAGGGTGACATTTGTATACTTGATTGAAAGTTATTGTTGTAGGAGAACTCTGCAAACAGTAAGCACTTCTCCCAATTCTTGCTATAAGACAGCACACATGCTTGGGAAGGTCTTCCAAAATTTGATTTATCCTCTCGGTTTGTCCATCCGTTTGCGGGTGATAAGCGGAACTGAAGGATAGATTGGTCCCCATTGCTCTATGCAAGCATTTCCAAAAATGAAACGTGAACTGAGGACCTCGATCTGAAACTATCACCTTTGGCACACCGTGGAGACAAACGATCCTCGCGATATAAAGCTCGGCTAGCTTGTCCCCGGTCTAGGTGGTCTTGACGGGAATGAAATGTGCAACTTTTGTCGGATGATCGATGATTACCCATATGGAGTCGGACCTAGTTTGAGTCCTTGGAAGTCCTGTGATGAAGTCCATACTGATTTTCTCCCACTTCCACTTCAGAATAGGCAAAGGTTGGAGAATACCCGCTGGTCTCAAATGCTCAGCCTTGACTCTCTAGCATACATTGCACTCAGCAACATACTGCGCAATCTGCTTCTTCATTTGACTCAAGCATAACCTCTTTTTCAGATCTTGGTATATTTTGGTGCTTCCGGGGTGAATAGAGAATTGAGAGTTGTAAGACTCCTTGAGAATTAACTCTCTTAAGTTGTGATCAAATGGCACCACCAAACAGTTTCTGAACCATAGGGTGCCTTGTGCATCTTCGGTGAAGCATTTGGCTTCGCCTTGCTTCAATTTTTCCTGGATTTGAGTTACTTCCATGTCATTCTTGTGGGCTTCTTTAATCTGGTCAAGTGTGAAATTCACACTAAGGGCAGCAAAAGACCCTTCTTCAATTATCTCTTGGTACAGACGTTGTATCGCAGCACATAAGCCTGCTGAAATGGGAGTTACCGATAAACAGTTGCATTGAGATTTTCTTCTCAAAGCATCGGCTACCACATTCGCTTTCCCTAGATGATAATGAAGTCCCAAATTATAATCCTTGATCAACTCGAGCCATCTTCTTTGCCTCAAGTTCAGATCGGCTTGGGTGAAAATATATTTTAGACTCTTGTGGTCGGTGTAGATTTCGCAACGAATACCGATGAGGTAATGTTGCCAAATCTTCAGAGCATGAACTACAGCTGTGAGTTCCAAGTCATGAGTGGGATAATTCACTTCATGAGGTCTTAATTACCTCAATGCATATGCCACAACTTAGCACTCTTGCATAAGTACACAACCGAGCCCATGGCGAGATGCATCACAGTACACATCGAAGCTTTTGTGAACATCAGGCAGAATGGGTACTAGAGCTTTGGTCAGACATTCTTTTAAGATCTAAAAGCTTTTCTCATACTCCGCTGACCATTCAAACTTCTTTTCTTTCTTTAGAAGCTGGGTCATTAGCCTCGCAATTTTGGATAAGTTCTTGATGAACCTGCGGTAATAACCCACAAGTCCGAGAAAACTGTGAATGTCGATGATACTCTTGGGTTGTTTCCATTCAAGGATATCTTGCACTTTGCTTGGATCAATAGCGATACCGCCCTTGGATAGGACATGACCCAAGAAACTAACTTCATGAAGCCAGAACTCGCATTTGCTGAATTTGGCATAAAGTTGATGTTGACAGAGCTTCTCCAACACAAGTCGTAAGTGCTGCTCGTGTTCATCATCAGACTTAGAGTAGATAAGGATGTCATCGATGAAGACGATGACAAACTTATCCAAGTACTCCATGAAAACCGAATTCATAAGGTTCATGAAGTAGACCGGTGCATTTGTCAAACCGAAGGACATGATAATGTATTCGTACAATTCGTAATGAGTAGAGAATGCCATCTTCGGAATGTCTTCAATTCGAACCTTAATTTGATGATATCCCAAATGCAAATCAATCTTGGATAAAACTTGGGTTCCACTCAATTGATCGAACAAATTGTTAATCGGGGAAGTGGATACTTGTTCTTGACAGTGATTTCGTTCAACGGACGGTAATCAACACACATTCGCAAACTCTTGTCTTTCTTTTTGACAAAGATAGCGGGCATCCCTAGGGTGAGGAGCTCATCCCAATGAATCTCTTGTCTTAAAGTTCCTTGAGTTGTTCTTTCAGTTCAACCAACTCATTAAGAGGCATCCGATATGGCCATTTTGAAATTGGCGTAGTACCGGGTGCAATCTCGATGACGAATTCAACTTCACGATTAGGGGGCATGCCTGGGAGTTCTTTGGGGAAGACATATGGATACTCACATATCACTTGTACCTTCTCCAATTTAAGGGAGGTACTAGCTTCCAAGGCATAGAGATGAGCATTTCCCACTAAAGGTGCAAAAACGACTTAATTGCCGTCTTCGTTTGTGATAGAAATAGACCGCTGAGCACAATTGATTTGCCCCTGATTTTTTAATAGACAATCCATCCCTAAAATCACATCAATTCCCACTGAATTTATTACTATTAGGTTGTTCAAAAGTTCTATCCCTTGAATCTTCACTTTTGTCCCGACAGATTTGATCGGTTTGCAAAATCGACCCCGCAAACTGAATGCGATAAGGTGGGTGAAGTGGATGCATTTCAAATTGATGTTGTGCAGCAAAGGACTTGTTGATGAATGAATGGGATGCTCCAGAATCCAATAAAATAGTAGCTGAACTGGAATGAACAAAGAGAGTACCCAAAACGACGTCTGGTGTGTCGTTTGCCTCCTCGGCGGTGATGTGGTTGACTTGGCCACGTGCTGGAGCTTGAGGGGGCTTGGCTGCTGCCCTCGAATGTGGTGGGGGTCTCATTGGAGCTGAAGTACGAGTAGGGTAGACTCGAGGCATCCCACGTGCCTTCACCAAACACCGGTCAGCATAGTGCCCATTGCGGCCATAGTGAAAGCACGTCATGTTCGGTGGAAGTTGTTGCTGCTCAGGGGCTGACTTCCCCCACTGTTTCACTGTCTCGAAGGTGGTGGAGGCCTTGGCACAAAGGTAGGTGGCCTTGGTCGTGCTGGCGCTTAAGACCGAGGTGGTTGGGCTGCCTAGTGCGCGGCCTCGAAAAATTGCCGCTTGCTGAAATCAGCGCGGCTCTCTTCCTCTTCCTAGACTCATCCAAGGCTATGCTCTTATGCTCCACCACAATGGCCTTATTGAACATGTTCTAGAAGTTCCTAAAGTCGTGTACAACAAGAGCTAGCTGCATTTCCTACGTCAAACCATTCATGAAACAGTTATGACGGTGGGCATCAGTGGAGACATCATCAGGGGCATAACGAGCCAAGAAGTTGAACTCATGTAGATACTATGTAACACTCTTCTTTCCTTTCTTAAGGGCAAGGAACTATTGCTGCTTGATAAACAACACTCCCTCAGGGATGTGAGCCTCACGGAAGGCCGCTTGGAACTCATCCCAAGTCGGAACTTGTCCCTCGGGTTGCATGGCGGAAACATTATCCCACCACACGCTTGCGGCGCCTTCCAGCTGGTAGCTGGCGAATAGGACCCTCTCAATGCTAGTGCACTGAGCGATTACCAACTTCTTCTCTATGGTGCAGAGCTAGTTCTCCACCTTCATAAGGTCTTCAGTGCTAGAGAAAGTTGGAGGATTGGTTCGCTGAAAATCAGCGAGTCCTCCATGAGCTCGAGGTGCAGGGGCTACTCTAGCTAGGGTAGGAGCTGGGGCTGTGTTGTGAGCAATTGCTTCCAGAATCTGAGTCTAGTGCATCCTATTCCGCTCGATCTGAGCCAAGACCTCCGCCATTAAAGGAGGTGGTGGAAACACTTCTTCAGGCTGACTGCCTTCCTGAGTGTGTGGCTAGGATGGCTCACCACGTTCTACCCGTGCATAGAGTTCACTCAAAGTAGCAGAACAGGGTCCCTAGGATGGAGATCCCTCACTAGGTTGAGCCCTAGAATGCGTGTTAGGTCCTGCTATCCTGTTGTGCCAAGGATGGTTAGAAAAAGGAACAAAGTTGTGCTTGCAAAAGTGTGGATTAAAATATGGACAGCAAGCACACAACTCTTAACTAAGCATGTATAATGGTATAAGATGCACAAAAACTTAACACCAAATAGGCGTACAAAGGAACTAGGCTAGTACAAGATCCATAAATTCAAATAATAGTTTTTCGAGGCAATTACATTCATATAGGCCCGTATGTGAATGGAAACTACTCGAAACAAAAGTTCTTGCAAGAAAACAACAATAGTTTAATAACTACAAACCTATTACATAATTTAAGGGATACATGCTTCGCTGGACACATGTCCGGACAGCAAGCTCACTACTCTAACACCTAAATATTGTTCTAGTCGAAGTTCATCCAAAACTCATCAAGAAGATGATATCCAGGCGATCCCGTGTCCTCGGGGTCCTCTGGATTAACTAGTTGTAGAGGGGATCCTATGTCAATGACATGCCCTCCTGCAGGTTCCGGCCTCTAGATGCGAGAGAAACCCATCGACATGCAGGCTTGATGTCTCGGCCCAAACTCCGGTACTCGTCCCTAACTTGTAGAAGACGATACTCTGGGGTGTAGAAGCATATCGGAAATTTCATTCTCCCCATAGAGCATGTGTCGGTCCACTAGCCCCATGTTGCATAGGGGTTTTAGATGCTCCTGAGCTACGATGAGACGACATCGCGTCTCCCATAGCTCATGCATGGTGCAACGACGCATTTGGTCCATGATGCGAACCAATCTTGCCACTTGTCGCACATGAGGGTCCTCCCCATACAGAATCTTGGCAAAAATGTTCACCTCCATGCCACGAGCCTGCAATGGAAAATAGTCGTAGGGCGGTTGAGCCAACTCCAACAGGTCATGACAAAGATGACTCATGGCTATACGAGCTACCTCCTATAATGTCGTGGCCTCAGAGGTGCCACGTGCCTGGAAGCCATATGGAATGCTACCCTTAACTTGTCTTGCGATGATGTGGATCACGGCTAGGTATTCCTCCATGCCTGGTCCTCTGTTGTGGTGGTAGATGGAGTAGGTCACTGGTATGTGAAGTTCGCTCTCCACATCATGTCTCTAAGAAGCGCCGGGTATCCATCCACATCCTCAGCTTGAGTTTCTTTGACGAGATATTGATGATTCATCTAAAGACAAGAAAGGCAAGGTAAGTTATTTTTGCAAATTAAAACAAGAATAAGGTGAGAAAAGATACTAAGATGGATGAGGAATAAAAGATATTCCTAACTTAAACTTTCTAAAATTAATTTAATAATTTGAAAATAACTTTGACTAAGAACTTGCTAAACTTCTAACCTACAGTTAGTATGGCTCTGATACCAATACTGTGGGGACCCCCGGGTTATCTCTATAAGGCCAAGGCAAATCCCGATCTTATAGATGGTAACTCTGGGTCTCCAATAAATGAATTCTAAGTTAACTCCATCTAAGGGAGAAATCTTGACTGAAGCTAGAGCCTCGGTGATCATGCGTACCACTCCTCTGCAAGTACTGCATGATGATCGGTTCTCTAAACAATCAAAGACCACCCTTAGTGAGTTAAAATGGAATCCATGAACAGCGAGCATGAGATCATGTTGGCTCCCAAGATCAGCAACCAACATGCCCAAATTCACATACAACATTGATCACATCCATACAACGCTCATACATTAATAGTCATACATCAAAGTAGTTTAAGTCTACAACTATTACATGTGGCCGACCGACCAAATCCAAATAAGATCTTAAAGTAGAAGTGGAAGCAAAGTAAATCAACCAGAAGTCCAGCATGGTATGCCTCATAACCCATTGGCAACCGACTGGGAGTTAAATGATGGCACTACTCATTAGCGTTGCCTAAATCGGCACTAACGAGCTCGGCAGGCTCGAAGTCTTCCTCACCTGAAAGCCAATAGACAAACTGGCTGAGTACAAAGGTACTTGCAAGTCTTACACAAATAAAATTAGTTATGCATAAGGTCATTTAAAGGATGGCTCATATTGGCTTAGTTTTGTGAAAAGATGCAACAATTTACCACCTACACATACTAGTTTTTCATTTGCCATTTTGAAATCAGATTTGAAGTATAAGTAAAGCATGTGATCAAGTAATAAATTGAATAACAAATGAATCAAACAAACAACAAAGTGGTAGCCCACTTTGATACAACTAAATGCATGAACATCCATTCATGCCGACTACCAAATTTACCCATAATTTAAATTCAAAGTCTAACAATAGTAACTCCCGAACTAAAGTGATCATCCATAACTACGGACACGGATATTCAAATGGATTTATCTCTGCAGAGGTGTACTACTTTACCCATACGACTCTACTAGTCCGTAAGCCACCGAAATTAACACACTTCCGATGGTGTGTTGGCCGGGGACATTGAGATTCGGTATTTTTCGGCAAGAAAGTCCTATTGAGATAGACCACCCATGCAAGATGAAAACTCAACTTAGTACAAATGCATATAGAAAATGCTAAGTGGGCAAGCATGTTACGTCGGAGGGGCTAGTGTAAGGTAGTTAGTATGTTGGGCGAAACCAACATAGGTAATCGTGCTCACCTGCATAGTATATATTACACTGGGTTCCTAAGGAACATAGGATTTCACGGTCTCTATGTCCTCGCACCACCTGCGGTATAATCCAATAAAACCTTCCCCCTACTTGACCAAGCGGTACCTATATCCCGCGTGTGGTAGCATGAGTTTTACTTGAATCAACGATGTTACCAAAGTTCGGTCCTTGTTGGTCCAAACAAGTCTACCACATACCCAATCTCGTGCACGAAGGCACCATCACTAGCAACCTCTTGTCCAGACCCAAAACTCATTTTAAAATGACAAAATTTAACTCATAAAACAGATACAAAGATATGGAATAAAAAGAATAAGAGAGTGTATGTTTCCCATAATTATCGGGTTATTCTCGACAATCAAACTACTGTTTCTAGACTTGCATGGCTAAGCAAACCCGAACAATATAATTCACACATCCTATCTTAAGCATGTGGTACTAGAATAATTCAAGGATAACCTCAATGAATAGGATATAACTAATCTACACATCACAAAAATAGCAACATTATCAAAATAGCACGCAAGCAATTATCATTGCATTATCTTAACAAAAATGGGATCAAATATGATGCAAAAGAAAGTTCAAATGATGCTTGCCATGCTGGAAGTCTAACTTCTTGCTCTCTGTGGTGTACGAGTCAATATCAATTGCTTCGGAATCTAAAGAATAAAGACCGATATAAATACCGAGAAATACCTCAAAAATCAAAATGCTAAAAAATGTATGATTTTTCTATAGTAGCTAAATCATGATTTTATATGAATTTAGGTGAAAGAATCATTTCATTTGGATTTAGTATCTGAGAGTTATGGTAGTTTGAAAATCATCGTCTAGAAAAATCCAATTTAAATACAATCAGGTTACTGTTCATTTAATTTAATTATTTAGGCAAAATTTGCAGAACAGTGGTGGGACAAAGGATTGTATAGATAAATAGAGAATAATAATATAAGCTCAAAACAATTTGGTTCATCCCATTTGGAGTTTGTATGAATTAGTTGTGAATTTCTAAATTTAATAGCATTTTCTGGTTCAAAATAATTTAGTTTTGGCTCATTTTCCAAAAATACATTTTTTGAGACAGAAACATAGTTGAAACCTATTTTATAATAAATTTTAATTGAAATGAAAATTAGCAAAATTTGTTTCATTGGATTTGGAGTTGGAATGAATTAGCTATGTATTTTTGAAGTTAAAAGCAATTTTTAGTGAGCAAATAAATCATCACGGGATTTTCTAAAGCTTTCCTGGGCTGAAACGTGTGGATCATCTAGATCTAATCGGATGGTCCACACGAGGGGTTGCGTTCGGGCGGTCCGAACGGCCCAACCCATCAAGTTGGTTGAATCGAAATCGGACGGTCCAAAGACAAGCTACGTTCGAAGGGGTCCGAACGTCGCCAAGACCCAAAACTGATAGGTGGGTTCCGCATGTTAGAGATATGGTCCACCACACAGTGCATGGTTAGAGAGTCTACAATCGGTTCACGTGGTTTACGACTGTGCGCTTAAGGCTCGGGCCCACATGGTAGACACTCTACTCCTTTACTTAACTCAACCGATTCCGTTTTAAGGGCTCACGTGTAAGCGACACATTAACACTTTAAGACAGCACTTAAATGCTAATGATTGTTACTTATCTCCTAATCATTATGCTACAGTGCATGTTCGTGTACGACAACAGGATTTTGCATCCCGCGCGATTCACCGACGGCTTGCCGACGCTACCGATTTTGGGAAACATGGATGGGGAGCGCAATAGTATTGCGCACCCGATCGTGATATTCTCGACAAGGAGCTGGCCTATACCGGCGGTGAGCCGGAGAGGAGTAGCGAGAGAGCTACGGCAAACATGCACGCAGCGATATAGCTCGCAGCGATTCACAAAAGCATGTGTCCAAGCTTCTAGGGGCTACTAAGGATCTACCTGAGTGCTGGAGCAAGGTCGAGGTGGTCGGATGTAATACTCCAAATTAAATTAATTTAGAAGAAATAAATTAGAAAGAAGGACCAAATAGAAAAGTGTTTTAATAGAGGATTAGAGGGGGGATTCTACAAATACCAGACAACCTGGGCCGGGGCTTTGCCCCTTTCAATTCAGCCCATAGGTGGAAGGGGGCAGCCGGTGACAAAGGGGGAAAACCTTAGGCGCCCCTCTCCCCCTCCCTTGGCCGCCACTCCCACCTCCTCCCTGCGCCTCCTCCACTATAGCACATGACACTATAGTACCATGGTTACTGTAGCACATCCTTCCCCTGCTACCACTCCCTCCATTGCTGCTATCCAAGAAGAGAAAGGGGGAAAGATCTTCGTGGTGGTGGCCAGCCAAGAAGAAGAAGAAGGAAGGGGAGAAGAGAGAATGGAGGGGAAGAGGGATCACTGGTGTTAATCACGTTCAACAGCGGGTTCTTCAAGGGTAATCCCAATCCCCATTCTTTTGGTAGTGTATTTGATTAATTAGGCGATGTCGGTAATAGATCTGTTTAGGACAGTCAGTAATGGCCGATGTTTTTGAGGAAGTTTAGTGTGGATTCTAGTCTAGATGCCTCCTAGAGAATTGTGGGCGATGTCACTAGCTTTCCGTAGAGTATTATATCAGGTAATTTGGATGAGCGGTTTAGGAGTTATGAATTTGGTAGCACTGCTATTCTGTAGTTCTGTCATAATTTTGACAATCAATGTTAATCGATCATTAGCAAATAGTTAAAGAATTATTTAGAGGATCTCACCAAAATGAAAGTTGTAGGTATACTCGTAAGCTTTTCATAGAGCTAAAGATCATAATTTTTGGATAAGTGTACTGAATGATACGTTAGCTTTAGTCTCGTTGTCCAGAACCTCTGACGGGATTTAGCGGCTATAGTAATCTATTTGGTAGGAATAGAAGATGACAAAATCTATGAATCTCACCAACTAATTTTATGTGGATAATTTTATAAGATTTCAGGAGAATCAACGAATACTAGATTTGGATAAGTATACGAAAAGTTATGAATTTTGGAAGACGACTGTTCTATTTTGGGACAGATCAATGTATATAGAAGTTGGTGTTTTGGGTTGCGCTAGGGAGTGTAGTGCGTCGTGTACTTATTTCTAGCACCGTCTTGTCTAGAAATTTCCTCTTAGTGTGCTTGTTACATTTATTCAGGTGGTTTGTGTGGAGACCCCGCAATATTGGAAATGTGATTAATTAAAATTATACTGTAGCACAATTCTTAATTAATGAACAGTGCTGCTCCTTTATTAAAGATCATGCTAGAAGCATAAATTTAATAAGTAACAAATCCAATATTCAGGCTTCCCAGATATATGTCTTACAATGGTTCCCAGGATCAGTGACCATTGCACATATATCCTTAAACAACATTGCATCATACACATACAAGTCATATATTTACATAATTAAACATAAGTTTACAATTCAGTTTAGGACTACAATATAAGTGACTCATGGTCACTAACAAAATTTTTGCAGCGGAAACAAAAGATTAAACGACAAAACCACCAATGGCCCCATCACCAGCAGGCTATTGCGTGGAGGAAAGAAATAGTTTCACTCGTTAGCGCCACCCCGATCGACGCTAACGGTACTGCATGCATAAGTAACCATCCTCACCGCAACAATAGGTTATAGCACCTTGAGTACGGAAGGTACTCAAGACTTACACAAACTAATAAAAGAAAGTGTTTGTTAGAACCTATACAAAGGATTTAGATTTGTACATGCATAAGGTTGCAATAGAAGGCATAATGGTTAAATTTTGCATAAAGCAATACATCTTAACCTACAATTGCTAGGTTTTGATAAAGCAATTTAATAAATCAAAATTTGAGTAAAACAGTCAAGAAAGGAAATGTAAAGTAAACGAAGACATTGCATGAATTCCTCATGTGAATCAAAACCCAAACAAAGAGTTAAAACAAAATTCTATACAGTGACATCAACTCAAGTTATCGTCTCATGACCGTGGACACGCTATTCGAATAGTTTAATACCTGCAGGTGTACAACTTACCCACACGACTTAGTTAGCCCGTAAGCCTCGGAATATTAGCACACAACCTTTGGTATGCCGTAAGTAAACTAAGATTTGGTATTTTTCAACGAGTTGACACTATTGAGTTGGATATCCATGTGTGAACCGATCTCGCTTAAACAACGACGGATAGCATCCGCTAATGGGGCACACATGTTGCGTCAGAATGCCACTCAAACAAAAGAAATACAAAGTTGTATTCGCTACACATACTAGATTGCAATCGGCATCTTTAAGGTACGTACATGCGATGGAACACAAATACGCCTCACCCTTCTAAGAACATCCGATATTGATATAAACTCACATGGCATAAGACGCACCAAGACCTAAGCATCTATGCCATACAAGATCAATACACATATCCTTACTCCCTGTCTCCAACTCAATAGCATTAGCCCTTTACTTAACCAAACTGCGCCCATACACCGTGTGTGGAAGCACGTTGAGACTTGAATTGAATAGTCAGAGTTCAGTCCTTATTCGGTCCAGACAAGTCCACCACATTTCCCAATCTCGTGCACGAAGGCACCACCACTAGCTTCCTCTTGTCCAGATCAATTGAAATTTAAAAGTCAAATCTGATTTAAAGAAACTGGACAAAGAGTTAAAATGATTGAAATTTATTTGTTGTTCCCAGGTTTGACAAGAGAATCTTGCCAAACTCTAACGTTCTATGGACTTTATGACTAAGCAAAATTCTGAAATTAAATATCGTAGTATACAACCCTACTCTAAGTTTTGAGGGTATACTCAGATTTAAGGTAAGCCACAATGTTAGGTCATAAATACCTACTAACAGATCACAATTGTATTTTCAGAAAATTAGCATGCAACAGGTTTCACTGTATTTGGAAAATTTATTGTATAAAACTTTGGGATCAACATGGTGCAAAGAGGATGCTTGCCTTGATAATAATATACTTCTTGTGCAGGCTCTGGTTGTTCAGAAATAGAATCAAACACTTCAGAAGAACCAGATTCTAAAAGAAACAATAAACTCAATGAATATGAAAATGATGCAAGTAAAATGAACAAAAGATGTATGATCAAGAAAGTAATGCATAATTAACAATATGCTTAAGTCATACTTACCCTAATAAAGATAATAACCCATTTTATCATCTATCGCTTTAAATGATCGAAACTAGAGTTTCGGTCAAAGTTACGCTTTGATTTTGAAAAGAATGGAAACAGGTGCATCACAGATTTTGAGTTGATTGAAAATAGACTAAGTAAAAGATACTAAATTGAAGCTTAGTCTGATCTTCAGAGTAAATAATACCCCAGGCTAACCCTAATCTAACCCTAATCGGTCAAGTTACAGAAACTAACAAAATACAAAAGTTGTCGGTTGGGCCGACAACAGATGACAGAGATAGACCTTTGCTACAAAGTTAAATAGATGACAACAAGAATCAAAAGAACAACTGTTATGCTACTAGGGTTCAACGAAGAGCTAACTAGGCTAAAAGGATAGTCAGGGAAACCCTAGAACTGGAAAACAATATGAAAGACCGAAAAGTTATGAAAACAACTTTTCAGTTTAAAGAAGGTTGGAGCTACTTATGCACAAGTGAATGATTCATGTGAGCTACGGAGGTCCTTAGTGTACTTGAGATGACAAGAACTAAGGCCTTAGCTTACCAGAGCATGAGAAACACCGAAGGTTCCTAAAACCGGCTTTGATCAACAGAGAAATAAACTCTGGTTTAACCTACAAAAGATGCTAAATCCTTATTACAAGGTGAAACCAGCGTTTAGAATGGATAAGCAAAATGTAGGAGCAAGAAACTCCACTTGAACGGCAATGGAAGATGAAGAGTTCCTTTTGGTATGCAGGCATGGCTAAGTCTAACTAGGCGCTTTCCAATGGGCGATGCTAATTAAGAGTGCAACCCACGGGAAAGGACACATTAGGCAGCCTAACCAGTGCCGCTAATGCTCCCCTCCAAACATCACAACACACACACACAGAACACACCCACCAACCAGCTCATAATTAACACCTTCCAAAGTACTTAGTCAGAGAGGTTCCATATCCCCTCGTGTGGTTGTACGCAATAAGCGCTCCAGCTTAGTGACACAAGTAACTTTCGGTCCTTGAGGACTTAGGCACCATTCCTCACACCCAACAGATCACACCCACATACCATTGTGCCCAAGCCAAGATATAATTTTGTTTTGATTTTGATTTGCAAATTGGTAAAATACAAGGGTTGGACATAATGGAATAATAATAGCATTTGTGTGATCAAGATCACCGACTAAGTCGATGATCGCCCAATACTACCGATACTAGGCAGGCTAAGCAATATTTATTGAAAATCTACTAAGTGACAGAGGCTCATCCAACGAACTCTAATCACGACAAATAACCTAGGCTCGGGTAGTAGAGAATAATCATTTACCTCAGAGTATGCAACTGGAGGATTAACTAATCAATTTAACAACAAATTAGCAATGCATACATAGAAGTTAAACAAAATATTAGACTTTAAAAGTAATGGAATCAATGAAATGATCAAATTGCACACTTCTGCATTGCTCAAACATGTTGTGGGGATCGTTCTGAGGGTCTACAAATGTCGAAACCTGCGAAAAAGAAAAAGAAGCGAGAACAACCCATAAGACGAGCAACACTAAAACAAAAGAGCAAGCAAAAATTATCCAATTGTGACGAAATTTATGCACAAGGTAAAATAGGAATACACCTAGACATAGAAACTGGAAAAACCTAATTTGGATTTGTGGTGCAAAAGATATTCCCTAAAAACCTATTTTTGGCCATAATTAGATACTGTAGCAAAAATATTTTCTAGAAATATTTTGAAGCTGAAACTTTTATGGTAGCTACCTACTGGTATAGTGATGAGCCATATAAAATTTCAGGTCATTTGGAGTTATATTGAAAGAGTTATGATTTGTCTAAATTATTTAGGGTATTAAACTAAAATATGATCCTTATGATTTTTAAAAACAGTAAAATTTGTGAAACCAATTTTCCTAGCAAATACACTAGCAGTGGAAGATAATCCAATTGGATTCATACAAAAAAGAGCTATAGATAAAAAGATATGCATTTTACAAGTTTGCTAAAAGTTCTGAAAAAACAGTATTAAGTTCACTTGTTTACTATTTTTGAAAACGGTTTTCCAGGTTTGATCGTGGCCTACAATTATTTTTACATTTAAGTTCAAGGTATAAGGAAGCTAACAAAATTGGAATCATCTAGTTTGGATCTATAGTTACAGAGATACAAAAATGACAAGACCTAAAGTTCTTCAGTTTTGGACTTAGCATTTTGGGGATTTTCTAACACCGGAGGCGTGGACGGATGAGAGCGTCGATCTCGGATCGGACGTCCCGGTTGAACCCGGCGACAGCGGCGCGGCGCGCGAAGAAGGCGGCGGCGTGGAGAGGTGAGAAGTCGTAGCCGATCTGATCGGGCGACCGCTAACGAGCCATGTCGCCCGGCGCTGCTTGCGCTCGTCGGACGACATGACCAAGCAAAACTCGAGCTCGCGGCGTGTCTGGCGAGGAGCTGAGGCGAGGCCGGAAGGAGCTAAAGCGAAACCTACTGCTATTACGCACGGATGGCACCGCGCGAGGCCAATGGCGACTGTGGCGCGGCGGAGGCGGAGGAGTGCTACGGCGCAACGATGGCATGGCTAAGCTACTGGCGCAAATGGGCGGGTGCAAAAGCTATGGCGGGTCCTATGGACGCCGCGTAACGGAGGCCATCGGTGGCGGCGGCGGCGGATGCTAATGGCCCGGCGGCGACAGCAGGGAACCACGGCACGGTGTAGCAAAAGCTAAGCGGGAAGAGCTTAAGCTCACGGGGTTCACGAAGATGATGGCGAGGTTAGGGTGGACGGAGGATGAGCAGGCAGCCGCGGCGAGATCGTGGCGGTGTGGGGATGCCTCAAGCGGAGGGCCGACTGGGCCAAACCGGCAACACGGGTGGTACCATGAGCTTCGCAATACCGGAGAAACTCCGGAGGCGGGGATTGGGAAATGGGGTCTTCACGAAGCACTGGAGAAGAAAGGGGGCTCTGGCGGCGCGAGCTCCAAAACTCCAATCCCGCGCCTCTGTAGAAACCCAAAATAGGGTGAGGTTAAGCACCACGAGAGTAGAGGAAGGACCAGGAGGAAGAATCGGGGCAAGGGAGCCCTTGGAGCACCGTCGTGACAGAGGCTCAAGCTCGTAGCAATGGCGGAGATAGGCGGCTGAGGTGGTATGGGCTCGCTCACGCTTCGAGAGTGCAAGAGAGGCTGCGAGAGAAAGGAAGCCAAAGGAGGTGACCGAGGGCTTAAGTAGCCGGGAAGGCGAGAGGCACCATTGCTCCGCCTCGGGTTCTCGCTGCCGCTACGGTCACATTTGTGGCGGCGGGCGATTGAGCAAGCGACTTCGCGAGCGGCGGAGTAGCGGGCATTTGTCTGCTGCTGCGAGGCGTTAGCGAAAGCGGGTGGCGAGGTGCTCGCGCCCACGCTCGGCTCATGCCATGGCGCGGCGCGAGAGAGAAGAAGCGACGACGGCCAAGCCGTCCGATCTGCATCAAGGGCTAACCAGCGATCGAGTTAAAGCGGCGTCAGACAGCGCCGACCACCGATTGAAATCCAACGGTCGGCGAATCGAGAGGGCAATCGGAGGGTCCGAATGCCTACGAATCGCGAGCGTTCGATGGAGATCAACGGTCCAAGCGCGCGCCCGGCGCGCGCGGGTGCGGTTAGTTCACTCGGCGAAGTCGGTTGGCTCGAGCCGAGTCGACTGCTTTACGAGAACAGTGCAAACGATTAGGTTTTGAATTTTAAAGGCTGAAACTTTGGGAATTTAATTGAGTATCAAATCAACTCCAAAATTTATGAAATTTTAACTGGAGCTTCCTGACAGGATTAACCTTCCATAAAATTCCAGAGGTTTTGTGCACTGGAATTTTCTAAAGAAATTCCAGAAGGCTAATTCAAGGTTTGACCAAGGTTTGACTTGCCTCTAAAATATTTCAAATAATTTCCAAAAAATTATGAAATAATTCATAGAGTGTTACCAAGCAACCCTAGAACCAGGAAAATTATTACCAAGGTCGACAAAGATTTGACCAAGCGGTTGTTGACTTGATAATTGAGGTTTTGATTTTGAATTTTCCAAAATTCTTTTACAAGAACTTGAGAAAGTTCAAGAGCACAAGGATGTAAGAAAAGTTTTAATTTACCCTCAATTTCTTACATTTGAAACACAAGCCAAAATGGGGATGTTACATCAAACTTCTTTTCTTTCTTTAAAAGATGGGTCATTAGCCTGCAATTTTAGAAGTTCTTGATGAGCAAAGGAATTGTACATGTGCATCATGTCATAATATTTGAGGTTTGGTCACGTGATGACCAAACAATGTTTTGAGGTTCCTGTCATGTATATGATGGGCTTGTGGTCCCCACACTTATGGAGTGTGGCCTTGTGGTCCCCATACTATGAGTATGGGTTTTGGTCCCCGTGCTTATGAAAGACAGTGATGGTATGCATCGACGGATGCATACCCTGCATTACCGATAAAATGCAAAGAGAGTCAAAGAGAAAGGATGCATTGAGCTTTGCATGTGCATATGAATTGGACGTTAAAGAGAATCGTGATGGATGATGATATTATGGTTTTGAATGTTATTGTCTCATTAATTGTACTTTGCTGAGTCTTGGACTCACTCTTGCTGTTATTTGTGTTTTTAGGTACACATTACAAGAAAGGCATGCATGGGAGGGTGATGAACCCGAAGGTCCGATTGTTGGCCCGATCTTTCGATGAGAACGATAAGTTCGGTAGGCATCGCTCAACTCTCACGATCCTGGTTACGAACACGCAAGGATCGAAACCACGCAATCACTGAACATCGAAAAGTCGTTATCAACCGTGCACGAATACCCGGATGACCTGACCACGAAGGTCGATTCCTGCATACACCGAAGAAGCACGCAAGAATAAGATAAATAAGCAATCTGAAATAGCGAATATGAATGAAATATTTGATAAATTGGGATTCCAAAGCGGTATTATGTTTGGTCTAGTCGACACAAGTCAATACACGAAGTTGCATAGAAGCTAACTTTTAACTAAAAAAAATACAAGGAAACTAGAGGAGGTGCGTCCTCCTTAAATAGGGGATGAGGAGCCACAAATCTAAAAGAAATAGCGGGGTGGGACTAAAACTTGTGGTTACTGTTCATGTGAACAGTAACCACACCCCCAGGTGGGCCGTCGGCAGATGGGCCAAGTTCAGTATGATTGCAAAGCCCAGATTGGACCAGACAAGTGATATGACATCTTCTTTTGATAATTGCGATCAGTCTAGAAGAATTTAGAGGTGAGGCCAGATCCGTTGGAAAGAGTACGAAATAAGCTTTCAATCAACTACTCGTGGACCTCCAACGGACTCTGTATGTGAAAGTTATGTCTATTTTAAGTTGGTGTTATCAGCTGATTCCGAGGCCGAATTGATTCAAACGGGTCCAAATGAATCGCTTGCTTGTCTTGGACCAAAAGTGACATCGTGCTGCACATATATATATTTCATCATTAGGTAGCATCATATAGTTCATATAATATAAAAACACTCCTAAAAGCAAACTCACCTGATAATTTAAGTGAAGCGTACGAGCTCTTGTACTTAGAACGGTAAACATAGCAAATATGGTTGTATCCATAGAGGTCATGTCCTCATCATCCTCCCTTTCTTGAAAACAAAGCCGTCCTCGGCTTTTGATAAGATGAAAATAGGGTAACAAAGAAGCCAAAGTGTATGCATGATATATGTATATGTCATCTGTTTTAACAGTTTTTCGTTGTTGCACAATTAATGTTAGAAGACAGCAGCAATCATATATGTGAATGATCAAAACAAAAGTTCTCACACAACAATTATTGCAACTAGTTTTGCAAATGTAAGTGAAGTGTTTATACAATTCAAATCTCTGAAGTTGTAAACTTGTAGTGGTAGCATATATGGGCAAATCTACAACTTTTAGAATCAAACAAAATTCACCTATATAATCATATGTCAAACGAGCAATAGCAAATTCATCTAGCAATGGTGAAAAGATTTGTAAGTTCTTCCATAATTCAACATCTTCATTCAGATTGTCCTTACTAGATGGTGCAATAAAAGGTGAACACATAGGCATGAGATGAGCACTAAATTTTATTTGACTCTCATATTGAACAAGATTCAGCACACAAGAATTGTTGTCCAAAATAGTAAGCTTCAATTCATCCATGTGATCACAAGTTATACATATTCGATATACTAGAAATTGATTGTGTACACCATAATCTCCAATTAATTTAAAATAGCAGGTGTACGTGCTAGAAAGAGAATTTAGAGATGAAAGTTCAGAAACTTTCTCCATAGCATATTCCAAACTAATTGGATCATTAAGTATGATATAGCACAAAGCATCAGCAGGGGATATTCTATCAAGTACTTTCTTATGTGTAATTAATTTGACATGTGCAAAATTATGAGAATTCATAACAGCACATGGTTCATTCAAGTCAACACAAGGAATATCAAAAGATTGCACTACAGCAGGTATATACTCACAAAGTTGCTCTAAGTCTTGCTGTAGCACCAAATCAGTACATTTGTCATTATCGTCCTTATCAGCTAATGTAGGTACCTCAAGCTTCTCCTCTAATGGCATAAGATGCGCTAGATCATCGTTCATCTCTTTAAGCGTCTCAGCGGTATCTAGAGATGGAGTATGAGCCAAAACAATGTTAGCATTTTCAGTTACCTTAGGTCGCACCTCGCTTGTGACTGTGGTTGGTGGAGGTACAAATCGACGTTGCAATTTCTTTTTCATCTGCTCCCATGTGTATATGAAGTGGTACTCTAGATTCGACCACCAATGTTTAACATCACCGATTAGTGTCGTCCTTGCAATGGTCATCTTCTTATAAGGATCAAGGTCTTGTCTTTCAAAATAGCTTTCCAACATAGTAACCCATAGAAAGTAGTCCAATGACGTACTCTCAGCAGTGAGTGGTAATATGTATGCAGGTAGTTGTTTTCCTTTGAGTTCAAATCTGCCTGCGATGGCATCGTAATCTACAAAATTCAACAAACCTGTCATTGTTAGTAGAAAACAAAGAACAAATCACAAGTATATGTTCCTATCAACTACTAGGATCTGAAGGCTCAAATCAAGTCACTCACACTCAAGCTTATACCAAGTTCTTACCAATGCCACAAGGAAGTGGTACAACCGGTGGCTGGTTCATGATACTCTCACTTGCAATTAACCCAATGATTACAAGGAACGACACCTGCTGAGTTAGTATGAAGTGGATCTTGGAAGGCTTCAATATGGTAGTAAGGATCAGCAATAATCAAATCAGTTAATGCAAGTTGAAAGATTGTTCAAAGTACTAGCCAATGTTGCTGATCCTAACCTAATCAAAACTAGCTAATCAAAGCCCTATGTAGAGAAGTGTATGTACGCACACACAACGATCAATGTGACTTGATACAAGCAAGGGAAAGCCTCACAACAAGTACTAGGAGAGACGCTAGCCAACTACTCAAACTTCTTTCTAAGGGCACAAGATTGTTCGCGTGATTTAGAGCACAAAAACAGCAATATCGATGCACGCAAACAGCCCTTTAGATTGAGCAGAAACAATAGCTAGTCTCAAACGATAAAAAACGCAAAGTTTTATGTGGCCTATATATTCTTGTTTGAAAGGTTTCGATGAGTTCTACAACTTTTCAGTTTAGGCGAAGCCCAAATTCCGAAGGGAAGACTGAAAGAATTGGCAAAAACAGAAACCGAAAACTTGCGACGTGAATTCGAGGCCGAAGATGGCCGATTTTGGGGGCCCCTGGAGGGTGGCAAGTGTCTTACATGGAAAATATGTGCCTCGTCATTAGCTTCGAAATGAGCACAAGAACGTCAAAAACAGACACCGTATGGAAAAGTTATGCCCGTTTTACTGAAGGTATCTCGGAAACGGAATCCTGCTCGGACTCGAAACCGACTCGTGTTCAATCTTGAAACTGCTATATCTTTTGATTCAGTGGGCCAAACTTGCTGAATTTTTTTATGGAAACTTGTGGCTATATGTAGAAGGTCTCCACTAATTTTTATGCATTTTTTCTTTTCGTTTTCGTTTTCTTCTCTTTTTTTTCTCTACCGCGGCTTTTGTTTTTACAGTTGCCTCTTTTTCCTTCTACTATTTGGCCGACCCTGTGATTTGTCGCAAGTCGCAAATAACATCAACTCTCCCAAAAGATCAGAGCAACCCTCTCTTTTTTTGGATTAACAACAATACGAATTTTCTATTTTTGGTGCAGATTAGAAGAGTTCTAACCCACAAATTTTCTGTTTTAGATGCAAAAACTAAGAACCCGAAAAGAACGATCAAGCGACGCAAAGAAAACACGAGATGCAACTAGACAAAGACTAGCTAGACAATAACTAGAACTAGAAATCAGCAACTAGACATGATGATGCAACCAATGATTCAACAAGCAAAATACCGAAAAGAAAAATTGCAAAGGCTCAAAGGGCTCGGTATGGATGATAGATGCAATTTTTTTTTGGGCAATTTTCTGGACTCTAGGTATGAAAAATGAATCTACTACTAGAAAACTGAAAATTCTCACCGATCAACTGACGCTCTGATACCACCTGCTGAACCCGAAGGTTCGATTGTTGGCCCGATCTTTCGATAAGAACGATAAGTTCGGTAGGTGTCGCTCAACTCTCATGATCCTAGCTACGACCATGCAAGGCTCGAAACCACGCAATCGCTGAACTGCTCGACAAGTTGTTATCAACCGTGCACGAATACCCGGATGACCTGACCACGAAGGTCGATTCCTGCATACACCGAAGAAGCACGCAAGAACAAGATAAATAAGCAATCTGAAATTGCGAATATGAATGAAATATTTGATAAATTGGGATTCCGAAGCGGTATTATGGTTGGTCTAGTCGACACAAGCCAATACACGAAGTTGCATAGAAGCTAACTTTTAACTAAACAAAATCCAAGGAAACTAGAGGGGGCGTGTCCTCCTTAAATAGGGGATGAGGAGCCACAAATATAAAAGAAATAGCCAGGTTGGACTAAAACTCGTGGTTACTGTTCACGTGAACAGTAACCACGCCCCCAAGTGGACCGTCGGCAGATGGGCCAAGTTCAGTATAATTACAAAGCCCAGATTGGCCCAAACAAGTAATATCACGTCTTCTTTTGATGATTACGATCAGTCCAGAAGGAATTTAGAGGTGAGGCCAGATCCGTTGGAACGAGGACGAAATAAGATTTCAATCAAGTACTCGTGGACCTCCAATGGACTCCGTATGTGAAAGTTATGCATGTTTTAATTTGGTGTTGTCAGGCTGATTTCGGAGGCCGAATTGGATTCCAAAACGGGTCCAGCTCGAACTGCTTGCTTGTCTTGGACCAAAAGTGACATCGTGCTGCACATATATATATATTTCATCATTAGGTAGCATCATATAGTTCATATAATATAAAAACACTCCTAAAAGCAAACTCACCTGATAATTTAAGTGAAGCGTACGAGCTCTTGTACTTAGAACAGTAAACATAGTAAATATGGTTGTATCCATAGAGGTCATGTCCTCATCAGAGGGAATAGTCATAAGTTTGGATGCACACTGCCACGTACCATTCACAGTTGAATAAATTGGATGATGTTTTAGTACTTGATCAAACTGCTTAAAGGACTTATTATGATTATGCCTTATGCTTTGGATAATTGTAATAGAGTTGATTAGCTAATTTTGGAATGTCTTTTGATTATGCTTAAATTGGATGTTTGGATTATTGTATTTTGATAAATACCTGTTAGAACCACCGGTATGGTTAACTATACTAAGGAGGTTCGGCCGGAATTTAGTAAAAAGGTCGTAGTCTTGTTGTTTTTAGTAGCATTCTAGGCTCATGTTGAGTGAGGTGTTATAGTTGGTATCATAGCGAGCTGTACGTCCGTAGTATTTGAATTATTAAACTTGACACACTATGCACAGTAGGTGGGATTGGGTTATTGCATTGCATTTACGTTTCCGTTACATCGTATTGATGATTGCTGATATGAATCTAGTATGACTGCTAATTAATTGATTATTTTGGTTATGTATGATGATGGGTGATGTTGAGAGATTGAGGTCGTGGTTGTGGCCCTAGGCTTTACTAGTTTACACCACCGTTCATGGTAAGAGAATAGTGAAGTGGTTACCTTAGATATCTTAGTACAGGCGTTGATAGTGAGTATCTTTAGGAAAGTTGTTCTCTTCCTCAAATTTGAATCAGGTCAACTCTTGTCCAGTTGCGGTTGATGGGTTGCTTTGAGAAAGGTTGATGTTTTCCTTGAGTTTACATTTGGTTATTCTGATTACTCGTTGTTGGTTGATGAATTTTCTTGGGTTAGTGGTTACATGCAGTTGACGTGTTTTCATTGATTTAATTTGATCCTTAAAGCAATCATTGTTTTCCCAATCGTTGAGTTATTCTTGCGGCTGGTGAAATTGGTTAATTGTCAAGATTGATCTTTATATTGAAATTTTGTCTTTCTCGTTGGGAAACATGACCCATTTTATGCGCTTGATATTTTTGGATAATGAAAGTTTTCTTTTGCAAGTCCTTTAGTATGTGAAAGCTTTGACTCAATGTATCTCTTTTGAGTATTTTGAGTGTTAAAGTTGATTGCTTTTCTTTTATGAAAGAAAATGTAAAAACTTTTAGCGATGTCTTGCCGTGGTTAAGTAAGAGGTTATAATCAAATAAACTAATAGACGTGATATGGGTTATGAAGTTGGGTCTGGAGTGTGGTGCATATTCGATCTTAACTAAGATCTTTGAGAGGGATGTTGATTAATTGGATGTTGTCTTGTAGTAGTTTTTTATTAACTGTGCTTAAGGGTGTGGCTATACCTAATTAAAGTTAAAGGAGTTGTTAATAAGTGTGGGATATTGATGAAATGGTTGATCATTAGAATTGATTAGTTTGCTAAACTTGTTGGATTATTTAGTCTCAATGGATTAATTTAACTATGTAGGAAGAGAAGTATAAAGATGCATTCGATTGTTGTCTTAGTAGATAATAATATGGAATTTTCTTTAATTGGCTATTTGATGATCTTATTTATGCTCGTGGGAATACAAATAGAGAAAGGACCATCAATTCGTCCATGATTGAATAATCATCAATGGTTTATAATAGCCTCTAGATTGGAATTAGTGTGTACTAAATTAGTGTGAGCATTCGAATAGGAGAAGGGTTGAAATTTGAAAGTGATTTATTCACGTGTGTTTCAGAGGATGTATTGTGGCTGCATACCCTTGTTAAAAGAGGTTTGCTCTGATAGTGCGGTTGGTGTATTAAATATACTCTAGAACAGGTTGACTGTTGCAATCTTATTGAGATAACAAAATATTAGTAAATAATCTACTGTGTTTGTTTTGGAAAGGTTTATGATGGGATTAAATAGGTGACCTATGTTTGCATGATGGTGAAATTGTCGGATAATAGTATGTCTTTGATTAAAGGGTTTTGGTGTAACCTTTTAAATTGTGTAGTAGGTTCCCTCTAAAATAGAGTGGTTGTTGTAGTGAAGATGTAAGAATTTGGTATACACTCAATTAAGGATGAGATGATAAAGGGGTATCTAATATTTTGGTAAGCTTTTGGGGACTTTATAAAGGAAGAGTTGACATTAACGAACATTGTTAAGAGTGAATTATTCTTAATGTTAGTAATATGGTCTACAAGAGATTGTGACGCGTTGGAGTGGTGATGATTCTTCTAGAGAGAAAGTAAGTTGATTGCTTTTCGTAATATTGGATAAATAAAATGTTTAGAGTTTTACATTCGTGATCCTTTGGGAGTTCATGATTTATGTAGTAGATGGAATTAGTTTGAGCAATATGACGCATTGGAAGGTTTCAATTGGTTCCTAAGTGATTATTGTGATTTGGTTTTAAAGACATTTCTTGTTTGAGTTGTTAAGTAATGTTGTAATCAAAGAAAATTGTTTTCTTTGTTAACGGAAAATGTGTACCATAAGTATTTGAGGTTGGAGCTAAGAATTATAATATACAACTTTCCTGTCGTTACAGCTTAAGAGTTTCTTGGGTTTCCATAGCAATGTTTTATTATGATTTATAGAGGTTTGGAAATTCCTTCTTGTGGGACATGTGCTCTCAACTGTGGACTCGTATTTTGTTTACCGAGATCATTACTATTTGACTGTTTTTCTTGGTCTCGTGCTCACTCTGAGGAGCAACGTTTTCTTGTGTGTTGAAACCTGTATTTATTTGTTTCTTCCTTTTGAGAAAGGAATTAACCAACTTGTGCTGCCAAGTCTTATAAAGTGTAATATAGCGACTGATTGGTGGTGGATAAGTATATGGTAGTGGTGAGATTTCGGGAACCAATCTATTTGAAGAACAGTAGAAAGGTGAACTGATTTTGACCCATAACTCTTGGAGAGAATTCTATTTAAATGGAATGTTTGTCGTTAGAATACAATTGATTCATGTTACAACTAGTGGAACTTTTGGCGAATTATAATCCAAGAACCTTTGTCCATGTTGGAATGATGGGATTATCGAAAGTATGGAATCTTGATTAATTAGTTAGGGTATTGCGAACGGGTATGTTGTGGTAATGTAGCTGAATTTGATTGGTTTGGTTTAGTGAAGGTCCAAGATTGGTGAAATGAATCGTCTTGAGCGGTTACTTGATTAGTGAGGAATGTTGATATTATTGACTGATGTTATTGTTGAGCTGTGTAAAATTTTAGCAAACGAAATTGAGGATTTCCTATCAATATACCAGAAATTCGTGATAGGAGACTTGGAGGTTGAAATTGGGCTTTGTATTTTTATGTTAGGACCTTGGAGACCCAATATTATGTGTAGAAATAGAAGAACAAAAGCGAATTTTGAACAGTGTGTTGATTTTTGATAGAATATTTTGGGTATAGTAAATGAGTATGTGTGCTGTGAATTTCAAGTTGATTATCTTTAACAGAATGAGATGATGGGGTTGTAGGTGAAAAGTCTTTATTGCGGTGTTGGGAACTATTTATCAAAATAATTTTTTTGGTATAGGAGTGGACACTACAACACCAATATACCTCTCCCAACACATAATTTGCAACGGAAACTACTCAGCGTTGTAGACCAAAACATCCTCCACGTCTATAGGTCACGTAAACAAGTCTGACTTGGTCTCCTTGCTTCCTCCACTATCTCCTCGGTCGCCGCCCCTTTTGCTTCTGCTCATGCTAGAGTACAGAAACCACTACGTGATCTCCTCGACCGCGGCCGCCTTGTCCACCATTGCACTTAGCACTGCTCATGTCTGGGACCTCTAGCAACTCTACAGGCACAGTTGCCTTAGCTAGATCGGCGTTGTCGTTCCGCCCCATCTTAACGCAGCCAGTCCACATCCAATTGGATCTGGATCGAGTCGCCTCCCTCACTTGGAGACATAAAAGTTTTGCCATTGGATACCTGCGAGCATGTAGTTCCCTGATCCCTATTTTGTCTTAATTCCCCAATCCGTATTTCTCTACTTTTATTGGTTCCGTAATCCCTAATTTCTCTATGTTTGATTGTTTCTGAATATAATTATGGATGCTCTCCTTCAATATGCGGCTCTGGGTGAACAATACCAATTACGGCAATGCCCCACGCCGGCTGGTGACCCTGGATGACAAAGTTGTGGTAAATAATTCTAACCCATTGATGTCTAATTGTTCTTGCATAATTGTAGTTTGCACTCCGAAATGTTAGATGTGTGAAAATTATGAGGCTCTGGGTGAACAATCCCAATTACGGCAATGCCCCACACCGGCTGGTGACCCTGGACGACCAAGTTGTGGTAAATAATTCTAACCCATTGATGTCTAATTGTTCTTGCATAATTGTAGTTTGCACTCTGAAATGTTAGATGTGTAAAAATTATGAGCTAGTGGTATTCTAGTAGACAACGACGTGTAGTCAATTTTTTTCAAACCATTCTTTCAACTAGGGTGTGTTTTCCTTGCCAAAATAAATAAATTATAGGATAGTGTTTGGATCTTTGGTATATAGTGTTTGAATCTTTGGTAGGATAGTGGTGTTTTTAATCAGAAACTTGGCACTGTATGGTCAAAATGTTGTGTTGATTAATCTTGCTGAGACATAGAATCTATGTCAGATGTTAAATCCAGAGTAAAATAAATTGATAGTTTATCTTGAAGAATGCTTGAGTTACTAGTTCTATTTCTCTCGAGACATATCAAAGATGTAAAGTGCTTTTCCCATGAATTGATGTATACTGTGAGATATCCTAAACATAAGTAAGAGCTTGTAGCCTCCAGACGCTACCATGGTAGCAATAGTTTTTTCACTAAAAACAAACTGCTAAATGTTTAGCATTTATTCCCAAACTCCCGTCTCCCACTTTAGTATCTAATTTATCATATGTCACAAGCAGAATTTGTTGATACAATACTTCATTGGACAAAATTGTGTGTGTGTGTGTGTTTTGCCCCAAAGTAGTAAACAAAAAGGATGCACCTATACTGTTGTAGTACTGATAAGGGTAAACAAATGGGATGCAGCTTGTCATGCAGATGTACTAAACATTTTCTTTGTTCATGAATGTTCACTGGCATATTTGTATCAACTGTTCCAGCAGAAATCATTTCATGAAACTTATCATGACTTTCTTGTTCTGTCAAATATCTCGTTAGAATACAGTGTGTGTGTGTGTGTCAAATGGTTTTGTGCTCCACATGTGTTGGGTAAATAAATTGCATCATGGACTATCATATGACTTCATGGAAAATATGCAGATGGCAGGAAATGCCAAGTGGAATGATGATACAGAGTGGAATGATGATAATACTAGAATGGTGTGTGAGCTGTAACTGCTCATGAAGTTTGTGTTACTGAAAAAAATAGTCACTAAACTACATGAGCTGCTACAGCACTCTGTAAGTTATATCTTCCTTTGAGAAAAGTATATCAGTTAAGCTGGAAAATTTGTCAATGGCCTAATCTAATCGGTTAGCCAGGACCCTTGTGAGAATTTTATAAGTACAATTCAAGAGACTAATTGGCATAAACTTCTGAATGATTTTTGCACCCTATTCATTTTTTGGAAACAGAGTAAATCTAACATAGTGATTCTTCCATCATCCATCAAACTCACAGCCTAAACTTTTCGATGGGAGTCACGGTTTAAACTACAACCAGAATTATGCACATTTCACACATTCATTCACTAAGCTGGAAAAAATGGAGCATGCCCTCAACAGTTAAAAAGTTTGGCACAGATTTTGACAAAGCCACTCTTGTTGTTGAACAATAAAAATGAAAAGAATGAAACGAAAGGATGTAATGTAAGAAGAGGTTATGACTAAAGCGGAGCTGGTCTTCCAGTGAGGTTGATCTTGTTATACAGCGAGAAGGTTCTCCTGGTCATATTCATACCCCAATCAAATCCAATCAAATCGAGCATTCACATTTTCACAAGCACAACACCTTGTGATTCTTTGTTTGCTGGGAGAAAGGGAAGCCGATGCCTAACTGAGAGATGGGTAGTGCCTGAACCTGGGGACTTTGGTGGTGGAATCTCTGCACAACGACTTTACCAGCTGCAGCATCATCGCCATCTCCTCCTTTGTGCCGGTCAGTCGGTGGGGGCATGTTTGTTCTAGCAGAAATCTCATGTGTTGTTGTGATAAAATAGTGGTCCCATGGTTATCCAGTTGTTACGGTTACAGTGGCACTATGTTTATCCTGGTACTCATGTCGCCATTAACATCCTCTTCAGACAAGGTTTGCCCATTTATATAATATTTGGAACTCACTGTGGGTGAGTAGGAATACATTGTATTGGTACTGTTTGCAATTATCGATGTTTACTATTGGTTATGCCAATCTTCTTACTTGTCTTTCACTATAAAACAAAAAAAACTTTGATCTAGAATGACAATGTGCAACATAGAAAGAAAAATTCTGCTGCATACAAGGTTAGTTCACTTTTCTACTGTTTGGAACTCATGAATATGGTAGAGCATCAAAATAATATAATACACTGCTCCTTTTTGTTTTGTTACTTTAATATTTTAATTTTGTTTCTTCCTAATGGTGCATTAATGGATTCTAATTTTTCATTGTAGGTTAATAAGATAAATGGATGATACTATGGATGATATGCTGAATGAAGGTGGAGAATGGTGACATAGGCAGATGATTTTCATTACGTTTAGATTTCATCATGTTAGGAAATGATGTTCAAGAAAAATATTTATATCATGTCTTATGTGGATGGTTCTCTATGTAACGCAACAATTTCTTTTTAATATATGAGTTTTCTTTTTTACCATGCTACGACCGATAATGATTTTTTACTTTCACTTCTAAACAATTATAATAGTTGCAACAACCTAATTATATATGTTGCCAAAATAGCAAAAGTCATTTGTGTATGGTAAGTACCAACGCTTCTATGCGTTGTGACAATATAATTATATCTATTGTCAAAATAGTAAAAGTCATCCATCCATGGTAAGTACCAACGCATACAAGTGTAGCTACAATGTGATTATATCCGTTGCGAAGTAGTAACGCCTTTTCGTATCTATTACCAACGCTTGTTTATCTGTTGTAATAGACCCTCGCAACGGCCTCAATGCAACGCATATTAAATGCGTTGGTATAGTCCGTAGCAACACTTATTTGAATTTTTACCAACACATATATGCGTTGGTAAAAGGGTGTTCATCTTGTAGTGGGACTAGAGAATCCTTCTGTGGATGAGTAGAGTCCCTTTAAATTAGAGTGTTTGATCTTTCGGTTTGAGGATTGTTTTGGGGCTGTCAGTTAGGAGGAAGGGGTTAGTGTGATGATTTAGAAACCCATGGTTTGGGAGAAGGTTTATTTCTTAAAAGAACATATGAGAAAAGAATATTTTCTCGAGTAGAAAAGTGCTCTCTTGAATCTTGTTTAAGCTGAGTTTTTATGATGGAAATCATGTACAATTTGAATTGACTTTATGTTAGTAAGGTGGTTCTTTCCGGTTCAGGAAAATAAATGAAATGTTTGACTTGGACATTCCAGGATTTTTTTGGCTTATGGGAGATTATTTGCAAACTGCTAAACTGGAATGTGGATGGGTTTTCATGATGAACCTTCGATTTTGGATTGGAGTGTTTTGGAGGAAAGTTAGTTGTGAGTGGATTGCATTGTGAATCCTTTATTTTCAACTGAGTTCGATTATTAAAGTTTGTTTAAAATAAGTTGTGTTGCGTGTCCCTGCTTAACAGAGGTTCTCCTTGTTATGATGAAGAGATCGACTGAGAGATGGAACGAGAGTTCCATATGTTTACGTGCAAGTTATGTGGTTTCTACCCGAAGAGAAAGTTAGCACAGTATATATTTGGTTTGTTCTGGAAGTTGTGGGGATTTCGGAAGATAATAAATTGCTAGAACCGTCTTGAGTCCTAGAGCGGGGTATATAACGTTTTAGATGAACTAGTGTTAAGAGAATGCTTGAGGTATTTTGGAGTGTGAAGTTTCGTAAGGGCCATTGACCAGTGAGAAATACCGCATCTTTGAGTCTTGTCCGTTAAGTGGTTCTGGTCAGGTCAGTACGAGTGGTGAGGCGTAATACACCAGTTACTTCAAGGTGCGGTGGTCCCATAAGTCCGAGGGAAAAGCGACTTGAGAATTGGAGCCTCGCGTGCGCGAGGAATATCCAAAAATATTCTTAACAAGCATGTGGTAATGTTTGTAGAATTATTAGCTGAAATTGTTCTTTGGCGTTAAGCGTGGTTAGAATTTGGTCGAATTCTATTTAAGGAGGGTAGAATGTAATACTCCAAATTAAATTAATTGAGAAGAAATAAATTAGAGAGGACCAAATAGAAAAGTGTTTTAATAGAGGATTAGAGGGGGGATTCTGCAAATACCAGACAACCGGGGCCGGGGCTTCTAGCCCCTTTCAATTCAGGCCATTGGTGGAAGGGGGCAGCCGGCCACAAAAAGGAGGGGGGAAACCCTAGGCGCCCCTCTCCCCCTCCCTTGGCCTCCCTGCGCCTCCTCCCCTATAGCACATGACACTATAGAACCATGGTTACTGTAGCACATCCTTCCCCTGCTACCACTCCCTCCATTGATGTTGTCCAAGAAGAAAAAGGGGGAAAGATCTTTGTGGTGGTGGCTGGCCAAGAAGAAGGAGAAGGAAGGGGAGAAGAGAGAAGGGAGGGGAAGAGGGATCACTGGTGTTCATCACGTTCAACAGCGGGTTCTTCAAGGGTAATCCCGATCTCCATTCTTTTGGTGGTGTATTTGATTAATTAGGCAACGTCAGTAATAGATCTGTTTAGGACAGTCAGTAATGGCCGACGTTTTCTGGAGCATAGTGCGTCGTGTGCTTATTTCTAGCACCGTCTTGTCTAGAAATATCCTCTTAGTGTGGTTGTTACATTTATTCAAGTGGTTGGATTCCGGGGGCAACACCCTCTCCGCATCATCAAGCTTTGCATGGTTAAGGCAAGTACAGTTAGTGGTAGATTATTCATGAGTGATTGTGCTTGTTTGCTAGCATTATGAATGTATGTACTATTCATGGATGCTAGAATGATATGAATGTTAATGATCACGAATGCTAGACATATAAGTAAGTGCTGGAGTCGGCGACGAGAGGGAGGATCAGAGGAGGCGCTAGAGCCGGCGGCGGTGTGTGGGAGGACCGGAGGAGGTGCTAGAGTCGGTGGCGCAAGGGAAGACCGGAGGAGGCGCTTGAGCCAGCGGTGCGAGGGAGGACCAGAGGAGATGTACCTTGGGTTGGGGCGGGCGGGGCGGGGCGGGGCGGGAAGGTGAACGGGCGAGAGTAAGGGCGAGTGACCAGTAAGGGCGCAAACCCTAGCGGTTCCCGCCTAATAATGGGATATCACAGACGGTTCTATTATCGAACCGTCTGTGATATGGTCTCAAGTCAATACATATATATGACACATTTTCACATATTAGTACTATATATTTGCTAAAATCGCTAATTTTATGGCGGGTAGTTCAACACCTCTGCAAAGAAATTGGCATACTCATGCCTAATCCTGTTGTCATCGCTGCAGAAGACGGCGTACTCGTCCCACCCTTCCACGCCGCAGCGAGTGCTCGTGCATCGGTGGCTGTCCTCCGACAGCACCCAGACCCGACCCAGCGGCCCATCCATCTTCTTCCATGCCACCACCTGGACCATGTCTGTGGCGAGCCTTTGGCACCACCTACACTCCTGGTTAGTCCTCTTGGCCATCTCGCACTCGTCGCCGGCCGGCTCATCCTCGATCTGCCTGATGTAGTGCTTCCCAATGTCGCGCGTCTCATCGACCGTGTAGAGGAGGAGGCCGAGCACATAGGCCACGCCCGCCCATTCAAGGAACACAAGGCCGCGATGCATGTCTTGGGGTGCGAAGACAAGTGCGAGGCCAACGATGAAGCAGGCCTCCGGGTTGCCAGCGCCAGCCAGGTGGTTGACGATAGTGAGGTAGCGCTCGTTGTCCCACTACTTCATCGCCTCCTCCCACTCTAGTGCCACGCGCCTCCCCACGACGCTTCTTGGACTCCTTGTACATGGCCTTGCAACTAATTAAAATTGAAGACGTACGACAGAATCTTAATAAAAGAATTAATTACTCTATAAGAGAAAATTAAAAGTCCAAAATAAGGTATGTAGCCCGTAGGCTATAGAGGTCAGCCATGGGCTGAGGAGAGCTCGTGGCCACGAGGCCGACGATATGGACAACGACATCGTCAAGAAGAGCTAGGACGGTGATCGCCGACCTCCTCGCCAGCTTGGTCCTAGCAGTCATGCTCCGCGTGCTCACCATGGTGTACGTATTCAATACCATGCATGCTCACCATGGCGCGCAATGATCATTCTTATAAAATATCGAAGAGACGCATCGTATGTAACGTCGGTGCGCGAGACGAAGAGACGCATCATATCGCCCGTCGATGCAGGAGACGAAGAGACGCATATCACAGACGGTTCTTTTTTTTGAACCATCCGTGATTATGACCATATCACAGACGGTTCCACAATAGAGCCGTCTATGTTATGAGGTTCCTAGCTTAGGCTGTTTGAATTTAGTTTATGCTAATAACACTTGAACAACGAGATTTCAAATTTTATTTGGGTATTAGCACATCACAGGAACCTCCATGAATTATTTCAGGATTTTACGATTTTTTTGCAATTTTATAGAGCCTGGGTCTGTGATGATATATATACACAAAACCTGGGACATTAAGTCATACAAGAACACATTTAGAGAAATCCATAATTTGGCATACTAGGACATCAAGTCCACATTGGCAGCAAAATCAGAGATGAGAAGTCCATATATAACACATTAGCATAAATTTATCCACTAAAAATTCATTTGACTTCAAAAAATCATATCTAATTCAACTCAACTCCAAATCAAGTGAAACCAATTTTGATATTCCATGTTACATCAAAATAAGAGATTACAACTCTATAACACATGACAATTCCACGTTACATCAAAATAAGAGATTACAACTCCATAACACATGACAATTCCACATTGACATCAAAATAAGAGATTACAAGTCCATAACACATAGCAAGTCCACATTGACATGCATGTCTCATGTTATGGAATAAATTCTTATTTAAAATATAGCCATTCATGATGATCGACACGCATATAGCTAGCTTCCTTACTGGGTTCTTCCTCGAACCTCATGCCGTTTCCGAAAGGAGGCAACTCGTCAAATTGATTGTACTCTTCCTCATCCATGACATTCTCAAATTGAACTACGTGGCGGTTCTTATTTGTCGGGTCTGTTACATAAAAAAACTTCAACAACTTGCTTAGCGAGTACAAATGGTTCGTCCTTGTATCCAACACGTTTGAGATACACAGTAGGGACACAGTACTTGTCGACCTTCACGCCCTGTGGAAGTTTAACCCAATGGGATCGAAACAGGGGGATCTTGAAAAGTACATAATCAAGCTCCCAAATCTCTTTCACAAACCCATAATAGGATTTCAACCCATGTGACCCGGCAGTATTGAACTGCTCGTGAAATGCATCTATGCGGACACCGCTGTTCTGGACTGTGCTCTTCCTATCTTGAGCTATCGTATAAAATATGTACCTATTTATATCATATCCTTGCCATATCACAATTGTAAATTGTGACCCTTTTGCCAAACATAGCAGCGTATCATCACTTGATAACCTCCTAGTGAATCGCACCTTTAACCATTCGTTGAACTGACGGTTGTGCTCTCTCGTGATCCAAACCTTTGACCGGTCTGAATTCTGTTGGCGTACCATATCTTTGTGCTCATCGATGTACGGGGACACTTGGGTCATGTGTTGCAAGACCGTGAAATGGGCTTGAGCATACATATCCAGATCGGGAGTGATTACTTTCCTTCTGATGGTCCCGATACCCTCCAGTCTTCCCTCATGACGAGATAGAGGCACACCTATCGGTTCTACCTAAGCCATGTAGTCGACGCAGAACTCAATGACCTCTTCGGTTGCATAACCTTCGATGATGCTTCCCTCCGGTCGAGATCGATTCTGTATGTAGGACTTGAGAATTCCCATGTACCTCCCGAACAGGTACATATGACGTAGGAACACAGGGCTGCATACTTTATCTCTTTCACAAGGTGAACAATGAGATGGACAATTTCAGCAGTTCAAGCACGATTGACAACCTTGTGTATTCCGGCTTGCAGCCAGGGAACAAAGGTTTCCCCGAGTCCTCCATTAAACCCTCAAATTTACAAAACTCTCTCTCACTGTAGTTCCCTTCTACATAGTCCACATCCGACATATCGTTGAATTCCTCGGCGATATCGTCATCATTAACTTCCTGTATAATCTGCTCTTCACC
The DNA here is from genome assembly GCA_036346255.1 of Ampelocalamus luodianensis. NCBI lineage: Eukaryota > Viridiplantae > Streptophyta > Magnoliopsida > Poales > Poaceae > Ampelocalamus > Ampelocalamus luodianensis. The sequence continues at coordinate 29,687,762 of CM070626.1, read as the reverse complement.
GTGACTGGTCCAACATATATACCCTTTTTTGAAACCCCTTCGAATCAAGTGCGCTTCGATCTGCTCGGGTTGTTAAACATCTTCAGATTACCGCAATCAATGCATGGACAGTATATAAATTCTATCCCTTTCTTCAACATATCCTAATCGGCGGCTCTTTTAAAAGCAAACACGCTATTAATGTACTCTTCACTCACACGGTTCGCACTGTACATCCAGTTTCAGTCCATCTATGCTACACACGTAACAAATTAGATTAATAAACTGCAAATACATACGTTACTCCTCCTATTAACCAAATATACTAAAATTGATTAAAGATTAACCTAGAGCAAATATAAAAAGTTACAGATCGTTACCCTCGGAGCTCATTACGAAAATTCCGAATAACCCGCGAGATTCCTCACCTTCTCCTTCTCCTCCCTTCCTCCTCTCTAGCTTCCTCCTTTCCTTCTCCTCTCTAAGGTGGCGCAATGGGGGTGGCGGCTCAAACCGAAATTGGGTCAGAGGTGGAGGCGCTAGGGGGCAAGCGGTCTGTCGGGAGTCGATATTTATAGTTCTAGCATATCATAGACGGTTCGTATTAAGAACCGTCTGTGATATATGCCTTATCACAGATGGTTCTCAATATGAACCGTCTGTGATAAGGTAAGCATATCACAGACGGTTCGTATTAAGAAACATCTGTGTGATATATGCCTTATCACAGACGGCTCATATTAAGAACCGTCTGTGATAAGAATATATCACAGACGGTTCTTAATACGAACCATCTGTGAATTATCACAGACGGTTAGTATTAAGAACCGTCTGTAATGAGTGCGATTATCACAGATGATTTTTATTAAGAACCGTCTGTGAATTATCACAGATGGTTCTTGTTTTGGAACCGTTTGTGCGTCTGTGATGAGGCGTCTTGTATAGCCTGTTTTGTAGTAGTGGTGGATGCTTTATGACCCAGCAAAATGATTAAACTGGATTTCATTTGGGAGAAGAAGAAAGAGAAATGTTTAGGTTCGCATAGTTATTTCATTGTCTTTCACTGTTCCTTTTAGCTGCTTCTCTGTTTTTTTTCCTCCTCCCAAATACAACCGATTTTAGTCATAAGATTTCCCAGGGTCATGTAACATCACTCTCCCTACATCCGTGAATAATTTTTTTTTTAAAAAAAGTTGTACACTTCGTTCTAACGAGGTTCTAAATTGAAGAAAAAAATTAGGTGCCCATTCATGGTGTGCTGCATAATTTGTGTTGTATATTGTATTTGAATTGTGACGTCTAGTAATTTGAACTGTTGAAACAAAGTGCTCCTATTTACTTTTTTTAGCGAAAGTGAACCTATTCCCTTCAAAATTATGAAAATATGTTATGGGCTTAATTATGTTATTCAACAACGAAAGTATGAAACCAAGCCTGCAAACCAGGAGCAGCTGAAGCCCATGGGATTGCACCATAAACGCCCATGGAAAAAGCCCAAGCCCAGGTTAGGATAATGTAACTCTTCGATCTGAACCTTTTTTTCTTTTTTGCAATCAAAGATAGCTTTATTGATTTATCATAGACAAAATTGCAATCTCAGAGTACCAAGTGCTTGATACAATTTGGGCCATCCTCCAACCACACCGCTGAGCTATTTTCTCGTCTAGCATGTTGGGCTAACTCAAGAGCCACCCATTTTGCTATCTTTCGATCTGAACCATTGATCGCATAACGCCCGCCACCGCTTCTTCGATCGACTTCATCATAAATCTATAAGCACATGTAGGTTCAATTTATTCCATAAATTAATCATGACATCATGCACGCAAAATAACATAACCATCACAGGCATAACAGATCTAGTCATGTCAACCAGGAAAAAGAACATGAACAGATCTAAAACGGAGAACATGACCGCACGCATCGATGATTCTGCTCGATCGGCTTGTCGATGGTGACACCGCAGCACGGTGTGGATGACACAAAGTCGATGACGATTCGCGGCCGAAGCGCCGAGGAAGACGAGCCGAGCTACAAGCAAGCGGCCGCGCAGCGCTTCCCAAAACCTTATTCGCCTCCCGCGCGTAACTTCAAGGCGACGGTTCCAGAGACCGCTCTCCGAACGGCAGTGCACGCCGCGAACGGATGGAGTAGGCTACGTGGGACCGCGCAAAGACAATGGAAGAGGCGAAACCCTAGATTGATTTCGTCTCGTATGGAGGCGCGATTCAAGATTTATGGAAGAATCGTGACGTGTGATCAAGGCACTGCGACGTTCTCCATAACTCAGAATCAAACGGATTAGTCTCAGAATCGATCCGGATTCACCGCCACACAAAACAAAGAAAAGATAAAACGCAAAGGAAGCCGCTCACAGCAAGCACCGACGCCGATTTTGGCGACCATTCACGCAGTGCCGCGGCGCCCACGCCACCCGCCCCGCCCCGCCTCGCCTCGCCCGGCCAGCCGAGGCGAGCGCGCATGTGTGTTCCTCTAGTTCTCTCCCACATGCCTCAAGTGGCTAGGAGTGCACCATCCCTTTAAGGTGGTCTTCCTCTCCTAGAACTAGCAATATGGTACTAAAGTTCACATGCAACCTTCCTTTGCATGAGTGGGCCTTTGAGATTTAATTTAGGAATTATTCTTCTTGTATGGGCTTGGCCCATATAATCCAACAATCCCCCACCAGATCTCAAAGTCCCACAGAGATTTGCTTGAATTCTAATGTACTGTTTATATATCAGTGTTTCGATGGAGACCAATTAAGGTTGAACATCCACCTAGAACTCCAAGCTACACTTACTCACAACTTGAACAATGGACTATGCCTTGAATTGCAAGTTTGGTGCAAGCAAGCTTCACTTGAAGATTTAACTGATACTAGGCCGCCAGTAGGCTACCCCTCGGTTGGAGCGTATAAGTCATACTCCTTGGTCTCTTCATGAGCTTAGTAGGAGATTTTCCCAAAATCTTCATAGATCACGACTAACATCGGGCTCATATAGGTGTGTTCTTTCAAGAACGCTCACAGATAACGCCTTCGCTTCGAGAGCCAATGGAACACATTAAAGCCTTAACCAACCCGCCTTGCGCTTTTGAGAGTATTGCATCTTCACATAGAGAGGGTTGAAATTACTCTCCTCCGCTTAACTAATGGCTTGTTTTTCCTGCATCCTAATTCACGGATCTCCGATCACATAGGTTGGGTTACTACCATAGATAACTCACATGGGTCTCATACCCATCTCCTTCGATGCACTATCTATCACATTTCGTGATAGTCCCTTTGTGAAGGGATGCGCAGTTTCTATCTGCTTGGATGTAATCCAAGGTTATAACTCCGAGTTTCTCAATTTCTGATGACTTCAATCGTCTCTTGACATGCCTAGATGATTTCATATTATCCTTAGAACTGTTCACTTTAGCGATAACGGTTTGATTATCACAGTTCATGAGGATAGCCGCATCGACTTTTCCACCGTAGGTAGATCCATCAATAGATCTCGTAGCCATTCTCGCCTCAATAATAGCAAGTGTCTAGTGCCGCAAGTTCGCTCCATGGTTGACTCGTCAAAATGGTCTGCTTGCAAGACCTCCATGAAACAAACACCACCACCAATAGTGAAAACATATCCACTAGTGGCTTTGATCTCATCAAAGATCGAGATCCGCTTGGAATCACTATAACCCTCCAAAGACCGACGGTACCCAAAGATAGTGAAGTCCAAAGTTCGAGGTACCTTTCGGATAGCGCAACACTCGCTCAAGTGTCTTCCAGCTGATCATCTCCGGGTTAGATGTAAACCGCTCAACTTGCTCACAAGAAAAGAGATGTCCGGCCTTGTTGCACTAGCTAGGTACATAAGTGAGCCAATTAGTCGAGAGTATTCCGGTGATTCCTAGCAATTTTCTTATTCATAGGAAGTAACACGCTAGGATCATAAGGTGTTGGAGAAGGCTTGCTATCAGAAAAACTAAAACGGCTCAAGACCTTTTCCACATAATGAGATTGCAAAAGTGTAATCCCATCCTCACCTCTAACCAATTTAATGTTTAGAATAACATCAGCCACTCCCGCATCTTTCATATCAAAATTTTGAGACAAGAATAATTTGACTTTATTTATCACATTGATGTTTGTCCCAAAAATCGTGATGTCATCCACATACAAGCAGAGAATAACTCCCTCACCCCACCATAGCGATAGTATACACATTTATCCGCCTCATTGACAGAAGCTGCAGATGTCACTGTTCTATCGAACTTTTCATGCCATCGCTAGGAGCTTGTTTTAGACCATACAAAGATTTCAACAGCTTTAACACCTTGCCTTCTTGACCTTCTACTACAAATCCATCAAAGTTGTTCCATGTAAATTTCTCATCCAGCTCTCCGTTAAGAAAGGTTGTCTTAACGTCCATTTGATGAACGAGAAGACCATGTGAGGCAGCCAAAGCAAGTAGTACTCGTGATTGTGGTGGGTCTAGCAAGTGAGTAAGTGTCAAAGAAATCTTCACCTTCTTTCCGAGTGTACCCTTGGCAACAAGCCGAGCCTTGTACTTTTCAATAGTACCATCAGCCTAAGCTTCTTTTGAACACCCACTTGCATCCTACAGTTTGCACCCATAAGGTCTATCTGTCGGCTCCAGTTGCATTAGTGATAATGGAATCCATTTCACTACTGACACCTCCTTCCATAGAGTCCGCATCGAGGATGCATATGCTTCTAAAATAGACTTGGGAGTGTCGTCCACAAGGTACACAGTGAAATCATCACCAAAGGATTTGGTTATCCTTTGTCTCTTGCTCCTTCTAGGAGCTCCACTGTCATCCTCCTCATTGACAAGTTCATGTGTATGTTCAAAAGGTTCAGGTGGTGTGATTGAACTGGGAATTATTTCAGAGGGTTGGCTAGTAGTGTTATGTGTATCCTTCATTGGAAAGATATTCTCAAAGAACGTTGCATCTCGAGACTCCATAATTGTACCAACATGCATGTCAGGTACCTCAGTTTTAACTATAAAAAATCTATAGGCAATACTATGATTAGCATATCCCAGAAAGACACAATCCACAGTCTTAGGTCCAAGCTTGTGTTTCTTAGTTATTGGCACATTGACTTTCACCAAGCACCCCCATGTACGCAAGTAAGAAAGTGATGGTTTTCTCCCAATCCATACCCCGTATGGTGTTTTGTCCTTATTTCTGTTAGGAACTCTATTTAATACATGATTAGACGTTAGCAAAGCCTCCCCCCCCACCATGCCTTAGGTAAACCCGCAGTGTCTAACATGGCATTCACCAAGTCATCATCAATGCGGTTTTTCCTTTCGCAATCTCATTTGACTCGGGAGAATAAGGAGGCGCCCTCTCATGTATAATGTCATGTTCCTCACAAAATAAGTCAAATTCGTTGAGAAATACTCTCCACCACGATCCGACCTAACTCTTTTTATCTTTCGCTTAAGCGGTTTTCAACTTCGCCTTATAGATTCTAAAATAGTCTAAAGCCTCGTCTTTCATTTTCAATAAATACACATAATGTAACCTAGTTGCATCATCAATCAATGTCATGAAATATCGTTTTCCACCCTTCGTTAACATTCCATTCATCTCGTAAAGATCCGAATGCGGGAGTTATAGTGGTGCCAAATTTCTCTCCTCTGAAATTTTATGAGGCTTACGAGGTTGCTTTGATTGCACACACTATGACATTTAGAACCTTTAGTGATGGAAACGTTTGGAATTAAATTCATACCGGAAAGCCGAGACATTAAACCAAAATTAATATGACATAGACGTGAGTGCCAAACGTTAGCCTCATCATCCACACCGCCACAAATATGGTTCACGCTTTATTGCGTAAATCGAAAGGAAAAGCGGAACAAGCCTCCGCACTCATAGCCTTTACCAATAAAATGTCCATGTTTAGACACGACTACTTTATTAGACTCAAATACCAACTTAAGCCCGTCTCTACATAAACGGAGCCACTAACGAGATTCTTGTCTATAGAAGGGACATGTTGCACGCTCTTCACCGCACGATCTTTCCAAGTAAACTTGAGATCTACCGTACAACACCATGAACAAGAGCATGTGACCCATTCCCCATTAGGACGGAGGAATCCCAAGCACTGATAAGAGGAAAACAATGAAATATCAGCACACACATGTACATTAGCTCTCAGATCAATCCACCAATTGGTAGATTGACTAATCGAAAAGAACAAGAGGTAAATTACCATACCCACCCCATCTCCGCCTTGCCATGGTCACGTTGATGGACTTAGAAGTCCATCTCCACAGTGCCTTCTTTCCTTTGCGTTGTGGGCACTTCTTGGCCATGTGACCGTGCTCACCGTGACACAAAGCAAGTTCTATCATCCCGATTGTTGTTGTTCTTCTTCTTCTTGAAGTTGGTTGTCTGTTGGACTTTGACAAATTTCCCTTTGTTCTTGCTTGAGGGTTTCGTACCACATTGGCATTGGACCGCCTCCATCACCCTTAGACACGCCGTCCTTTTCCGAGCTTTCTCCTCAATTTCAAGAGATCCAATCGGACTCTCAACAGAGTGCTTTTGTCTCTTGTGTTTGAGTGTTGTTCTGAAATTCCTCTATGAAGAAGGTAATTTCGCAATAATACATCCAACCACAAACTTGTCGGGTAAGGCACACTTCGTGAGTTCGAGTTCTTGCTAATGGATCAGATCTCATGAGCCCGATCTACTCTGTAACGGTTATTAACCATCTTGTAGTCATGAAATTGCTCCATGACATACATGTCATTCATCGCATCGTGAGCACCGTATTTGGAATTCAGTGCATCCCATAACTCCTTTGCGTCTGTCATGTGCATATACACCTCGCATGCACGATCAAAGAAGAACACTAAGAATGCGCCCAACAAAGAGAGTAGTGGCGGTCGAATTCTTTTCGCCAAAGATCAAGAATACCTTCAGCTTGCCATTACTAACCTGAATATATTCATAGCAAGAAGCCACGAGTGACCCCGCCGCCATCTTAAAGTGCATACCGAGAACTTCTCCGGCCTCGGCATCGGCAAATCCACCATAGTAAGACCACGATTGCCTAAAATAAGGTTTTTGGATTGTTAAATCTATAAGCACATGCGCTCAATTTATTCCATAAATTAATCACGACATCATGCACGCAAAATAACATAACCATCACAGCATAACGATCTAGTCATGTCAACCGGAAAAAGAACATGAACATATCTAAAACGGAGAACATGACCGTTACGCATCGATGATTACTGCTACGACGGTTTGTCGATGGTGACACCTGCAGCATGGTGTGGATGACACGAAGTCGATGACGATTCGCGGCCGAAGCGCCGAGGAAGACGAGCGAGCTACGAGAAGCGATCGCGCAGAGCGCTTCCCAAAACCTTATTCGCCTCTCCCGTGCGAACTTGGCGGCGGTTCCGAGACCGCTCTCCGAACGGCGGTGCACGCCGCGAACGGGACGGAGTAGGCTACGTGGGACGCGCAAGATACAATGGAAGAGGCGAAAACCCTAGATTGATTTATCGCCTCGTATGGAGGCGGCGATTCGATATTTATGGAAGAATCAGACATGTGATCAAGGCGCTCAGACGTTCTCCATAACTCAGAATCAAACGGATTAGTCTCAGAATCGATCCGGATTCACCGCCACACAAAACAAGAAAAGATAAAACGCAAAGGAAGCGCGTCACATCAAGCACTGACGCCGATTTTGGCGACCATTCACGCAGTGCCGTGCGCGCCGCCCGCCTCGCCCGCGCCCGCCCGGAGTGTGTGTTCCTCTAGTTCTCTCCCACACATGCCTCAAGTGGCTAGGAGTGCACCATCCCTTTTAAGGTGGTCTTCCTCTCCTAGAACTAGCAATATGGTACTAAAGTTCACATGCAACCTTCCTTTGCATGAGTGGGCCTTTGAGATTTAATTTAGGAATTATTCTTCTTGTATGAGCTTGGCCCACATAATCCAACACTTACATAAAACTGAAAAAAGGAAATCGAAATTAAATGGCACTTTTCGGCTAATTCCTGTCTTTGGGCAGTAAATATTATTGTGGGCATAAATATTTCGACTTGCATGGTTTTTACAGGAAAGAGAGGTCCATATATCTTTATGTTAATTAAGATCGCCACGTCGTGGCTTGCACGTTTAGAAATAATGCATGGTGTAAAGATACGATTTAATTGTCCAGCAATGAAAGACGGCAAGACTAATCTTAAAGTTCACATATATCCTGAGAGTACGTGCGTACGCGTGTACAAAATTCAGGCAGAAGAGATCTTTCATTTGGTGCTACAAAATCAAGTAGAGAAACCTCAAAATCTATATATTTGCAATTTGCCTTATAAACAGTGGCGGGTCTATGCTGGGTCATGGGATATAGTTGTGCCCCAAAATATTGGGAGATTTGATTATTTGCCACTCTTAAAGATGTGCAAATTTAGAATTTATCATTTATGTGTCTATAATATGGGGCTTTAGGATTCAGATGTCATTCAAATACATATCTTTACAGTGGCAAATAATTGATTATTCCCAGAACATTTGTTGGACTCTATCATTTGCTCAGTTGGTCACTGCTAGCCGTACTTGCAGTTAACGTCATAGGTTCGACCCATATTCAAGCATGGCACCAGATTGTTTTTCCTAAACTCATTTCTCTCAAGTTTTGCTTGCTACATTTATTTTGAAGAATACTAGAATAAGATTTATGAGATAATTTTTGTTTTAGTACTATTTTTTATCCGTGCCTTTTAATCTTTAGAAATTTATTATTTGACAATCCAACGTCCTCTTAGCATACTACAAGTAATTTTCCCTAACCCTATCATTATTGCATACACTCGCTGAAAAATTCGTATTGCTACTATTGGATCATGTACATCTATTCGAAAATTTCTGGGTCCACCATTGCTTATAAATGACAGTAGGTCAAAGCTCGAAGAAGACTAGAAGCCTTCTTTCAAATTCCTATGGGCAGTTCTTTCAATTTGGAGTTCATATGCAAAAGTTATGAATTTTTGAAGTTTATATCTAAATCTGAAATTTTATTGAATTTCCAGAATTATTTTCCTACTGAAAATCCATTTATTGCGCAATGATTACATCAGCTACAGTATTTCGGAAAATAAAAGATTTAAAATTCATTTCTGACAGGTGAGCCCCATGAGTCAGTGACTCGGCCCATGTGGACCAAGTCCATCGAGCTTTGGGACGACGGCGCGGTGGACCACGCCACGTGTGCGTGTGCGTGGGTCGCGACATGGCGCCACGCGGCCGTGACGCGAGGTGGCGACAGTGGTGAACGCGTGGCGGTGCCACGTCGGCGCCGGCGGAGGCGCGACGGTGACAAGGAACCGCGAACGGCGCGCGCTGCCGGCGGCGAGATGCTAGAAAGGAAGAACAGCGACGAGGAGTATGTTGGTTACCGAGGTTGCGAGGAGTGAAGGTATCGCCGCGACGGCGAGAAGGCGGCGAGGCACCGTCGTCGCCGAGGTTGAGGTTCCCGCGCTCCCGCGAAGTGGAGGTGACCACCGGGTTCGCAAGAGGATGACGATGCCGACGGCGGCGACGGAGAGGGCGCGCGTGTCGGGCGGCGAAATGAAGCTCAAGCTTCACGGTTGCCGACTTAAAACTTCAATTCAAGGCGCTAGAGGCGAAAGCAGTGGCAATGGTTGGTGGCGTTGGGACCGGTGGGAAATGCGCACCGGGGCTTCCTTTATAGGCATCGGGAGCTCGGGCGGCGTGGAGGAGGTGGGGTCATGGCGGCGATTTCGCGGACGTGGGTGAAACCGGCGCGAGAAAGGGGGAAGAAGGTGGGAGCGGGCGGTTGGCGCGGTGAAGTCGTTGCGCACGTCCTTGCGTGAGAAGGGGGAGGGAATCGTGGCGGAGACCGAGCTCCTGTGCGGCGAAAATGGCGGCGCTGACTCAGTCGCGCGAAGAAGAAGGAGCGAGGAAGAAGAAGCGAACGGCGTCGTTGGATTTGATCCAACGGTTGGGGCTAACGAGAGTAGAAGAGCGTGGAGGAATCTCGCCGTAGGATTTAGATTGAAGGGTTTAGATTAGAAGGTTTTAAGTCTCCGAAGCGGTACGAAGATCTCGCCGTTAGATCAAGATCGCACGGCTCATATTGTTGAGGATATTCGGACCGTGCGGTGGTTAAACAAGATCTTGACCGTTGGTTCTTGATCCGTGGTGGAGATAAGACGAGCGCGTGGGAGGCGCGCGCGTTGGATTTTAATCCAACGGTGGATGGATAAGGTGAGAGAGATGATGCGTACTGGGTGCATGCAGACTGGGTGGAGTGAGTTTGGGCGGAGCCTTTGGGTTTGGCCCAAACACTGTTAGAGGTTTTCTTTTGCTTTTCTATTTGTTTTAATTCTGATAATTCATAATAGCTTTAGAAAATAGCAAAATACTTCCAAAAATTATGGAAAAATTCACAGAAATTCCCATACTCATTCTGGACTTAATAAAATTATTTCCAACTATTTGTTGGCTTTTAATTTTGCAAATAAATTTGATTTAGCTTTAAAATATTTATAAAAAGCTTTTGAAAATTCAGGAAAAACCACAAACATAAATAAACTTTTAAATTTTACTGAAATTGAAATTTGAGTTGTTACACATACCGTGTAGTTGTTGGCCTTATCTCCTCAATCGAAAAAAAAACATACCGTGTAGTTGTAGTATACTTGTACGGGAATTTTGTTGTTATCATCCTGATTTTGTTAGTACACAGCTTATTCTCAATCCTGCAAAAACTCAGTATAGATTATAGTTATACTAAGTTTCTGATTTTTAGTACTGTTGTCGAGCACGGCTCTTAATACCATTGGGCAAGGATTTGTTCTAATTTTTAGTACTATTGTCGAGCATGGCTGTCAATACTATTGGGCAAGGATTTGTACTGCAATGATCGTTTGGCAGATTGTGTCCGGTGCTAAACATGTTTAGGTCTATGTACCATTTTATCTCCTCGTGTTTATGTTCATTAGAGTCAGTCCTACTCCTAACTAGTGACATTTCTCTTGAACTCCGTCCTACTTACTTACTTGGGTGCTTATATGTTCGGTGTCATAACTCATGTATACTTTATAATTTTTGTCATATAAAATATGTTTACTTTCGGTTGGTGGCTTACTAATGAAGGTGTGTCCCGAGTACCATTGGTTTTGTGAGTATAGAAGCATTCAATTTTCCATATCATTTTGCTTATATGTTGTGCTATTGGATATATTCAATCTGTGTGATTTGTCTGTGCCTAGCACTGGGAGGTATTGCAAATTGGTATTTGTATGCTCTGTTAAACTGCTCAATAATGTTAATAATCATATGCTAAAATTGAATTGACAATTAGTTCATATTTGAGCTCTAATGAATTGCTAACTGTTGTAACTTTGATCTTTGGTTTTGTGTTCTCTAGTAGTCAACTTTGCTTTCTCTTCTGTTAGCCAAATGGCATTGTTGCTGAACTTGTGAACTATGTTCCTTTACAATGTAATTTCATTGAGTTCTGTTGGCAGACTGAAGTGCTAGTTAGTGATCATTTTATGATCTCCTATTTGCCGAAAGAATATTCTGTCATCTTTGAAGATTGAGATCTTTCAACAGATTAGTTAACTACTATTTAGAGCTCAAAGTTTGAATCTATATTGTCATATTCAATTGTGAAGAGTATAGACTAAACTGTTGTGATGGCCAAGATTAAATCTTGTGCAACTAGCTTTCTAAGAGATGATCAAACTTCTAAATCTTATCTCTATGCTAATTTTGTTTGTACACATGGTGTACAAGATGAGTATATTATTCTCGTTAAATGAATTGGAGAAATTACATGTGTATATGTTAATTTGGTCATTTAAATTCTGCTAGTATTATGCTTTATTGTCTATTAAATTTGTTGCAATTAATTCTGAATGTTTGTTAAAACTTTCTTATTTACATATCTCAATTATATCCCAATTATTTATGATATCATCTGCTCATTCTCCGTCATCGTCGCCTCATGCGTCTAATGCGTCGTCCTCTGGAAAATCCAAGCGCGATAGAAGAGGAATATCGAAAAAGCCCGAGGGCCGATTTACCATCACGGATGTCGATGCATCTGGGACCCCTCTCAATCCTCACCGACCAGTGTCCGCAATCTAGAGAACAGTTGGAATAGTTACACAGGAACAGGTCAAGATCACCTACAATTCGTGGAAGAAGTTGACCGAAGCTCAGAAAGATGCGCTGGTGATGGAAATTTTCCAATCATTCGAGTTCCCGGAAGAACACCAGGCCTCCGTGCGATGACACACATTGCTAGCGGCGTGCAAAGTGTGGAAGAACTTCAAGAGCACGCTTATCAAGCAATACGTGGAGAAGGATCATACTCCCTTCCAGAAGTATCTGTTTGTGGAGGAGTGTTGGCAAGACTTTCTGGCGAAGAAGATGACCGATGATTTTAGGAGTGAAAGTACGGCACACAGGGCCCTCCAAGCAAAAAACATGCACCCCACAGACTCGGTATCACTGGGTATGCGGGTAAAATCCCAAAATAGAGGAAGGAGGACGAGCAGGCAATCTTGTGGAAGGCCTCCCCCGCCATTTGACGAGATCCCTGATGAGAGCGCCCGAAACTGGATAAGAGCGAGGTCATCTATCGTGTCTTCAAGGGCCATCTCCTTTCCAAACCCCGCAGACGAGGAAGTGTCCCTGCGCTTAGTAAGATATCGAACTACCTAGTTTGTAATTACTCCATAACTTCATAGGAAGTGAAATAACATGTCAGGCTCTTGCAGGAAGCGCTGAGTGCAGAATTTTCCCAAGGCTCATTCCATGTAGTCAAGGAGAGAGATATACTCTCCGCGGCCCTGGGAAACAAGGAGCACTCAGGTCGCACGAGAGGCCTTTGTAACACCCCAGCCCACATGAGCCTGGAATGCTACCCAATTAACAAATCTAAGCCAAAACATTCTATCAGATTCCGGCAGATCCTCCTTTGTATTGTTTACTACTAGGAGGTTCCAGCATTTGAATAAAACATGTATAAATAAACCAACACTCATAATCATTAATAGGCATTCAAAACATGTAAGCATCTAGCCTATTCAGAGATATCCAAAAGTCACTACTCAACATTATTACACTTAATCCAAAGCTTGAAACATAATCATAATCAATCCTTAAGTAGTTTGCTCATTTTTTAAAGGTACGATCTAGAAGTTTATCAATCAGAAAAGTGGATGGCGCAGTGTGAATCCAATTCATGTCTACTCCTCCCATGCATGCCGCTCCGCAAAGGTACCTAAAAACACAACAAAAGCAAGGGTGAGCCCAAAGACTCAGCAAGTACCAATAATGAAACATTAAATCCACATCTACAACATCAACATTCCATTTCCAAGCTTTACTCAAAACATGTCTCATAATGTATGAATGCGTTATGCAATGCAACTTTTCTCTTTCACTCTTTGTCATATTTCACCGTAACGCGAGATATGCGACATCGCCGCCAAGATACCATGCCCGTGCTCGCAAGCCCGTGGACCAATTGCCCAATACTCCGCAAGTAAAGGGACCTCAAGCCCACACTCCACAAGTGTGGGATTTCAAACCCGTCATATACATGACGGGATCTCAAAAATGCTTGGTCACCATGTGACCAAGTCTTCATTTTGTCAACATGATGCATATGCACAAATCATGAATCATCATAGTCATACTTTTCAAAGAACATCACATATGAATTCAACTCATTCATACTTCTATCATTCATATCATAAGCATCCATACACTCCAACATCCATGCATGATATATATATTCACAACGCCAAATAAAGTCATGGTCATCAACATCCATAACACTCAAGCAACCATAGATATCACATTTATTCACAAAATCAACAAACAAGCACTTGCCTTAATCGCGTGAGAACGGAGGATGTGAAGACGGCACACTGCAACCGACTAGTCCCCACCTAAAATTAATTTTAAAGGCTTACTAAGACAACAAAGATTGGACCAAATAAACTATATAAGCAACACTAACTAGCAAAAGCTTGTAACGCAATCCCAACTCCAATTTTTCTAAATACCGATCCGCCTCTCCGAAACAGCTTGTGTTCTAAAATTCGTATCTTTTAGTACATGAGTCCAAATGAGGTGTTCTTGGACTTCATTTAAAGGTTATCAAATTCTCCAACTAAACCTAGTTGGTGGGACTTCCTGATTCGGCCATCTAATATTCCTTTTATGCTGATTAAAGAAATATCAATTTCACATCAGGTTCTCTGGACAGTACACTAAAACAATCATAACTTTCAGCTCGTTTGTCCCAATTTCACGTTCTTGGGCTTCCCTGAAATCTACGATAATTATCTACAACTTTCGTTATACTGAGATCCTCTAATTCTCCCTTTAACTGATCGATCAAGTCAGATTACTAAAACATGTCAAAATACTAATGATTCACACGATCGACTAATAATGTAACACCCACCGACAACGGCTTGGAATGCTACTAAACTAACACTAAAGCTATTTTAACATTGATACAATTCTCTAAAATCCGACAGAACCTTCTTTGTTTAGTTACTAACTGGAGGTCCCGACCTTTAATTGTAACATAGTTAAAAATAGCTTTAGTGAAACTCCCCTCTTGTGAACTTGTGCCCTCAATTGCAGTCTCGTCTTTTGTGTTTCGAGATCAATGCTATTTGACTATTTCTTTTGGTCTCGTGCTCACTGTGAGGAGTAGTGTTTCCTCGTGTGTTAAAACTTGTATTTGTTTGCTCTTTACTATTAAGAAAATATTAACCGACTTGGGTTGCAAGGTCTTATAGGATGTAATGTGGCGATTGGTTGGTGGTGCCCCCCTCCATTGGTGCCTCCCTTTCTCGCCGTTGGTGCTCCCTACTGCCGATCACGTGAAGAAAGGAGAGAAGATCAACTTCGCAGGGAGAGTTCATAATCTTGCTGCGATTCTACAAGGGTAACGTCGCGTGTTCTTCGTTGGTTGATGCGTAGTAGTTGCGGTTGATGTCGTTTGGTAGATTGATTTGCGTCGGTTTAATAGATCGTGTTCTGTCCAGATTATTGCGTGGTCAGTTTCGTGTGTTTAAAGTCCGAATTAGGAGTTTTGGTCTCCTAGAGTTATGTATATAATGTTCTTAGCTTTCAGTGGCCACCAAGAACGCCAAACTCCGATTAACGGTCAGGGAGTTATGAATTTTTTAGTATCACTGTCCTGCTGATCTGTCAGCATTGGGACAGTCTGTAGAAAACTGGATAAAACTGTTAGTTAAAGGGAAAATCAGGGGATCTCAATATAACGAAAAATGTAGGAAATTTCCATACCTTTTCATAGAGGTAAAGAACGCAAGATTTGGACTTTCGTAGCAAAAGTTATGATGGTTTTAGTGAACTGTCCAGAGAACCCGATGTGATAATTGTTGCTCTGTAGATTGGCCTGGTAGGGGTAGTATTTTGAAAAATCAGAAGGGCTCCCCAACTAAATTTATTTAGATAATTTAATTACCTTTCGAGAAAGTATTAGAACATCTTATTTGGACTCCTGAGCAGAAAGTTATGTATTTTAGATGTTGACTGTCCGCAGTGAACACTAAATCGATCGCTAGAAGTTGGAAGATTGGAAACGCTTGGGAGTTTAGTGAGTTCAATTGTGTTGTTATTTATGTTTTTGGTCCTGTATGTTGGTCTTAGTTTGGGTTATCTTTGTGTTCGTGTGGGAGCGTGATCCTGTGGGCAGTGCCCTCTTCAAGGCCCACCATTCTCGCATCGGCTGAGGCAAGTATTCGGGTTATCGATAATTATGCTTGTATGTTGTGACTGTTTGTGTTTGGCTCATAATAGCCATGCATGGATGTTAGTGTGATGAGTTCCAATTTATCTTGGTGAATGCAAGTACTCTGATTGAGTGAATAATTATAAATGTTTGATAGAGGGTGCTAGTACTTTGATGCGTAATAACCATGCATGGTTGATAGTGTGATATGAATGATTAAGAATGGTGAATACTTGAGATATGATTAATTGTTATTCATGAGGGATTGTTCATGTTTGCTAGTGTTATGAATATATGTGCTATTCATGGATGCTAGAATGCTATGAATATCAATGATGAGGAATGCTAGAAGTATGAATAAGTTTATTCATGTATGACGTTGTTGTGGATACATATGTATGATGGTTTAAAGTTTTATTCATGTGCATCGTGCTATCATATTGGAGGCTTGGTCACGTGGTGACTATGCTTATTTGAGGTCCCCGTCATGTAGATGATGGGCTTGAGGTCCCCACATTCGTGGAATGTGGGCAATGAGTAAAGAGGTCCCCATCATTAAGATGATGGGCAAAGGTCCCTATACATGTGGTGTATAGGCTCTTGGTCCCTCGTGCTGGAGGGCATGTGCAAGGGTACACATCGACGGATGTATACCCCGCATTACCGGTAAAATGCGAAAAGAGATAAAGTTCAAAAGGTGCATTGCATTGATCGCATTCCATAAGTATGAAAGCTATGATTAGTGTAATGTTATTGTGGATTATTGATGCTATGAATGCGAACTTGTTTTAGCCTTGTTGATACTTACGAGTCTTTGGGCTCACTCTTGCTTTGATATGTTTTAGGTACAACCGCAGGAACGACATGCATGGGAGGGAGTAGATGTTGGTTGCACTCACTACCTCACAACCTTAAGGAGATTGTCATTTAGTTTCATTTCAGGAATAAGTAAACTGCTTGAGAATCACTCATGGATGGTTTTGAGTATCAGATTAATTATAATAATGAGAATAGCATGTCTTGATTATGTTTATTCGATTATCTTGCATGCTTGAGTAAACTTGAATATGGATTTTATTGTTAATTACCATGATTAATTGTTAGAACCTCGGTATAGTTGACTATAAAAAGGAGGTTCTGCCGAAAATTGGTAATTAGTTTTAGTTTAATTTATTTTCAGTAGCATTTTAGGCTCAATGATGAGCTGGGGTGTTACAAATAAATTCATAACTTTTGCTACATAGGTCCAAATAATACGATCTAGTACTTCATCGAAACCTATTGACGTCCTCTACAACTCTCTAGGAGAAACCCAAGACTGAATCCGCACTTAACTACATCAAAATATCTGTCTAACGCGATCTGTCCTGAGGAGACAGAAATACCGACATTGCTACAACAACCAAATATGCATCTATTCGGGGGCAAACCGGGATTACCCTTGACGAACCGTTGTAGACCACGATGCAGCCCGCGAACCTTCCCCTTCTCTCTCTTCTTCCCTTCTCCCTTCTTCCTTCTTCTTCTTTTTTTCTTGGTCGGCCGCCACAATGAAGAGGCATCGGAGGAGAAGGGCACCACCATGGAGGAGAGGGGTTGCTACAGTACCATACTACAGTGGCGGTGGTGGTACTGTAGCATGGAATTACTGTAGCAAACCTAGGGTTTCCCCTCCTCCTTTTGTTGGTGGTTGATTTTCTCATGGGCCACTATGGCTAATTTCCCCACTTATGGCCGGCCACCACCTCCCACCTTTGGGCCAAATACCAATGGGCCTGAGGCCCCAGCCCAGGTTGTCCAAATTTCGCTGTAAACCCCCACTTTAACTGCTTAAATAACTATTTTCTATTTGATCCTTCCCTCAATTCAATTTCTAAATAGTCCTTCTCTTTAAATAACTTACTTCTCTCTCGATAATCCTTTCGAATACTTTTGGGGAATTAAAGCCTTGGTCTTTATGTTCCATCGAAATAGGGGTTCTCAGAGGACTCCAAAGCATACAGAGTAGGAAGAGAGCCAAAGCCAAGCACGATGCACGGCTACAAGAGGAGATTTGTGAATCCCTCAGAGAGGAGACCACTGATGCCATCAGAGATGAGATGCGATGATAGATAGAGAGCATTGAGGAAAGACTAAGGGGAAATCAGTTGCAAGCCCCCGTCGCTACTGTGCTAACCATCCCCCCAACCGTCGGAGTAGCTGCGCATCCAACCCTACCTTAGAAAGCGATGACAGATCTCCTATCAATGACATCCTGGTAATAAATATTATCTCTGGAATGCTCAATCCATTGATAGGCCTGTTGGAGTAGCTAATTTTGTATTGTTATGTTGGTGGCTACGAAGTGCAAGCTCCAAGTGAGATATGCCACTATTTCCCTAGACGCTGCTTGGGGCCATGTGTATCCATTTGGTGCTGGGACCTTGTTGCACGGTGTAAATCTAGTGTCGGTTTCGCAAAAGTGAATGTAGACGGTGTTCATGCCAATTTTGAGGTCGTCCTGCTACACATGCCCCCAAATGATGAGGTCATGACTCTAGGGAAAGCCATTGGAACATTCATCTAGTGGCCCAAGAGGGACGTCATCTGCCTGGAGCTACATGCACTGGTGTCAACTTCATGGGAAAGTCCTACAACGGTGCCAACTCCACGGGAGCAATCTGCACCGGAGCTACCTGCACCAGAGTTACCTGCACTGATGCGGCAAGGGACCGGTGCATCAGATGCATCTACACCTCGCGCTCGGTCGACTCCCGTGAAGTTGACCTCTCAAAGTGAGACGACAAGGGTAAATCAAAGAAGCCCGATGATATCCCCTTCTTGCCGTTGGCCTGGAAATTCGTGCTACGCGGGCGTTGGTCGAACCGGTAGAGCGCCTCCGAACCCTAGGATTGGCTTGCGAGAGATTGCATGCATGGTACATGGAACATGCCAACAAGACGGATGGACAAGGGTGCTTGGGTGTAAACATCAAGTTCAGGCCACATCATGTTAACCACGAGGTTCAAGACTGTGTCTTCACGATGACCTTCGAGGACTTGTTCTTACTCTTCAACCTCGACACCCTCGATGTCTCACTCATGTGATGCTGGATACTGTGAGTGTGTACAATCATGGTTTACGTTCGTCTAATACCGATAAATGTCATATATAAATCCTTGCTTTTGTATATATATATATATATATACACACACACACATGATTTCTAAGGCCAGATCAAGGAAATCACCGGTAGGTTTCCTTGACCAACACTTGGTCTCCATGCAAAGCATCTGTAACATCCCAAGTTTTGGCTTGCGTTTCAAATATAAGAAAATGAGTAGAAATTAAAACTTTTTCTTACATCTTGCAATTCTTGTATGTTCTAAAGAATTCTTGTAAAAGAATTATGGGATTACAAGTCACAAGTCACTCTGATCGAAAACCTTGCCTTCCAAAAACATTCTTGTCCATCCTTGTGATCATCCTCTAGGGATAGTTTTCCTTAGTTCTAGGGTTATTGTGTGACCCCTCTGAAAAATTTCACAATTTTTAGAAATTGTTTGAACATTTTAAGAGACAGTCAAACCTATGGACCCTTGGTCAAACCCTAAAATAAACCATTGTAGAATTTCTGGAGAAAAATGCATTGCATAAAAACCTCTGGGAAATTTATACAAGGTTTGTTATAGAATCAGCAACCTCTAGTTAAAATTTCAGAAATTTTGGAGTTGAATTGCTACCTCTAAAAATCCTCCAAAATTTCTAGTTCAAACTCAACCCTAATCTGTTTTTGCTGTTGCTCGGGTTCGCACCTGGGGTCTAGCTCGAGCCAATGGGCTCGGTCGATCGACTAACTGCACCCCAGTGCCAGCTCGAGTGCGCAAGCATCATCAGTCGTTGGATCTCGCCCTACCGCTGCGATCTTGGAACTCTCAGACCTCCCGCTCGCACGACCACCTCGTGCCATTTTGCAAAGACAACCCTCCTTGACCTCCCCTCGGACCACCCTTTTTCACCTTTGCAAAGACCACCCTAGCTCATCCTCTAGGACCTCCTCAGACCTCCCCGAACACCTTTATTGCACCTTGGTGATCGTGGGCCGACCATCCTTAGATCTGTGGCTCAGATCTCCTGGTGCGCTTAGACCTCCGATCACCTCTTTAAATCGGGACCCTTCATTTCAAATCCAACCACCCGGACCTCCCCAACTCCAATCGAAGCCTCCCCCAACCATTATGTTCTCTTGACTGGTCCTCCCCGGGTTCCCTCACTGATTGGTGGGACCTCTGGGACCGGTCATCATCGTTTTCACGCGCTTGTATGTGTGCCAGAGCTTGGGTAGTTTTAAGCAGTGACTTGTCATTTTTGCCCTTGTCAATGGCTAGCTCTGCCAGCCTTTATTGCATGTCAGCACTTTTCCCCAACCATTGGACTCTTCTAACCAGACCTCCTCGGGCTCTTTCACTGGCAGGTGGGACCCCCTGAGCTAGTCATCGTCACTTTCCTTGCGCGCGTGGGACATGGCAGTGAAGCCTGCAGTGCCTTGTCTCTTTATGTCCTTGTTAGTAGCTTTTTGCCACCTTGCATTGAATGTGTGTCAGCTTGCCCAAAGTCGTGCCCTAGCTGTTCCCATCACGTCGGCTTGTCCCTGGCAAAGCCGTGAACCATGGAAGGGCCCTAAGCTCCTCCTTGCTCTCTCAGCCATATAGGGCCCTGAGCTCCTCCTTAGCTCCTCTTGGTTGCCATTGTTGCCACCCAAGCTCCTCTCTACGTTCTTGCCCTCACGCAACCAGAGAAACTTCCTCCCAAGCATTACGGACTTTGGAGCTCCTCGAGGCCGTCCGAGCTCCAGTGGTTCCATTGAAATTCTTGGCATATCAACTTGTCATTTTGGTCACTTCAAGCATTCCCTAACTTGTTTTTGTTGACTTCACAGAGGAGGTCAAAGTGGGAACACATTCCTTGAAGTCGAATTTCTTTCTTCCTCATCTCCAAGAAGCTTTTGGTCACGGAGCTCCTCCTACTATCTCCTTGGCTTCATCGTCCTCGGGTAACCTGTTTAGTCCCTTAGTGTTGAGCTTTTGCCACGATTAACAATGCAGGTCTACTTTAGTTCGGGTATTTTGCCGTTTTTGTGCCTCCGGCGATCATCTCCGGCTAGCCGCCGGTGGGAGGTGTTCTGGTAGTAGTTGTTGGCACCTCTAGGTTCACCTCACTATTTTGGACCTACCCTTGTCCTTGGTTTCTTCTGCCGTGACTGGAGCTGCCGGCGGTGAGTTTGTCTTTAACCTCGGGGTTTTTGTCGTGCCCTACTCGGACAGCCTCTGTAGCACAATGATTGGTAATTATTAGCTGTCGGAAGGGTTGGTTAAGTCGTCGGCTTAAGGACCTCCTGTTGTCGTACACCAAACCACCTCCGCGACAACCTTAAGGACCTCCTCGATTCGATCCCCACCGTTAAGGGCCTCTTGGAGATTAAATCTTAACCATAGGAGTTTGTCAGATAAAACCTAGCGCCAGGACCTCTTTTCCTTTAAATCTCAGCCATCAAGATCTACTCGTGCACATCCTATCCATCCAGGACCTCCTCTCTTTTAGTTTGTATCAATTAAGGCCTCCCTGTGGTGTTCTGAGCCCTCAAAGACCTCTTTGGGTTTGATCTGGACCGTCAGGACCTCCCTCCGTTAGACCCCGTCGCATAGGACCTCTCCGTATAGACCCTGGCCATCCATGACCTCCTCGGTGAGATCCTAGCTGCCCAGGTGTCCCTCTGTTAACTTACCGTTTCGGACCTCCTTCACTTGATCATGACCGTTAAGACCTCCCTCGCGAGATCTTGGCCGTCGAGACCTCTTCGTTTGGACCTCAGTCTCTAGGACCTCCCCCTAGATCAGATCCTAGCCGCGTAAGACCTCCTGATTTCAATCCCAGCCGTTTAGAAGCTCCCCGATTTAGATCTGTGCCGTTGGGAGTTTTCTATGAAAACTCTAGGTCGCATGACCTCTTCGGTTTTGAATCTCAGCCGTCAAAGACCTCTTCTAGGGTAGATCTGGACCCTTAGATCCTTTTTGTAAAATCCTTAAGTGCGGGACCTCCTCCGAGGTCCTCTTTGCAAAAATACCACCCCTGGTCTTTGTAAAGGGAATCTCAGACCACCCCGAGTAAATCTGGGCCGTTAAGACCTCCCCGAGTAAATCTGGGCCGTTAAGACCTCCCCCTGGGAGATCTTAGCCATCGGGGTCCTCCTCCGCTAAATCCTCACCCCCGAGACCTCCCTGTAAAATCCCAACCGCTAGGACCTCCTCCCGGGTTCATCTCGACCGTCGAGACCTTCCTCCGTGAAGACCTCTGCACTCAGGACCTCCCCGATTAAATCTGGACCGTCCAAGACCTCCTCTGGTAGATCTTGGTCATCCCAGACATCCTCCGTTATGTCCTTAGCTTTAGGACCTCCTCTCAGTTCCGGACCGTTAGATTTAGATCTAACGGGCTAGACCTCCTCGGTAGATCTTAGCCGCTGAGACCTCCCTCAGCCGGATCTAACCGCTGGACCTCCTCAGTAGACTTCCACCTTAAGAACCTCCCCGTTAGATCCAGACCTTTGAGTCTAGATCTAATGGCTCAGACCTCCCCTAGGCGCGTTAAGGTCTTCTCACTTGGGTGCTTGTGGAGGATCTCACGCCGGGTTCGTGAGCTGTGCGATCTCTTATCAACGGCCCACGACCTCTCCTTCTAACTCAGTCTGTTGGACCACCCGAGAGATTTTTTATTTTCAAATTGATTTTGGTGTAACTTCAAAATTTCGTATCTTAGTCTTTTTAGCTCCTTTTTGAATGATTCCAATTGCATTAGCTTTGTAATAAACTGAACTTCAATCGAAAATGAACTTAGGTACTTCTCTCAGTGAGAAACTAATGTAGGCTATGTTAACTTGTTGCAATATTAAATATTGTCTAGAAATTCATTAAACTTGTAAAATACATAACTTCTTCTCTGCATTTCCAAACTGAGCAAACTAAATCTTGTTAAAATCCTCTAGTAATATACTTTAGTGTAGAATAGGTTTTCAGGTGGTCTTTGCTACTGAAATAAATGATACCCTAGTTTTACAACTTAGAAAGATCATAACTAATTCATTTTAACTCCTAATGAAGTAAACTCAACTTTGCTGTTCTTAGGATGACCTTATCTACCTACCATAAAATTTTCAGATTCGGATCATTCTAGAAATTTTTGCCATGAACGAGAATCGAAATTAATTTAATTAGGATTTTCCAGGCTGAGAAAATTTGTTTAGACCATAAATTTTTCATGCTAAGTCCAAATGAAGTGATTCTTGTTCCTAAAAATTGTCTAAAATCATGATCTTACTGCTGTATAAATTTCATGTGTTTTGGAAAACTTTTGCCTTTGAGTTTAGTTTGGTGTTCCTCGTTCTTATTGGTTTTGTCACTTTTCGCGTTAGGTTCCGAAGAGATTATTGTTGACCCTGAGCTTAATCCTCTGCAGCAAGAGCAATTCCAGCAAGGCAAGTAGTTTGATCATGTTAATCCCTGTATTTTTAAGTAATTATGTTGTTTACAAATTCTATGTATGCATTGCTAGTTTGTGTTAAACTATTGTCGTTAGTTGACCTAGTAGATGCATTTCCTTAAGCAAATGATCATCCTTTACTACCATGAGCCTAGGTTATTGCTGTGATTAGAGCTCGTTGGATGAACTCTTGTCACTTAGTAGTTGCGAATTAATTGCTTAGCCATGCTTAGCTTCCGGTAGAAATGGGCGGTTATCGACTTGTCGATAACCTTGATCATATAAAACTTATTATCACTTATGATTTCAGCCTTGTGCCATGTTTACTTGTGAAAACTAAAACTGAAACAAAATGATTTAGACTTGGGCACAATGGTATGTTAGTGTGCTTTTGGGTGTGACTGGAATGGTGCCCAAGTCAATTAAGGACCGAACTTCTTGCAGTACATTATCCGGGCATTTTGTGCGTGCTAACCACACTAGAGGGTATGGGACCTCTCTTGAATTAGTACTTTAGGAGGCATTAATAAATGAGTCATTGGTGTAGTTTATAGAAAAAGGATCACAAGGGCATGACCGGTGGTTCCTTTCTAGGTCCTCCACCCGACCAGGGTCTTGCAAATGTCAGGCTAGCTTTACCCTAAATGGCTAATGACTCCGGCTTTGCTTGACTCCACCACAACGTGTGGTCCTAGTGGCCCATTTGCGGCTGGTCACTAAGGGTTAACCCCATACGTGCGACTCTTAATTAACGCATTCCATTGGAAACATCTCGTAGGACTTAGCGGTGCCGACATACCAAAGGAAGTGTGCTTAATAGCTTGGCAAAAGGCGATCAAGTGTGGGTACATTGGTACACCTGCAGGTTAAAACTATTCGAATAGCCTCGTCCTAGGTTATGGACACGCTTGGGTAAGCTTTTCAAGAGTTAGACTACAACATTTTAATTAAAACTTGACGGGTGGTACGAATCTGGGATTCGTGCTATGTGTGGTGGCTATTGGGTTAGTCACCAATAGGTGGTTACTCTTGTACTTATTGTATCTCGTGTTATTTCATTCAATAAAAACTGATTGCAAACTTGCTTTTGAAATGTACTACATTATTGCAAATAAAGTTGACTTTGTGCAAAATGAGACATACAACATCCACTTAAATAAGCTTGCATGTAGCATATTGATAGGTCTGCTATTCCACACGTCAGTCTTGCGAGTACATTTTGTACTCATTTGCTTCTTATTTGTTGCAGAGGAAGAAGATGATCCCCAAGGGATCGACTTTTGTGAGAATTGCTACGGTATGGAGCGACTAGCTTGGCGGCCCGGTCGGTTGCCTTGTGGGTTATGGCTAACCGGTTGGATTTTGTTTATAGCCATCTTATAGCACTTTTGCTTCCGCTGTTAATGTTACTTTGATGTCGTTTGGCCAGTCGGCCTTCTTGTGTAATAACTCTATTATGTATGTCTTTTGGTTAGGATTAATGTTATGTGATGTATGGAATTGATGCGTGATTTTGTAACGGGGTGTGTATACTGTATTTCTTGGAAGTATACATGTCTCGGGGCTTGGTTTATTTGATTTGTGATGCTAGAGTCAATGGAAGACTAAGCATTATAAGCTAAATAAATCGGGGTCCTCACAGCATCCAGGAAGATGCATCCTTCGTCGAGGCTTATATGACGATATCATTGCTGGCTCACCGCAACAAGGAATTCATACTTTTGCCCTACAACCAGGGATAAGTACTGCACTAGTGGCTATACTTGTTGATTTGTACTTTATAAGCAACACGAACTTGGGTTTAATGACCATGGTGACATACCTATGTGGGTTCCACTGGATTCTAATTGTAATTATACCAAAATGGAATAAGGTAATATACCTTCATTCCCTAAAGATGGCCAAACACAACTTCACAGTTGTCCGATGATTAATCGATAAGTAAACACATTTCCTTCGTAGATAACTCTATTGTAGTCTTTTCTTCCTTTGCAGTGGTTAAGGCTAACTTTTTTGAATCACGTAGGTCGTTTGCCACCTACGTTGCTACTGGAGGGAGATCCAAGGGAGGTATCAGCGCCCTACGACACAATCTAGATTTCCTGGTATTCGCTAGTACACATTAATCCTATATAACACTTTATAATAATGCCTCTCGAACTAACCAATTCTATTTTTGTAGTGCCACCAGCAATCGTTGGCCTACAACTGTAGATACTATGTTTGCCACAACATGCAACTACTCCTCGATTCTACGATGACCAATGATCCTCAGGTTTGTCAATCTTGCATTAATTATTTCATACTTATCAATTTATATATATGCACGACTTTAATCTTCCTAGCGACAGGTTGCGACCATCACTGCAACTGCATTTGAACAGACCGAGCTCAAAGGGATTCGAGGACAGTTTGTGTCATTCTTGTTGCGTGAGGTCATAAACCCAAAGGAGGAGTTCCACAATGTAGTTTGAACTTGATTGAGATAAGATTGAACTTAATGGTAAATATGTGTATTTGTTCATGAATGGTTAATTTTAGTTAATTTGAGTTAATTGATTTGTGAAATGGATGTGCTTGTTTCTGAAATGAATGTGAATTGGATGTTACATGTACTTGTTGTGTTTCTGCTTGTTTCAGAGGGTATAGCTAGCATTTCGTAAGACTAGCCAATAAACAGAAATAGATTTAGCAATACATAAGAATATCACAGACGGTTCCTTAGGACAAAATATCTGTAATACATCAGCAATCACAGATGGTTTCATCTACAAACCATTTGTGATACATCAGCTATCACAGACAGTTCCATCTACAAACCGTCTATGATACATCAGCTATCATAGACAGTTTCATCTATAAACCGTCTTTGATAGTCACCTATCACAAATGATTCTAAGTTAATAACCGTCTGTGATAGTATGCATCACAGACAGTTCGAAAACCATCTGTGATGACCTCATGTCATTACTGGCCTATAAACTCAGACGGCTCACAAAACTGTTTGTAATGATATTTTTGAACCGTCTGTGATGGTCTTTTCTGCAGTAGTGTAGGTTAGCTCAGTGAATGGGTAGAGATGTTGAGTCATGTGTTGAGCCATGTTTATGGACGGTTCGCTGTTTACATATCCAATGGTGCGCTCCGAGCCAACATGTGTGTGATGGAAGGTTACTGGCTTTATGCTCACTAGGAGGGCCAATTGTTGAGATGAAGTTTCGACAAGGCTTTGTTGTGATCTTCTCCGATCAAGTTGATTGCATCTTGTGGGTAAAGTGTACATCCCCTGCCCTCATCATCGTGGCCATTGGCAAGCTAACGCTAGATCAGATGAGCGAGATTTCAAAGCTTGGTTTTGATGGTATCATATAGTTCAACCTCGAGGACCTTGAGAGAAGGGGCCTCATTTGCTTCCTAATGGACAGGATAGGACCCCAACGACATGTTGCTCCATGTTGGCGGGGGCAGGAGCATCCCAATCATGCCCCACACTATGAAGTGTGTTCTCGGGCTCCCGTGCAGTGGCAGTAGACCAACCAATGCGCATTGTATAGAACGGGAAATAAGATCTACAAAATGAATCAAATGGGAATATAGGGTGCTTCGGTTAGACATGAATTCCTGTAGAAGACACTGAAGATTCTAGTAAATCATGTTTGCATGGGAGGTAAAAAGGGGGAGCCTCTTACCTTTTAAGGCTCTTGTCCTTGCATATCAGCTCCCTCACCTCTATGGTCATGTCAATCGGCACCTTACACCATCTGACATGGCACTTGAAGGGGGACACTAGCCTACTAGGAACTTTTGTCATCCTCTTCCTGAAGACAACATCCCTAGAACCTTGCGTTGGGAGTGCGGCAACCACACTCTTCCCTATCATGGTCTTGTTGTTGGCCAACACCTTTCTGGTCGAGGTGGTGTCTAGCTTCATTGTCTACCTGCCACCAGCAGGTCAGAGGCTGGACTTGATGAGCATGGCGCCATCCTACAGACAAATATCTTATTTTACTATTATGCACACATAGAATTACTGTTGTCGGTCCTCTGCACCTTGTTCGCGCTGGTGATATCCGCCTGCAACACTTTATCTTTGCCAGCAGTAGTGGACACCTTGGCTAGCTACTTGGCGGGAAAAACCTCTTTGTGGGCATCCTTTGCACCCTCAGTTACTGGCTGCTGCACACAAAAAAGGTCAAATTACTGGCAAACGTAAGCAAATTTACTTTATCCCTTTGTGTATATTAATGTATTCAAATACCTCCATTTTCTTGCTGACATTTGTCCTTGTGCGAGCTTACGCCCCATATTGGCATCCGTCGTCTCAACATTGCTGTCCTTAGCATGCTCTGGAATGGTAGGCAGGAGCCCAAGTCTCACCGTAGCTTGCGGATCGGTGTTTGCCTAGGGACAGTGGTGTCAGGCTACAACCCCATGATCGCATCGGCCTTGCTCAATGGTGATGGACCTCCGCGTTCTACTCCTCACCTTGTGATGGAGCGAAAAGGGACATCGCAAGCATGTAGACCACTGCGGTAGGCTTATCTATCTACTACACGTTGCCCATCCATCGGTGCTGCCACTACATTTGGGAGGACCACCCATGTCGACGTGGGGTTGTAGGGTGCCGATATGGGGGCTATGAGTACACCTTGTCGACACCGACGGCATCGCTACGGTGGTAGGGCAGTTCTTCGTCATTTATGGGAGTTGCGCACGCACCGTCGGACACGAGGCTGCTATGTCGAACCGGGATTAACATCCTAGATTCTCGTGCATTTCTGAACTAGTCCCATGATCAGTAGCTAGTTCACATAGTAAACAAATATGGTAACAAAATCATATCACAACTTTATTAATAAATACCAACAGAGTTGATTACAAAGGAGGCTTACATGCCAACAATAAAATAAACACACCAGAAGACGAAGATGTAGTAGAGTCGACCAATGCGCCACGTGCAATCGATCGGGTAGCGCCTAGTCGTCGAGATCCACACTGGTAGCAAAGTCTTTCTCCTCTGGAATTTTGTTTGCATAAAGCAAGTATGAGCACAACTACCGTGCTCGCAAGTTACACCCGTCAAATAACAGAATGACATGCATATATGGATGTAACAAAGGATGGCATATTGGTTGATTTGCATAAAGCAGCATTTTCTTTAAATACTTGTACTAAGTTCCAAAGCAGTTATTTTATAACTACAAATCGTTTTAAAAATTCTCGATTTTATATTCAGATAATATTCACACAAGAATGGTGAAGGATACCCTCCTATCACATGGCTTCCCGCCCAATTCCCATTTGGATAAACCCGTTTTGAAGAAGTCTTTTTCAAACAAAACCAAAGTCTAACTTTGAGCAGTTCTGCTAGCATGTCCATAACCATGGACACGGCTATTCGAATAGTTTTACACTCTGCAGAGGTTGTACAGCTTTACCCACAAGACACGACTTCTCTAGTTTATTCGGCATCCGTCGATACCACCGCTCACTACCTTAGGTAAGCAGTCCAGAGTATGTGTCAAGGTCTTTACAATGCGCCATCCCTCTGCAGTCCACCCTCTCTAATGTTTCGCCACCCCCTTTGGAATGAAAACCTCCGGGTTCGGGCCCCCTCTTGAGCCAGGTGAGACAACATAGTCATGAAAAACAACCTACCGAAACTGTTGGATCGACCGCGATGGAACTTTGCAAATTAGTCAGCCAGGTCCTACTCCCCATACTGAGGACATATGGTGGTACGGTATGGCTTAGCATCATGCACTCGAAGATCGGTCCTTAACTGATTTGGGCAACTTTCCAACAAAACCCATGGGCCTCAACCATACCGGATTGAGCCCGTGCAGGAACATGCACCAACCAAACATCCATTATGCCCAAGTCCAAACCCATCTTCATTTTATTTTCCAGGTAAAGGTATTTTATAAACCTTTTATGGTAAAACAATACCATAGATCCCATTTAATTCAAATTTGAAATATTTGACTAAAAACTTCCCAAATACAAGATTTGATCTAGGCATTGGCTAAGCATTTAATTATTTCCAATATTATTTTGTCTAATGGTGACAAGGAAATGATAATCAATATTCAAATTGGCTATACACAAGGAGTTGGAATAACTAAGTATTTAAATAGGGGATTAAAATAACTTGATAAAAATTATGCATGCAATAGTAACTTAAAACAAAATTAAATAAATTTAAAATAATGGGATCGATATGATAAAGGGTATAACTTGCCTTGATTGATTGAACGCTGCTCTCAAACGGCGTCGAAATCTAACTTTCCGAAGTCATTGAAATCTATACACGAAATAAGCCAAATTCAAAAAAAATTCAAATAGCAACTCAAATGAACTCCAAATTAAATAATTTTGGTTTAGTTATCTATATATTGAATTTAGACAAATTTAAAAATTCGAATGGGCTCAAACGGAGTTCGGATGCAAAAAATATGGGCTCTGGAAGTTTGGAAATACATAAAATGATATAATTAGGGTTTTTTCTGAATTTTGGGAATTATTTTTCTAAAGAAAAATGGCTTTATTGCGCAATGATGACGTCAGCCCTGAGATTTTCGGGATTAAAGGAATTAAATTAATTCCCTGACATGTGGGACCCACATGTCTGTGGCTTGGGGTATGGTGGACTGGGTTTATTGGTTTTTGGTCTGAGGGGGGTGGACCGTGCCACGTCAGTGACACGCGGGCATGCCACGTAGGCGGGGAGGTGAGGTGGCGCATGTGTGGTCGTGAGGTGGCATCCACGTGGCGATGCCACATCACCCAAATACCGGCGATGGCTCGGCCATGAGCTCGCCGGCGCTACGCGCCGCGGCAAGCTCCGGCAAGGTGCGCATCGGAGAGAGGAGAGCGAGGGGACCATGAGGCTCACCTTGGTGGCGCAAGGGTGCGAGTGGTTCGCCGGCGGCGAAGGAAAAGGCAGCGGCACAAATCGGTCGACGGTGGCGCGGCGACTCCGGTCGTGCTCCGACGAAGGCGGCGCAAGCACCGTGCAGGCGATGGTGCCGCGATGCTAATGACGGGGTCGATGTCGACGACGGCCCCTCGACGATCCCGAAGAAGACAAAAGAAGAAGCTCGGGCGGCGAGGTTTTAACTCCAAAATCCGACGAGCTCAGAATGGTAGGGGTGAGGTGAGTGGCGCGGACGGAATGAGGTGAACAAGGGCACACCAGGCTCCCTTTTATAGGGGCGAAGAGGACCGGAGACGGGAGATCGGGCGCGAGACCGGCGGCGATGAACTTGCTATTCCGGGGATTCCGTGCGAGATGGAGGGGTAAATGGCCGGAGATGGGGCGGCGTGATGCGCGGGATCCGGTGCGCACGTCCGCGTGATCCGAGGGCGCGTAGATGGCAGCGGAGATTGAGCTCTACGTGGCGCAGAAATGGCGGCCGCGTGCAGTTGGAGGAGGAAGGAGGCGCGGGGAGGAAGAAGCAGCGCGGCCCGTCGGATCTTCATCTGATGGTGGCGGAGGAGATGGGTGGCATGGGAGAATGATAGCCGTAGGATTTAGATCCAACGGCTTTCACGCGTTGGACGTTCGGCACCTCCGGAGGTTTCACGAACGCTAGCCGTTGGATCTAGATCCAACGGCTAAGATTTATGCGCGATGAAGTGAGAGGGATGCGAGTGGCGGTTGGATTTTGATCCAACGGTGGAGAGGGGGGCGGGCGGACGCGGCTTGGGCTGGAAGGGGAATGGGCTGGGCCGCACAGTGGGTTTCGGCCCAAAAGCAAGTTAGGGTTTTAAATTGTTTTAGCTATTAAATTAATTCAGTTAATTCATTTAAGCTTTAGAAAATAGAAAATAAATCCCAAAAATTATAGAAAATTCACAGAAATTCCCTTATTTATTTTGGACTTAATAAAAAATAGTTTCAATTCATAATTGGCTATTAATTTTGCAAAAAAAATATTTTGGCTTTAAGATATTTAGGAAAAAAGCTTTTAAAATACCAGAAAATTCTAGAAATTAATTAAATTTTATTTTTTAGATCAAACCAACTGAAACTTCAAGAACTTCAAATAAATTTTAGATTTTGACTTTTAGAACTTCATAAATTCAAATAAAGCAATCAAACTCTTTCAAATTTCAGAAAAAAAAAACCAATGAAACAATTATTTTATTTTATTTTATTTTGGTAACAGCACTTTGGGATGTTACATGCTATGACCAGGAGGACTGTCCTCATCGGTATGGGGGCTGTGGGAGGATCGCCCATGTTGACGTGGGGGTTGTAGGTGCACCGACCAATCCCGGAGGCGCCTCTACGGCCGGGAGGATGGTCCCGATCGGCGTGGGGGATGTGGGCGCACCGACTGACGCCAGCAACACCACTACAACTAGGAGGACGGTCCCCATCGGTGTAGGGGATGCGGGCGCCCCAACCGACGCCGGTGCCTTCTTTCTCCATATGGCCCTTCTCCACTCGTCGGTGGATGGTGCATATGCATCCCCCGACATGAACAATGCCCTGATCACGCTGACCACCTTCGTCTGCACAGTCTCAATTCTTTGATGGTCCTAATGGATTTGCCTAATCGCCTTTCTCTCCTCGTCGTCGAACTTTTATAGGGCCTCCATCGCAGGCTGTTGCTTCATCTTGCTCATGGATCGGACAGAGTCACATAGCAGTGTGTGCATGCTCGGGAACTACCCTACGGTGGCATGGATAGCTTCCTTCGAGAGCTCTACATGTGCCATCATACTGGCCTACCAAGCATGTGGTTGTACAGTAAGGCTCAGTTCAATGGTGCACAAAGTTAAGTTCTTAATTGACCAAGGCAAGACTTCTAATTTCTAACTATGCCACGAAGATTATCATTCCCATCCAACACATATCGACCATAACAAAACACAGCCACTTGCCTCAGTCGAAATCTTTTCCCACCCTATTGGTTAAGTGCAATATATGCTATCAACGAGTAATAGCACATAGTACACATAAAGTTTTATCACATAGTTCCATAATCACTTAGTCAAGTTTATAATTGCAACTCACATGAGATGATGACTCGTAGCATGGCTAAGTAATCTACTCGTACTAACCAACCCATGTTGGTGCTATAGTATTATCAACTAGTAATGAACCAATCTAGGGTAACAAAAGATCATGACATAACAATAAACAAGGTGGATATAACAAATTGGATTGATAACTACACCCAAAAACATTTAAATAAATACTCAAAGTAAATGCAATAATTTGAATCAATGTAGTTTTCAAAACTGGGATTCAACATGGTCAAAGGTATGACTTGCCTTGAAATATATCTAGGTACTAGTCTTGTTCTAGGTGAATTCCTTCTTCTTCAAAGTTCCTCGAAGTATCGACGTCTACTCACAAACGAAGTAAATAAACCTAAATAAATAAATAACAGAGGCAAAACAAACTCCAAAAATTAAATAAAAATATCATATAAATAGATATCGAATTTAGATGAATTTAGGAATTTGAATGGGCTCAATCGGAGTTCGGATGCAAAGATACGGGCTTTGGAATTTTGAATCTAAAGAAAAACCCTAAAATTGAATTACTGGAATTTCCAAATTATTTCTTAACAGAAAAATCGAATTAATGCGCAAAGATTTTTGGGAATAAGATAAATAAAAGAAAATACTGGCAGGTGGGACCCATGTGCCATTGATACAATCCACGGTAGAATAGATCCACTTAGGATTAGATCCAGGGCTCGGCTGGTTTGCCACGCACATGTGCACGTGGCTGCTGACGCGGCGCCACGCACGTGACATGTAGACGATGGGGCTGACGCGAGTGCTGACGTGGCCGGACACGTGATTGTCCACGTCAGATGAACACCGGCGACTTATGATCCTGGTGACAATGGCGCACAGCCGAGTCCTACCGGTGGCGAAGGTGTGCGTTCGGTAGCTCTCGCTAAAGCGCACCCAACGATACCTGTTTTAGCCAAGAAGGACAATGGAGGTCACCGAAATTGCAGCCAAAGCAGAAGACGAAGCTCGAGTTTTGTTGGGAAGTGGCTCCGATGAGGTACTGGCGGCTAGGACGGGTACTGGAGGTAGCTCTGGCGACGATGATCACGGCGGTTCGCTCCACGGGGACAGGACGACACCGGTGGAGGCGCAAAACGAAGAAAACAAAAGCTCGGTCGAAACCCTAAATCGTCGATTGTGGTAGTGCTAGGGTGGTCGGGGTGGAATTGAGCTAGGGTTCTTGGTACGGGGGCGATTGCGAACCCAGGGGTCCTATTTATAGGGTCCGGGCTGCATGGGATAAGAAATCCCCAAATCGAGTTCGTTTCGGTCACAAACGAATTCGGAGATTATATGAGATACGGGTTTTGATTCTAACCAAAACAGGTGTGGGAGAGATAGAGATAAGGTTTGGTAACGAAATCGATAGGGTTTTAGATAGGAAAGTCCCACTATCGTACAAAGCTTGGAAGCTTCCAATGGCGGACGTGGTGCTGGCTCTTTGGAGAAGAAAATGGCGTGATGAGGATGACGCAGAGGCGGACCCACCAGCCAGAGAGACAAGGGCACGGGCTCTGGGACTCCAATTTGATCTGACCATCCAACCTCAATCGGACGGTCCAAACTGATTTGGACGTTCGGACCGTCCGAACGGCCAAACTCCATCTGACCCTTCAAAACAGATCGGACGGCCCACATCACTTGTGATGTTCGGACCGGCCGAACGATCAACTCCATCGAACCATTCAAAGACAATCAGACGCCTTAGACTGAGCTGAGTGCATGCGAAGAGAGAGAAAGGAAGAGACTGACGTGCGGGGCCTGCATGTAAGTCGAGGCTGGCGCGCGCGCGGCGCTGGGCTGCACAGTTTTGGGTCGGGGTTAGGAAAAGGATTGGGTTTTGGCCCAAAGAGGTTTTCTGATATTTTAATTAGTTTTCCATTTTAGAAAATAGCATAAATTCAAATAAGCAATAGAAAATAGCAAATGAACTCAGAACAATTCTAGAAAAATCTAGAAAATATATATGAGCACATAGAACCCAAATAAAACAGTTTTCACAATTGTTCATGTTGGAACTATTCATATTAAATATTTTTTATACTAAAAGTCCAAGTTAAGCTTTTGAGTTAAACTCCAATAAAACCAAATGGTGAATTTTCTCCCTACTAACTATTCAAAAGATTTTTAAAAGCTCAGAAA
Source organism: Ampelocalamus luodianensis (assembly GCA_036346255.1). NCBI lineage: Eukaryota > Viridiplantae > Streptophyta > Magnoliopsida > Poales > Poaceae > Ampelocalamus > Ampelocalamus luodianensis. Next base: position 29,653,270 of record CM070626.1, on the reverse strand, counting down.
ATTAGGATGTTACAGGCATAAGTGCCCATATGAAATTTGTAATACTCCAAAACTAGTTTGGAGAGAAGAAATAAATTAGAGAGGAGGACCAAACTAGAAAGGAAATCTAACTGAAGAATGGAGGGGGAAATCAGAATTTTTGACAACCTGGGCACAGGCTTCAGGCCACACTTTTCAGCCCAAGGTGGAGGGGCACCGGCCTCTGGGAGCCAAAACCCTAGGGCGCCGCCCTCTTCCCATGCTTGGCCGCCATTTCCCCCCTCCCTCTCTTTGGCCTCCACCCCATCACCTCTTGCGCCTCCCACCATCCTTGTCCAGCACCTCCAGCAACATCTCCTCCCATGGTGAAGCTCCTTGATGCCGGCCAATTGGAAGAAGAAGACCTCCAAAGTGGTGGCCGACCAAGAAGAAGCAAGAAGAAGGAAGAAGTGAGAAGGGAAAAGAGAGGGATCGCAAGTTGGTGTTTCCGTTCATGATCTTCAGCGGTTCTACAAGGGTAACATCAGGTTTCTTGCAAGGTTTGTTGGTGATTAGATGCGTTTGCGAGTAGAATTGCTTAAATCCAGTCTGTCTTCAATTCGTTCAATTCTGTCCAGTATGTTGCGGGATCTGTTTCGACTACTTAGAGGCGGAATCTGAAGAGTTGGTCTCCTAGAGATATCTGGACCTACTTCTTAAGTTTCAGTGGCCACCGAGTTCACTCGATTCGAGGTCTGAGTCAAAAGTTATGGTCGATTTAGTTTCTGCTGCCAGAAATCTAACGAGAATAAACTGTCTGGATATTTCCTAAAATATGATAGGGAATTGGAAGAATATGAAAGTTCACCCAACTAGGTTATTGTAGATAATTCGATAACCTTTTCAGATTGATAAAGAACGATCAATTCGAGTTACCTATTAAAAGTTGTGGTCTTTTAGTTTTGCTGTTCGGCGTGTAGGCAGTTTCTGTACTGAAAGTTCAAACATTGGTTAGCCTTTTATTTTGGCCGAATTGGATTATCGTGTCAACTAGAGTATTGTGTTTGAGTAAGTTAAGAATCTACAGAAATTGGGTTTACCTCTTTTCAACTTCCAGTTCATGAGTTATGTCAATTACCGTGCTGCTGTCCAGAATCGGTATATGGCAGGAAACGTTGTTTTTTCAGTTTCAGCTTTGTAAACTCGATTTGAGTCATCAGGGAAGCGGTGTAGAACGCCGTTTAGTAGCGCTGAGTATATTATGTCCTTATTGGAATTATTTTACTTGTTTAGGAGGTGAAGCCTCAGGTTTAAGAGTATCATCTTTGCCGGTTAACGCGTCGCATCGTGGAAGGCAAGTAAATGTAGCGGTTGTGCTACGGTTTAACCCGTTACTCTTAGTACTTGCACTATGTATGATTGACGTAATGTTAAATGATATGCCATGGTTACATGTTTTCTAAGTAAGAATGTGGTAGCAAGATATTAATCAATTGCTATGTTTGGATGAGTTTGGGTAGTATTGTGGTAATTTGCTTAATGAGCCAAATGCGGAATATGAAAATAAACTCAATGTGGACATGTTGATAATTCCTTGTGGTTACGTTCATGATGATAATGTTGTGGTCTATGTGGTAGAACTCCCTTTAGATCGACTGATTTTGATCTTGGTGAATCGAGTGGGGGTTATGTGGTAATGGTCTTATGACACAATGGTATTGTGCTTAATGAGACACATGTGGATTATGAGGAAGTATTCGTGATGAGTATGTTGTTGAGCTTCGTGGTTAAATTCTTGTGGTTTATGTTAATCATATCATTCATGACATGTCATAACATTTGCATTGTGGATGTCGCGCTTATAGCCGCGACCGCACTGCAGTACAACATCGTGCATTGTCAGTAGCACGATGCACACTTTTACCTTATTGGGTAAAGGTGCAGTGGAGCATAGCATGCATATGCATTACATTGTGGAAAGATCATTTGCATACTTATGCAATATATTGAGGTGAAGTTATTTTGCAAACAAACGCAACTTCATAGTTGCAATGTGGAAATTGACTCATGAGAGTCTCTTGTGGTATGAGTAATGTGGTTGTGGTGGTGGAATGGGGTTCATCCCTTGTGGTATGGTAGAGGTTGTGATTGTGGCATGAGATTCTTCTTTCTTGTGGTAATTTTTATAGCGATTGTGGATGCGAGAAATAGTAAAGTTATGAGGTAAAACATGTTAATACTTTATTGTCATTGGTAGTGGTAGTGGTGAATAATATGAAGCAGTTGATCAAGATTCAATTGTTGATATTTTACTATCATTGGTAGTAAATATGGTTGAGGCTATAATTGTGATCATTATGGGAATTGGATATTGATGCTTAATATCTTTGTAGTTAAATCAGCTTGTAAATGAATGTGGATTCACATTATGGATGTGGACATATGGATACTTTAATGATGTTGTATATTTGTTTGTAGTCTGAATAGCCTGTTAAACAGTTTGCTTGCTGAGATTTTTATCTCACCCTTGTTCCCCCCCTGGTGATTGTTGAGCATTCATGGGATGGGTAGAGCGGCACCACAATAATGCACTTGGTTCATCAACTCATGATGTAATAAAGTCGATGAAATTCTAGCCAAATGCTTAACTATTTGTGGATGATTGTGTTATTTAATAAGGATGGACTTGTGAACCATTCTTTGATTAATCTGCTAGAGGTTGTTTAATTATTGAACTTGTTACCGTTATCTTTATTCCCTTAGTTGTTTATGCTTCCGCTTAATGCTTCTTGTCTAGAGATGTTGCGAAATAATTTATCTTGAAATTATTGGCTAGCTGTAGAGTAGTTTAGTAGCATTCGTGGTAATGTGGGTCTGGGTGTTACGGTTGGTATTAGAGCGGGCTTTAGGTCCGTGGTAATTAAAAATATTAAATTGACACCTTTGGTGCATGTGATGAGGATGGGATGGGTCAAGCATTGCATTCGTGCTTTGACATGTTATATTGATTATTCATGCTATGAGATAATCTTGTATGTTTATGTGTTGTTTCTATGATGCTATGAGTGAGGATAGTCAATGATAAGAGGTAGGGTTTGCTGTTTGTTGCCTTGGGCATTGCCGTTTATACCCCGTTAGGTGGTACGGGGATATTGATGCGATTACCTCGAGTAACTTAGTTGCGGATGTCATGGGTAAGTTTCTTAGAAAAGTGTTATCCTCCTTGAATTGATGTTGGTCGATTCTTGGCTTATTGCAGTTAATGATTTTTCTCTCGGGTTAGCTGTTTATTGCAGTTGTTGGGTGTCATTAGGCCTCCAATTGTTCTTGAGGCCAAGTATTGTTTCTTTCTGATTGATGGGTTGTTTGACTGCTCGTGAGCAGTGCTTTTGGAGAGACTGGTATTTTCCGTGTTGTTCCATCTTTCTTGCTGGAAAACATGACTCTTGTATTTCGTTTGATATTTTGAGAGAGAATCAAAGCTTACGTGGGAAGTTCATTAACTTGTGGAAGCATTGGCTCTATGCATTTCTTCTGAGTTATTTCGACTTTTGAAGTTTGATTTCTCCCTAGAAGGGAGTGTTAAAATCCCTTTGTGATGTTTTGTTGTGTTTAAGTAGTAGGTGGTAATTATGTAAATAATTGATAGATTGTGAATTATCAAGTTGAAAAGTTAGTGTGGTACATCATTAATTTCTACTAACATCTTTAGAAGTGAAGTTGATTAATATGATGTTGTCCTGTTGTAGTTTCTTGAAGATTTGTGGCTAAGAATTTAGCGATACATGTGTAGAACTCATGCATTTATTAAGGATTATGAAAAACAATTGTTTTGACTATTGTAGTTGTTTAATTTTCCCAACTTGTTGGATAAATTGGATTGATTGATCTTAAGTAATTAATCTGACCATTCGGGATGGTCAAGTAAGGAGGTGTTGGAATATTGCCTTAATAAGATTAACCTTAATTATGTCCTCTCTTTACATACTTGATGAGCATGTACAACTGTTAAAGTTATGTAACTTTTACCATGCTAAATTGTTGAAACATGTATACAGAAAGAGATGAAGGTTGATGTATTGACTTGTGGAATCTTGTCTTATAAAGCTGGTATTATTGATGTTTAAAGTTATTTTATTTTAATATCTTAACATAAGGTGGAGTATCGAATCATGCTCTTTATTGTCTTTGTGATTGCAAATTAGAGATAGGATCATTAATGCTATCTTGATGAAAAATTAATAATCAATTATTGACAAGAATGGCTAGAGTGTAATTACTTTTGCTAAATTAGAGTTGAGCATCAGTACGAGATAAATGTATGGAATCTAATAAGAGATTCATACTAGCATGTTTTGTGAGGTTGTTATGTTCTAATATCATCTTGTTAAAGAGTTTGTTTTAATATGATGGCTTATGCACTAGGTTTAACTAGATTAAGTAGTTGGAATCTTATTTGGATAATAAGAACATGATGAAGTGATTATGGTGTTGAATGTTTTAAATAAATAAAGGAATTGGTTAATTCCATAATACTAATTGAATTGAAGGGTGTGAGATTTACGGTTGGAATCTTTTTGTACCTTATGACTTGTGTGATAGCCGAGGTTGCTTTGAGTAAAGCGACATGTTGAATGATCTTTTTGGTTTTTATCTGAATCTCGTGTTGTGGTCTTCAAGCATCCTTTGTTGGAAATGGCGGGATGTGGTAATCAAAGAAAATTTCTTCTTATTGAAAGGAAAAGTTGTACTAGAAGTATTTGAGGTCTGATTGATCTTATCTTGTGTTTTCCAACCTCATTGCTATTTGTTTTTTCTTTTGGTCTTTTAGCTCTTTGTGATGATAACCATTTTATGTATCTTGGAATTTATTTCTTCTTACCTCTTCTTCTAAGAACATGGTAATTGTTGTGGGTTGCGAAGCCTTTTGTTGGTCGTGGTTTTGGGATAGTGTGGATATCATGGGGATATGCTCATGATCTTAGGATGATGTGTCAATTGGCAATGATGTTGAAGGTTTGCGAATCACGAAGTTTTCGCAAAGTTCGAGTTCTGTCGGGCCTCGGCGGTCGAGACCGCCACAGTGGCGCCGACCGCCATGCCTCAAGTGGTGTATCGGGTGAACAAGTGGCGGTCCGATCGCCAGAGCGCGCCGACCGCCAGATGTGGTCCGACCGCTACCACCGAGCGGTCGACCGCCATGAAAGCTGCTTTGGAATTTGGAGTGGGCCAAAAATAGAGGTGTAGGCAAGTGAGAGATTCTACCGCACTTGGTCCCATAATTTTGGAGCCTCCATCAAAAGTTCTATTCGTTTTAAATTTCCGAGAGGTTGCGGATTTCAATGTTGAAATTTTGGCTAAGTCCTTTGGTGGCGATCCGACCGCCTTCGGTTGGCGATCGGGCCGAGCGATGGCGGTCGAACCACCAAGGTGTGGTCCGACCGGTTTTCACTTATGTCATCGGCCGTGTGGTGGCGATGGTTGCCGATTAGGTCAAGTTCATGGGTTTCATGTCATATGTGTTGCATGATGCATGTTTTGACTAACGGGTCAAGTTGTGAAGAACTTGTTCCGATTTCGATTTTCTTGTCTATTGTTGTGCAGGTTGCTTGGTGGTCAACGACGGTCAACGGCGAGGATGATCGGGACTAGGCTTGAGAGTCGAGGTTCAAAACAATCGACGATGCCGGGTGAAGTCATTGGACTCAAGTATGGTGCAAGATGGACAAAGGTGACCGAACGGGTAGTTCGGTGCGACTGGTTGAATCAAGCGGCGCGGCGGTCGGTGCAAGTGCCATGGTGGTTTCGGTGGGAGCCGGATGGGAGAGACTTGCCGACATGATGAGAGCCGTTGGATCAACCTACACGTGGCGGAGCAAGCGAGTGCTTCGCACAATATGAACACGGCGCTTTAAAATGCGTGCGTGTGTCACCCGTTTGTTTTGGGCCTTAACGGGATCCCATTAGGGAGACTCTATTAGAAACCCTAAGCCTCCACTATAAATAGAGGAGGGAGATGGCTGCACCTTCTTTTCCTCTCCGATCTTTTCATTGTTTTGAAACCCTAATTTGCTTAGGGAGAGGAAGAGCGGAGGTTAGGGTTCTTGAGAGTTGGATTTGATTTCGTGCTCATGTATTGAGTCTTTGTCGACCACCGATGGAGTGGTCAGAAACCGAATCAAATCAATCCAAAGAAAGTTTCTTCAAAAGTGAGTTCATGTGCTTTCTTTCTCTCTTTTGATGAATTGAGTCTTTGTTTGATCCGCGAGTTATTGCTTAGTTTCTTGACGTGATTTAGCTTGTTGTGACGTGTGAGAATACATCTAGGATCATCAAGATCATCAATCACCCACGTGCAAGTCTTAAGATCATATTTTCGTTTTGACTCGGTTTTTGACCTAACTTCGCTCAAACGGTAAAAGGTCTGAACCTGAGCAAGAATTATCACAATTGTTGCTTGGAATAGGTTCCTGACATCCTTAGGAAGTTGTGTGTCAAGTTTCACGAAGTTTGGACGCACGAATCAAAAGTTTGATCAATTTGCGTTTCGGTTTGTCGGGCTGATTTCTCTGTTCATCGAACGAGAGGTCTGACCTCCCGTGAAATCGGTCTGACCGCCCGAGGTAGCGGTCTGACCGCTTGGATCGGTCTAACCGCCCCCGTGAGAGGTTAGACCGCCCGAGCCTCTGTGTTTTGGTTTTGTGTTGATTTTACTTTGGGGTTTTGAGTTGGTTCAATACAAGTCTTCCGCTGTGCATGATTGATTGATCTTCATAGCTTTCATAGCTATTGGAGTGAGATTCGTATTGAATTGATTTTGGGAGAAAAAGAGATCGTGCTCCTATTCACCCCCCCTCTAGTCGCCTTTTCGGTCTAACAAGTGGTATCAGAGCCGGTTAGTTCAATCTTGATCTTAACCGGTCACTGAACTTTGGCGATGGATAAGTACTCTTCCAAACCGCATATCTTCGATGGGCACGACTATGCCTTTTGGAAGAACCGCATGCGTGTCTTTCTTGAGAGCGAACCACGAGGTATTTGGGAGGCTGTTCGAGGTCCGCTAATCTTGCCTGAGGTTGCTACGCCGGCTTCTGAAGCTCTTTTGGCTAATGACCGTAAGGCAAAGAATTTTCTGTATGGTGGGCTTGGTAGACAGGAATATGATAGGATTTGCAATCTCGAGACTGCACATGAGATTTGGAAGACTCTCGAAACCTATCATGAGGGTTCTTCCCAAATCAAACAAGTGCGTCAGCAGGTTTATAAAAGAGAATATAACAAATTCGAGATGCGTCCTGGTGAGAGCATCGATGACATTTTCGATCGCTTCAACACGGTGATAAATCGATGAAGTCTGTTGGTATTGAATTTACACACCGAAAATGCAATCCATCTCCGCCGCAATCAACACCAGGAGTGGGAGATAAAGGCTACCGCTATTCAGAAAATGTCAACTTCTCGACCGACTTTGGAGCTGCTCTATAGCAAGCTCAAAACTCATGAGATCCGAAGTGACCATTCTAAGAAGGGTAACATGGCTTTGGTAGCGCACCGCTCAAGAGAGCCTCGATGGGTCGTTTGAGTCCTCTTCAGTTTTTCACTTGCTTCTTTATCGCAATCCAAGAAGAGGATCTTGAGAGTATTCTGAGCCCGAGATGGCGCTTTTAATTAAGAAGTTCACACGGCCTACAACAATATGAGAAATAAAAGAGAGGTGGCCCTGTGACTTGTTATGAGTGTGGAGAGCTTAATCACATCCGGCAAATTGCCCCAAGCTGAAAGGTAAGAGCAACCACAAGGATGAAAAGCCGCTTGGAAGAAGCCTCGGGCGCAAGTCGAGGTTTGATGATGCCAAGCTCGGGAAGGTCGCTCACCGGGTTCTTGCCGCTCTTGGAGATCGATCCTGAGTGATGTGGACTCGGGAGCGAGGAGGACAAGGAGGAGGAGCTCCTCAATACAAGAAGGAAGGCCAAGGACTTCAGGCATGTGCTTCATGGTCGACTCAGACGATATCAATGACAACAATGAGGTATCTCCTTCTTATGATGTTCTCTTTGCTAGATGTGAAACTGTCTATGAGCAAATGCTAGGTCAGGATAAAGCTTTAAAGTTCATCATGACTAAGAATAAGGAGTTAGAGTCACAAGTAAAGAAACTCACATTAGAACTTGTGAATGCTAAGAGTCTTGAATCGATGAATGTTCATCTCGCTATGCTTTACATTCGAATTTGCTAAACCGCAATCTGCTCATGATATTGCTTTGCAACAACTTGAAAATGCTAGAACCGAGCTAATTGAAGTTAAGTTCGCTCCTTGCGAAAAATGCTTAAAGTCTAGCATGTTGGTTGTTTCTGATGTGGTTGAATCTAGCTCTTGCTCTGTCTGCTTAGAACGTGAACGTGAATTACATGATGTTGTAGAAGCAGCTAGAGCTAAATATGCCAAGCTTAAGGGGACAGATAATTCGCTACTTGTGCTTCATGTGAAGCTCTTAAGCTTGAAGTTGCTCTTTATAAGAAGAGGTTTGATGCTAAAACGTGTGATTCATGTGTTAACCTTAGAAAAGAAATTGCTTACCTTAATGACACATTAGAAAGATTTTCTAAAGGTAAGAAACAGTTAAACATGATTCTTGACAAGTCAAAAACTCCTTATAAGAAGCAAGGGTTAGGATACAACTTTGCCCAGGATAAATCTAATGACATTCAAATTTTGAGAAATGGCTTAGTTGAATTTGATACCCAACCTGCAAAGATCACTTTCAAATCTGCAGGTTTTGCCCAACCATCTGTTCAGTCAAAAGGTGCTTCTCCCAGTGGTACCAAGTACCATTGCACCTATTGCAAGAAGGATGGGCATTTGGTTGAGTTCTGTTGGCGTAGGTTGAAAAATGCTAAGAAAAATCTTGCTAGAATGTCATCTAATCAACCTAGAGCTTTTATGAGACATGGTAATTTAGAAAGGAAGAAACCTGGTCTAGGATTTATTTCACATGCTAATGATGCTCATGCTCCTAGACAGGATAACTCTCATGTTAGAGTAACCATTGCTCACAACAGAATTTCAAATAGAATCAAGGATAGCATACGCTTTGCATACTACTCGCAGACATGTGTCTCGATCATGGGTTCCCAAGTCATATTTAACTAACTTGATGATTGAGACACATCGCTTCTTGTGCCTTGATTTTCGGGATCACCGCGGAAGGAAGGACACATGGTTCGTCGACTCACTGCTCACGCCACATGACCGGAGACTCAAAATGGTTCACCTCCTTCACGCGTCGGTAGGTGATGTCCTCATCACCTTTGGAGACAATACTCAAGGCGGATTGAAGGAATAGGAACAATCGGGGTGAACGATAATTTCATCCTAAAGGACGCCGCCCTTGTGGACAAGCTTAGGTTTAACTTACTCTCTCTCACGACTTCTTGATGATGGTTATGAGACTATGTTTAAGAAAAATGCTTGTCGGGTGCTTGATTCTATTTGGTGAGCTCGTTTTGGGATTTATAGAGTTGCTAGGATCTTTGGAGCTGATTTTTCCAATCTCTTCTTTGGTTCTCTTAAATGTTTGTTTACACCTTCTTACGAGTTCGCTTTGGCACCGACGTTTGGGGCACATTGGTTTTGATCATCCGACGCGAGTTAGCAACCTTGATCTCATGAGAGGTTGCCCAAACTCAAAGCCGTCAAGGATGTTTGATGTGCGCCTCGTAGGCATGGCAAGCAAGTTGCCGCCACACCCTTCGATGAGTTTGGTCATGACCGACGGACCGGGACGCTTGCTTCATATGGATACCGTTGGTCCCGCTAGGTTCGGTCAATTGGTGGCAAGTGGTACATTCTTGTCATAGTTGATGATTTTTCGAGATACACTTGGGTGTTCTTTCTTGCTTCAAGGATGAAGCTTTTGGTTTTATCGTGATCTTGTTCTTCGTTTGGCTTCGAATTTTCTAGTGCCTTGAGAGCGATCCGCGTGACAATGGCACGGAGTTCAAGAATGCCTCGTTTGCCTCTTTTTGTCTTTGGCGCGAATTGAGCATCGTTCTCTTCTCCACACGTTCCTCAACGAATGGCGTTGTGGAAAGGAAGAATAGAACCTTAGTCGAGATGGCTAGGACAATGCTAGATGAGTATAGCACACCGAGGAGGTTTTGGGCGAAGCTATTGCTCTGACTTGCCATATTGCAAATCGTGTCTACTTGAGACCGTCTTTGGGCAAGACTTCATATGAGCTTCGTTTTGGTAGAAAACCCTCTGCTTCTCATTTTCGAGTTTTTGGAGCTAAGTGTTTCATTCTCAAGACAGAAACCTAGATAAATTTGAATCAAGGACTTTTGATGGTTTATTTCGGTTATCCCGCACATTCGAGGGTTTTCGGTTTTAATGTTGAAACTAACATTGTCCAGAGACATGCAATGTCACTTTTGATGAGACTAGCCTCGAGCTAGATCCGACATTTCGTGTGATACAGGTGTGAAAGCATTTTTGTGGAGGAAGATGATGACGGTCGATATTTGTCCTCCACTGCTGCTGCTGAGGCTCTGCCCAAGTTCCGTAACTGCTACGCCCGCTTCACCTCCAATTGAGGCTCTGCGCATCTTCTTCATCGCAGTACTGCGGAGGTTGAGGAGATATTGTCTCCCGGCGCTCCACTTCATATTCGAGGCATCATCCTCCGGATCGATGATTGGTAATCTTAATGAGCGAGTCACTCGCTCTGTATCACGATCCAAGTCTCTACTCTTATTCTCATGATTTGTTGCTTCTTTCGAACCCCGCGATATATCACATGCGTTATCCGATTCTAGTCAAGTTAATGCCATGCATGAGGAGTTAGAGAATTTTGAGAGGAATAAGGTCGGAATCTAGTAGAACCTCCTAGTGGTCATAATGTGATAGGAACCCGTTGGGTGTTCAAAAATAAACAAAATGAGGATGGTTCGTGGTTAGAAACAAGGCTAGATTGGTAGCTCGTGGTTTTAGCCAAGTTGAGGGTTAGACTTTGATGAGACATTTGCTCTGTTGCTAGATTGGAAGCCATTCGCATTCTCGCTTGCATTTGTCGCTTCTAAGGGCTTTAGATTATATCGATGGATGTTAAGAGTGCCTTTTGAATGGTTTTATAGAGGATGAAGTGTATGTTAGACAACCCCGTGCTTTGAGAATCCCAAGCATCCACATCATGTTTTCAAGCTATCCAAAGCCTTGTATGGTCTTAAGCAAGCCCCTAGAGCCCGGTATGATAGACTTAATACCTTTCTCGCTTAAGAATGATTTTGAGATGTGTAAGGTAGACAAGACCTGCTCATCCTTAGGCGTGGCAATGACTTCCGCTTGCTCGATTTATGTAGATGATATTATCTTTGGTGGTTCTTCTCATGCTCTTGTTTCCACTTTTTCGAGACCATGTCCAGGAATTTGAGATGAGCATGATGGGAGAACTCAACTACTGGGCTTCAAATCAAGCAATGCAAGGAAGGGATCTTCATCCATCGACGGCACACCAAGGATCCGCTCAAGCGCTTGAGATGGTGATCGCAGAAGCGATCGCCACTCCCATGGCGATTTCGATCGCTTTGGATCGGATGAGGAAGGAGAAGCCATGGATCAACGCGAGTACCGCAGCATGATTGGCTCCTTCGCACTTGACGGCCTCGGACCGGACATCCACTTCGCGGTTTGCCTGCATGCGAGTTTCGAGCATCTCCGAGACTTCCCATCGCCAAGCCGTTAAGCGCATCTTCAGGTATTTACACTCTACCCTCTAGTATGGCATTTGGTATTCCTGCTCTTCGTCCTTGTCCATTCGGGGGTTTTCTGATTCTGATTTTGTGGGCTGTCGGCTAGATAGGAAGAGTACCTCAGGCACTTGTCACTTCCTAGGCACTTCTCTTGTCTCTTGGTCTTCTAGGAAGCAGTCTTCTGTTGCACAATCCACTCTTTGAAAATTTGAATATGTAGCCGCTAGTTCTTTGTAGTCGATTTTGTGGATGGTGCCCACTCTTAAGGATTTTGGGTTGGCTTTTGATAGTGTTCCTCTTTTACGTGATAACACTTCGCGATTAACATTGCTAAAAACCCCATGCAACACTCTAGGACCAAGCACATAGACATTCGCTATCACTTTCTTAGAGATCATGTCGAGAAGGGTGATATTGTGCTGCATTTCGTGGAGTCCGAGGCTCAGTTGGCTGATATCCTCACCAAGCCTTTAGATCCAACTAGGTTTGCAACCTTGAGAAGTGAGTTAGGGGTAATTTATCCCTACGGTTTGGTTTGAGGGGGAGTTGGCTCTGTTCTGAACTTTTCTTGTTCATTTGAGTTTTTTTTTGTTTTTCTAATACCTTCTTCTAGTGGTATTTTCTTTTGATCTTTTGATCTTTTAGGCTCTTTAAGTTTTGTGCATCTCATTGTTTCTTCTGCATTCATATGAAAACCAAAAAGATGCATTGTTATATAAGCTTTTCTCGCTTGTCTTTTAAAATTGATGAAGCTTTGTTTATTACCCTTTTGAGCTTTAGTATTTCAATTCGCCAATGTCATGTCTAGTTCTTTGACTTGCTAGAATTATCATGCTTTCACATGTGTAGCTAAGTCTTTCTTGAATGAGCGTAACTTTAAGACAACTTGAACTAAAACCGCAATTTGTGGATGTTCTAGCTAGTTGCACAATTAGTGCTCCTTTGTGACATTGGCCTGTCAAAATTGCGGTGTTAGCTCTTGAATCTAGTATTGATCATTACTTGAGCTTCTTGTTCTTTTAAAAATCTAAATCTGCTCTTGTGAAAATGAAAATCAAATTTACTGATTGTCTTGTGCTTAAAATGTGCCAAACTATTCTCTCGAGATCGCATGTCATAGACATGAACTTGGAGATAGTTTGATGATCCGACGATCTCATGGGGACCGCTTGTCACAATTGACATTAACCTCAAGATTTGTCGCCTACAGTAGAAGCTTAGGAAGAGTTTGTGGATGGCTCCTAGTCCAGATCTTCTTCACTAAGATATACCTTTAATCAACTTCAATATTCATTGCAAATGAAAAACTGTTGAAAAATGGGCGTTTGAGACAATTTGAGCAAAATGATTCAATTTAGGACTTGTTTGTCTCTTAATGTGGTCTTTGTTAGCTTCTTGGTCTCACATTGACATTTTGACATGGCCAGTTTCACTTTAGGATCCCTATTGATGGACTTGCTAGATTTGAAGCTTTGCTTAAATTACTAAAATTTATTGCTTTACATTGAGCCTTCTTGCTTTAGCTTTGTTATATATGTCTTACCATGATCTTGCTAGCGCATTCAGGCTGATATGGTGTTTATGCAAAATTTGAGATGCTAGCTTGTTCTGTTGGGTAATCTCCAAAGCTTCTTGTAATCCAAAATTGAAAAATACAAAAATATGAAGCCACTCTATTGCATTTCATACATGCTCCTTCTTATGCTTTTTCCTCATTCTGCATTTGTTATCTCTGGACGAGAGGAAGGCGTGATTCCTTGATGACTCCATTGTCAAAGGGGGAGAAGATATTTCAAGATGTGTAAAGGGGAGAGGATTAGAAAGTATTCAAAAGAGGAAAGTGGAGAAAATTGGAGAATTTGAAATTTTTCTAAAATTTGAGGATCATAGTGAGGGGGAGTTTCTTATTTGCATTCTTATGGTCTTATTGCTCTTTCTGAACTTGAATTGCAATTCTTGATTCTCACCATGATCAAAGGTCATTTCGAACAATTGTCCTTTCATATGGACCTTAAGTGAGATTTTTTACTCTTCTTTGGAAATTGAAGCTTTCTTGCTTTCTTTTGCCTTATCTCACTTGCCGATGCTATTCTGAAGCCAGCTTGGTCATTTCCATTGCTTTCTCTTGCATTTGGACCAAGTTGTGCCTTTGCGCGAAAACGTTGAGTTTTTACTTTTCAAACCTCAAAACTTGCATTTGTGGGGAATTGCCAATGTGATCATCAAGGGGGAGATTGTGGATATCATGGGGATATGCTCATGATCTTAGGATGATGTGTCAATTGGCAATGATGTTGAAGGTTTGCGGAATCACGAGTTTTCGGCAAAGTTCAGGTTCTGTCAGGCCTCAGGCGGTCAGACCGGCCCTAGTGGCGGTCAAACCGGCCATGCCTCAAGTGGTGTATCGGGTGAACAAGCTGGCGGTCCGACCGGCCAGAGCGACGGTCAGACCGGCCAGTGTAGCGGTCTGACCGGCTACCACTGAGCGGTCAGACCGGCCATGAAAGCTGTTTTGGAATTTGGAGCTGGGCCAAAAATAGAGGGTGTAGGCAAGTGAGGAGATTCTACTGCACTTGGTCCCATAATTTTTGGAGCCTCCAGTCAAAAGTTCTATTCGTTTTAAATTTCCAGAGAGGTTGCGGATTTCAATGTTGAAATTTTGGCTAAGTCCTTTGGCGGTCCGACCGCCTTCGCCTTGATAATGATCGGGCGGTGGCGGTCAGACCCGCCAAGGCTGGCGGTCTGACCGGTTTTCACTTATGTCATCAGCCCGTGTGGTGGCGATGGTTGCTGATTAGGTCAAGTTCATGGGTTTCATGTCATATGTGTTGCATGATGCATGTTTTGACTAACGTGGGTCAAGTTGTGAAGAACTTGTTCCCGATTTCGATTTTCTTGTCTATTGTTGTGCAGGTTGCTTGGTGGTCAACGACGGTCAACGGCGAGGATGATCGGGACTAGGCTTGGAGAGCTGAGGTTCAAAACGATCGACGATGCCGGGTGAAGTCATTGGACTCAAGTATGGTGCAAGATGGACAAAGGTGACCGAACGGGTAGTTCGGTGCGATCGTTGAATCAAGCGCGCGGCGGTGCAAGTGCCATGGTGGTTTCGGTGGGAGCCGGATGGGAGAGACTTGCCGACATGATGAGAGCCGTTGGATCAACCTACACGTGGCGAGCAAGCGAGTGCCGCACAATATGAACACGGCGCTTTAAAATGCGTGCGTGTGTCACCCGCTTGTTTTGGGCCTTAACGGATCCCATTAGGGAGACTCTATTAGAAACCCTAAGCCTCCACTATAAATAGAGGAGGGAGGTGGTCAGACCTTCTTTTCCTCTCCGATCGTTTCATTGTTTTGAAACCCTAATTTGCTTAGGAGAGGAAGAGCGGAGGTTAGGTTCTTGAGAGTTGGATTTGATTTCGTGCTCATGTATTGAGTCTTTGTCACCATTGATGGAGTGGTCAGAAACTGATCAAATCAATCCAAAGAAAGTTTCTTCAAAAGTGAGTTCATGTGCTTTCTTTCTCTCTTTTGATGAATTGAGTCTTTGTTTGATCCATGAGTTATTGCTTAGTTTCTTGACGTGATTTAGCTTGCTGTGACGTGTGAGAATACATCTAGGATCATCAAGATCATCAATCACCCACGCAAGTCTTAAGATCTTGTTTTCGCTTTGACTCGGTTTTGACCTAACTTCGCTCAAATGGTAAAAGGTCTGAACTGAGCAAGAATTATCACAATTGTTGCTTGGAATAGGTTCTGACATCCTTAGGAAGTTGTGTGTCAAGTTTCACGAAGTTTGGACGCACGAATCAAAAGTTTGATCAATTTGCGCTTGGTTTGTCGCTGATTTTATCTGTTCATCGAACGAGGTCCGACCTCCGTGAAATCGTCCGACCGCCCGAGGTAGCGGTTCGACCGCTTGGATCGGCCTAACCGCCCCGTGAGAGGTTAGACCGCCCGAGCCTCGTGTTTTGGTTTTGTGTTGATTTTACTTTGGGGTTTTGAGTTGGTTCAATACAAGTCTTCCGTGCATGATTGATTGATCTTCATAGCTTTCATAGCTATTGGAGTGAGATTCGTATTGAATTGATTTTGGGAGAAAAAGAGATCGTGCTTCTATTCACCCCCTCTAGTCGCCTTTTCGGTCCAAATGATAGAGTATGATTTATGGGCGTGAGAGTCTATCTACAATGGTGTAGATGATGTACTCAATTGAGCTAATTGTTGAGGTGGCCAACTTGAGATAAATGAGTTGGTGTGTTGGGTAATGATTTGAAAATCCTTGGTTCAAGGAAGTTAAATTATTAAAAGAAATGAATTGGGGAATTATTGTTATGTCAAGTAGTGTGATGCTCTCTTGATTCTTGTTTATGTTGTGTGTTTATGGCGAGACCATTTGCAAATTGAGTTGACGATGTTGAGGCGTAGTCTTTTCCAGTTAGGAAAAGAAATTGATTGTTTTGGTCCGTCGAGTGATTTTTTTTCACTCTTAGCTTATGTGGTGTGGTTCTCCAATTGTCTACTTGACGAGTAGAAATATTTTGTGGTGAATCCTTTGATTAGGATCGTGGTCCTTTGAAGGAAAGTGGTTGCTAGTGTGATGCTTGAGAGTTCTTTACTCTTCATTCTTTGGGTTCTATTTGCAAAAGATACCGTTGTGCTTCTAGTAGAATGATGTGAGTGGAATTTGTGATCAAATTCTTTAAAAAGGGTATATTGGGTTATCTCGAGTATATTTAATAAGAGAAAAGTGTTTTAAGAAAGAGGATGGTTTGAGAAAGTGGTCTTAATAGTTATTATGGAAATTTTGCCAAAATGGCAGGACTCATATCGCTCAGGCCGACAAAGAATTATGCGGATGTTCGCGCCAGAATTGAGTTTGCGGTGGAAGCCTTGTGCTCCTTCTGGTGTCTCCGACCAAGGGTATTGTTCGTTTGGTACCACCGGAAGCTTAGCCCGCTGTACATCGGTCCTTTTCTGGTTGCTCGGGTGGGTAGTTTGGCTTATCGCTTGGAGTTGCCAAACTCTATGAGTGGTGTGCACAATGTTTTCCATGTGTCTATGCCGAGGAAATACTTATGGATCCGAACACAAGATTGACTGGAACAGTCACGTGGAGCAGATCTCACCGTGGAGAGTCGGCCATTCAGATCTTGGATACGTCGGAGCGGTCTTGAGGAATAAGACCATCAAGTATGCGAAGGTCCTTTGGACGAATCACCGAGAGAGAAGCTACGTGGGAGTTGGAGGATCATTTGCGAAAGAAGTACCCGAGCTCTTCGAGGTGGTGAGTACTCCTAGTTTGGGTTGCTTTTGCTTGTTGTTCTTTTCTTTGTGGTTCAGAGAGTTGGATTGAGGCTAACTTTTAAGGTGGAAGAATGTAATACTCCAAAACTAGTTTGGAGAGAAGAAATAAATTAGAGAGGAGGACCAAACTAGAAAGGAAATCTAATGTAAGAATGGAGGGGGAAATCAGAAGTTTTGACAACTGGGCCAGGCTTCAGTGCCACACTTTCAGCCCAAAGGTGGAGGGGGCAATGCCTCTAGGGGAGCCAAAACCCTAGGGCGCCACCCTCTTCCCATGCTTACCGCCATTTCCCCCCCTCTCTTTTGGCCTCCACCCCATCACCTCTTGCGCCTCCCACCATCCTTGTCCAGCACCTCCAGCAACATCTCCTCCCATGGTGAAGCTCCTTGATGCCGGCCAATTGGAAGAAGAAGACTCCAAAGTGGTGGCCACCAAGAAGAAGCAAGAAGAAGGAAGAAGTGAGAAGGGAAAAGAGAGGGATCGCAAGTTGGTGTTTCCGCTCATGATCTTCAGCGGTTCTACAAGGGTAACATCAGGTTTCTTGCAAGGTTTGTTGGTGATTAGATGCGCTTATAGTAGAATTGCTTAAATCCAGTCTGTCTTCAATTCGTTCAATTCTGTCCAGTATATTGCGGGATCTGTTTCGACTACTTAGAGGCGGAATCTGAAGAGTTGGTCTCCTAGAGATATCTTGACCTACTTCTTAAGTTTCAGTGGCCACCGAGTTCACTCGATTCCGAGGTCTGAGTCAAAAGTTATGGTCGATTTAGTTTCTGCTGCCAGAAATCTGACGAGAATAAACTGTCTGGATATTTCCTAAAATATGATAGGGAATTGGAAGAATATGAAAGTTCACCCAACTAGGTTATTGTAGATAATTCGATAACCTTTTCAGATTGATAAAGAACGATCAATTCGGAGTTACCTATTAAAAGTTGTGGTCTTTTTAGTTTTGCTGTTCGAGCGTGTAGGCAGTTTCTGTACTGAAAGTTCAAACATTGGTTAGCCTTTTATTTTGGCCGAATTGGATTATCGTGTCAACTAGAGTATTGTGTTTGAGTCAGTTAAGAATCTACAGAAATTGGGTTTACCTCTTTTCAACTTCCAGTTCATGAGTTATGTCAATTACCGTGCTGCTGTCCAGAATCGGTATATGGCAGGAAACGTTGTTTTTTCAGTTTCAGCTTTGTAAACTCGATTTGAGTCATCGTGAAGCGGTGTAGAACGCCGCTTAGTAGCGCTAGTATATTATGTCCTTATTGGAATTATTTTACTTGTTTAGGAGGTGAAGCCTCAGGTTTAAGAGTATCATCTTTGCCGTTAACGCCGCATCGTGGAAGGCAAGTAAATGTAGCGGTTGAAGCTACGGCTTAACCCGTTACTCTTAGTACTTGCACTATGTATGATTGACGAATGTTAAATGATATGCCATGGTTACATGTTTTCTAAGTAAGAATGTGGTAGCAAGATATTAATCAATTGCTATGTTTGGATGAGTTTGGGTAGTATTGTGGTAATTTGCTTAATGAGCCAAATGCGGAATATGAAAATAAACTCAATGTGGACATGTTGATAATTCCTTGTGGTTACGTTCATGATGATAATGTTGTGGTCTATGTGGTAGAACTCCTTTAGATCGACTGATTTTGATCTTGGTGAATCGAGTGGGGTTATGTGGTAATGGTCTTATGACACAATGGTATTGTGCTTAATGAGACACATGTGGATTATGAGGAAGTATTCGTGATGAGTATGTTGTTGAGCTTCGTGGTTAAATTCTTGTGGTTTATGTTAATCATATCATTCATGACATGTCATAACATTTGCATTGTGGATGTCGCCGCTTATAGCCGCATCGACTGGGTACAACATCGCATTGTCAGAGCACGATGCACACTTTTACCTTATTGGGTAAAGGTGCAGTGGAGCATAGCATGCATATGCATTACATTGTGGAAAGATCATTTGCATACTTATGCAATATATTGAGGTGAAGTTATTTTGCAAACAAACGCAACTTCATAGTTGCAATGTGGAAATTGACTCATGAGAGTCTCTTGTGGTATGAGTAATGTGGTTGTGGTGGTGGAATGGGGTTCATCCCTTGTGGTATGGTAGAGGTTGTGATTGTGACATGAGATTCTTCTTTCTTGTGGTAATTTTTTATAGCAGTTGTGGATGCGAGAAATAGTAAAGTTATGAGGTAAAACATGTTAATACTTTATTGTCATTGGTAGTGGTAGTGGTGAATAATATGAAGCAGTTGATCAAGATTCAATTGTTGATATTTTACTATCATTGGTAGTAAATATGGTTGAGGCTATAATTGTGATCATTATGGGAATTGGATATTGATGCTTAATATCTTTGTAGTTAAATCAGCTTGTAAATGAATGTGGATTCACATTATGGATGTGGACATATGGATACTTTAATGATGTTGTATATTTGTTTGTAGTCCGAATAGCTCATTAAACAGTTTGCTTGCTAAGATTTTTATCTCACCCTTGTTCCCCTACAGTGATTGTTGAGCATTCATGGATGGGTAGAGCGGCACCACAATAATGCACTTGGTTCATCAACTCATGATGTAATAAAGTCGATAAAATTCTAGCCAAATGCTTAACTATTTGTGGATGATTGTGTTATTTAATAAGGATGGACTTGTGAACCATTCTTTGATTAATCTGCTAGAGGTTGTTTAATTATTGAACTTGTTACCGTTATCTTTATTCCCTTAGTTGTTTATGCTTCCGCTTAATGCTTCTTGTCTAGAGATGTTGCCGAAATAATTTATCTTGAAATTATTGGCTAGCTGTAGAGTGGTTTAGTAGCATTCCAGGGTAATGTGGGTCCTGGGGTGTTACAAAATTACCAAGCCAAATACAGGGGTTTATTCGAGGGAAAATAGGTAAAAACCTTTGTAATGGCATTTCTGGGATGTTCCTAACTTGCCAATGGCATCCTTCGAATTTCCAACTAAGGGGTGGCATATCTCTGATAAGGTCACTAAGCAATGACGTTTATCGAAATTTTTCTTTATAAAATTATATTATTTTATATCAACATGCATTGCAAATTTTATAATAATAGTTTTCGGGAATAGCTAAGTACCTAATTGTCAATGAGCCTCCTTGAATAATTGTAAATGACATGTACCCTTGGACACCATAGGTTGGGTTAATTTTAGTTGGACATATTTTTAATACCAATATGGCTATCGTATTATGCTTAGCCATGCTTAGTTACGATGGGATTCATGATCATATGTTCGAAATTGATAAATTGACTTAATAATATATGGAATCGTGGCGGGTAGCCACTGTTGTTAAAATTTGTTGTGTCATAGCAAGGGATGCCATTGGTCTTGGTTAAACAAAAATAATCTTGCAGTAAAGGAGGTGCGGGTAGCACATTTGGGATGAGGATGTTTCGTCCGAGTAATCACTAAGGACTTAACTTTATGCGCCATTGATCTGGGCCTTATCATACAACCACATGTCCAAGATGGGGTGGACCTGGCCAACTATTTAGCAATATTTTGATTTGGTTCTGTTTTCGTTGTTGAATTGACGCAAGAGAGAGTCGGATTTAGGCAAAACCTTAGCGAGAAGAACTGAGTCAAAACAGGACTTTGTAAAAGTTTTGTGATAATCATTTAGTCACACGCCTTCGGAAGCGTGTATTGGCCAATATTATAAATTAATTATCTCTTGTGGGTCAAACTGTATAACTTCTGCAGAGTGTAAAACTATTCGAATAGTCGTGTCCCCAGTTATGAATAATGCCTGGTGATTTCACACGAGGGGTAGAGTTTTCATAAAATGTTTGGATGGGAAGTGAACGGGTAGTTCAGTGGTTGTTGGTTGGAAAGTGAACCGATAGTTCACTAGTTGTTTCACACTACTTGTTTACTTATATATTAAATCTTTTAAATTATTCTTTTCAATCTATTTACTGTCACCATTGCTTTCTGCAAAATTAAACATAAAGTTATCCTTTTCAAGCCTTATATGAATACTATTTGCATACATTTCCCTATGACTTGCTGAGTACTTTATGTACTTACTGTTGGAGATATGCCCTAGAGGCAATCATATTGATGATGATATTTCATTGTATCCATGATTTAATAAATGTTCCTTGAATATTGCCTTTGTGTTGATTAACAAGTATGTGACTTGTTTGTGAAACTCTTTACTTGTATGGTTATTCTAAAGTTGTCCCTAGTCGGAGTTCATGTGAGGACACACGTGAATGATGGATTAGCACATGTATCGGTTGATGACCATGTTTCACTGTGTCATAGACATGGAGATGTCAAACCAATAATGTGGACACATGTTTAGAACATGGGGTTGGACCGACCCAACATGAGACATAGCTTTTATACTTATGGTTCTCTCTACACAATGTGTACGCTTTGTCCTTAGACCTAAGATTGTCGCATGTACTTGAGATGTGAATAGACCTACTTAGGGGCTATCAAACGCTACCCGTGAATCGGTAGTTATAAAGGTAGCTTTCGGGTTTGTCATGAAGCATGTCATGCGAGGCATGGTCATCGAGATGGGATTTGCCCTCTCTACCGAGAGAGATATCTCTGGCCCTCAAGTGATCGGATCCAAATGCATGGCCATGCTACTTAAGGTTAAGAGTTAACCTAGTAAAGGATTCCGGATCACAGATCGAGAAAGAGTGGTCGCCTTGGAGCTCGACCGAATATCGTGAGGCAAAGGGATTGGCATGTACATAACGTTGTGATGGTTCGTCCGATATGATCTTTACGCGTTTAGGAGTTGGCACGCCTTGCTAGAGGCCGCTACCAACTATTGACCAAGTATGTGTACTTGCGCCATGTCTAAACATACGTGAACTTATAGGGTCACACACTTAGGGGTGAAGCCTAATTCGGATTGGATCCGATTAGATCGGCATTGAGTCCTAATGGGCCTCTATTCGTAGAAGCCCATTATAAGGACGCCTATAAAAGGAGGGCAGGCGCCGGTTAAGGGTTGAGTTTTTCATGACATCCCAAACCCGGCCGCCACCCTCCCACGCCCTAGTCGCCGCGCGATCTAGTAGTCCGGCGCGCGCCGCTTCCTCCCGCACGTGTCGATACCTTTGAGGCGCCGATCTGTGGCGTTGGGACGAACCGCAAGAAATGAGTCTGACGTGGGACGCCGCGACGAGGACGAGGAAGTAGTACGACTATCGCTCGACGCATCGCATCAATCGAGTACGACTACACTACCCCGACGCGTCGCATCAACTTCCGCACTGCGCGCCTAGTGGTAAGACCGTGATCTATAAATCGCAGTGATCTTGGTTTACGCAGAATTTTTAATTTGCGCCTAGTGTAGCCTACTTGTTTCTCAGGGTATCGAGCCAGTTGTCGCCATGTTATAGGTTCGGTGATTTGCATATGGCGATATGTAATCGCATGATCGATGTGATCGATTGTATAGTTTCGTAATGGATTGGTCCGCTTCCGTGATCATGCCGCTAAGGTCGTGAAACAACATACCCTCACCGGCGGATTCGCCATCGGGGTAGACAGTGACACGTGAAACCGTTATGCATGCGAAGATCAATATGATTGATCGAATCGAACCTAGATTAATAATCGATGTACCGTGATCATGCCGCTAAGGTCGTGAAACAACATACCTACCGTCGGATTCGCCATCGGGTAGACAAGTGACACGAAACCGGCTATGCATGCGAAGATCGCACAAATTGGTCGAATCGAACAGAGTCGATTTGTGGTAAATATGATTTGCCGATCAAAATCCTATGTAAAAATTGCATAGATTGATCTGCTTTTTTACTGAGTCGGTCCTGGACGGAAGTCCCGATGAGGGGCGCTGCCTTCGAACCCGTGGGGAAACCCTCGACCCTCTATCCCAGATTGCGATTCTATGCATAAACTTGTTTTTGCAGGATGTATGTGACCAGATGGCCTAATGTGTATGTGATGCATGTTTGTAATATTTTCATGACTCATGAGTCATGGGTTCGCAACACTACCGAGCCATTGTGTTGTCAAAGTATTGTATTAACGGCTGCGGCCGACTTGTGATGATTCCTAGTATCCATGTATTTTATTACTCGGAGGACACATCACTTGGAGGGATAGCACACATGAACCATGGAGATGGAGATCATCATTGTGGACAGATTCTATGGCGATGGAGATCACCATGAGAAAATGGGCCATACTGAGTCACAATTGTGTGAATGCTATTCCTGTTGTTTTACTCCTATACATGTTTGAATGGTAGAAGTATAGCGATCCCTCACAAAATGTTAAGTTAAACATATGCCCTCCTAATTAAACTTTGCACCATCCCATGTCTTGTAAATTGATGGTGGGTCTATAAAATTAGGGCACCATCAACTTTCCTTGACTAGATGGGTTTTGTATCGGATACTTACATGCATAAAGATTGGTGAACTTAACAAGGTTATCATAAAGGTTATGGGCCTTGGGGCATAAAGGTTGGGCGCCGGGGCATAGAGATGTCACCCAACAACAAGAGTCATATAGAGATATGATTAGTAAGGTGTTGCTTACCGAATTACCTTGTCTCCTAGCGGTGATGCAAAAGCTCACTAGTAGACTCGTGCATTGCGGATCTTGAATCGCTAAGAATCAATAGAGGATGTTGATTTTAGTGGGAGTACATTCTATTAAATTTGTTTAATACGCTTTACTCTATCATGGTTTTATTTGTCTTAGTATTTTGCATTTCCTATTGTAGATCAATGGCATCTAGCAACCACGCACACCCTTTTGCTTTATGCATCGATTCTTGAGAAAGAGAAATTAAATGGAACAAACTATTCGACTGGTCCGTAACTCGAGAATTGTTCTCGTGGCGTATAAAAGGAAAACGTTCGACACCCCAATCCCTAAGAACTCGCTAACAATGCGTCTGTCTCGTTAAAAATGCCTACAAGAAAGCATGTGATGACTCTCTTGAGATTAGTCGTCTTATGCTTGCATGCATGGAACCCGACCTTCAAAAGCGCTTGAGGATCAGAAGCGTATGATATGATCATAGCGCTTAAGGACATGTTCCAAACACAGCCGGGACTGAACGGTTCAATGTCTCTAAGGCTTTTTCGAATGCAAGCACGTAAGGTGCACCGTAGGCCCACATGTGATCAAAATGGTTGGTTACAAATGACTTTGGATAAACTTGTTTTCCAATTGGCCAAGAGTTGGCAATCGATTTCATTTAGCGCCTCTTCCACCTAGCTATGGGCATTTATTTGAACTACCATATGCATGGGGCGGATAAGGGCCTTAATGAGCTTTGTGGGATGCTCAAAACAAGCAGAGAGTGACATTAAGAAGTGTGTGTGGCCTAGCCATGTGATGGTGGCAGTAACAAGTCTAGCTTCAAGAAAAGGGTAAGAAGCCATGGCCAAAGAATAAGGGCAAGGTTAAGGATATGATCTCAAGCCAACGCCTAAGCCTAACGTGGACTCGAGCCGAGACAAGATGCTTCTATTGTAAAGAAACCGCCACCAAGAGAAACTGCAAGAAGTACATGGATTCGATGAATGCAAGAAGAAGGTCGAAGTAAGACTTCCACCCATGGTACACTTGTCATAAATGTTTTAGACATTTTCTCGCAGATTCTCCTATTAACTCTTGGGTATTTGATACCGGATCGCTTGCTCACATTTGCAACTCGATGCAGGGCTAATAAGAAGTAGAGGAGTCGCAAGAGGTGAAGTTGATTTTCGCGGGAATAAAGCAAGGGTTGCTGCTGCTGACCGTCGGCACCATGCAACTTCAGCTTCCTTCAAGATTTATTATGGAATTGAATAATTGTTATTATGTTCCTAGTATGAGTTTAAACATTTTATCCCCTCATGTTTGATGAGAGATGGTTATTCATTTGCAAGTAAAGACAATGGTTGTTTGATCTCTAAAATGGAATGTTTATATTTTTGCGCCATTGTGAATGGGTTATTTATTTTAAATCTTGATGATACGCCTATCTTTAACATAAATGCTAAAAGACTTCACCTAATGATTTGAATCCCACCTATGTTTGGCATTGTCGCTTGGGTCACATAAGTGAAAAGCGCATGAAGAAGCTCCATGTCGATGGTCTTCTAACTTCGCTTGATTTTGAATCATACGAGACATGTGAAGCTTGTTTGCTTGGTAAGATGACCAAATCACCTTTCAAAGGTTCTTTTGAGAGGCGCCGACTTGTTGGAAATCATACATACCGATGTATGTGGACCAATGAGCACGATCGCTAGAGGTGGATTTCATTACTCATAACTTTCATCGATGATTTTAGTAGATATGGCTATGTCTACTTAATGAAACATAAGTCCAAACTTTTGAAAAGTTCAAAGAGTTCCGAATGAAGTTGAAAATCAACGCACAAGAAAATTAAGGCTCGCGATCCGATCGTGGTGGCGAGTATTTGAGTCATGAATTTAGCAATCATCCAAGAGTTGCGGAATTGTTCCACGTGCCTAACACCGCCGAACGCTCAAAGAAACGGGTATCCGAGCGCGATCGACCTTGTTGGACATGGTTCGATCGATGATGAGCCACCAGATTTACCATTATCCTTTGGGGTTACGCTCAGAAACGGCAGCTTTCACACTTAATAGGTACCGCCTAAATCAGTAGTTAAGACACCATATGAGATATGGACCGGGAAGAGTCACAGCTTGTCTTTTCTAAAGATTTGGGATGTGAGGCGTTTGTCAGCGACTACAATGACAAGCTCACACCCAAGTCTGATAAATGCATTTTCGTGGGATATCCAAGGAAACCTTTGATATTACTTCTACAACCGACTAGAGGGCAAAGTGTTTGTCGTCAAGTGGTGTTTTCCTAGAGAAAGAGTTTCTCAACAGGAGACAAGTGGAAGAACGGCAGCTTGAAGAAGTTCAAGATGAACCAATCGGGAAGACTCGATTAATGATGCCCATGTGGCGTAACGTTGAGGAACCCATGGCAAAGGAAGCACCACCACCACGAAGGTCGGAAGGCTCGCAATGCGCGAGATATATTATTGTTAGACAATGATGAGCCTACGACCTATGCGGAAGCAATGATGGACCAGACTGAGAAATGGCATAGTGCCATGAGATCCGAGATAGCATCCATGGGAGACAATCAAGTTTGGAATTTGCTGACCACTGATGGTGCTAAAACCATAGAGTGCAAATGGATCTATAAAAGGAAGATTGATATGGATGGAAATGTTCATATCCATAAAGCTCGACTTGTCGCAAAAAGGTTTTCGCAAGTTCAAGGAGTTGACTACGATGAGACTTTCTCACCAGTAGCGATGCTTAAATCAATACGGATCATTCTAGCTATTGCTGCATATTTCGACTATGAGATATGGCGATGGATGTCAAAACGCTTTCCTTAATGGAAATTTAACCGAGGACGTATATGATACACCTGAGGGTTTTGTCGATCCAAACAATGCTAGAAAAGTATGCAAACTTCAAAAATCCATTTATGGATTGAAGCAAGCATCTCGGAGTTGGAACATCTGCTTTGATGAAGTGGTCAAAGGGTTTGACTTCATCAAAACGAAGAAGAATCTTGTGTTTACAAGAAGACAAGTGGGAGCTCACTCTATTTCTAATCTTATATGTAGATGACATATTAACATTGGAAATGATATTCCTATGCTCGAGTCCGTTAAGACCTCACCGAAAAATAGTTTCTCAATGAAGGACTTAGGGAAGCGGCATATATTTTGGGTATTAAGATCTATAGAGATAGATCAAAAGGCTAATAGGATTAAGCGAGTATTTACATTGACAAAGTGTTGAAACGGTTCAACATGGAGGAGGCAAAGAAAGGGTTCTGCCCATGTCTCATGGCATAAATCTTGGCAAGACTCTGTCCTTCGACAACCGATGAGCGAGATCGCATGAGTAAGATTCCATATGCTTCGCCATTGGATCTATCATGTATGCTATGATGTGTACTCACCCAGATGTTTCCTATGCTCTAAGTGTTACGAGCAGATACTCGGCCGATCCAGTGAGAGTCATCGACAAAGAGCTAAAAACATCCTCAAGTATTTGAGAAGAACTAAGGATGTGTTCCTAGTCTACTGAGGTGAGGAAGAGCTCGTTGTAAATGGTTACACCGATGCAAGCTTCCAAACCGACAAAGATGATTACAAATCGCAATCGGGTTTTGTGTTCCTTTGAACGGTGGTGCGGTAAGTTGGAAGAGTTCCAAGCAGAGATCATTTCGACTCTACAACGAGGTCGAGTACATTGCGCTTCAAGCAAGAAAGGAAGGTGTTTGGATAAGGAAGTTCATAATCGAACTAGGTGTGGTTCCTAGTGCGTGGATCCTCGGATCTTTATTGTGATAACAGTGGGGCCATTGCGCAAGCCAAGGAGCCGAGGAATCACCAAAAGAACAAACACATATCGCAAGGTTTCATCTCATTCGAGAGATCCTTAATCGAGGAGATTTAAAGATATGCAAAATACACACGGATTTGAATATTTGAGCATCCTTTGACGAAGCCTCTCCCACACCCTAAGCATGAGGCGCACACAAGAGCTATGGGTATTAGATATCTTCTAGATTGACTCTAGTGCAAGTGGGAGATCGTTGGAGATATGCCCTAGAGGCAATCATATTGATGATGATATTTCATTGTATCCATGATTTAATAAATGTTCCTTGAATATTTCCTTTGTGTTGATTAACAAGTATGTGACTTGTTTGTGAAACTCTTTACTTGTATGGTTATTCTAAAGTTGTCCCTAGTCGGAGTTCATGTGAGGACACACGTGAATGATGGATTAGCACATGTATCGGTTGATGACCATGTTTCATGTGTCATAGACATGGAGATGTCAAACCAATAATGTGGACACATGTTTAGAACATGGGGTTGGACCGACCCAACATGAGACATAACTTTATACTTATGGTTCTCTCTACACAATGTGTACGCTTTGTCCTTAGACCCTGAGATTGTCGATGTACTTGAGATGTGAATAGACCTACTTAGGGGCTATCAAACTCTACCCGTGAATCGGTAGTTATAAAGGTAGCTTTGGTTTGTCATGAAGCATGTTGCGAGGCATGGTCACGAGATGAGATTTGCCTCTCTACCGAGAGAGATATCTGGGCCCTCAAGTGATCGGATCCGTAAATGCATGGTCATGCTACTTAAGGTTAAGAGTTAACCTAGTAAAGGATTCCGATCACAGGATCGAAAGAGTGGTCAACTTGGAGCTCGACCGAATATCGTGAGGCAAAGGGATTGGCATGTACATAACGCTGTGATGGTTCGTCCGATATGATCTTTACGTGCGCTTAGGAGTTGGCACGCCTTGCTAGAGGTCGCTACCAACTATTGACCAAGTATGTGTACTTGCGCCATGTCTAAACATACGGAACCTATAGGGTCACACACTTATGTCAGCCAATTCGGATTGGATCCGATTAGATCGGCATTGAGTCCTAATGGGCCTCATTCGTAGAAGCCCATTATAAGGACGCCTATAAAAGGAGGGCAGGGGCGCATCGTTAAGGGTTGAGTTTTTCGTGACATCCCCAAACCCCGCCGCCACCCTCCCACGCCCTAGTCGCCGCGGATCTAGTAGTCCGCGCGGCGCCGCTTCCTCCCGTGACGTGTCGATACCTTTGAGGCGCTGATCCGGGCGCTGGGACGAACCGCAAGAAAGGAGCCGACGTGGACGCCGCGACGAGGACGAGGAAGTAGTACGACTACTCGCCCGACGCATCGCATCAATCGAGTACGACTACACTACCCCGACGCGTCGCATCAACTTCCGCACTGCGCGTCTAGTGGTAAGACCGTGATCTATAATCGCAGTGATCTTGGTTTACGGTAGAATTTTTAATTTGCGCTAGTGTAGCCTACCTGCTTTCCTACACTTACGGCTTTGCGCCGTTGTTGATCACCACCAAGAAGAACCGGGATATCGAGTTCTACGAGGAAGAGTACTTCGAGGACTATACGAACTAGGCGCGCTTCTCCACTCGATCGCATGTTGGCATGTCGGATGGCTACCACGAGTTATTTTATTCCGCTGCAAGTCTACTCTTTTATCTTAAGCCCTGCGTGGCAAACTCTGTAAAACTTGATCATAAGGTCCGTTGCTACTAAGTAATATTAATTTATCTACTTTTAGATATTTTATTGTATAGATATGATTTCATCAATATTGTAATTGTATGAACTATCAACTGATCATGAGATTAGTTCAAGATACATCTCGAATTTGTATATCTAGGTCCCAACGATAGGCCAACCGATACTGCACGGGATCAACTAGCTGGCTACAGTCAGCGACGTCCCGTCCAAGTCTGCTCGTAGCTAACTAGCTGGCTAGCTATGTATCAATGCTGACCATGCATCTCTATTCTATGTATGCAACAACCAACCAACTGTACCAACTGGTTAGTACTAGCTACGTACGTACGTCGCGGTTTAGTTAACAAGTATATTAATCATATATCGAACGATCGATCGATCGCAGCTAGATGTTTGCTTAAGCTTGCGATCTAATTAACATGTATGGAGTACTTGCATGGTTAACTGTCTGCGTACACTACGAGGAAGAAGACCGCGACGTACGTGTGTGTGTCGGCCTGACGGGCGAGCGATCTCCATCTATCGATGGATGAGACGCAGAAGAATTTAGCAACGCGCCACCGTCCCCAGGACCCCTCCCATTGCGGTCGAGAGAGACCAACCACCCGATCGGCTCGGGCCCTCTATGAGTTGTGACCAGGGTTCACATTACCGACTAAAAAAAATTCAGAGCGTAACGATAACTCCGGTTACCATCGGTAACCAGAAATTTCGATCAATTTCGGCTGGAATTTTCAAAAAAAAACTGAAATTTTTGGATTTTAAATTTTAAAAACAAATCAAATTCGAATAAAATTCAAGCAAAATTGATTTTTTTTATATAAAATTCATAAAAATCAAAATTTTTGGAGCCGGTTTGTATTCCTACCGACCCCCACCGGTAACACCGGTTACCGCCGGTAATTGCCAAAATTTCGGCAAGATTTTTTTCACTAGTTGTGACCACCGATCCAAGGATGAGACATACTTCATACATGTATGGACCTCGATATATGGAGAGAGAGTTATAATTAGTAATTAGTAGTAGTATATAGCTGTTAGCGGTCATGGAACCAGGATTTTGTCACGTCTGGACTGAACTTTAGTAGTATAGATCTAATATCAATTTACACCCACCACGGTATAATAAAAGTACATCACAAATGCATCATTGACAAGAAACTTGAGCTCAATGCTTAAAAATATAACATAATAAGATAAATATGGCAAAACATAAACAACGCGGCATAGTAGAGAATCTAGATATACAATTTGTGTACCTAAATAATGAAGATTTGCTATCATTCTAGCCTATCATTTCTTCATCAATAGTAGGACAAGAACCGAAGGTCCAAAATCTACAAAGACAACATAAAAAGTAAATCCCTACATAGGGCAAGAGAGCATAGTTAATATTCTTCTGGACTTGTTCAAACATAAAAAAATTACATGTTGTAGCTACTAACCTCAAAATATTCCAACCAATCGGACCTTTGAACCACGATTCCTGAAGCTTTCTTTGATTTCCAAACACTCTTCGTGGAAATTTATGACCAATTGGTTGGCATGGATCCAATTGTAAATACTCTCTCCTAGCAAAGATCCCTAATATCTACACCCAACTCCTCAATTGGTTTCTAAAGCCCGTGATGGGCAACAATGTCATCGCATTAAGTACAATACGAGGATTGTTTTGCTCCATGTTACTAGCTCGGTTTGATTGTTTCGAGGATTGGTTAGATTTTGTTTGTGTTGAAAAATAAGATGACATCGCCTTGGTCCACTTCATTCTAACTCCTACACCACGACGGTGTGGGAGAGAGCGCAAGCAGCGGGGGAGCTGGGAGGAGATGGGGAGGAGCGACAGCAGGAGGTCCGAGGATGGCGGCAAAGAGGTTTTGTTTGGTAGCTTCATTGCGGCCGTGGCTTATGGCGTAGGAGGTGGACTGTGGGAAGGTCGACCGTGGAAGGATGGGTTGTGAGGGAAGTTTGTGCCTTGGGCTAGGCTAATAATATCGAGCTTTGCACTAGTAAATATCCTATGCCCTGCATGAAGCCAGCCTGCCAGGGACTGATTCCGCCCGGCTGTCAGACCGTATGGTTAGTTGCATGGATGAGTCGTTTCCCGTTTCAACGAGTAATTAATTGCAGTTGCAAATGAAATGATTGTGTGAATGTTTCTAGGTGGCCTAAAAATATGGATGCATGGTTTTGCTAGAATTCAGACATGCATGGGCGCGCCTAGCTCAAATCTTCCTTGTTGGATCATTTAAATGGATGACGCGGTTACAAGCAAATATATATCGTGCGTCCATGCCACAAACACCCCGTTTGGATGTCGGAATTGGGGGTTGAATTGGGAATTAAAATTCCAATTTAGAGTCTGTTTGGATGCATCCGGAATTGATCTCGAAATTTGACCCCAAATCCACATAATTGTTTCTTAGTTGAAGTGAGGCCACTCCCAATTCAGACATTAGGAGGTTTGATTTACACGAAATCGGCTCCTAACTCCACCTCTCTCCACTACTCCACCGCCGGGAGCACCACCGCCCTCTGCTGCCGTCGGGGCCGCCGCCCTCAGCCGTTGCTGGTTATCGTCAAGCTTCACGACTACCGCAACGAGGCTCCACAGCCACCGAGCTCCACAGGCAAGCTCCATGGCCACCGAGCTCCAACTGCCACCACCGGGACTACCACCGCAACTTGGACCTCCACCGCCGCCTCGGATCTTTTTTTAAGACTCCGCTTCAGATCTATCCCGAGCTGCTTCAACTCTGGCCTCCTCCACCTCGACTTCGGTCGCCGCCACCATCAACGCCACCGAGTAGGAGGAGGGATGTTGGGAGATGGTCGCCGACGTCGGTTGGGAGGGGGTCACTGGTGCTCTAGTAGGGACAATGGAAGTAAGTGGAAGTCGGCCATAGGGAGGAGATGATTTCTTATATGTGATTTCTCAAGTATGCAATCAAACACCATACAGAATTGTTTTGGGTCCTAAATTCTAGTTTGCAATTCTATTGTCATCCAAACACTAGAATTGAAAGTATAAATCAATTCCATTGCAACTTGAAATTGAATTGGAGTTTCAATTCCGTTTATCCAATTCAATTTCGAGAGCCAAACGGACCCTACAAGATATTTATGAGTGTTTGAGAAGTATAGATTAGAGTGCCTTTGAAAATTTACTATTTCTCAGTATTCTCTTATGTTAAGATTTGATATATGTCCCCAGTCGACAATAATTGTATGTATGTACCAACGGAATGGATCGGTTAAAATCGACATGCAAGCTAGCTCTTATTATTTTGTAGCCTATTCTTTCAGAAAGCACTCTCAATATCCTAATATTTGGTCCATCTGCGATCTTTGTGAGATATATTACCTTTTAACCACTTGGATTTACATGTTTTAAATAGCATTAAGAAGCCATCACAGTGTGCGTTAAGCAAATCTCTTATAATGCTTTGCTTATGTGTCAAATCTTTGTACACACTTTTCCCTCTGCATCATCTACTATTGCTGCTTATGCCTGACCCACGTTGACACTATCATCCCTCTTGTCTTTGGCAGTGCATCCCCTTCAATGCTTCAACTCCCCCATGGATGCAAAACTACAGGACTCTCGTCTCCTGAGCCTCTCTCGGGAGACTCTCAAGAGGCGACCCTAACCACTGCACAAGAGCACCCTAGCCACTGCTTCCCTCCTCGCCGCCGCCGCCGCCTGCTTGCTCCCCGACCGGTGCGGCGGCAGCGGCAGGGCCTCCCCCTTCTTCTTGCAGCCCCCCTCCCCCCTTCTTTCCTCTTCCCCTTCCAACCGGTGCGGCGGCGGCGGCAGCAGTGCCTCCCCCTTCTTCTTGCAGCCCTCCTTCCCCTTCTTTCCCTTTCCCGTTCGTTGGTGTTTCCTATCGAGGCCAAGCCATCGGGGTCCGGCCTTCGTCGGTTTCTTCTTCGTTGTCGGTCTAGATCCCGGTGAATTTGGTGTCCCCCCGTCGCCCCCCTCTTAGGTCTACAGCCTCCCGAGCATTGGGGCCCAGATACGGGTCCCCCGATTGCAAGGGTCGTCGCTGTTGCCACCAGCCCTAGCTCTTCCCCCATCCTGGTCGGCGGGGTGGGACTCTGCCGCCCCCGAGGTCCACGTTCAAACGCGTCATCGCTACCGGCCCTGGCTCTCCGTGCCCCGTCCTGGTTGGTGGGGCGTTGCTGCCACCCCCGAGGACACCGTGGTCGGACCTGGCCGAGGGCCTCAGGTTGCCACAACGGCTAGCGATGGCGGTGAGTCCACTGGGGGAACCCAGGGAGGGGTGCTTCAAGTGAGTTGTCGAAGCTGGAGAGCTCGATGTCGGATTTGGCGGTGTGCCGACCGGGAGGCCGGCTGGATCTAGACACGAGACAGCTCGGCGCTACTGGATCTCGAAGTGGAGAGGAGCACAAAGCCACCGGTTCTCTTTCTTGCTGCTCTGGCCGCGGTGCTTTCAAGATAGCATTGGCGCCGATAAACCTGTTGAGCCTGTTGAGCGTCCAGATGACGATATGGCCATGAAGTGCTCTCGAGATGCCGCTGGCCCTACAGCCACCTCTAACCCCTGCAGTCTTCACTGTCCTCTTCCCCTCCAGATAACGCCAATGCTCGCCGCCCCGAAAGCCTACCTTGCCACTAGAGCCAAAGCCTTCCTATCATCCTTTTTCCCCTCCGGATTGGCCATCGTCTGCTGACCATGCTCCCTGTTGTCCATGCTGACTATAGGAGAAGGTCCCACCTTGCTATTGTCATAGGCTTGATCGTTTTGAAGAGGCCCAATTGTTGGGTCATTGTCCTGAGGTGCAGATCGACCATTGTAGATGCCCATGGTTGAACTGCTTGTCTGGATCTATAGGTAGGCTACCGTCGACATCCCCGTGGGACGAGGAGAGGAGCTAGATTTGTCGTCTCTTTTGCGCACCATCCACCGTCGTCGTCGAGCGGAGGGGCCGTTTCCCACACCCACTACATTCTGAAGGATTGATGGTCGTTCTATTAGGGTGGAGTGCTTACCATGGTTCTCCAGCCATGGCGGAGCTTGGGTTCTCCACGCTTTTTCTTCTACTCTTCTCTCTCAACCACCGTGTGATGGTTAACCCCCGCATCGCTAACTTGGCTAGCATAAGCTTCAGCGTGTTTAGGTGGTGGGGGCATCGTCCATTCCTTTTGGCTACAGTGTGTGGCATGAGTGCGTAAGAGCCTGTGAGGACCCCAGTTTATTTGGCTTGTAATGCTTAACCAACCACCTGGTCCTAGCATCACAAATCAAATAAACTGATCCTCGAGATACGTATACTTCCTGTAGCAAGATACACACCTCGTTACAAAATTAGACATCAACTCCATTCAAAACAT
Organism: Ampelocalamus luodianensis; assembly: GCA_036346255.1. Classification (NCBI taxonomy): domain Eukaryota; kingdom Viridiplantae; phylum Streptophyta; class Magnoliopsida; order Poales; family Poaceae; genus Ampelocalamus; species Ampelocalamus luodianensis. The sequence goes on along the minus strand of CM070626.1, from coordinate 29,618,740 downwards.
AGAGTCCAAACATTACACTACAAACGGAAGATAAACAAATAGTAACAATAATACAGACATAGGCCGACAGGCCACAAGATACACAAATAGACAAGAACGACAGCGGAAGCAAAAGTGCCATAAGATGGCTATAAACAAAGCCAATCAGTGTGCCTTTGACCCACAAGGCATCTGACCGGACCGCCAAGCCTAGTCGTCACCCACGGCGGACAAAGACAAACTCATGTATGAGGACCCCGAGGCTCACCTTCTTCCTCTCGCAACAAAAACATTAAGCAAAGCACCGAGTACAAAGATTGTCTTTGTACCCGCAAGACCGACGTGTGAACTAGCGCACTGCTCATATGCTACATGCAGGCTTATTTGGTGGAGGTCATATGTTTTATTTGCATAAAGCCAATTTTCATTTGCAATAAGGTAATACAGTTTTAAAGGCAAGTTCGCAATTCATTTTTAATGTTGAAATACAGTAAAGGATAATAGTAGCAAAAGAGTAAAGATAAAACAACCTAGAAGTGACTATCCCAATAGTCACCACAACAATAGCACGAATCCCAGATTCGTACCACCCATCAAGTTTTAATTTGAATGTTGTAGTCTAACTCTTGGAAGACCTTGCCAAGCGTGTCCATAACCTAGGACGAGGCTATTCGAATAGTTTTAAACCTCGCAGGGTGTACCACTGTACCCACACTTCAGACCGCCTTTAAGCCAAAGCACACTTCCGAGGGTATGCCGGCACAGCTAAGTCCTACGAGACTGTTTCCAATATTGTGTATCAACCCCGAGCCGCTCGTATGGGTAGAAACACCATACGCTTACATGGTAAAGCCGAAAAGACAACTACCCACGCAGGATAAAGCTTTTCGGACAACTACCATGCTCCCACCTCCGTCCCTCCTGCGACCTCCTGCGACCCGGGACCGATACACGCCAAAGTACTAGGTCAAGAGAGGTCCCATATACTCTAGTGTGGTTAGCACGCAAAATGCTTGGTTCAGTGTAACAAGATGTTCGGTCCTTGTTGACTCGGGCACCTTTCCAGTCACACCCAACAGATCACACCAGTCTTACCATTGTGCCCAAGTCTAAATCATTTTTGTTTTCATTTTTAATTTTGCAATTAAACATAGCAGTAAATAAACATAAAGTTGTAGTAAATTTTGTGTGATCAAGGTTACCGACTAAAGTCGATAACCGCCTTGATTCTACCGATAGCTAAGCATGTCTAAGCAAGATGAAATCGTATCTACTAAGTGACAAGAGATCATCCAATGACCTCTAATCACAAAGAAATAACCTAGGCTCGTGTAGTAGAGATCAATATTTTGGCTACAGGACATGCAGCTACGGATTTAACTAATCAATTTTAACACAAATTAAGCAATGCATACATATAGCTGAAACAAAATATTAATCTTTGAAATACGGGATTAAACATGATCAAACCGCTTGCTCGTTGTCGTTGCTCAATATGGTGCGGAGGATCGTCCTCGTGGTTGCGCAGATATCGAAGCCTAACGATAAAACAAAACAAATAAATAAGAACGAATAACACCGACCAAACTCAAACAACACAACAACAACAAAACACACCAAACTTTTCACAGAGCCTAAGCATGAAATAACAAAATTTTAGAAACAGAAAACAATTCATTTTAAGTTATTAAGAATTTTCTATGAATTTCCTAAGCTAAAAACACATCAAAACACTAGTTAATTACTTAACAAATTTTCATGAGCAGAAACAATGTGTAAAACTTATCCTAATAGTTAGTATACTGAAAATGAAATTTTACTGCAGTGGGTTCATTGAATTTGGACAATTATTGGAAGAGATATGCACTTTCTAATTTAGAAGATACAAAGACATCATTTTATTAGCTAACAGATTTTTGCTACAGAGACATGGATGAAACTAATTTTAGTAAATAATACATTTAAAATGAAAATTAACAAAGACTGGTTTCATGCAATTTGGATAAAAATTGAATTAGTTATACATTTTACAAGTTTAATTGATTTAACAAAGGCAACGGAAAAGCATTTGAAATACTAAAGCACTAAATACTTCGCTCTGACGCACGGCTAGCTCCGACCATCGACAGATGGGCCGCGCGCGAAAACGCTGATCGAGCGATCGCGATAAGGTGACGTCGGCGTATTCAACGAATACGTCTTCGGCTTACTAAGATGCAAACCTAAAACACTCTCACAGAGAAATACGCTTCCCATCAGAGAAAACGCACAACCATAACTACACAAACCTAACTGACAACATGGACCCACCGATCAGAGACTCAAGGTGAAATATACCGGTGAGATTAAATGTTTTCTAAACATGATTAACAACAAAAGGCCCACAAGTCAGGGACTCAAAGTAGGCACGATTGGAGTTAAACTGATCATCACCGGCGGTTCACCGACGAGCACGGGCACGGCGGCGCGGCCGCGCAGGTGATCTAGCAAACCAGTGAGCTTCTGTGCGAAAGAGAGGTACCTTCGGGTTCGCAAGGACCTAGCGAACTCGATGACGGTGACGCGGAGCCCGATGGTCGCCGGAGATGGGCTCACGACGGCCGGAGGCGGAGAAGAAGCTACGGCTCTTGTGGAGAAGATGATACAGGCTTCGAGAAGCTTCGGGAAGGTGCGCCACGGAATCGCCTCGACTCCAGGAGCAATAAGCACAAGATAACGCCGAAGAAGAAGGTCCGAGGCGGCCGGAATTGCCACGGCGGCGCTTTACCGAGCTTGGAGAAGAAGGCGTCGCAAAGCCTCGGTGAAACACCAAAGAGTTAAACAAGGTCACGGTTAGACTCAGTGGTCGATTGCGATCCAAAAGGACCAAAAGTCGATACTAGGAACTCACCGAACGCAGATGAGCTTGCGAGCCGAGATCACCGGAGGCGAGACGACGGTGTGCCTCGGCGATACATCGACGCCGAGGGTCCCGGATGGGCAAAATGGAAGCGCGAGAGAGTGGATCACGAGGTGCGGTCTCGGGCTCGAGGCGGCGCTAACACGGTGGCGCGAGCCGTTCTTCTCCACGGAAGGAAACTTGGGCGAGAAGGTGAGAGAAGGAAACGATGACCGAATGAGTGCGTGAGGTTATGAAGCTCTGGCGATGCTCTACGGACAGACACGAGGGCAAATAGGTGGCAGCGGCGAGGTACGTGGCAAGCATGCACGCACGGCCGCGAGCTCCGGTGAGGTGCGGAGAAGACGAGGACGGCGACAAGCCGGGACCACCACCACGATAGCGATAGCGGCGCGCGAGCGAGGTTCGACTCTATCGGAAAGATGCCGACCGTTGGATCTGAGATGGACGGTCGAGATTGAGGTATGCATTCGGACAGGTCGGTTGCGCATGCGACGTGGATCGTTCGATCTTCATCGGACGGTCACGATCGATTGGACTTGCGCGCGGTGCGTTTAGTTGACGCGACCGAGTCAAGTGGCGCGGTCGGACTCGAGCCTGAGGTTGGGTCCGAGCCCGAGGAACAGTGATTTTAGTTTTTGATTTAAAAGACAGAGAGGGTTTGGGAAATTTTTAGAGGTAGCTCCTGAGCTCCAAAAATTTCGAAATTTTTATGGTAGCTACTTGAGACAGAGAACAACCTTGTATAAATTTTCCAGAACTTTCTATGCACTGAAAAGTTCTTCAGAAAATTCACAAGCATGCTGACCTGAAGTTTGACCAGATTTCAAACTAGGTTGACTTGGCCATTTGAAATAGCAAATAAAATCTAAAAATTGTGAGATAATTCAGGGAGGTAGATAGGATGATCAAGATGCTAGGAAAAATAGTTTCAGAGGATGATCACAAGTTTGAAGGCTAAGAATCTGATAACAACAATTTCCAATCACAAGAATTAAATTCTACAAATTGGAAATTGCTAGGAAAATTGTAGAAACTTTCAAATGATTTGAAGAGACAACAAAAGTTTTTATTTCTCCTCAAAATTTTACATTTGAAATACAAACCCTAAGTTAGGGCTGTTACAGAGCCATTCGGCGTCCGCCGTGGCTAGTTGGTGTTTGCCCTAGCCGTGTGTTAGGTTGCTTAGCCAAGTGTTCAGAGGGGTTCCTTCTCCGTCTGTGGTGTTATCCCCGTTTGGATCAGTGACTATACATTTTCTGTGTTTTCTCCTGCATTATTAATATAATAAGTAGCTCTCTTGTTTGTTCATTTCAAAACAAACTCTCCCCATAGGTCGCGGCAGAGCAGGATTCGAAATATATAGCTTTTAATATATTTACTAGCTGAATGCTCAAGCGTTGCTATGGATAAAAAGCATATATTGAAATGTTATACAAATTTGTAAAAGGCATAGTTAACCAATTAGCATATAGGCAAAAGATTGCATCGGGAGTTGTGCTAATTAGAAGGTATGATTGTATGAATCATCAACAAATATGGTACAGTTATGAAAAATATAGCAAATGCATCATCACGTTTATTCATGGTGGCAATCAGACATGCAGAGCATTCATTTTTATATCACTGAACAAATTCAATTGTTTATTGAAGGTCTTACTAGCAAGCGCTAATATTTGAGCCATGGACATCGTTTTATTCCACTAGTTTGTGTTCAAGGCCTTTTAATTTCCTGTGCAGCTCTCAACTGCCGCAAGCGTCCTTCAAACTGCTCGCACACATCGCCCCAATAAATATTTTATCAAATGCGTTCAATCCTTCTGGACACGAGCTTATTGCTCTTTGCGAGGATGCTCTAGGTCGGACACTACTTCACCCTGGACGGTAGTCTCATGTTGGCACTTATCGACAGATGGAGACCCGAGATGCATACCTTCCACTTTCGGTAGGGAGAGATGACGGTCACTCTTCAGGATGTCTCATTCTTGACCGGTCTCTCGATCACGGGAGAGCCACTTGTTCCAACCCGTCCATCAGCGGATTGGAAGGCCTGGTTGGCGCATCGGTTCGATATAGCCTTCCTAGACAGGGCCTGTGGTGTCCCTCAGACATGGCTAAGGAATTTTAGTCAATGCCCAACGAATACACCTGACGAGGTTGTTAGGAAGCACCTCGTTGCTTACCTTCTTTTTTTGTTGGGCCTTGTTTCCCACCACACAAGACGATTGAGTGTACCCCAGCTTTGTCCACATCGTCGAGTCTTTGCCTGATGCAAAGCCTGGGGCGATGCCCCATTACATATTTAGACCAGCTATCCTTTGCGCCACATACAGGGGGTTGAGTGACGCTTCGCGGTGCGACACCGGTTTGAAATCGGTCCTTACCGTCTGCTACATGCTCCTGCAGCTATGGAGTTGGGAGCACTTCCCTGTTGGGTGGCCCACCATCCGGAATGCAGTGCATCCTTACCACGAGTTGAGTGATCCCATAGACGGGCCCACAATGGGCATCCTGTGGACTGCTGCCAAGTTATGTTGGGCTAGAGACAGACCGGCGAGGTGCTATGTGAGGACCCCAGTTTATTTGGCTTGTAATGCTTAACCATCCACTTGGTCCTAACATTACAAATCAAATAAACCAAGCCTCGAGATATGTATACTTCCTAGAAATGCAGTATACACACCCCGCTACAAAATTATGCATCAATTCCATCCATTCACATAGAACCGAAGCACAACACAAGTTCAAAAGACATACACAATAATAAGTTATTACAAAAGAGGGGCCATGTGCCAAATACCATACAGATAACCAAGTAAACAGCGGAAGCAAAGGTGCCATAAGATGGCGATAAACAAAAACCAATTAGTGTGCCTTTAACCCACAAGGCAACCAACCGGACCGCCAAGCTAATCGTTCCAGACACCGCCACAACATATCTCACAAAAGTGAGGCCCTTCGGGCTCACCTTCTTCCTCTGCAACAAAACAATTAAGCATAGCATATCAGTACAAAAATTATTTTTGTACCCGCAAGACTGACGTGTAAGATAACAGAACTATAATTAACTACATGCAATCTTTATTTAAGTGGAGGAGGCTCTGGACTTATTTTCAGCATAAAGCAAGTTTTATTTGCAATAAGGTAATACATTTAAAACCAAGTTTGCGATTAATTCTTATTGTTCAAATAACCGAGAAACAATTATAACAATAGATAGATGACAACAACATCCTGGAAGTGACTAACCCAATAGCCACTACAACAATAGCATGAAGTACCCCTTCATACCACCCATGTCAAGTTTAAGTTTTCAAAAGGTTGTAGTCTAGTTCTTGCACGACCTTACCAAGCAATGTCCATAGCCTAGGACGAGGCTATTCGAATAGTTTTAACCCTGCAGGGGTGTACCAATATACCCACACGATAGACCGCCTTTCCACCAGCCACGGTTAGCATACTACCTTTGGTATGCAGGCACGGCTAAGTCTAACAAGACATTTTCCAATGGATGATGCTAATTAAGAGCCGCAACCCACGGGGATAAGGATACATTAAACAGCCTAACCGGTCTGCTAATGCTCCCCTCCCAACACCACACACACACACACACACACAGTTTCAACACACCCACCGACTAGCTCATAATTAACACCTCCCAAAGTACTTAGTCAAGAGAGGTCCCATATCCCTCTCGTGTGGTTAGCACGCAATCAGCGCTTGGCTTAGTGACACAAGTAACTCGGTCCTTGGGGACTTAGGCACCATTCCAATCACACCCAACAGATCACACCAACATACCATTGTGCCCAAGTCAAGATATAATTTTTGTTTTCAGTTTTTGATTTGCAAAGTAGTAAAACACAAGGTTGGACATAATGGAATAATAGTAACATTAGTGTGATCAAGATCATCGACTAAGTCGATGATCGCCCAATACTACCGATAACTAGGCATGGCTAAGCAATATTTATTCGTAGTCTACTAAGTGATAAGAGTTCATCCAACGAACTCTAATCACAGCAAATAACCTAGGCTCAGGTAGTAGAGGAGAATTATTTACCTACAGATTATGCAACTAGAGGATTAACTAATCAATTTAACAACAAAATAGCAATGCATACATACAAGTTAAACAAAGTATTAGACTTTAAAAGTAATGGGATGAAATGGGAAACGATCAAACTGCTTGCCTGGCTGCTATTGCTCACTATGCTGCAGAGGATCACTCTCAAGGATGGCACAATCGTCGGAACCTACCGAAAGAGCGAAAAAGAACCGATAAGAACCAAGAAAACGAAAAAGACTCTAAAACCAACTTGATCCAAATGCTCTGAAAATTTTACAGCAGCAAGGGAATGATTTATAACAAATTTAGAAACAAGAACCAACTGATTTGGACTCTTAATGCAAAAGTTATGATCAAAACAAGTTTGCTCAGCTGGGAAAAATGCAATCTGTTACTGTTCATCATAATTAAATTGTTTGGCAAAAATTTCTAGAAAGGTGGTGCAGCTGAAATTTTTATGGTAGATCAAGCACCTCATAAGATGAACAACCCAATTGGATTCATCTCATTTAGATTTAAAATGATTTAGTTATGATTTTTCAAGTTATAAAAATGAATAAAACTAAATTGCATAAGAACTCTTGCTGAAAATAGTAATATGCCTAAAGCCAATTTTAACAGCAAGTTTAATAGTAGAGGAAGCCAACAGAATTGGATTCACTCAAAAAGGATTTACAGAGAATTAGTTATGCATTTTACAAATTTCAATGAATTCTAGACCACATTTTAGGTTGAAACAAGTTAACATAGTTTATACTATTTTCTGCTACAGAAAAGAGTTCAAAATCATACTCAAATTAAAGTTCATTCTACTACAAAGCTAACACAACTTGAATTTCTCAAAAAGGAGTTAAAACGAAATAGTTATGCACCTTTGAAATCTAGAACATTCAAATATTTTGAAAAAGAGGAGCTCTCGGGTGGTCTGACTGAACTGACAAAAAAGGAGGAGGTCGGAACCGTGGATGCGAGATCCAACAGCTCCAGAGCACTGGCGCACAGCGCACTGACGCGGCGCATACAAGGGAGGTCCTAACCGTTGATATCGAATCCAACGGCCCCGACCACTGGAGGCACAGCACGCGCGAAGGAGCTCCTCGCGCACTACGGAGGTCGTGGCCGTCAGATCAGGATCTGACGGTCCCGAGCTCCACGAGGAGGTCCTAAGGTAAACTCTAGAGGAGAGGTCTGGACGGCAAAGATCTCACGGGGGAGGTCTTAACGGTCAAGATCTAAGCGAAAGGAGGTCCGAAGCGATAAGCTTAACAGCGAGAGGTCTTGATGGCTAGGATCTCACCGAGGGGAGGTCCTAACGGTCACGATCTACGCGGAAGGAGGTCTGGACGGCTAGGATCTCACCGAGGAGGTCCTAACGGTCAAGATCTCCATAGGGAGGTCTTGCAAGGCAGGTGTTTAACAGAGAGAGGTCTGGGCGGTTCAGATCTCCCTAGGGAGGTCATAAACGGTCCAGATCTCAACGAGGAGGTCCTCCAAGCAATGCTTTAACAGAGAGAGGTCTGGACGGTTAGGATCTCACCGAGGAGGTCCTAACGGTCCAGATCTGTGCGGAGGGAGGTCTTGCGGTCTTTTTCACAAAGGACCAGAGGTCTTTTGCAAAGAGGACCCCAAGGAGGTCTTTTTGCAAAGAGGACCCCAAGGAGGAGGGTGGTCCTGAGGGCTAGGATTTAACCTACGGAGGTCTTTAACGGCCAGGATTTTGATTAGGGGGAGGTCCTGGCAGCTAACGACGTGCACACGAGGATCTAGCGGCTACGATTAACTTGAAGAGCTCATGAACGGCTAAGATCACAACCGGGAGGTTCTAGAACTTAGGCTTAAACAGAAAAAGGGATCGACGGTTTAGATCTAACTCGGGGTGATCCTAGACGGCCGCGATGAACTCGAGGAGGTCGGGGACTTTGTCGGAAGTACGACAACGGCACCGACCACCGTGGCTTTGCCCGTCGGCATGCCGACGGCGACCTGGGGCACGGCTGCGCCAAACCAAGACCTGAACGGGTTCGCAACACTATTGCGCACCCATTGGTGACCACCTCACCCGGCGGCGGCGCCACAACGCGCGCGAGCCGAGGAGGTCGAGGAGTATCTACGGCGAAACCGACAACGCGCGAGCAGCACTACTCACGAGCTAAACTATCTAGTGCTTGAGCTCGAGGGGGCTAATGTGATCTCACCTGGGCCCAGAGGAGGTCCAAGGGAGGTCGGTGGAGCCTTGGCAATGACGACCGCCGCCGGAGTGGAGGAAGATGACGCGGGGAAAAGCTCCTAAGCAAAAGAGGGACAAAGAACGGTGGGGGTTAACTTCAGAAGGTCCACCAGAAGGACCCGAACAACCAATTGAAGAAAAGAGCCACCTTACCGGAGAGGAGGACGAAGGCGGCGATTTTCGGCGAAACAGCACCCGAACCTTGATTCAGCTGCTCCCTGCGAGCACAAGCCAAACCAAGTTAGGGGACCAGACCAGGAGGTCGAGAGGAACGTTGCAAAGCTAGAAGAGGAGCCAGGGGCCACTAGAGCACCGTCGGCGACAGAGGCTCCAAGGTCCAGCAATGGCGGAAAGGACTTTTAGTGTTTTCCGAACAAGCTCGCCGAGAAAGGACTTAGAGATTGGCAAAAGGTGCGGAAAGGAAGATTGGGAGGAACACAGGGACCTTATAAAGCTGGCGAGCAACGGTCCCGAGCGGAGAGACACAACGGCGAGCTCAAGACCCAACGGTCGTTGCGGCCTCACACGGAGGGTGGGAGCAGTTGGAGAAGAGGTGGACTTACGGGCAAGCTTCTGGTGCGCATTTAATGCACTGGACCAGAGACTTTGCTGAACACGAGCGGATGGGACAGCGCTCAACCACTCCCTGCCATGGCGCGCGCTCGAGGAGGAAGAAGCACAGCGGAGGAGGAAGGGTGGTCGTGGTCATCGGATCCCGATCCAACGGCCCGCACATGAGCTCCACGGACCGTGCCCGAGCCCGACGCCGCTAGGCGGCTCGGTGCGACCAAGACCTGGAGGTCGGACTCGGGTCTGAGTCCAAGTCTGACTCAGACCAGGGTTTTTAAATTGGGAGCTGAATTTGGAGAATTAATTGAGGTAGCAAACTCGTTCCAAAAATTTTGAAATTTTTGCAGGAGCTTGCTAACTTAGATATAGACCTTGTATAAAATTTTCAGAGGTTTTTGTGCTGTACATTTTCCTCCAAAAATTATACAATGTAATGGGCTAGGGTTTGACTACAAGTCAAACAAGTTTGACTGGCCCTTAAAAATATTTAAACAATTTCCAAAAATTGTAAAAAAATTTCAGAGGGGTCACATATCAACCCTAGCACTTAGGAAAAAATAGTTCCAGAGCATGATCACAAGATTTGACAAGATGATTTTTGGAAAGGCTTGTATTTCCATAATTCTTATTACAAGAATTTCCCAACATACTGGAATTACAAGATGTAAGAAAAAATTTTAATTTCTACCCATTTTCTTACATTAGAAACACAAGTTGAAAATGAGGATGTTACATGCTACCCCATGTTCCACAACGAGTTTCAGTCGTTGCACGATGGTAGCATCATATGGTCTCCATGGAATCCACATTTCATGAACACAGTAGCACCGCACAAATTGTCCGTGCAATGCACACAGGACGCCGGATTATGGGCGACAACCTGCCACCTTGTGTTTTACCATATGGTGGAGCCTTACGCGCCATAGCACGTAATACGACAGTTCAATCTCTACTTGGTTGTGCCCCTTCCGACGGGAGGATGATGCAGCGAGCTGTCCACTTGTGAGTCCAACTCCATCCGAATAATATTTATAGTTCATACATATATCCGCTCTTCTCGCATAAATCCTTCTTGAATGCAGGCAATCGAGGGCGGGTCGACATTCTGAGGACTGGCAAGCTGTCTAGCATGAGTGGATTACGGCTTGGATGGAGACAGTGCACAATGTGGTTCTACAAGAGCAGCAACCGTATGACATCCGGACATATCGTGAGTGCATTGAGTGGTATGTACCACGGTCCTACACTAGACTCATTCGTCCTCCACCAGAGCGTCTAGAGCAGGTCACACACGAGGAGAGGCTTCGTCACTCGCTTGATCGACACAGTGCTTCCTCCACCACTGCCACCGCGGGAGCGGCTGACATCAGGGGAGATGAGGGAGACACCAAATACAACCACCGGAGGTGAGGGAGTCCCCGGATCCGGCCACCGCCACTCATCGTCCGCCACTTGTCACCGGCCTACACGCCATCGCCTGCTCCTCCGCTCCACTCCGCAGACAGGAAGGTGGCCACCTGGCCGGGGTGGAGGCGGAAAAGATGGCTGGCCAAATGGGTCGTGCACCGTGGTCGTGTCGTGTCGTGCGTGCATGGTGCTTGGCGTGTCGTGGTCGGACCAGCCGTTGTCCGATGTCGTGACCCCAAATACAAAGATGCGTCGCCAGCGCAAGACAGACCGCTTAGGTATTGGGCCATGCCAAGCCTAGGCCAAACCAGCAATGTCGTGCTTTGTGCTCGCCCGACACACGATCCATTTGGACAGGTGTGACGCTACCCATGCCTCTATCCACTTCCTTTGCCAAATTGTCATTTGCCACATGTGCTAGTGAGCACCGGCTCCAATGGATAAAAAAAAAAAAAGTCTAGCACAAAGATAGTACTCCTCCCGTAACAAATACATGACGCTTTGGAGCACGTTCAGTCAATCTTTCAAAACTTTGGCTATCGATATTTTTTAAATATTTAGATTGGATACATAAAAATCATATATAAATTTGTCTCAAAAAGTACCTTTATAATATTATAATTTTATTGAGTTTTATAAATATATTATAATAAAAATTAGTAGTCAAAGCTGTGTTTTGAGGACCGTGTTGATGTCCAAAACGATATGTATTTGTGACTAGAAGGAGTAAAGAACATTATTTTCACCAAAAAATAAAAAGTAAAATATATGCTTCTTTCTCCATTCGATCCTACTTCCTAGGAAGCTAAAATACTATTTATTAAAGTACGTACTGAGTACTATTACCTACATGTAGGTAATACAAAGTAAAGTTGAATATTTATTATGAGTATGGAGGTAACAAGACGCTTATTCTACATTGAAATATGAAATATGCCCTATATTTATGAACAAGACCATTCATATGCTGTATAAAATTTGTGGACAAGGTCATTCAAAAAAATACGCTCTTCATTTTTAGACGTTTTAGATATTATTGTTCAAATTTGACAAAGTCACAGCACAGATCCAAAAACACATACCACTCATGACTCATCAAAGGGCGCCCGGTAGAGTGCAAACAAATCACAATTCACCAGGAAACACCTGTGACCTGCTTATAATAGAAATTTGATCAGCTGACCATCTCAACCTGCGAATATAATTAAGCCTCTACATATCAAAACGAGGATATTAAGTTGTTCAGAATACAACACTCAACTAAAATTTGTTGTGAAATCAAACGAATTTCTAACGTTCCGATCAGCTTGAGGTGATTTGTGCTCCGACGGCGGCGAGTTAGGGTGGTTTTTTTTTTAAAAAAAAAAAAAGGTAGGTGGGGTTTTACCGGGTTACAATTTGGGTTTGCAGGGACCCTAACCTTAGAATTAGTGTGGGCCGCCGTGGTGCAGCCAGCCGTGGGATGGAGGAGGGCGAGGGGTAGTAGCGGCAGGAGGGGTGATAAGATAATGTGTGGTGAGTTAGGTTGGGGCGGCGGGAGGCGGTACGCAACTGTGAGCTACCGGAGACTGGGAAGAGACAGGATGGTGACAAGAGGTGGTGGTACGGCGGCCGATGAGCGGTTCTAGCACCACCCTCGGCGTCGGCAACCACGTCAAAAGGCGACAGTGGCCGGCGAGTGGGCCTCACCTGTACCAGCGAGGCGAGGGTGGAGATGCGCGGCAGTAGGGTGTGGGCGGGTGGTTTTGTAGGGTTGGGGAAGATGATGTCTGTATAGGAGATTGGGGAGAAGTCTGATGACGTTCCAAAATTTACTGATTTCTGAAGAAAAAAATAGTTGGCTGATATATACTCACTCCCTAATTTGTTTGCATATAAATTCCGTAATTTTGTCGTATGACCCATCACCTATCAAGAGCCAACAATCCAGATTTCGACAGTGGGCATGCACATATAGTACTAAACTACTGAATCCAAATTGAGCCAAGCAGAATTTATTGCAATGCCGTAGGCGGTGTGGTGTCGTGTCGTGTGGTGAGGTGTGGTGGTCATCACTCATCAGTGGTCACAACCAAATCATCATCTCTATTCCCTATTTCCCTTCCTACGCATGGCCATCTCATCTTTCCTCTCCTCCCTGCTCTTCCCTTCTTTTCCAAGTCTGAGGAGACTCATCCAAGTCTTCTCTGCTCCATCGCCATCGCTGATTCTACAGCCACACGCATGCTTCACTAGGCCTCTCTCTCTCCATTTCTTGCAAGCGTAAGCTAAAGCATGTGAGGTTTGTTGAGTGGTTTGTCACGTACTGGTTTGCGTAGTTGCATCCTGTATCGTCCCATGGAGAGGCTGTGCAGGGTGGCGGTTGCGTTGCTGATCCTCTCCTTCAATTTTCGTCTTGGCATCTGCAGCTACGATGTTCAGCAAGGTGTGTGTGTGTGTGTGTGTGTGTGTGTGTGTGTGTGTGTGTGTGTGTGTGTGTGTGTGTGTTCTTCTGAACTTATCAACTGCTGCAAGTATCTTCGGCGCAATTAATTCTCGTGTTTTTGTTATAAGAGAGAGCTTTGCTACTTCTTTCTTCTCTTGTGATAATCGATACTAGTATGAATTGACTGTAGGAACGGTGAACCGGGAGGAAGACGTGCACTCCGCAGCTCGGTGAGATCTCTGACGAGATCTTTCATGTTCAGGAATGCTCTGAATTTCAGTATCACTGTGACAGCATCCAATAGGCAGTGGTGGTTTTCTGTTATTGTAGTCTTGTAAAAGGCATTACAGTAGCTTGATGATTTCTCATGTGGATATCCATATCTTTCATCACACATTTCCACTTTTTCACTTCAAATTAGTAAACAAACCCATGCAAATCAATTGAAATAGTCCAGAAATATTCGGCGCAACAATCTTGTTAGATTGTGTTGCATACATAGATCAACTTAGCTGGGAATAATGTCTCTGCTGTCAGAAATTGACAGCTGAACCACCAAACAACCCCAGCTGCTGGTGCATCTCTTGTCCAATTGTTCTTCACTTCTGCTTGCACTCTTTTATCTTTTTTGTTCAATCATTGATAGGGCAATCCAAGCGAAACATATCCGGAAAGTTCTGCAACAACCAAGCAGATACAGATCCAGGCAGCATTTCGGCAGCAAGGCAGGATGGCCAAATCTTGGCGTCTACCCTCCACCAGCATACACCGGAGGAAATTTTCAGGAGCTCCTTTCCCGCCGTCGTCGTCGTTGTTCTCGCCGAACCAGCAGCCGCCATTTCCACAATGGCCACCCTGGCCATGGGCACCAAATTTACCGCCGCCGACGAACTTTCCACCATTGCAGGGTAGTGGCATCCCATCAAGTGCTCCTGCACATTCTTCGGTGGTCCCCAAGCCTTTGCCGTTGCATCGACAGGCCCAAAAGCCGGCACACAGCATTGCATTGCCCCCGCGGCCTGCGCCGGTGGTTACCGATGCCATTGCTAGCCCGTCAGTGACCGGAGCTGCGCCTGAGGCGAGGCATGCCAGTGCTACTAGGCCTATCTATGTCATTGCTGCGGCGGGAGCTTCCTTCCTTGTGGCCATGTCCATGGCGCTGTTCGTCTTGTGTTACCGGTCCAGCAAGGTGGTCACTGTCAGGCCGTGGGCGACCGGTTTGAGTGGACAACTGCAGAAAGCATTTGTGACAGGTTAATGGAACCATTCTCTTATAGGACTATGTTATAACCATTTCCTCTTGTAGTGCATAGCTCCTTGGAAATGTTTTGAGAGATGGCTGCTTCTGCAGGTGTTCCGGCGCTGAAGAGATCAGAGCTTGAGGTTGCCTGCGAAGATTTTAGCAACATCATCGGTTCCTTGTCTGATTACATGATGTATAAGGGCACATTGTCAAGCGGCGTTGAGATTGCAGTCATATCGACGACGAAAAAGTCCGCGAAGGAGTGGTCCAAGAACTGCGAAACACAGTTCAGGAAGAAGGTCAGTGCACGGATGAAACTGACCAATTTACTCTGAAAGACACTAATCTGAGCTTTTCCTACTAATGTTCTATCCGTGTTTCAGATAACAAGTTTGTCCAGAGTTAACCACAAGAATTTTGTGAACCTGCTCGGCTACTGCGAGGAAGAGCAGCCATTTACAAGGATGATGGTATTTGAGTATGCTCCAAATGGCACACTCTTTGAGCATCTCCACGGTAATGGATTTTCATCAACACAATAACACACATCTAGAATTCTAGATGAAATTATCCGTGAGTTATAGCACATATGAAACAATGGTTTTTGCAGTTAGATAACTGAATTTTGCTGCTGCAGTGAGGGAAGACGGTCACCTGGACTGGCCGACACGCCTGCGAGTGGCGGTCGGGATCGCCTACTGCCTGGAGCACATGCACCAGCTGAGCCCCGGAGATCCTGGGAACGCTGGACACATCGACCATCTACCTGACTGACGACTTTGCGGCAAAGATCGCCGACGTCTTCTTCTGCGAGGAGGCCAGGGGGTCGACGGAGATCGCGAGCCTGTCTCCGGTCCTGTCCAACAGGGAGAGCATCGTGTACAGCTACGGCATGTTGCTGCTGGAGATTATGTCCGGCCGTTTCACGGCGTCGGAGGGCGGCCTGCTGGAGGGCTGGACGGCGAGCTTCCTCCGGGGGGAGAGGCGGCTCAGGGATGTCATGGACCCCAACCTGGGCAAGTCCTTTCACGCCGAGACCGTCGACCGGCTGGACAGCGTGGTACGGTCCTGCACTGACCGGGAGCCAAGGAGGCGGCCGACGATGCCGGAGATCGCGAGGCAGCTGAGGGAGATCACCGCCATGCCGCCGGACGCCGCCACCCCCAAGTTGTCGCCGCTGTGGTGGGCTGAGCTTGAGATCATCTCCACAGAGGCCACCTGAGAGATGGAAGTGGAATTTCAGAGCTGTCAACCTCGGGTTGCTTTGCTAGAGCATACAAATTGTTTTGTTGAATCGTATGTTTTCTGGATGCTTTAGCTTTGCCCATATGAACCAGTTTGTACTATATATGAACAAGAGGAATTGCAGTGTGTGCATGCAATGCTGAAGAGCTAGGATCAAGCCTAGTTCTGCTTGTGAGGTGGTTAAGATGGTGAAATAAATACAATATATAGTTCTTCACATTGTAGAACCAGTCTATCTGAGAATAGCATTTGCATACTGCAATTCAATCAGCACTCTGCATGTGCAGTGATATTTCTCCAGTGCATAGCCTGAGTACCTGATATACTTAGAACAAATTTCATCAAATAAACTTCCAACATCATTTGCCTAGATATTACTCAAACAGACAACACAACAATCTTGAAATAGCATTGCATTCCGACAAGGATTAATCTGGTGGCGTGAAAGCGGATGACAAGAACATTGCCCTGCAATGGATAATAACAGCCTACTACCTTTTCGTATCTGCTGAGCATGAAAATGACAAGCAGTAACATAAGCAGCACTGAATGCATAAACACCGACATAAGCAGCACTAAATGCATAAACACCGACAAGTAGAATACATTAATAAGTTTAGCCGTTCAAGACATTCATTGCCAGAATTCACCCCCATCAAATGTGACGCATAATGACATGACAGACTTACGACAAAGCACAGAAGAAGCCTAAGGTAGGGATCCTACGACTGATGCTACATATATGTTGGTATCCTTTCATTCATCTGTGGCAAATGGACTTGGCACAGCCACAAAAAAAGAAACCTCCGCCATAACTGACAACAAAATAAGGTCTCATATCAAGAAACCAGTGCTTGGTTTATCATTCCTGGGTCCATGATGCAGTCTCCTGACTTCATCATCTAAGTCGAGGCACTCCCTCAAGAACTCAGCGTGGAAGAGGTGGCTCTTGAACAGATCCTTTGAGTTCGGGCCAAGCGTGTCTGCGAGATCCCCCAGGACAGCAACTGCAGCCTTTGTCACGCTATCATCCCTGAAAGAATAGACACATAAATGTAATGGTAAGAAACAGGGAACAATCACCTATATAACAAAAATAGCAATGTAAATGAAGTGCACCTGCTCCGGTCTTTGTAGATGGCTTCAGTGAACTGCAGCAGATGGTTCGCATAAGGTATCATCAGCTGAGCTTTTGGGCCCTTTATACCCTGGAGTATGCCCGAGTAGGCCTCAAATATTCCTCGTCTGAGCTGGTTACCATAATCAACCATATCCTCATCATTTTGATCCAAAACACCAAGAAGCTCTGCAGCACCTTGAAGCATTGGCATGGCATATGGCAGATATTTCTCAAAATTCTCACCAATTGCAAGACCGATATCCCCAAAGCATGAGAAAATCGGAGGCTTGACAGACCGATTGAGCATTGAATTTGACAGGTCCTTGAGAAGAACAGTCATAATTCCATCACAAAAGGGCAAAATTTTATCTTCCAATGCACGGCAAATATCACCCACCACCCCAACAGAGATAGAGCATACTTGGTACTCTTCATAATTCTGCAAGCCTGCTTCCAGGTACTTGAAAACTCAGGCATATATTTCACGAAATCTGGACCAGTGGCATAAGCAAGAGCACCGATGGCAAGCATTGCTTCTTCATGTACAGTAGAACTGTGGCAAGCAAAGACACGGAGAAACAGAAACATCAACTGATCAGCAGTCTGGGCAATTATGGACTTTGCATCTGAGCTGCTCAGTTTCTGGATGATGACCTGCAGTACACCACACAGCAAAGCCTGAAGATCGCTTTGCTTCTCCTTGTCCCCTGATGAAAGTATCTGGAGATCAAACGTCAAGTTCAATCTTCTCATGATCTCCTGCAATAACTGGCCTATAATGCCTGAAGTTTCAGGTATGTTGCTGACTCTGACAATCTCATTCAATGCTTCATAAGCAGATGCGCGAAGCCTGAAATGGGTGATATCAGCACGATCCGCAGCAGAAAGGAGAGCAGCGATAACATTAGGAAGATAAGGTGTCAGCACAGATGAGATCGACTCTGCGTCTTCAAAACCTTGGGCAAGAAAATATATGGCTCCACAGACTTTCTCAGCCACATTTGGAACATCTTTACTACTCTCCAGCAACACAGTCATGATACGAGGAAGGCTTGCATTTGTTATAATTGGATTTGCACTGGCAGGAGAGTGCAAGAGCTCAAATACCCTCCCAAGAGTCCATGCGGTGGTGTCCTTTACCTGGCTGTTTGGATCATTCATTGTGTTGAGCAAGAAATCAAGTCCAGCCTGTACCAGGGGAGCCAGTTTCTCAACAGAGGGACCTTCAAGGATAGAACCAAATGCAAAAGTAGCTGCCTCGCGACAATGCCAATCCGTCTTTGTGATGTTAGCCTCAACAAATGGCATCACAAGAGGCACAATTGCATCGCCAACAGTTCTAGCGATGAGCCCAAGGCATGTCCCACCACTCATGGAAATGTTCCATACATTATCATCTTGATCTTGATCTTCCTCTTGCTTCAACAGAGTTTCTAGCAGCATTGGAACAAGTGAAGGTAGGGCCTTTTCAATAAAGCGATAATGTACAGTAGAGTTAGCATCATCAGATCCCTCGTATTCTTCTTGGAGTTCAATCTCTTCATCACAAATAGTGCTCCAGAACTCAATAGCTTGAAGTGCAACGGGTTCCTCATCTCCTTTGACAGCGTTAGCTGTCAGGTTGAATATGGTTTGCATGTAAGGATCTAAGTGCCCATAATATGTGGATGCAATGGCAACAAGGCATTCAAAGGCTGCCTGCCTGATATCCACTTCTTTAGATACAGCAGTATCACAAATTACCTTCATGATATAATTTCTCTCCATATCATTTGCAAAGTTGCTCTCAGCAAAATCAAGAGCATTATATAGAGCTTTCACTGCAGCAAGACGGACTTCATGGCTTAGCTCTGTCTGGTTCATTCCCTGGACCACAGCAGTCAGAACAGCATTCACTTCATCCTGCTCCAAGTGCTGAGGAGGAATCTCCTCGCAGACATACCCCAATGCCTCCAGAGTTGCTTGCTTTAGTGGAGCAGATGCACCCGGCAGCGTCATGTTGCCCAGTAATTTGGCAATGAGGTCTTGCCATTCCCGACGGGGTATCTCAATGGATGCAACCTTGGCAATGACTTGTGATGAGGTCTGCCTTGCATCAAGCACCGAAGATCCTAGTGTTATCAGCAATGACTCCTTAATCTTCAATTTAATCGATGGATCCAAGTTGACCCATTGTTGAATCAGTAGCTCCTTCTTTGCAGAATCCTTTGCGTCCAACGAATTCTTAAGGATAATACCAGCAAGTCTTCTAGAATCTGGTGGTCTTTCATCATTTGAGAGCTCTACTGATAAGGAAAGAAGGAAGTTAGGAAGATTCTGCTCCTGGAACTGCTTGAGGTTGGCTTCTGCTACTGTCCGAAGATTACTATCTGGAGATTGAGCAGCTAGCAGAATCTGAGTGATATCCATGGCGTATCAACTGTCCTATTGAACATCAAAGAAACAGATTTTGCAAGTTAGGAGTGTTCAGGAAAAGCAATTACATACAAATTAAAAAAGTGACATCCATCAACACACGTAACTCCTAAAGACCACTGGACCAGTTTGACCTAGCTTAGTCTTCTTCTGTATGTCAGCTTCGAAGGCTTTTGCATTAAGAACCACATAAGGACACTTACAATATTAGTCAAAAGAGTTATTTGGCAAATTATGGTTATAATATGTAAAACATTCACCGCTTATGGAACCCACATTCATAAGCTAGTTAATCACTCATGACTGCATCACATACAGATTGTTTATCCCCATCAGCAAGCCAAGTTTCTCAATTAAACAGTTGACTAACCTCCCCGTTTGACCATGAGTTGAACTTATTCGAGTGAAGAGCTAAAGCTAAAGTACGCCAAACATGCTGCAAGCAACTAGATATTCATCAGGCAGCTGCACACTACATCACCGCAACACATTAATAATAAAACACCATAAAACTGTTCTACAACCAAATAAAAAATAAACATTTTGAAACAATGCTACCGACGCATGGACGATGAGGAAATTATGTAACAATACAATAGGGCGCTATGCTGGAATTGCGAGGATCTTGAAGAAGTAAAATCAATTTATATCAATCAACAGCGAGAAAACACATGTCTAGGGATTCTAGGCTACATTCTACAAATACACTGGTCAGTCCAACTTAGAGACAACATAATCATGGGATCAGCTACAACATCATCATGTTAAGGAAGGAGACAACCAGAGCTAGGACTAACCTACAGAGTTACAATCAACAGAACACGTTAAGATTAAACACTCTCACTCAGCACATGCCAACATTCTCAGCTCCAATCCACAGAATAATTCAGGCAGACCTAACCTACGCAGTTAGTGGCAGGGGCTGAAGCACCTGAGGGCGTCGCAGGATCTGGTTGAGATCTTGCGCGCTCTGAAGAACCGAACCATATGGATGGATGGATTACATCAGAAACTGTCTAACAAAAAACAAAGCTACAATTGGAGCACTCCAATTGCGGGCGCATTTACACTTCTACACAAATTGGACGGAACATTGCACAAATATTTGGGTTCGCCAGCTCACGTAAAAGAACAGAAAAGATTAGGGGAAAGAAAATATACACAATTTTGCAGCACCTACTGAGTTCTGGGAGTGCATATTTACTAGTTAAATCTTAACAAGTAGAACCTGACCATGGTAAAAAAAAAAAAAAGGAAAAGAACATCTAAAACTCAACACGCCATGAAATAACCCTAACCCCCACCCCACCCCAGAGGAAACTGCAGGCGAACAATACAGTGCTTCTTTTTCTACGAAATAACCAAGCGCTTTTTCCCACTGCCAGTAAGAGCGAAACTACACTAGGGTGAAAGATTTGGATTCGGTCGCTCACAGCAAAGAACAGGACAAACTAGGGCAAAGATTTATTTCGATGAAGAGATTAGGGCAAGCGAAATCAATCCAAGAAAGGCAGAGGTTACCAGGAAAACAAATCGGTCCTAGCGGATCTGGATCTCTACTCGCCTCCGCTCGTAAGAAGAGGAGGACAGAAGAGGCGGAGGTTGGAGCGCTCCGGCGGAAGGACGGTTGGGGGAAGCGGCGGTGGCGATGGAGAGGGCCGAGGGCTAGGGCACGGTGGTGGGATGCCTCCGCGCTCGCCCGGCTCCCTACCAAATGGAACTCGACTCCGGCGGAGGGGAGGGGGAGGGGGGAGGGGAGGGAAATAGAAGATGCGGCGGCGGCTAGGGTTTAGAAGGCGGGATTCGGGGTTTTGGGGTAGGAATTTCGGAGGAAGATGCGGGAAACGCGTGGATTTAATCCCAGCGGGTTCACGCGATCGGATGGCCCAGGAGAGCCGGCCGGCCCGAGGCATCGCACTCTTGGTCTAGCTGGATACGCGACGGTTCGCACTATTTATGAGCGTGTCGATCGACACGACGGCTCGCGTGTCGTTCTTAGGCTGACACTCAGGCGTGGCGGGCCGGTTTGACACAGCACGAATAGTGTCAGGCCGTGCTAGGCACAGCACGAGCCCGACACGACTTAGCTGGCCCAAGTGCAGAGAGGGAGGGAGAGCTGGGACTGGAGAAGAGACGGACGAGGCGGCGCCGACGAGGAGGAAGGTGGTGCTAGGCTGTCGGCTTGGAGGAAGGAGGAGGACAAGAGGGAGAAAAGAGGGAGAGGCGGCGCGGGCCAGCGCTGAGAGCTGAGAAGGTGGTGCGGTGTGGAGGGAAGAGGAGGATGCGCGGAGGAAAGAGAAGGAGGCGGCGTGGAGGAAACAGGGAGAGGTGGCGTGGGTTGACGTTGAGAGAGGAGGAGCTGAGGAGGCAGTGCGGCGCGGTCACGCGGAACGGTGCAGAGGGAGGAGCTTAGGAGGCGACACGGAGGGAGCCGACGCGGAGGGAGGTGGGCGAAGGGGCTCTCGCCAGCTCAGGCGTAGCGGCAGTGCGGCACTACCAAGTGCCGCACGCGACACCCGTGGGCGGGGGCAGGGGGAAGAAGAAAGGGGACCAGGCAGGTGGGCTCGTGGGCCGTGCCTGGCACGGCACAGCCCGACAAGATTCCAACCGTTGACGTTTTTGACCATTTTTTATCGTTTTTTGATCGTTTGGCTCTTTAAAAATAGCAAAAAAATCCTAGATTTTTTCTATAAATAGCCACCATATCCCTCCTCATTCAGCACCCCTCTATTCCTCATTCTCTCTTTGAAATTCTATTGTTTAAATTCAAATTCATGTTGAGCTAATTTGACAAAATTCAAAAAAAAATACGTCAAATTTTGGAAAATTCAATTTTCGACAGCAAATCAGCAAAAGAGGTACAATACTATTTTTGCATAATTTTTTTTAGTGCATGTTATGCTAAGATAAAAGTAATAATAGTGATAGTTTCGATTTTGTAATTTTGGTTATGGACAGTTACGACAGCTTTGCTCTTGGTGATTATGGATTTTCACGGAAAAAATTGCATCCATGGATTGTGATCGAAAATTTATTTTCCTTTTTTGTTTTCTTTTCTTGATGAGCCGTGAGAAAAATCCTCCTCCCTAGGCCTTCTAAGTTGCATTTTGTATCTTACAAAACTAAGTTGCATTTTTGCTTGTGTCTGGTTCTGGAGAAATTTTCGATCGATTTTTCTTTGATTTCATCTTCTTGATGAACCACGCGAGAAGAAAACAAGCGAGACCGTTTTGTTGTTGTTGTTGTTGTTGGAAGAGAGGGAGATGTGCTTTGCTTCTTCTTAGGCACTCGGATGATCCAATAGTATGTGGTTGGA
Source organism: Ampelocalamus luodianensis (assembly GCA_036346255.1). Classification (NCBI taxonomy): domain Eukaryota; kingdom Viridiplantae; phylum Streptophyta; class Magnoliopsida; order Poales; family Poaceae; genus Ampelocalamus; species Ampelocalamus luodianensis. Next base: position 29,595,825 of record CM070626.1, on the reverse strand, counting down.
CCAAAAATCAAAGCACTTGGAGGGGAGGGGAATGGAAATAGGCTAAGGCGAAGAATCTGACCGACGGAGATGCTCTCGTGAGAGAGAGGTTATCGATCAATCCGAGGTTGAGTGTCATGTCCTAAAATTATTAGCACCTTGCCGGATGTTGCAACAGGATACCAAACCTTATACTAAATAAAAATTTTCTTTCACAATAATATCAAGTGAATCAACTAACCAAGATCATACATATACCCATTGATATATAGTATCACTTTTTTGGCAAGAGGGCCAGGGAGAAGGGTCCTCATCCTGGCATCTTTTGGTGAAGCGTGCAAGCGAGGAAAAGGTGGGAGACATGGGGGTGGAGAATTGGATATGGAAGATGTGTGGGATCGAGTAGTTCGGGAAAGAGGGAGCCTGACGAGTGACGACGGGCTAGCATGTCAGTTCTCGTTTTACCCCGAGGAGCTGCGCAGACGATAGCAAGTGCAGGGGTGGAGATGGGCCTTAGGCCGGTGGGGCAACGGCCCGAGGCTTGGAGAGAATAGTAATGAGACCCCCACAGTGCATATGTATAATTTCTCAGCCCACAATGGCCCGCCCCCAAGTTTGCGGCCCAACTCGAGGCAAGCATACCCCAGGCCCAGCGACCAGCTCCCTTTGCCTCTCAGCTCTCTTAGTCTCCCTCCTCACACGAGCCACTGCCCCTACCCATGCTCTAGCACTCCTGCCTCTGATCCTCTCCTCTCCTCACCTGGCGCCGCCTCCCCCCTCCACACAAATGATATGGGCATAAAAACCGTAGACGTTTCAAATGGTGTTAATTCTTTTCTAGTTGGAGAAGTGCTAGTTAGCACCGAGAGGGATGTGAGAGAGAAAGGGGCAAGTACACGCGCAAGATACAGTACATGGTGGAGTTGCTGCTGTTGGACGTGCGCGCGGAGAAGGCCAAGGAAAAGAGATCATGGCGCATGCACAAGAAAATACTTGGAGCCGTGGGTTGGACGGTGTGGTGCGCATATCTGTGGGCTGAGCCAAAGCATAGAGTGGTGTGTTCCTGTTCGGCTAAGTAGGGCGCAGATAGACCTGTTCACGGGCGATCTAGCTCGAGCCCGACCCTGTTTAGGCCGGGCTTGGGACTGGAATTCCAACCCAAAATTAGCTCGGCTCGACCCGAAATCCCGAAAAAAGGAATAAAAAATGGAAATCTATTTTTTAATTCTGGAATTGAATTAAATAATACTTTTTATTCCAAAAAAATATTTAAACAATATATTTAAATAAAAACCATATTTTGGGCCGAACCGGGCTCAGGTCTACCCGTTTTCAACCGAGCTTTTCAAGCCTGGCCCGAAGCCCGGCTTAGCCCGACGTTTGAACAGGTCTAGGTGCAGAGGACAGCTGTGCATGGTGGTAAGCACATGCAGCTAGGGGCACACGTGGGTCGGACCAGCAATCGAGCTAGGAAAGGAATTTGGAACGTACAAGGCAAGAAAGCGGCCATGGGATTTTAATTGGCTCAATTTTTATCCGAATCCACATGTGAATCCAGAAGGCAAGGGAGTCCAGATGTTATCTCCGAATTGGATTTTTTTTGTTTCCTTTGTGAGTCCGAGTCGAATTAAGGAGATGTGTGTGTGCACGTTGGGTGCATATACGCCGAGGCCCTTAGGCCATTGTAATGAGACGTTGTTTTATTCTGTCCAGTAATATACTCCAGAGAAAAAATGCCATGTTGGCGGCCAAGATCGTATTTGTGTCCTTGTGAATCCCTTTGAGAATTCATCTTTGTTGTGTGGGATTGATTCCTTGGGAATTCTCTTCACGTGTTGATCGTTTGATCCATCCTCTTGTTCGTGGGCGGAAGGACACATCTAGGGATTGGGGCAGTTTGCTCTAGGAAATTGATACGATCCATACGTCTGAAGCGAGAATAAAAAAATCAGACATAGATCCATGTGTTCCAACCTCCTCCACTTAATTATCTTATCTCTTCAACTCCCATCCACCTCCAACCACTCACCCGCACCTGATTGATACCACCATAGTCCATACTGACTGATACTACTCCCCTCTTCATCAGAGTCCGGGCATCCCACCCCACCCCACCCCACCCCGGAGGTCAAAGGAGGTGGAAGGCATGCCACGGCAGCCACACACTGGCGGTGGGACCTCTGCGTCGGCTGCGCTCTCTGCACGGAAGGTCCCCCTGCGCAAGCTATTTCGGGCAGCATCGGTGGCTTGCGGTGTGCAGTCGGGTGGGTGCTGCAGCTCTTTCTCCTCATGCCCTACGTGCAGGAGCACGACATCCCACATGCCTTCACCAGCCTCGTCTGGCTCTGTGGGCCTCTCTCTGGCCTTCTCGTGTAGCCCCTCGTCGACCACCTCTCCGACCGCATCACCCCCGCCGCTTCCCCCCTTGGCCGCCTCCGCCCCTTCATCACCGCATGGGCTGCATCCATCTTTGCTGCCGTCCTCACCATCGGCTTCACCTCAAATGTTGCAGCACCCAATGGTCTGTTGCATAATGGTAAATTGTTTTACTGATGTTGCGATGTTGAAAAAAATGTTACGACAGTCGAAAAAAATATTGTATACTGTTCTTCGATATGTTACGACCAATTGAAAAAAAAATTGAGACCCATTGAAGAAATATTGTGACCCATTGAAAAAAATATTGTGACCCGTTGAAAAAAATGTTGCATCTTGTTCACAGTGATGTTGCAAGAATTTTAACGCGCCCTTTTTCCAAATGTTCGTTTTCATTCTGAGATTTTTAGATGTAATTGAGCGAAGGTAGTCTTCCGAACTGCTAAAACCCATTTTTGGTACAAGATTTTTTTTTTTGAAATGTTGCATATGGATTTTTATTATGTTGCAACTAGTGTGAAAAAATGTTGTGACAAGAGCGTACAACGCTAGCGCTCGAACTGTACGTCCGAGCGCTAGTTGTGCCCTTCTCTAGGAAATTGATACGATGCATACGTTCGAAGTGAGAATAAAAAATTGGACATAGCTCCATGTGTTCCAACCTCTCTTCAACTCCCATCCACCTCCAACCACTCACCCGCACCTGACTGATAACACCATAGATCATACTGACTAATACTACTCCCCTCTTCATCAGAGTTCGGACACCCCACCCCACCCTGGAGGTCAGAGGAGGTAGAAGGGCATGCTGCAGTGCCCGCACACCGCTGGCAGGACCTCTGCGTTAGCTGCGCCCCCCGCACGGAAGGTCCTCCTGTGCAAGCTACTTCGGGCGGCGTCGGTGGCGTGCGATGTGCAATTCAGGTGGGCGCTGCAGCTCTTCCTCCTCGTGCCCTACGTGTAGGAGCATGGCATCCCACACGCCTTCGCCAGCCTCGTCTAGCTCTATGGGCCCCTCCCTAGCCTCTTCGTGCAGCCCCTCGTCGGCCACCTCGACTGTATAGCCCCTCGCCGCTTCCCCCCTTGGCCACACCTGATGGTCTATTGCAAACGGTGAATTTCTTTACTAATGTTGAAGCACCTGATGTTGCGATGTTGAAAAAAATGTTGCGACCCGTCGGCTTCTCCTCAAATGTTGAAGCACCTGATGGTCTGTTGCAAACTGGTGAATTGTTTTACTGATGTTGTGATGTTGAAAAAATTGTTGTGACAGTCAAAAAAATGTTGCACACTATACTTTGATATGTTGAGACCCGTTGAAAAAATGTTGCGATCCGTTGAAAAAAATATCGCATCCTGTTCACAGTGATGTTGCAATAATTTTTAACACGTCCTTTTTCCAGATGTTTGTTTTCATTTTGAGATGTAATTGAGCCAAGGTAGGCTTCTGAACTGCTAAAATCCATTTCTGGAATGAGCATTTTTTTTTGAAATGTTACATATTAATTTTTATTATGTTGCAACAAGTGTGAAAAATATTGTGACAAGAGCGTATGGCGCTAGCGCTCGAACCGTACGTCCGAGCGCTAGTCACGCCCTTTTCTCTAACTGACCACCGAATCCATCTACTAGTGGTGCTCCTGCTTGGTGTGAAGATTCCAGATTGGTGCTTGTTCTCAGGTCACGTTTCTCATCTAATTGCTTGAACATGATCAAGAACCAAGTTGTTATGTCCAGTTGTTGTTGGCCTATGAACAGTGGCAGAGCTAGAAATTAGATGATGGGGGTGCATACTTCACACTCACAATTTTATAGTTTGTATAATAGTTTCATAACATCATAAATCCAACATATAGATTCCAAATTTGTCAAAAGCATAATGCAAATAGTTCAAATAAGGTCTTACATAAATAGAAAATTACAAAATATGCAACTATGTAAAGAAAATTATAATACTACTTTACACGTTTTCATGCCTTGAAAACATTTCATTACATCATCTTCACTAACATTCAAGAAAATTTCTCTCTTAATAAATGTGACTAAACAATTATTCAAGAATTGATCGTCCATACTATTTCTCAACTTGTTCTTTACAAGACTCATAGCGAAAAATATTCTTTCAACCACAACATCAGAAGAAGGCAATTGATTTCCACTTGTTTGAGTTCCTCCTCTACCTTCTTGAGTCTCCTCCACCCCTAGACCCCTTCAGCCGGTGATGAAGAAGATGAAATATTCTTTGCCTTCACTTCTCGATCCTGAAAAAAAAAAGAAATGACGTCTCTATTCCTCTTCATGTCTCTACAATCTATATTGACACATCGTAACAAAATTTTCAAATTTCCATATGGTCTATTAAGACAACAACCACAGAACCACTACTCTCGGACTCCGACCAACCAACATACATAAAGTTACTTCTAGATATGAGTCAAATAATGGTTGTAACTTCCTACATGAACAAGCACCAAGCAAAAGTGCAAAAGTGCTAACTGCTAAGAAAAGGACATACCGAATTACCGATTCCTTCTTGGCTTCTTGTTGTTTTGTTTCTCCTCCAAGTCCAAGTTCTACTTCACCAGGCACCAGCAGTCCAGACTCCAGCACGACAACATCGGCCCCATCCCCGGCGTCCCGGCTCCCGAGTACCGCCACCCGCGCCGCACTGCCGCCCTCCCGCGTCGTGCGTGCCACTCATCGCCAGTTCGTGCGCCGCGCTATCGCCCTCCCGCGTCGTGCTGTCGATCGCCTGCTTCCGCGCCACACCGCCTGCTTCCTGGTCCTCGCCCTCGCGTTGGGGAATTGGGGAGGACTGAGGAGAGATTAGGGTTGGGAAGGAGAGGATTGGAGTAGTCAGTGATGTATTCGGCTGTGGGTTGGAGAGTCTTGGATCGGCTGGTGACTAGTGAGGTAGACCGTAGGTGGTAGGCGTGACGCGAATGGACCTTCAGTGGTGGCCTAGTGGCTGGTGGGCTGGGCTTTCATGATAAAGTACCAGAAACTGAAGTTTGAAGTCTTCCGATTTTTGGTGTTCTTTCGATTTTTGGTGACTGAAGTATGAAGAAAGAGATATCTAGTGGTGATTGAAGTCTGAAGAACTGATCCCCTAGTGTTCTTTTGATTTTTGGGGGTGTCGGTGCATACCCGACACCCCTACTGGTTCTGTCCCTGCCTGTGAATAGAATCAAGGGTGCAGCTAATGGGAAAGAATTGAAGCTAGAGCCGTGGTTGTACTTGCGCATACACAATCAAGGGTGTTCTGCTGCTGCAAGGAAGGTTGCGCTGCTGTGAACGGATTGTACCGTGAAAGATTGAGCTAACTCGCATACAAATTAGGGTTCCTCTAATTTGTGTCGTATCACGGCGCCTCCTCTCGACCCTCGCCACCGCGCGCCACCGCCTGCCGCGCCTTCCTCAAGACTTCAAACAATTAGCCCTTGGTCGCGTCGGTGTCGCGGCTGTGCCCCTCCCACTGGCCACTGCCACTATTCTAGAGAATAACTGAACCGCAACAGGTAGCTCCAAGCCTCTAGTCTCCAGATATTGTGTGCAAGATTAGGCTTATTCTGAAGATTTTCAGGTCATAGACTAATAGGTTAGTGCCTGACATTCAAATTGCTAGGAGAACAAGAAATCGGTGATGAAGCGAGTTCTTGCGCTTTGGCCCCTAGCGCTCCGTAATTCCTAAACTAGGCCCGTTACCTCCGAATTTCCACTTTTGGCCCCCTACTAGCGCGTGTTGCGGCCGTGGACCGCAGCTTCTCACTTACCTATCGCCATCGCGTAGCAGCCAAGGTCTAGGTGTCGCTCCCGACGGCGGCAAGTGTCTTGTCGTCCACACAACAGCACTCCCTCCTTCCATGGCGCACACAAATCCAAGAGGAGAGAGAAAATACATTTAAGAATATTTATTGGAGGAATTTTTAAATATAGTAAAAGAGCTCCAAAAATTATTAATTTTTTGTGGAGACTCCCAGCATAGTGTAATTGCTTGTGTAATGTGTTCAGAATTTTATGAGTTATGATGTTTTCTCTAAAATTCATTCAAGTATACTATTTGTAGGAATTTTAGAGAAAATATCATAACTTATAAAATTCTGCAAAAATTAAACAAGAAATTACACTGTGCTGGGAGCCTCCACAAAAAAATTTCATAATTTTTGGAGCTCATTTTCTATATTTAAAAATTCCTCCAAGAAATATTCTTAAATGTATTTTCTCTCTCCTCTTGGATTTGCGTGCGCCAGGGGGGAGGGGAGCTGCTGCTGTGTGGGACGGCAACACCTTGCTGCTACCGTCGGGGAGCGCAACACCTTGGCTGTTTCACGTGATGGCAAGCAGCCAAGGTGTCATTTGGTGGAGAGCGCGACAAGTGAGAAGTGCGGTCCACGGCAAAGACGCGCCAAAGAGGCCAAAAGTGGAAATTCGGAGTTAACGGGGCTAGTTTAGGAATTACAGAGTGCTAGAGGGCCAAAAGCGGCAAGAAGTCATGGAGACTTGCTTGGATCTCATTTCTTGAAAACTTGACCTTTTTTACAAGTTTTGATGTGGAATGACTTTTGAAAAATTGAAGTATGTGACAAGTGGAGATGCAATTGGTGGTATAGAAGATGTTCAAATATTAATGCATTGCTTGCTATCCATCAACAGATAGCTCCAAGTTTTGAACTGAATGCCTATTCAGATTTATAAGTCTTTAGATTTATCCATCAACAGGTAGCTCCATCAAATTCACTTTATAAGTCTTCAGATTTGTGAATGTGTGTTCTCATATGATTTGCTTGCTGCATTGTTGGTCATTAGCTTATTAGCTATAGCAATTAACAAACATATTTTGTCATTTGGAAGTCAAAGCTTAATGAGGGAATCTACACCATATTCACATGCTCTATAGCCATATATGATAGGCAAAATAATATAATAAAATTGGCTATATGGTAGGATTCTATTTGAAATACTATATGCTATTTGATCAATATTAATTGATTTCATTATATTTGATGTACTAGAAATACATGATGAAGAGGTATGTTACATTCTTGTACTATTGTTGATGAAGATATGATAGGTTCAAATGAATCAAATCTTTGTTAATTAAGCAAAAATTACCTCGTGCTAGTGGTATGTTTTATCTATTTTGTCATATCGTTAAATATTGAATTCAAATTTCATTTTGATTGTGCATTTATGTTATACTTTTGTTATGCCTCGGTGTGAATAGTATGTGACGTTAGTTATAGGCTTATAGCTACTTAGTTTTTGGTCCGAGACTTTTTGAAATCCTAGCTCCGCACCTGGCCTCACCGTATATAGCTCAAGAAACATGCCAACTTCAGCCTCAGGAAAACAAGACGAGATCCTTGATTAAAGGGAGATGCCTCGGCCTTGCAACTCTTGAAAGGAACAGAGTTAGGGTCCCTTTGGTTGGGCTTTCCAACCTGCTTTTGCTTTGCAAAGTCAAAAGTCAACCAAAGAGCACAATTGTCACATGTGCTTTTGCCCGGCGGCTTTCCACTGCGATACAATTTCAAAGCACCTCTCCCCTGCTTTCTTGGCTTTTGGATGGACAACTTGGAGAAAATTACCCACCGCTGCTGGTTATGAAAAGAAAAAGCGGTTCGCCGCTTTATTCCTCCCTTCCGCCCGACGCTTCCTCCCTTCCGCCCGAGGCTTTCTAGGGTTCTCTCGCCGCCACCCCCCCGAGGCATTCTCGGTGGCCGCCGCACCGGACGGACGCCGGACGCGGCCGCATCTCCGCTCGGCGCCGGCCCGCGCATCGCCGCCGCCGGCGGCCGATCCATCCCCGCCGACGCGCGCCTTCCCTACTTTGGTCGCCTTTGCTACACGGCGCCGGGCGTCCACCCTCGAGGCATTCTCGGCCGCCGCCGGACCTGACCGCTCGCCGCCGCATCTCGCGAGACGGCCGGCCAGATCCCGCCGACGCCAGCGCCTTCCTCGCTTGGTCGCCGCTCTGCGACGGCGCCGGACGTCCACCCCGCCGAGGCATTCTCCGGCCGGCCGGCCTGCCACCGGCCGCCGCGCGACGGCCGACGCCCGGCGTGGCCCCGACCCAGCCAAGGGCACCCAGTCGCCTCGCTCCTCCACGGACTCGTCCACAGCCGAACGCGAACACGCAAGGTATGTCCGATCCTCTCGCCCTTGTTGGAATGTGATGGATGCATGAGTAATCGCAAATTGGAGTGATTCAAAATTGATTGCAAATTGGAGTAGTCCATGCTTAGCCGATAAAACGTCAAAGCGGAAAGAATAGATTGGCTAATTGAGCATATGAGAGCTCACAGATTGGATATTTGGTAATCTTGCCTTGAGTGCACGCAATCTTATAGAGCACGTAATTGTTTCTTCTATATCGATACTTGCCCAATTTCCCTCAATGCAGATGATTCCATGCTATGTACAAGCTACAATTGGAAATAAGTTCATGAGCATTGCTGGTGATAAGTTAATTGTCCTGTTATTTGTTGTACCATAAGGAATATGATAAAGTAAGAGAGCACCAGACTTTAAACTTACCTTCATAATTAAAGGATCACTCCATGGGCCTTTATTGGACCTCGGGCATCCTCCCCGGTTAGAGCATGTGCATGAACCACCAAAAACTCGTAATTGGCTGCAGATATATTTTTGGTAAGCCTTGCACCACAGCACACCGATAAATCTTACACTAAGGAATCCAAACAACATATAAGGTTACAATCACCAACCTCGCATCAATAGCTTCAAGAAGCTGCTTTGGTATTTTGTTCCTAGAACACTGAAATTGAAAAGTAGGTATAAGCCACAAAAATCACAACATGGAAAGTAAACCGAAAGCTTACAAAAGTTTGTACATGGATTTTAGATGAAGTTTTGGGGTCAAGAAGTCCCTTCAAAGTGCTCCGGATCAGTTTGAAACCAGTCCAGCATTTACAATGAACATTTGATGTAGTGTCGCATAATTTAGGACATGCTTGGTAATCGCTAATCGAATGGTTGAAAACAGCCTATATTTCATCATGAAGACTTACCTCGGGATAATAATCACCATCTATTTTCTCGCATACAACGCACCAAATCCTCGCAATCTTGCTAAAGTTCTTCCGACCCTATATCATATGAAAGCAGAACAAAACCACCAACATCTTACTGATGTCATTTTCAACTATTGTGCAGACGACACAAAGATGTTAAACAATGCTCCTAAAGATACAGTTTGAATAAAATATTCTGTTACAAAAAAACTCTCCTGATTCATATATGCATATAATTAAGGATTAAACTTAGGATAGGAGTAGAGAAATATGTACCACCATGCACATATTACAAACGAAACTCGTGCGGTAATTACAATCGAGTGGATTAAATTGATTGAAATTTTTTTTGTTTGGTTCTAGTATGGGTGACAAGGCAGATTGGAGTGATGGTTTTTTGAGGAATTTGTTTGATGCCTGCAAAGAAGAAATAGAAGCTGGCAATAGGCCGATGGGAATTTTCACTGCTACCGGTTGGAAGAACGTTGTTTCAAGTTTGCGATAAATCCGTGATAGGCGAACAAAAACAATTGAAGAACAAGTTAGATGTCTTGAAGAAGGAATATACATTGTTTATGGAGTTCAAGAATTGTGCCACTGGGCTTGGATGGGATGCGGAGAAAAAAACTATTGACTGCCCGGACGAATGGTGGAAGGAACACCTTGCTGTAAGAACTAACCTGTCATTGTAAATATATTTTTTCAATTGTTTGTTTTGCTGTGCCTTGCTAATTTTTATTTTTAATTTGGAGATGCAACAATCTGAGAAAGGAATCAAATGCGATCATGTGAAGTTTGCTAAGCATGGACCAAAGTTTCTTGAAGATATGCATATCGTTTTTGGCAAGGCACATGTTAGTGGGTCTTCTGCATCCTGTCTTGGAGATATATCCTCCGATGAGGCAAGTGATGAGGATGTGGCTGAGGTACCAAAACCTACAGAAGAGAAGGAAAAGACAGTCAACCCAGGCAAAAGGAAACGCAAAGGGATCTCAGTCTTTGTTGAGCAGAAGGAAGAGAAGAGCCCATTCTTTCGTATGTACAAGAACACTTGTTTGAAGATAGAAAATGCAATGAGAGGATCTCCACAAGTGTTGAAGCATCATCTGCTCCTCCAACCAACCAAATTCCTACCATTGCAGAGGCTGTGAAGATGGTGAAAGAATGTGGTGTGGAAGAAGGAACTGCTCTAATGTACACGGCTTGGTCTGCACTTGCTAAGCCTGAATTTAGAGAGTTCTTTACCTCTCTAGAAACAAATAAAGGAAGGCTTGATTTGATTCAGAGGGAGCATGAGAAGGAGATGAACAAGTAGGAAGGCTCGATTTGTTTTGAGAGAGCTAGTGATTTGTTTATCTAGTATTGTGATCTGTGTGCTTGTCATATATTTATCTATTATTGTGATCTGTGTGCTTGTCATATATTTAGCTATTATTGTGATCTGTGTGCTTGTCATATATTTATCTATTATTGTGATCTGTGTGCTTGTCATATATTTATTATCTATTATTGTGATCTGTGTGCTTGTCATATATTTATCTATTATTGTTGTGTTATGCTGATCGTGTAAAATATTATTTATCTATTATTGTGTTCTGTAGATGGATGATAAATTGGGAGCTGTAGCCAAAGAAGGGCAAAAGGGACTACTGTTGTTATCGAACTTGCACAAAGATGTCTTTTTTTGGAGAAATGGGCAACTCGTATACTGAAAGGTATTTGCACAAAGGTGGATATAGGGAAACACCAGAAACTGGCATTCAATGGGTCATGAGGTGTATGTCACGGCCGAGGTATTTTTATAAGATGTTTGGATGAGCCACGAGATTTTGAGGCACTTCATGACTTGCTAGTCTCTACCTATGGATTGACGTCAAGTAACAATGTTTCATCTACTGAGTCTTTGGCTATGTTCTTGTGGATCGTCGGAGGCCCACAATCATTTTCACAAGCTGAAAACCGTTTCACACGGTCACTTTGGACAGTTCACACCAAGTTTCATGAAGTGTTGAAGTGTTTGCGCAAGTTAGCTAAGGACAATATTAAGCCGAGAGATCCTACTTTTTCTACTGAGCATGAAAGGGTGAGAGAGAACCTCTCCACAAAGTTTCAGCTCCCATCCACCCTACAGACACAACCTGTCGTAGAATCCTGCATGCATAGTCATCACTTCATCGCAGTGCCGCCCTAGAATTTTGAGGCCCTCGTAACTCTAGATTCACCTCTCTCACTGGCCCTTTTCAATCAAAATATCTCTACCCTTATTATCAAGATTCTCCCAAGTTCTAGGATCAAAGACATCATGAATAGAAGCTTGCTGCACATCATCAATCGAATTCTCAGGCGTGCGTAGGCTGTAAATTTTGCTCGAACATCAACTTGTTCATTAACTTGATGTTGCTCTTCTTCTTGATTAACAGTGAATCTTGTTGATTAACAGTGCATCACGCATAACACTACTTGAAGCTGAAAAAACTTATCTAAAGCACCTTGTTGTGACTGAACTAATTGTTCTTCTTGTCTTTTCCGCTTTTCGCATACCGACAAATGTTTCTTCATTTTAAAATTCTAAGAGACTAAGACTTGACCAGTTGACCTTCATCGTTAAGTAATGATTTTTTAAAATAATTTAGTTTTTATTTCGAAATACAGAAATAATACTACCATTTTAAATTTTACAGAAATAATCATCTGTCACTCAACCGTTGGACGACTAACCCAAGTAGCTCAACGGTTGAGCGATTTGGTTCAAGTAGCTCAACCGTTGAGCGACTTGGACACTTGTCATTTAACGGTTGGTTTAGTATATAGGTTGCTTAGCTAGTAGGCATGCATTGTACACCGTTGGGCGACAAGTGTCCAAGTCGCTCAACGATTGAGCGACTTGGACTAGTCGTTAAACGGTTGAGTGACAAATAATTATTTCTGTAAAATAAAAAAAAAATGTAGTATTATTTCTGTATTTCAGAATAAAAACTAGGTTATTTAGAGGAAAAAATCCGATAAGTAATACTGATTGTTTTTTTCAAACAAAAATGTAGTGCCATACTGCAATACAATACAATGCAAAATAGTTACTATATTAGTCAGAGAATAGGATAAACTATAGCTGAATCCATTAACTAGTTCGCGTGCACATGTAACGCACATAGTGACATCTAAAATAAGAAGGTAAAAGGTGCAACAAAAATAGCCTTCTCTCACAACATAAACGCAGACTGTTCGAACCAGCAACATCTTCCAGAGTACGCAAAAGTCCAGGAGGTAAAGTTTTTAAAAAGAGAGATACACATAGGAACTATGAACACTTGAAGGTAAATTGCGATACAGGTTCCTTAATTTGTAAGGAAGCGCTGACTGATGCCACATTGTCATGCCAGCACTTTAAGTTAATTAAGTTGCAATATCCTCAAATTCGTTGGATCGTCCATCCAATTGATCCATTTGAATTTTGCAATCACATTCCACTACAAGATAAGAAACTTTGGCAAATTAAAAAGAAATAAGAGTAAATTGCATCGTGAGTCGTTAAACTTTTTGTGGATGGTTCATTTAGGTCACCGATCTCCTAATTTTCACGTCTAGATCACTAATATGGATTAAGTGGGTCATCGACACCACCGCCGATGCCACCTTGGAACAAACGGTGACATGGCCGCTCTCCCGCGTCAGCACTAAGCCCCTTGGATATGTCTCTATTCCCATTCCCAACTCCCTTCCATCCCTAATCACATCCCCATCACTTCTCACGAACCTGCAGGAGGAGGAGCCGCTGCTGGCCCTGTAGTACATCATGCCTATACTTCATGTCATAACTTAGTATATTACTTAAGTTGTATCACATCGTGAAGAATTCTGCACATATCACATACTGTAAGCTCGGTTTTCGGCAACAAGAACACGTCACATTTCTGTTTTGCTCAAAACAAACATCGCAAGCTCTATTTTTTTTGCAAATAAGCATCAATATATTTTTACAGTTATGCATGCTTGTGATTTGAAGCAACAACATGAGCATGCGAGCTTGTGTTTTGAATCAACACCCAGAAAGTACATGTACATTCATAAATCAATGATTGACATAACAAATCCTGCAGCATCTGAAATTTAACATGACATTGTCAGACTGATACATAACATTGCCATTCTGAGTTACATCCATCCATTGCAAACAAAAAATAAATAGAAATTGATGCATAACATAGTAATTATTGAACAATTCTCAGTCACAACTTCAATGTTGCCTGCAAAAACATGAAACTAGAAGCTACATGCTACAATTTCACTTCAGGGGCATCCATGCATCAAATCATTGGGATATCTACTATTGTCTCCTAGCTGCTAAGTTGCAATGATAAAAGCCCCTGTAAGGCGAAATTTTTGCATATTTGGCCCTGTAGCAATTTTGAATTTCAAAAATAGTCCCTTTCAAGCGAAAATTTCAAAATGACCTCAGAATAGTTGCACGATCACGGTCTGAGGCGGCGACCACCACCTTGCCCCGGCGCGGCAGTCACAAAGCGCACGCGCAAATGGCCCTTTTCGAATTTTTTTTAAAAAAAGGAAGAACATCTAAAAAAATTCTTAAATTTTTTTAAAAATTAAATAAAATTTGGAAAAAAATTAGAATTTTTTTAAAAAAATATTAAATATTATTAAAAAAATAATTTTTTGAAACAAGTCTTCTTGGCACTCGGCTCGCGCGCAGTCGTCTTCTGAGCGCCTCGGCTGCGCCCGCGTCTTTGCGTACCGAGCGGCGCGCGCCAGAGCCCCCTAATTCGCGGCGGTGGTCGCATGCATCGAAGCGGCGCTTAGCTTCGCGGCGTCGACTTTCCACCAAAGCAAAAAGCGTTTTGTTTTTCTCTTTAAATCACGTCGAAGTCACATCGGTCATTATTGTCTATTTTGAGTTGCGTATATGAGCGAGCGCGCGCGCGCGATCGTTGGAGGCGGTGGCGTTCGACATTGTGATTAGATTAGGTAATGGCGTATTTAAATTTTCTCTTATTGCGGTTTGTAGCGTTAAATGCGTGCCAGATTTCACTAGCTGTTGGTTGTTCTCTATTTGTAGCAATGGCACATACTCTACCACCCCTACTCGAGGAGGCATGGGGCGCCCGACAAGATATCACGGTTGGATCGGTGGCAATGGACCGCCAACTCGGTGACACGGGACCGAGGGAGACTTGGCGTTGGACGAGCGGCGATGCCCGAGAGACCGTCAATCGACCGATTGCATTCGCTCGGATGCTGAACATGGGGCAAAACCTCCTGATTGATGCCTGCCTTCTTTCCGCCCTGGTTGATCGTTGGCGGCCGGAGACCCACACGTTCCACTTTCGGTGGGGGGAGATGACCGTGACACTACAAGACGTCAGCTTCATTACCGGGCTACCGTTGCGAGGCCATGCGGTTGTTCCCCCCTCTGAGGTTGGTGGACTGGAATGCGCGTCTCCATCATCGCTTCGGGCATCCTATCCCCGAGAGGTCTAGAGGCGCGCTCTTGCACGGTCGTGCGTCAATTCATGCATTGCCCGAATGACGCAACGGAGGAGGTGGTTCGATGCCACCTAATTGCATATTTGTTGTTTATTTTCGGGCGGGTCATGTTCCCTAGCACGCAGGGAGACATGGTGTACCCGAGTTATATTCACCTTGCGGAGTCCATCGTGGACGCCGACGATGAGGATGTGCCGCGATGCGGTTGGGGTTGGTATGTCTTGTGTTGTGCGTATCTGCGGTTCGTGGTGACGCCGCAGCGTCGCGAGGGAACAGAGCCGTCTTTGTCGCCGCCGCCACACGCTATTACAGCTGTGGCCGTGGGATCACTTCGCGGTCGAACGGCCGTACATCCACCGCGCAGTCCACCCTTACCCGCGCACACAACATTTCTATGGTTGGGCGGACGACGAGGATCCCGTGGAAGGCCCAACCATAGGATCCCGATGGACTGTGGCAGCACTGGGGTGGTCTAGGGATAGGGCGCATCGCATATACCCCGAGTTCCACAACGAATTCGAGGTCCTGCACGAGGATGATGTAATATGGGCTCCTTGGACGGATGCCTTCGTGCAGGGCACAGCGCCCGACAGGTTGAGCTTGCTATGCCACCTAGATGCGACGTATTGGAGGACAACTTGTCATCTAGTCTTCTCCCACATGGTTGAGGCCTACAACCCACAACGGGTGATGAGGCAGTTCGAGCTGCACCAGGAGATCCCCCCTGCTCTAGGGCGACCGCTTGCGAGGCGCAGTCACTTGTAAGTACATTGCATTGCTTAATAATATTGTAGGTCATTTACTCATATGTTATGTCGGTACCATAATTTGTTGTGTTTGTTCCACCTGCAGGCAGACGAAGAAGGGCCACAAGAGCGATGACTGGCTTCAGACGCAGCAGCCGTGGGTAGATGCATGGCAAACGACCACTGATTCTATTTTGCAGGAGGCATGGCCTTACGATGAAGGGACTTACGGTACGTACCTGGAGTGGTACGTACGGCACACGCGAACGAGAATGACAGGCGCCCCCCAGCCCGACATGAAGATCCTACCCACACCGAACGGTTGGGCTTGGGCCTGGACCCGCACCGTGCAGCACGGCGTGACGATTCCGTACGTTCAGCATGTAGTATATTAACCACCCTCCGCAATAGGGTTAAGTAACCAAATTTCGTTTGTTTCGTAACCATCTAGGTGGACCGGTTGGAGAGCGTTACGAGCGCCGCCGAGAACTCGGCGGGCACGAACAACACGATTGGCGTTTTTTTACGTGATGAAGACGATTGTTGACGATGTTAAGCAAGTCGTTCGTAACATGAGCTGTGGAAGGCCCACCGATGTTGACCTGAGGCATCGAAGGGAGCATCGTCGCGTACCCTCACCCCCTCCATCTTCTCGTCCGAGCGAGTCGACACAGCGACGCAGTAGTATGGGCGGCGGATCATCTTCGCAGTTGCCACGCAGGGACCGTACGCTGATGTCGTCGTCGTCGCAGATGGACCCTACGCTGATCCCGTCCTCGTCGCAGAGGGGCCCCTACGCCGATCGTCGTCATCACCGCGCGCGGTAAGGCGACATTAGAAAGCACGGACATGCAACCCAAAGCCACCGAGGTTATCCTGCATTCTCCTCACCCTTCACTGTCGGGCAATTTTCAATGGGCGATACGGCGCCATGGTATCAGTCCGGCTACACACCGTACCCTACGCAGTTCACCTCGCAAGGTGAATCGTACCCGGAGCAGTTCCCCCAGTTCACCTCGCAGGCTGAGCCGAGTTGGTGCCCTTCCGTGGATCCTGCTGCGGATCCTAATGCTTGGATCACCGAGCTGTTGTCAACGCTAGTCCCGCAGGTGATGCCCCCCGTGCACGACAACACAGCTGTTGAAGAGCCCCGCTATGACTTGCGGCATAACCCACGGTCACCTGATAGGCTGACGTTTTCACGGGGGCAGATTCGACAGAGACCTACGGCAGCAACACGGCGCGGAAGGCCAATGCAGGGTCCTATGCCAGGCAGTACTGAGGAGTAGCGCGAGGAGTAGTAACATTAGAAGTCTATTATATGTTGTAACTTGTAATCCAGTTGCTTATTTGAATTGTAATTGCACTTATTTAGTTCGTTGTCTATGTAAGCAGGATAATTTTATCCTCATTCATGAAGGCCCGCGACGCATGGATGAAGAGTGCGAGTACAAACCCAAGTAGAACTGACGCTCTACTTCGCAAGAACTACATACAATAGAAGAAACACTGCGAAACTAACTAAGTTTACTAATTTGTGAAGCATCTTCTCAACTCTTGCCATAGTGATCCCTGCAACGAGGGCAAACCAGGTGCTGCCGTAGTGATTGTTTTATTAGAAAGTTGTTTATTACCACAAGGTTTGAAATACCAGATGCAAGAAAAGCTTTAAATTTCCACACATGTTCTTACATTTCAGACACAAGTCTAATACTTGGGATGTTTCACATAGAAAGTAGTACAAAGTTACAATGCAAATGACTACAACACTTGGAATCACTACGACCAACATGATTTAATACAGGATAGCTTACGGATACGGTGGTGTCGGAGGAAGAAGGTCTATTCGGCGGTTCTGTATGAGTGCCCATGAGTCTTGCATAGCCTACACCTTTTGGTCTTGGTTGATCTCCACGTTGGCTCGCGTTCATGTCGTTGCGGATGCGCTTGACCGACGCCTCCCACGGCTGGATGTCGCGATGCTTCATTCGGTGACCACTTAACTACTCCACGCCATATGTCCTCAGAGTGGCCTTCGACGCCGAGGAGTTGAACTCTCCGTTCTAAGTATCATACGGTGTCGTATGCCATAGTACTCGACGTATACATGCTACAAGATTGGTGAAATACAAAGACATGCAAAGATATACGTGCGAGCAAGGCTTGTGCAGGAGTTGAGGCTTATTGCATGTGCAAACTGCCACATCGCCTATGGTGCAAACATGCTTCCGGTCACCTCTCATGTGGCCACGAACGTACTTGTCCCGCAGGCGGACCTCGAACTTCCTCCTCACGCCATCCATTGTGATAGCTACATGGGATCGGGCCTTGGTAATCTTCTTGTACATGTAGGCGAGGGTAACCTCCGAGTACTGCTTCCCTTCATCCAAATGCTTTTTCGCCATTGTTGCCCGATTGACGAAGTAACCGACCGTGCGGTTCCATGTCTCCTTAACAACAGCTGTGATGGGCAGGGCACGAACCCCTTTCAACACACCGTTGTAGACTTCGGACATGTTGGTTGTCATGATGCCGTACCGAGCACCATAGGTGTCGTGAAGAAGGGACCATTTCTCATAGTCGGGGGCATGCAAGTGTATCCACTCAGCGAACTCGCTTTGCGGTGCGCCTGGGTCTGAACCTCCACTAGCATGCTCGGTTTTGACCTCGAGCTCCCGCCACACGGCATCGAACTTGCGCTTCTGGTTCTGCAGGCAAAGCTTCTTGAACTTCTTCATGAGGTCTTCGCTCTTGAAGCGCGTGTGGAAGTTGGCGGCTAGATGCCGCATGCACCAACGTGTGCGCATGTCGTTCCATTGGGCGGCGGGCTCGCACCGTCTTTGCATGGTGGAGGTCGCGACAACAACCCAAACATGACGGTCGGTTATGACGCACACATTTGGTCGGTCCTTACAACATGTTGCTTTATGTTCACTAGGAACCACAACCAATCGTTAGTGCTTTCGCTCTACAATGGCAAAGGCAACGGGAGCAATCGTCGTTGCCATTAGCGGCAATAGCGGTGAGAATGGTGCCCTTGTACTTCCCGCAAAGAAAGTACCGTCCATAGTCGGACGGGACGGCGATGGGAGAAGCTCGACCGCCGGGCCAAATGCCCAAAAGACTCGATCAAGGATAAGGAATGTGGGTTGTTCGACCGGCCGTCCCGTCCTCCCTATTGACACATGTCCCGGATTGGCATCCGCAATTTGCTTAAGCATTCGTGGACTAGATCGACGCCTCCTGTACGCACTGCGTACAACCCTTCGAGGACATTCCGCCGTCCGCTATACCTTACTGTACCTAACGGCATATCCTAATGTATTCGCTACGTGAGCCATGAGGACCTTGGGCGAAACGGTCAAATCGGCGACAACTACATGGCTTACGATGCTCGCGATGTACGCAGAGGTTACATTCGAATGCATTTGCAATGGCTCTTGAAGCTCACGTGTGACCAGAACGATCAGTAATGCGGAAGGCCGTTCGCGCCAGGAATCTCTCACGCATGAACTTTGCGGGGCAAGAGCTATGCACGCACTTAACTATGTACGTGTCAGGATTAGACCTGCAGGTAATGGAAACCATATAATAGTTAGTGCGACTTACCGTACATAGTTCAAAGCAACAACAAACAATGTTCGAACTCACCTGTAAACTCGGTAAGTCCGACTGGTCTTCACCGCGAAACTCACGATAGCTTGCCTGGCGGCAGCCTTGTGTGGGAACTGTTGGCCCACAAGTAGGGTGTCCGCATCGAAGGCCCACGAAGACTCGTGCTCGTGGGACAGAACAAGGGAAGAGGCCGCTTGGCAATCCAACCGACTTGGAACATAGTGTAACATCCCAAAGTTATGTTACCAAAATAAAAATAAATAAAATTATTATTTTACTGGTTTTGCTAAGAATTTGCCAGAGTATGATTGCCTTATTTGAATCTCTGAAATTTTGAAAGTCAAATTTAAAATTTATTTGAAGTTATTGAAGTTTTATTGGATTTAATTGAAAAAATTAAAAATTTACTGAATTTCTAGAATTTTCTGAGTTTTTAAAAGCTTTTTCCTAATTATTTCAAAGCCAAAATAATTTATTTGCAAAAACTATAGCTAACCTTGAATTGGAACTATTTTAATTAAGTCCAAAATGCCTCTGGGAATTTCTGTGAATTTTCCTAGAATTTTTGGATTTATTTTGCTATTTTTCTAAAGTCCTTTCGAATTTCTCGAAATAAATCAATTAAGAAATCCATTTAAAATTCCAAAATTTCTTTTGGGCCGAAACCCACTGGTCCGGCCCATCTCCACGCCGCCCGCACCGCTCTCTCTCCTCGCTCTCGTCCCCACCGCCCGATTTTCATCGAACGGCTAGGAAAGCCCCACGCCACCTATCTTCCCAACGCCGTCCGATGCGAATTCAACGGCCGCCGAACCTTTCTTCTTCCCACCTCCCATCGTCCTCGCGCCCGAGTAACCGCCGCCATTATCACCGCGCGGGAGCTCCGTAGCGCCAGTTTCTCTTCCCCATTTCCCTCGCCATCGTGCGCATTTAAACCGCCACTCACCACCGCCCCCACTCCGCCCATGATCTCCTTTCTTCGCTTCGGTTTCGCCCGTTTTCGCCCGCGAGCACTAAACGCCGCCGCCACCTTCCCCGCACACGATCTCCACCTTAGGCTTCCTCCGACTATAAGTAGCGCCCGACTCCGCCTCTTCTCATTGAACCCGACGCCTTCATCCACTTCTCCCCTTTCCCTCTCTATCGGCCAGTTTTCGCATTCCTTCGCCGCCGGCCGCGAGTTCGTTCTTCTCCGATTCCGGCGCCGACATTGCCTCCTCGCCATCGCCGTCTGCACCAAAGGCATCGCCGACTCACCGCCGACCCCGTGCGCACCTCCTTGCCACTAGAGCACCACTGGAACCCCTCCGCCGCCGCCAAAGCTCGCCGCCGGTAGTCAAAACCCCGCGTTTCACCGCTGTTTTGGTGAGCAACGTACTCCCTGTCACTCCCTCTCTCCATTGGTACCATTCACTTCCGTCACCGTGCCGCCGTTCGCCGGCGAGCTCACGGCCGACAAGCACCGCCGGCCTCGTTGACGTGGCGCCGCCACGTATGCGCCATATCAGCTCCCCTGTTGATGTGGCAGGGACGTGGCTACCAACGCGGCAGCCATCTCAGCATCACCCCACTGTGCCAGCATCTCACCCCGTGCACTGTTCCATGAGCCGAGTCCGCGGTGGACTATGGACCAACCATGGACCTAGTCTTTGACTAGAGGGCCCACTTATCAATGAAACAAATTATTTTCCTTTAGGAAATAAATCGGCCGAAAATCATTTTCCCTCGCTGACGTCATGCTTGCGCAATAATTAGAATTTCCTTTAGAAAAATAATTCAAGAAATTCAATAAAATCTGAAAATTAGGTTTTATTTAGATTTAGAACTTCCCGGGGTTCGTTCTCCCTCATACGAACTCCGATTTCGTCCATTCAAATTTCTATATTCCTATAAAAACAAGATCTAGCCATCTAAACCAAAATCATTTGATTTTGGGTTCATTTGACCCATAATTCTTTTAAACCCTAATTTATCATTTCATGTATTTTCAATCTTCTAAAATTCATATCTTTTGCTCCCGAACTCCGTTTTAGTCCATTCAAGTTTGTAAATTCATATAAAATTATTATCTAGATAACTAAAGTAAAATATTTCTATTGGGAGTTAATTTGATCTGTCCTTTTGAATTTATTTGAATTTGAGTTGAATTTGTTGTATTTGCACGATTAGATTTGACGACTTTGAGAATCGATTCGACGATCAAGAGCAACATAAGAGGATTGATTTTGACTGCATCGATCATCGTGATCGTACACTTGACTACCTGAAGATAGTACTTGTGAGTACTAGGTGATCTGTTAAGAAAAACAACGTCACCTCAACACCAGAAGTTCTGTTAAGGTGATCTGTTAAGAAAAACAACGTCACCTTATCAAGCAATGCAAGTTATACCCTTGATCATATTCATCCTACTAATTTAAATTATTTATATTCTGTTTTAAATTATTACTGCATGCTTATTTATATCAGTATCTTAAATTCCTGTTTTAAATATATAGTTATGTCTAAAATCCTTTGTATAGCCAATGTTGATATTGAATCAAACACATTGTCACCCTAGATCAAACCTGGTTGATACGATAGTATGAACTAGGATCATTTAAACGTATTGCTTAGCCATGCTTTTAGACCAAACTTGTTTTTGGGGAATTTTAGCCATCAATCAATTATTGTTTAAATTGTACCCTTGGCATCTGTGTGTCATGGGAGTTTTACAAATGACTTAGAAAATAAAATAAAATGATGGTTTGGACTTGGGCGGAATGGATGATTGGTGGGTGCAGGTTCATGCACGGGCTTAATCTGGTTAGGGTTAAGGCCCATGGGTTTTATTGGAAAGTTGCCCAAGTCAGTTAAGGACCGGTCTTCGAGCGCATGATGCTACGCCTAACCGTACCACCACATGTCCCGTATGGGCGGGACTTGGCTAAATAATTTGTAATGTATTAGTGTCGTTTGTGCTATGTTGTTGGTATGGGCGTTGGTGGACATTAGACCCATCCGCGCAAGAGGGGCTTCGGAGGATGGTCACCCAATGGAAGCGAAACCTTAGCGGGCACAAATACATTAAGACGAGAACATTGTAAAGGCCTCAACACGTGCTCTAGACCGCTTACCAAAGGTAGTGAGCGGTGGCATAGATATATTGGGACAAACTAGAGAAGTCTTGTCATGTGGGTAAAGCCGCATACAACCTCTGCAGAGTGTAAAACTATTCGAATAGCCGTGTCATGTTATAGACATGCTAGCGAGAACTACTCAAAGTTAGACTATGATTTTGTCGGAAAAAGACTTCTTCAAAACTGGTTTATCCAATTGGGAATTAGGCAAACAACCATGTGATAGGAGGATATCCTTCACCACTCATGTGTGAACGTTATCTGACTATAAAATTGAGAATTTTATAAACTTTAGTTATAGAATAACTGCTTTGGAATCTAGTACCAGTATTTAAAGAAAATGCTACTTTATGCAAATAACTTTATAAGCCATCCTTTGTTACATCCATATATGCATGTCATTCTGTTACTTGATGGGTGTAACTTGCGAGCACGGAAGTTGTGCTCATTCTTGCTTATGCAAACAAATTTCAGAGGAGAAGGACTTTGCTACCGATGTGGATCTCGACGACTAGGCCGCTTCCCCAGTCGATTGCCTGTGGCAGATTAACTGGACCCTACTACTTCTTCGTCTTCCGCTGTGTTTATTTTATTGTGGGCCTGTAAGCCTCCTTTGTAAGCAACTCTGTTGTTATTTATTAATAAAGTTGTGATATGAATTTGTTATCATTTTGTTTACTGTGTGGACTAGCTACTGATCATGGGACTAGTCCAGAAATGCACAGAGGATCTGGTTGTATTAATACCCGGGTCTGACACATAGTCCGGGTCGGTCGAAACAATGCCACCGACGATCCCACCCACTTCGTCGCCTTCATCATCGCTGGATTGCGAGTCAAAATTCGCCTCATCTTCGGTGGCAGTGCCATCGGACATGCCATCAATAATCTCATGACAATCAACACGAGCACCGCTCAATTTGTTGACACCTTCATTCGGTTCGAAACTTCCCGAATCTTCATCTACTGGAGCACTGGACATCTCTCCCGTCGTCAACAAACCGAAGAGGGGGAGAAGAGCGTCGCTGCCTCCTTCAACTGCGCCCCCACCAAAGGATTGACCTAGATAAACAAAATGGACATACACCATGGGTCGTCGATAGATCGGAGCGTGAGGATTGCTAACAATCTCCATATGATGTGCCCACATGGCACTGCTGGTCACCTTCGCCAGGCACCACACCATGTGCTCTTGTGGAATGACCATGTTCGCGGTGATCACCTCTATTACTATCTTATTCCTAGCGACGTGCCTATCGAACAACTGCCGAATGCAACGTCGTAGCTCGAGCAAATCGACGTGTGCCAGGTTGGGAATGTTAAGCAAGGCACGTTGGCAGCTGGACAAATCCACTCCGTCTGGACCGGAATACACATTTCCGTGGAACACGTACAATGTCTCCATTTCTGACGAAAATAAGACAATATTTCATCAAAAACACACCGTAAAACCGTGCACGCGTGTTCTTTGAAATAAGCTTATCGTTATTTACGACTTTCGCAAATGGTGCGAATAACGGACAAATAAAAATTTGACCACACGGGACAGGGAGGCACCTCAGAAAGAGGGGAATGATTGACCGAGTGTGTGTCCATGCGTTTATATAGCCGAGTACGGGAGACGCAACGATAAGACCACACGGGGCAGCTTTGCGCAGCGACAAGACCACACGGCTCAGCTTTGCGCAGCGACAAGACCACACGAGCCAGCTTTGCGTAGCTTTGCGCAGCGATAAGACCACACGGGGCAGCTTTGCGCAGCGACAAGACCACATGGGGCAGCTTTGCGCAGCGATAAGACCACACGGGGCAGCTTTGCGCAGCGACAAGACCACACGAGCCAGCTTTGCGCAGCGACAAGACCACACGGGGCAGCTTTGCGCAGCGATAAGACCACACGGGGTAGCTTTGCGCAGCGACAAGACTACACGGGCTAGCTTTGCGCAGCGACAATACCACACGGGCCAGCAACTTTTCAGAAAGAAAAGACAATACTCTGCATCGCCAGAAACTTATCAGAAATACAAGACAACACTCTGCCTCGCTAGAAACTTTTCAGAAAGACAAGACATCACTCTGCCTCGTAGAAACTTTTCAAAAAGATAAGACAACACTCTACCTCGTAGGCTACTCACCAGAACTTAACCATACCGTGACCACCCTCGGGGGCTTATAAAAGGGGGTGACCTACTCTGGGAGAGAACACTACACAACAAAACCCAACACTACACAAGAGCTTCCTTCACCACGTCGGGATGGACAAGAAACAGAAGAAGCAATGGAACAAGATGACAAAGCAATGGGATGAGATCCGCGGACTAGCAAGGGCTGCTGGGGAGCGGGACGACCAAGCAAGGGCTGCTGCGGCCCGGGTCCAACAAGAGGCGCTTGCTAGGATGGCAGCTCTCCGTAGTGAGGCCCCCCGTAGCAGCAACCCCATCCTGAACGTTCCAACCGAGCGTTCGCCGCAACACCCGCCAGAGGGGGAGACGCCGCCCCTCTGCTGGTGCATGGACCCATGCAAGTTCTTCAAGTCTAAGCACCGACTAAGCCTGGGCATGCGTTACTGGGGTTGTGCGAACTACTCCTGTAAATATCCCGACCACCGTTGGGACACACGCAGCTATCGACCGCCGGTAAGGTCCAGTTACAGTATGTTCTTATACCCTTTCTCTTTCGATGTATGCACTAACAACCTCTCCCATCTACCCGTAGTCCCCGGATCCGCTATGTGGCTACCGCAAGTGGATCGACCACGAGATCCACCCACATGACCAGTGGACTCTCGACTTCGAGGAGTGGGATGTCAAAAGGGCCCGCGAGATCCGGGAGGACGAGCGCTGCAACGACGAGCAAAACGAGCGTATACGTCGGGAGACAAAAGCTCATCTCGAGGCGTGCAATCGTAGGCAGCGCGAGGCTCGCGAGAGGGAGCGTGAGAAAAAGAGGGAAATAGCAGCCAAGGCCAAAGAGGTTAGCGAGGAGTTCAACGCCGAGCTCACAAGGAAGGGAAAATGGCCCCGATCCTTGCAGTAGGTCGGGCCATTCTGTAGTAGTCCTTCGTCCTACCCGTCATGTTTTTTACTATCCCCTAAAGGCATGTATACTTACATAGTCCGGATGCTTGTGTCGCACTGTACCGTAGTAGTAGCAAGGATGACTCAAGCAATTAGCCGAACTAGCATGCCATGTGACCACGTGTAATGTGCCTCTGTCTTCGGATTCTAATGTAGTTACAGTTCGTACAAGCCTATCTTCCTCTTCTCCTTGAACCCAATTGCAATTTAGGCACGAGCTATATATGGATGGTATGACTGCCATTCAGCTCACTCTTCACTTCCTCTTCTGCTTTCTTCCAACTCATATCTTTGTGCAGCGACGTGACCCGACGAGTCAGCTTTTGCGTAGTGATGTGACCCGATGAGTCAGCTTTTGCGCAGTGATGTGACCCCACGAGTCAGCTTTTGCGCAGTGATGTGACCCGACGAGTCAGCTTTTGTACAATGATGTGACCCGACGAGTCGGGACAAAATCTAAAAGACATCACGCAACACTGCCAAATGATTCCTCCTCGGACCGGCTACCTCATGACGCGAATATCCTTGAACCCACTGCAATTTGGCCACGAGCTATATATGAATGCTTTGGCACCATTCACCTCACTCTTCACTTCCTCTTCTCCTTTCTTCCATTCTATAACAACATGTCTTCGCCTCATCTAACTTTCGTGTGAGCGGACAATTAGAATCGTTGTGATGAAGACTCGTGTGCCCTCATTGCGAGGATCCAAACAAATGTGTTCACCTCGCATACTCCAACGAATCCATCCCGAGTGTTCATGAAGTGTTCAAATCTTACGGTAGAAATCCGCCTAATCATCCCAAATGAATTCCATTGAAATAGCATGTTCTTTTTCACTTGAAGTTGTAATTCCTTTTCGTAACACAACATGTCGGTTTGGCGGTGGTGATGAAGCTGTGAAGAGTTCGAGATATTGCAATGCAAATTGCTGCCTTACAAGAAGACACCCGTGGCGTTGCTGCATTTCGTCTAGTGGCTCGACCCTCCGATCAACCAATGCAAAATGAAGCTCATAGACTTAAAAGACTGGATGAAAGGATGGAAAGGGTTGAGAAAATGCTTCAGAAATTACTTCACATAGTTAGTTTTGCGGTATTTCTTCTATTATTTCTTGTTCTTGCCAAGTAAAAGTCCAGTTGTAATAAGATTGTAATGTTCACTCTTTATCTATGTATCGTAGTCCTTCATAAATAGATCAACTGTCGTGTATCCCTGCATTACATGATGTATGCTTTGCGACATTGTTGTACTTTAGCGATCTGGAGTTCACAAAATATTATTCGAGTCTAATGATAGTTTTCGAGTACGGAAAGTATAGCATATTTGGAATATCCCACAACCTCCTCTAGACCGCAAATATACCTTGCTATCAAGACTGCAAACCCTACTTTTTTTTTATTTCTGCAAACCCTAATCGAAATGACTGAAGAAAATTGTGCAGTGCATATAGAGTATGGAACCACAACATTTATGGCCCCCAACATTTCAATGTACTGTTTTAGGCCATCTTCATAATGACAACGAGCGTTCTTAGCCCCTTTAATTGTATTTTGTAGAAGCTCCATAAAGTAATATGCTTTAACTCGTCATTTTTAAAAAGCGCATCGTAATATCACTTACCTTCCTCCTTACGACTCAATACTATCTTAATCGTCCTCGTAAAATTTCTCAGAAATTTAGCGCACTACAACAATATACGACGATCACAAAATGTTATTGTGAGTCTAACAAATTTTGTGCCCTTCATATTCTACGAAAATAACAAACAAACCAACCAACGTTGTCACCACACTTTTATTTTCAAAAAAATTATAACATCATACAATAGATATTTAATATTTTTATTTTTTAATAATATTTAATATTTTTTAAAAAAATTCTAATTTTTTTCCAAATTTTATTTAATTTCTAAAAAAATTTAAGAATTTTTTTAGATGTTCTTCCTTTTTTTTTAAAAAAAAAATCCGTTTCAAAGGTATTTGTCACGCGCTAGCGCTGGGGTAGTGGCCTCCGCGCTCGGGGGCCGGGCGGTGGTCGCCGCCTCGGACCTGCATGATGCGTGCTATTCTGAGGCCATTTTTGAAATTTTCGCTTGAAGGGGGCTATTTTTGAAATTCAAAATTGCTACAGGGCCAAATATGCAAAAAATTCCAGTAAGGCGATTGCTGAACTTCCAGAAGACCATCCGCTTTCAAATAAACTTGAGAAGATAGTAATAAGTGGGAAGTAGGCCGCATCAAGTACCTCGGTGAAAATCCTTCGCCCCCGATGCGAGACGGTTGAGCCCCAAAAGATCCTGCTTGGTTACTCCCGACCACCGCCAGCGACTATGCCATGGTCGACAAGTCACCTCTCTCTCTCTCTCTCTCTCTCTTCCCGTGGCCAACAAATGAAGGGCGACGTTGGTAGGCGGAGGGGCAGCAGAGCGAAGGGCAACCACAGCTCGTCGCCTCGGCTACCGCCGGATTCGGAACCAATCGAGAGAAGCAGATTGAATCAGGATGAGTTAGGGATGGATGAGTTGGAATGAGAATAGAGACATATACGGGGACAATGTTCACCGAGTCGCTAGACCGGTGTCTAGGCCTGCTAGGCGCCACCTATGTGGCCGACTAAGTACTAGTAGTAAGTAGTAGCGGTAGAAGTAACTTAATCACTAAGTAGTCCCACACAATGGGCATAAACAAAGTGAGAGGCAAGCTGCACAGAGAGGCAGAGCACGGGCGCGCGCCAGAGCAACAACATAAGTAGAGTAGGGGCGCTGTGTGGGTACCTCGTGTCCTGCTATGGCCTGTGGTCTGCTGGGGTAGCCAGCGACGGCGGAGAAGATGGATTGGCGCCGGGATGAATCGACGGCGATGAGGAGGATTGGGTGGCGGGGAAGGTGGATCTAGCAGCGTGGAAGGTGGATTTGACCGGCGGTGAACTGGCGGCTGCGGTGGTGGACTCCACCTTTTAGGCTCCAAGCCTCCAACAAACCCTAAAGGCTTGTTTGGGAACCAGGGGAAACATTCCCAGGGAGGAAAATCCCGAGCGGGATTTTTGGTGGCACATAGGATACCAGTGGAGATATATCCCCCGGAGGAATTTTTCCCCCTGCTCATTTGGAAGAACCAGGGATCCCACCTCACTTCTCTCCAGAAAGTTCCTCCTCCCCTCGTCACATCCAGCCTCTCCCCTTCCTCTCTGGCTTTCCACTGGCGATCCCACCACTTCTTGCCGCCACAGTCGGCTGGAGCCACCGCCACCTCCCTCCATGGCGCAGAAGGACAAGGACCTCGCTCGGCCTCCCCGTCTCCGACTGCTCCCTCCGCTTACCCAGGCGGATCTGACGAAGTAGCAAAAACGCATAGATAGAAAAGGGGGAAGAATATCTCGCTGCACTCTGCGACCGCGACCTCCCTGATGGCATCTCAGAACCCCAAGTCCGCGCAAGACCCAGTCGCCACCGCACTGCCGCTGGTCAGTCACCACTTCATCGTCACGGGGTAGGTGGCGGCGCGGGCCCATGGTGGTCCGTGCCAAGATCCGGGAGATCTTCATGCCGGCGCTCAGCATGGATGTCCGACAAGGCTGACATGGATGTCGAGACGTTCCACGACGGCATCGTCGCTGCCGTGCTCGTCCCCGCCGGGGAGTCCGCCCTCATCGGCGCCCCATCGCTGCCTGCCGCCGAGTCGAGGAGGTGTCACTCGCCGTCGCCCGTGCCTGGCGCTCTCAAGGACAGCTCGCGAGCCCTCCTCCGCCGGATTCTACTCCGCCGTCCACTCCCCGCCGACCGGGCGGCGGCTCGGTGGTCGCTCCGCACC
The DNA here is from genome assembly GCA_036346255.1 of Ampelocalamus luodianensis. NCBI lineage: Eukaryota > Viridiplantae > Streptophyta > Magnoliopsida > Poales > Poaceae > Ampelocalamus > Ampelocalamus luodianensis. Next base: position 29,566,568 of record CM070626.1, on the reverse strand, counting down.
GGTGGCGCGGGACGGCGGGCATTGCCATGCCACGAGCTAAGAATCGCCAGCGAGATAGGGTGGACCTTGCCAAGGTGACTGGCACCGGGCCGGTGGTGATGTCCGAGGAGGAGAAACGTAGCAATCGCGCCGAGAGGTGGTGGTTCTATCGAATCCACTGGAGATCGATTCTGATTTCTCCATGCTCGAAGACGACGTGGAATCTTTCCCGGCCTCGGGAGGCGATTATTTTTACCCCCGTGGGTTGGGGTGGATTAGCCAGGGATTTCCCCTCCCGCCTCTCATCCAAATGCCAGTCTCAATTGGACCAGGGAATTTCTCCATGGGGGAAACTTTCCCTGGGAAATGGCAGGGATCCCTGCGGGGTTTGGAGTTCCCAAACGAGGCCTAAAGGAACCAGGTGCTAACCGAATACTTAACCTGATTGGCCTTTATACTGCTGCTTTTCCTCTCCCTTCGCCAGATCGGCCGCCCAGCTCCCGTCCAGGCGCCTCCGCGCCACCTTTTTCGCACCGACTTCCTCCGCCTAGGACCGACTTTGACCGGTCAGGCGGCCTCCCCGCCTAGGCCGTCGACTACCGCGAAATCGCGGCTGGCACCCGCCGACTAGTGCCTAGAGATTGATTAATCGCCGCCTAGAGCTGACTTTTGAACACTATCTAGAGTGCTTAGTGCAAAATTGCACTGGAGAAGGCCATGTTGGCGTGGGACACCGGCCAGGTCAACATTCGTTCTGAGGTGACATCGGGCGGTGGTGTTGATGACCTGCTTAATTAGGATTAGTGTGAGGACCCCGGTTTATTCGACTTGTAATGCTTAGCCTCCCATTGACCCTAGCATCACAATTCAAATAAACCAAGCCTCAGGATATGTATACTTCCCAGAAATGCAGTATACACACCCCGTTACAAAATCAAGCATCAATTCCATACACGAGAGATTACGATATCAAAACTTCATAATATACAACAAATTGAACTACAAGATAAATAACAAACTACACAGCGGAAGCAAAAGCCATAAGATGGCGATAAATAAAAGAGCCAATTAGTGTGCCTTTACCCACAAGGCAACCAACCGGGCCGCCAAGCTAGTCGTCAAACCCGCAGCACAGCTCACAAAAAGAATGCCCTTGGGGCTCATATTCTTCCTCTGCAACAAAAACATTAAGCAAAGCATCTGAGTACAAAAATTGTTTTTGTACTCGCAAGACTGACGTGTGGACTAGCAGACCTATACATATGCTACATGCAGGCTTATCTGGTGGAGGCCATATGTTTCATTTGCACAAAGCCAAATTTATTTGCAATAATGTAATACAGTTTAAAGGCAAGTTTGCAATTCATTTTTACTATTGAAATAACTGCGAAATAAAGATAGATACAAGTAACCACCTGGAAGTGACTATCCCAATAGTCACCACAACATAGCATGAATCCCTGATTGGTACCACCCATCAAGTTTTAATTTAAAAAGGTTGTAGTCTAGTTCTCACGGGGCGTATCCGAGCGTGTCCATAACCTAGGACGAGGCTATTCGAATAGTTCAAACCCTGCAGGGGTGTACCAATGTACCCACACTTTAGACCACCTTTCCACCAGCCACGGTTAGCATACTTCCTTTGGTATGCAGACACGGCTAAGTCTAACATGACGTTTTCCAATATTGTGTATCAACTACGAGTCGCTCGTATGGATAGAAATCCATACGCTTACATGGTAAAGCCGAAAAGACAACTACCCAATCAGGATAAAGCTTTTCGGACAACTACCATGCTCCCACCTCCATCCCTCCTGCGACCCGGAGCCAATACACGCCAAAGTACTAGGTCAAGAGAGGTCCCATATACTCTAGTGTGGTTAGCACACAAAATGCTCAGTACGGTGGCGCAAGTAACTCGGTCCTTAACTGACTCGGGCACCATTCCAGTCACACCCAACAGATCACACCAATCATACCGTTGTGCCCAAGTCTAAATCATTTTTGTTTTCAATTTTAGTTTTGCAATTAAACATAGCATAAGCTGAAAACATAAGGAACAATAATAATTTTATGTGATCAAGATCATCGACTAAGTCGATGATCGCCCAATTCTACCGATGACTAAGCATGGCTAAGCATCTGGACCCGTAATCTACTAAGCGACAAGAGTCCATCCAACGAACTCCAATCACAGCAAATAACCTAGGCTCAGGTAGTAGAGGACAATTATTTACCTACAGATTATGCATCTAAAGGATTAACTACTCAATTTAACACAAATTAAGCGATGCATACATACAGTTGAAACAAAATATTAGACTTTAAAATACTGGGATTAACATGATCAAACTGCTTGCCTTTGCTTTGTTAGAGATATACGTCTTGCTGCAGAGGATCACTCGCGATAACAACGTCTTCTAACGATAAAAACTGCCAAAGCGAAAAACAGCGAATAAACACCAGAATGCCAAAAAGGATTCAAAACAATTAACAACACAGAAAACAGATAAGAAATTAGGAACACAAATAATTGATTTGAGGTTTATTTAAATTAGTTAGGATTTCTTATTACTGTTCTTTTCAAACTCACTTATTTTCCACGATAATCATACAGTCAAAATCAATCTCCTTATATATTCTTCTTTTTCGGCAGACTTTGGTGGTGATTGTGTGCACATTTATTAACTAAGCAGCAAAATACCACATTATAAATAGCTAACTATTCTAAACAACCATTACTGCGATAAGTTTGATTAGACCTACAAGACTCAAACTTCATTTTGATAGTTCATTAGAGTGACTAAGACTGACATTCATTAAATTAGTTCACGAGAAAAGGATGGGGCTAACAAGTGGGTTTCTTGACATAACAGATCTCCTTCTCTTGCTAGCTTAAGTGTGAAAGCCCAAAACCCTTTTCTACTAAATTCAGTAGAGTCATGAACCTAATGCCCATTTTTGCTATCTAGAGACTACTGTGCAACCACTCTCAAAACTACAAAGCTACTAGCCAAATTGATCACCTATTTGCCAATTCTTCTCCTCTGCTCATTCAATAGACAAAAGAAGATTTTGAGATGAAGTGCTTGCTAACTAACTAGTTCAATGACTCATCTATTAAACAAGTTCGAGTGATCCAACAATCAGAATAAAGGGCTATTAGCACTTGCATTAGCAATGACTCTAGACCACTGATGACATCTCTAAACCTTCTTAGATTTTTGCCACCTGACCAAAAGCTTACAAAGGAGCATGATTACTGAACTGAAATGCTACTACTATACAAACTCTAACCTTAAACCTATTAACCCATTTGAGTGACTTAGATTACAGCCACCAAATTGGTTAGTACAAGAGGGATTAATTTGCAGTGGTTTTTACTGACATTTCAAAGGATTCACCTCCAAAGTTCACACAACCTACAAAAACAATTTTTCCTGAACTGAGCCATTGCTAGCTAAACTTGCTATGAATTTCAAAATTCAATCATGCTAAATCATTTGAGTGGAGCAATTATCAGTTACAAGACTAGATGGCATTTCTGAACTTCTACAGGTGGATTTGCAGTTCAGCTCATACACACAGAGACACAAGGAGCAGTTTAGAGGAAGGAAACTGAGAAGGCTGAGGGGGCTCTCGGGCGACGTTGACCGCCGGCGATGGAGTGGTGGTGTGGCGAAAGCGATCCCAAAAATGGGTTGCCCGGAGTAAAAGGAAGCTAGGGGTGGGGGTTTTGGGGCTTGGCCGGCACTATGGCGGCGCGGCGATGGCAAGCGGCGGCCGGCCGTGGAGGTGAAAGGGGAGCGACGGCGTCGGGTGCAATTGGAGGCCAATTAGGGGGAGCATGAGGACCGGCGGAGTGACAGGAACTCACCCATGTGGTCGGCGAAGGCGGAGGATGGCCGGAGCGTGCCGGCGACGAGAGTCGGCGGTGGCGCGGGGTGCTTCACCGTGGAGGGGTTCCTGTGGAGCAAAGCGACGCGAGTGAATGATCGGGAAAGGAAGAAGGAGTCTAGGCGATGCTTACAGAGAGAGTAATTGAGCTAGAGCTCGCTGGAGGAGGCACGGCGGTGGAAGAAGCGGTTTCGGCCGAGCCGAAGAAGAAACCGCGCGCAGCTCCTCGGTGGCGCAAACTCAAAATTGATAGAGGGAACACTTCCTTGTGGTGCAAGGCACGCGTGACACGATGCGTGGGTGCACGAGGATCACCGGAGTGGCCGGCGTGCTTGGAGACGGCGCGGCGCTGCTCACGGCTTCTTGGTGTTTGGTGAAGAAAATGGACGGAGGAGGGGAAGGAAAAGCCCGGGTAGGTGGGGCTTCTCGGCTGGCTTTGTATGAGGGGGCGGAGGCAGCGAGGTGGAGGCGGTGGGGCGGCGAGGTGACCGGCGGTTGGCGTGGCGTGCATGCGAGCAAGGCGGTGGCGAGCTGGCGCGCGGGCGGGAGCTGGCGCGGGCGCACGCGCCGCGTGGAGAAGATCCTCTGCCGGTGGGGTCGGGTTGTCAGAGAGAGAGGATAAAGTGGCTCGGGCGAACCGGTTTGGTGCGGTCGGGGTCTGGTCGAGCTCGGGTCGGCTGAACAGTACTCGGGTTAGGATTAGGATTTGATTTTGACCGAAAATGTACACGTTTGACTAAGCCGTTTGAAATAGAAATAAAATCCTAAAAATCCTGAAAATTTTTGTGGACACTCTGAGATTCACAAGGGACTTAGGAAAAATAATTTCAAACACTTTCTATATTAAAATTTGTTAGAATTAAATTGTTTTCAAATCTGCATTTGGGATTTCATTTGAATTTTAGTGAAGGTAAAATGACTTCTAAAAATTTGGTAAAAATAACTATAAATCAAGATAAATAATCTAGTATTTTAATAAATTATTTTTGGAAACTTTCATTCACATATTTTTCTGGAATTCAAAAAGCAATGGAATTTAAGTTTAAAAGTTTTGAAATTTCTACACAAACTTCAATACAAAACATCAAAAGCTTTAAATTGTGCACAAGTTTTTTTAGAAAACCAAGAGATACAACAAAAGTTTTCAAACTTTCATACTTTTATACATTTGAAATACAAACCCTAATTTTGGGGTTGTTACAATTAGTGATCTAGACGTACGAATTAGAAGATCGGTGACCTAAATGAACCATCTAAACAAGTTTAGTGACCCACTGCGTAATTTACTCAAGAAATAATAACCTAAGCAATGTATCATCGAGTTTAGTGACACAATTTGCAAATTTAGTGACCTACAGAGTTGATTTACATGTTTAGAGACAGAACTGGTACTTTGCTACAAGTTTAATGCTCTTGATGCAGTTTTCTCAAGAAGTAATACAAAAGACTTGCAAGAAATGTTAATTTGATGTTGTGTTTTAGGGGCAAATGCATCCATCAATTGTGGCAACCAAATCTGGCTGATCTATACTTGCAATGGGCATGTGAACAAAAAAAAGTACATGAAGAAATCCCGTTCCGAGCTTCAACTGATTGATATTGTCTATCCAACAAATAGGAAATATTTTACATAAAGTTAGGGAATAGAGAAAACTTATGTCCTGCCACTTCTTAAATTACAAAGAAGGAATGGCACTAGCAGGCATATGATCCATACATCTAGTAAACCCTAGAAACTAGATACACTGGTTTGGATTACATTCTCATGAGTTTTAGAAACATACAGGTGCGCATGAAATGTATGTGCCATTGGGATTTTTTTTAATCAAATTTCATAACGTCAATCCATTATGTACCTAAGAAAAGACTAATGTCATCGTTAGGTGTAGTTATGCATAAAATATGGAAAAAAATCCATTGATCAACGATCATGGTAAGGCGATTAGAAGAAATAGTAGCAACAAGTACCTCCGCGGTGAGGGTATGGCAACTGGCACTGCTGCGGTTGAAGAGGAGGTTACGATTGTGGTCTACTGAGTCCCGCACAGCGACAAAGCCAAAAACATCCAGCGGCCATGCCAAATCCCCCTTTAGCTCGGTGATCTTGATGAAGAAGATCTGCAGAGGAGCAGAGCAGCAGGTACTGCGGGGCATTGGCCCATGGGTGTAGCGCATGCGGCCTATAGCTGCTGCATCATATTTCAACCGAGTTAATTTGAAAATACACATGTATCATAGTGGTAGTTGGAAATTAGTAGTGCTGCTATTACTGGCATAGGGTAGGTAATATTCATGATTAGTTCATGATCAGTTAACCAATGAATTAAAGCACTCGTCCTCTGTCTTATTATGTGATGTCATGGAGTAATCTCCATGAATTGAATCATTGATCAATCAAGCCCGGAGACACATCTATTACATTGCAGTGTGACAATAGAGATGAATCGAATCGAAGCAAACAGAATAAAGGGAAGATGATTAACTCATGGGGGATCGATCATTTGCCCCATTTTTTATGTGTCTTGTATCATTTGCATCTATTTTCGTTGCGCTTGATAATTTGCCACAAAGTTGAAGAGGAAATCAACTATTTGCCCTTTCGGACAATTTTGTCACTGTCTTCTTCCTCCTCCTCATCTTCTTTGCTTCGGCCATGGCAGACGTGCGCCCTCCTCCCTGTGGCCAGCCGCCGACATCGCCGCCCTCCTCCCCATGGCCAACCACTGGCTTCTTGAGCTCCCGTCGGCATCGTCGCCCTCCTCCCCATGGCCTACTCCCACCACCACCGCCCTCCTCCCCGTGGCCAGCTCCCGCCGTTGTCCTCAGTGCCTCCCTCCTCCCTGTGGCCAGCCGCCGGCTCCCCAGCTCTCGCCGACGTCACCACCCTCTTCCCTATGGACAAGGGGTTGAGGAGGGCGGCAGTAGCATCACCTCCCTTGTCGACGACCACCACGATCACGTCTCTCCTACCGCCAGTCATCGCGACCTCGTATCCCTCTATCGTCACCCTCCTCCCCATGGCCAGCTCCCGTCACCACTGTGGCCCTCCACCTCCTTGGACGTGTGGATATCGTAGAGGTGCTACTACTGTTGCTGTTGCGCTTGAGGACAATCCGCGATCTTCACAAGGAACTTCAGAGGTTGCTGAAGGAGACGATCAACTCGCGAGGGCGCTGGATGATCGACTACGACCACTACATCGACGTGCATTTCGTTGGACCAGGCTGCTCGACTCTTCTTCCGCTGCACCGCATGTCTGGTGGTAATGATCTGTGATCATCTACTTGCTTGGCATCTTGGTTTACGTGGTAGAATTTTTGAATTATTGCCTTCGTAGCCTACATGTATCCCTTCAAGGCCCACCTATGCACCGAGGCCCTCTAATTTACACAAAGTAGCCCCCCTACATGAAAGGAGGCACGAAGGGGCGCCGGCTAGGGTGGCCACGTCACATGTTTTTTTTGCGACCGTTCAATGCTGGCACCGTGTCGCCGTTAGTCCGATCGGTGCGGTCGTTGCGCTTGCACGCTGCTCGCCCACGCTTCCACGTGTGCATGCCGCCGCTGCCTTGGTTGCTTTGCATTTTCACCGTCTTTGTGTGTGTCGCTAGTGTTTCCTCCCCTCGCGTCTTTATTCCGCATCTGGTTTGCCTTCTTCGCGTGTGTCGCCAGTGTTGCCTCCCCTCGAGTGTGTCGCCGGTTTTCACTTCTCTTTGGATTTTTTTTTATTTTGGCCCCCTAACGTCACTCAATTGAAAAATAGCTCCCGTCCCATTTTATTTGCAAATCTAGCTCCCCTCCCTCTCCTTCTGCGGTCGGGGAGTGGGGAAGGTCACTTTCCCCACTCGGGGAGCACGGAAAGGCATGGGAGGCTGGCCCAGCGCAGGAGCAGGCACTTGCCGCGGTGCGTGAGCACGGGAAGGGCCTTTCCGCGGTGGCCGAGCACGGAAACTCCCCGGTTCTGCGGTCGCCGTCCATTCCCACAGAGATTTGCGCTGATCACCCACCTTCCGCACTCACCGACCGTAGTAAGAGAGGGAGGGGGCTAGATTTGCAAATAAAACGACACGGGGGCTATTTTTGCAATTGAATGGTGTCAGGGGGCCAAAAATACATTTAAGTCTTCTCTTTGCTCCCATCGCCTGGTCATTTGCTCCATTTCGGTCGCCGTCGTTTAGACTTCGCCTTCTCCCCTTCTTACCATCTCCTCTTGTCGGTTGCGCTTCTCTGTGGGGTTGTTTGTTCTATTTCTTGCTCGTTCTGTGTGAAGAGGGTTCATGCCTCAAGGATCTGTGTGGATGTTGCCTCTGTCATGTCTTGTTCTAGTCTTCTTGTCTTGTTTTTGGTTGTGTTGGTCGTCTGCTCCATTTTGGTCACCGTCGTTGCCTTTTCCCTTCTTGCTATTTCTTCTTGTCAGTTGTGCTTCTCTGTGAGGGTGTTTGTTCTGTTTCCTGTTCGTTCGGTGCGGAGGGTTCAAGCTTGATGGATCTATGCGGGTGTTGCCTCTGTCGTGTCTTTTTCTTACCGTTTCCATTTTATTTGTTGTGATGGTGCAACACACCTATTTTAGTGTGTTGGATCTGTTTTAGCCCCCTTTATTGGTGCTCTCCTGCCCGCTGCCTTTTCTTTCTCGGTTTCCTCTTCTTTCTTGTGTGCGACCATTGTGTTTTTTGGTTTCTTGTTCTTCCAGATCGGCGGTCCCAGAGGCTATGCGTTCATGTTTATTCGCTACATGGAGTTCCTTTTCTTCTGGATTTTGTCTCTGCCTTTGAGTTTTGTTGTTCTTGTTGGCCTCTTTATTTGGTTATGTACGGTGTGTGTGATCTGTCTATTTTCCACGTGATTTTATTCTGTTTGTGCTTACTTTCGTTATTTGTTTTGTATTGTCCTTACTTTTATCTTCTTTCTTGCGGAGGCTTCTGTCCGCATCTTTGCTTCGACATTCTCTGTTCTGTTCTCCTTCTGTTGTGCTTAGTTTCACGGTTTATTCATCATTGCGATTATGTTTTTTCTCTCTCTTTTTCAGAGATTTGGACCCGCACTTTTGGTTGGGTATATTCCCTAGTTTGTTTGTCTATGCTCTTGTGTATCGTTTGGTTGGTCTGTGATGGATGGTTTTGGGTGAGGTTTGTCTTGTATTTGAGGTTTTTATATGTTGTTTGTGTGTTCGTCCGTTTTGCTTGGATTTCTTTGGTTGACGTTTTATCCCCTTATATTCAGATAGCCTCTGTGTTTAGTTGTCCCAGATTGCTCGCCTCTGCTTTGCACTCTAAAGGTTTGGTAAGTTCGTTTAGATGTCTAACGTGTTGTTTTGCTATGTCGATCTATTTGCGCTCTTTCTCTTGTTTTCCCTCTGTTGTGCTTGTAGGTTTTGCTGCTGTCTCGCTGGTGTTTTTCAGCGGCTTCGCTTCTTTTGCATGGTTAGCCTTGCCTCCCACAGTGTAAGCTCCGCTTTGTTTCTGCTTTTTCTACCTTCGCTTTCTCTGTTCCCTATATGCAATACGTGCCTCTAGTTGTTTCCATATCATCATCGTGTGATGCAGAATCTGTTGTAGTGCCGTGAGGCCGTTTCTCGCGCTTTAGACGCCTCGTGTCGGTATGCTGCTTGCTTTCAGTCGGTAGATTCGATTGTTTTCTACCCAGCATATGGTGTTAATGTCTTGCTTTTATGTGTTTGTATATTCTCTCGCCGCTTACCTGATCTGTTGGAGCGGTTCTACCTCTTCCGCGTTGTCCCCTCTTGTCTTCGATGATGTAAGCCTTGTTTTGTTCTTGCTTTTTGTGCCTTAAATTAGCTATGCTCTCTGTGTGTGATTGATAGTTTCTTTACCGATTCTATCTATATCGTCTTATATGTACTCTGCCTTATTACCGTACATCTGTTTCTTGCATTTAGTTGGCTTATACTATCATGCTGATTGCGTGCTCTAGCTCTGTTCATTGTTCACGACGTCTATCGTGTTATTTTTTTGCTATATATCGCTATATCTGTTGCTATCGTAGGTGTGGTTCCTATGCTTTAGTTGCCTTACATTGCCATGCTAATTGTGCGTTATAGGCGCGCTATTTGTTTATGCTTTGTTGTTCGCGCACTGGTTGCACGTTCTAGATGTATTATTTGTTTACAGGCTACTGTGTTTTTTCCTTGCCATATGTCACTGTGCATGTTTCCGTATGATCAGCACCCAGTGCAAAGCCCACTGCCCGCTATCTTGTGTGCCTTATATTGCCATATACATTTCGTGTTATAACTATATCCACTGTTTTTGCCTTTCCGTGGAAGCCGTTGTCGTTGATTGTTCGTGTTCGTGTGTATGTCCTTGCGCCTATTGTTGTCTTCTAGGTCTTTGGCCTAATTTAGTTCTTCACGTGGATAGGTCCAAAGATCTTCTTTTCTGATGCACCAATTACAGGCTGCCTGTTGTTTGTGTGGCTTAACGTATCTTGATTTTCTTGTTTGCTCCACGGTATGCGTGGTTCCTTTTTGTTGTGTCTTAGAGCCTATGCTTGGCTTACTCGTTTTTGGTCTTCCATAGGTATGTTCTGCTTTCTATGAGGTCGTGCCTGTTGTTCTTTGTGTCTCTGATTTACTACATGTGTTTGTTTGTATAGTGGTCACTGTCTTGCTCTTTTCCCTTATATTTTATGCGTTAACTTTTCCCTTCCACATGGTCTCTTCATGCCTACGTTCAGCTTTTTCCTGATTTTTTTAATTTGGCTCTATGCTGCACTTTAATTGCAAAAATAGCTCCTCTAACATCAAATTTGCGAATCTAACCCCCTGCCGACCGCGGAAGTACCGGAGGCTGACACGTGACACATCCTGCGCTCGGAGGGCGCGGAAAGCCAGTGGCCAGCGCGGGGGGCCAGATGGGTGCGGAACCAAACGGCGCGACACAGAAGGTGCCGGGCCCGCCACCTTCCACATCGCGGAGAGCACGAGGTGGCTGGGCCGCTACCGCAGCATAGGAGCGCGGGAAGCCAGTGAGCCATCAGTTCGACGCTGCATGTGTCAACAAATGCTAGCACTGCATGTTCAAGCATTTAATGCTTAAATTGAGACATCAGTTCAAACCTAATGCATTGCATTTAATGCAAGAAATTGAGTGCACTTCCTGAACAACGTGTGGGTTTGCTGCCTCCTGCGATCGGGAGGCGCGACATGCAGGCCACATCCCGCGTTCCTGCGGTGCGGAAAGAGCCTGGGCTCACCACCTTTCGCGGTTGCCGCTAGTTCCCGCGCTAGTGGAATTGCTGCACTGGCCATCGAGCTTCCGCGGCCCCTGAGCACGGAAATGGACACGTGTTGTGCTCGGGACATTCCGCGCTCGGGAGGGGACCAAATTTGCAATTTCAAGGCAAATGGGGCTAGTCTTGAAATTCAGGTGGCACACGGGGCCAAATGAAAAAAAAAATCCCTTTTTCCTTTTTTTACCCTATGCAGCTTACTCTTTCTTGGACCTAGCCTTTTCATAGCTCTACTATTTTCGTAATCTCTACTCATCAAGTGAAGCAACCTGGGAGCGTGAAGAAAAGCTGAAAGTCGAGTTTCCTAGCATTTTCTCTAGCTAGCCTGAATCTTGGGATCGAGATTTTTTTAAGGGGGGAGGTTTGTAACATCCCAATTTTCTGAGTTTCAAAACCTTTTCGAGTAGTTTAGTTCCTTGAAAAATTTCACCAAATTTTATTTGAATTTAATAAAGCTAAAATAGGACTTTCAAATATCAAAATAATTTAATATGACTAATATGAACATCAATTAATTCCAAAACTATTTTATTTGAGTTCTTTGTGCTTAGAAATATTTTCTAGATTTTCTGGAATTTTTTTGAGTTCATTTGCTATTTTTAATTTACCATTTGGATTTTATGTTATTTCTAAAATATAAAAAGCTATTTAAAATATCAGGAGTTCAAATGGGATGAATCCTATTCCCCGGCCCAATCCATCGCCGAAGCCCAGCCCATTTCCCCTCTCTTTTTCCTGCCTGCACACGAGTTGTTTCTGATGCAAACTCACCGAGCCAAAGTCACTGACATGTGGGCCTGTGGTGTGTCACTGTTCATTATCCTCATCATGCACGTCTTGGACTCCACTGCCGTGCCGCGTTCGGACACTCTCTTAGCCCCACCGCTATAGGCCATAAAAGCCCTCGACATGCGTGTTAAAGCGATCGCCTCAACCCTAGACCCCAACCCTCTGATTGACCGCATCTTAAAAGTGAGGCGTCGAGGGCGTCGAGGTTGAAGAGATCGAATAAGTCGTCGAAGCCCACCACAAAGAAGCTGGGCTCGTGGAGAAAATGCCCCGCTGTGTACTTGACGGTGAAACCCATAGGGTGTTGTGTCCTTGTCTCGTTGGCACAAGACCTTGGCCCCAAGCCCCCATAATTAAATAATTAATACTAGCCCTAGGCCCCAACTTTTAAAGATTATGACATCAATTTTGTAAGTGCTATGAAAGGTTTATGTGGATCAAGGGTTTTACTTTTACACCATAAGTGTGAGCTATGGTACGAAGAAAAACTAGCTTCAAAGGTGGCCTTTTTCTCAGCCTCCTATCACCAATCTCAAAATATTCTTTAGAATCTCGCTTGTCTCATAAAAAAAAATCTCACTTGACTAATTTTGCCCATTACCTGTCTCCAAAAAAAAAAAAAAAGGAAAACTCCAATCTGGCAATACAAGTATACCCAGAGATCTATAAAAGGAACAATTGCTTCTTGAACCGTAGTGTCATAGACAGTTAGAGATCAAAACTATCTAAAGGTTTGGGGACAAAAACTCACCCAAGGTGAAGCCTAGGAGGTCAGGGGCGGCAGCGTGGAGGACGAGGGTCGGCGGCGTCGAGGTCAGGGGCGGCATCATCGAGGTCGGGGTGCTCGGTGGGAGGGGACGGGCAAGTGAGGAGTAAAGGCGCTGGGGAGGGGGAGGGGCGAGTGAGGAGTACGGGCACAAATCTACGGTATGCTTTCACCAAATGCCCCAAAGCCAACCATCACATTCAAACCCTAGCTCATCATTGCAGACAGATCTGTCGGGATGAGCCGGGTATTTAATAACAGAGTATATATCACAGACAATTCCAACCACAAACCGTCTATGACGTTGGCAATTATCATAGATGGTGCTTGTTAAGAACCGTCTGTAATAATTGCACATGTCACTGACGGTTTTTAATTCGAACCGACTGCACAGTCCACTATTCCACGGATCTGCGGTTCGATGCACGCCACGGCATCTTCGTCTGAGGTTAGTGGTTCTGCTGTCAAAGCGTACATCTAGCTATATCTAGCTATTGTTCTTCATTTCCTTTCATTTGGCTAAGTCTTTAGTGCGCCTTTGATATCTGAATTAAACAACTTGTTTTGCCGTGTTCCACCCTGTCGCTACCACCGCATATCTACAAAGATGGCCATAAATAGTAGATCAATCACATAGTTCTGCCTTTGGTGTATCCTTAGGTGTTTTTGCATTTTTAGACTTACACCGTTTGTACATCGACAGCAACTTTCTGCGATTGAAAGATATAAACTCCACTGCGTACTTTAGAAGAAGAAACGGTCTACTTGTGCACTGACATGCATATATGTATGAAACTGTATTTCTGTAGCCCTGATAGAACCTGATAGCACCATATATTAGCTTGATTTAGAGATTGAACGTAGATTAGCTTAGCTCATAGCGCTAGAGATCGGTCCATTTTTATCAGGTTACCGTTTCATCGTACATTACACAGTATGGAAAACCAAACATACGAGCACCATTTGGTTCTTCTCGTCGTATACTAAACAGTGTGAATTTGGCTGGCATGTGACCACCGTATATACTAATCCAATATGTGCTGCACATAGACACTATAGACTGATTTCTTGCGCTCTGTTACTGCGTTTAGAGAGTTCTTCCTTACAGATAACGTTTGTTTGCCAGCTCATCGCGTAGGGTTGCAGACGACACAGATGCTTCCATCGTTGTGACAGAAACAATTTTGTAGAAAGACATATTTCTGTAACACTTTTAAAGAGGTATAAACATACGTCATCCAATAAACCTGCAGTTAAACTTTATTAATTTTGATCAAAGATGTTGTTTAAAACATATGATTTTGATATATGAGAGATACGAGTGAGTTTCGTAAAAATACTTTTATAATATATTATATTTTTACTACTTATTTTAAATATATGATAAGATAATTTAATGATCAGAAAGTAAAAACGTCGCTCTTTGGTAACTAGAAGATCGACATGCGAGCGGGTGGGGCGGGGACAACTCACCTTACCGAAGCAAATAAGCAACGGGAGCGCGTTTGACTTTGGTTGACTTTAGGCGTCCTCTCCTCTCCAGACTCGTAGATCCGAAAGATGATCAGCAGCAGCAGCAGGAAGGACAGTAGAAAGATCGCTAGCATCAGCCTCCAGCCGTATGATACCTGCCGCAGCCCTGATCGCCTCCAGACACGCCAACACCTCCGCATGGACAGCATGACGAAGATGTTCCAGCTTCCCGGCAGCAGCATGGATAAAATTTCCTCTGTCGTCTCGTACAACGAAGCCCCATCCTCCAGATTGTGTAGCCTGAATAAAGGATCCGTCGCAATGGATCTTCAGAAAATGCTCACCAGGGGGACTCCACTTCTGTTGCTTCTCCCTTGGCTCATTTGCTTCATTCCGGCCCATTTAAAATCATCGACATATTAATCTTGCAAAACTTTTCGCTCCTTCAAGTGTTGAATGGGAACCCACACATTTCAATGTTTGGTGAAATTTGCTTGGATTTGCACTCAAATTTACCATCTAAATTGCGCTACAAAGTACAAATTCATTCCTCCTCATGATTCGATAACCCCCTTAAAAACACTGACCGAAGGACTATCGCTGTAGGATTATCGATTCATGAAGATGGGAAAGAACCTTGGACATCTGCAAAATACTTATCCATTCTATCTAATTCTTCCCCTTAAAAGAACCTTGGACATCTGCAAAATACTTATCCATTCTATCTGATTCTTTCCCTTAATTCTATAGCTATTACCGTGAAGTGGCTGCACAGAACCTGAAATCAAAACACTGAAGAAAGAAGTTTTTGTGCTACAACAAAAAAAAAATTAAAATGAGGTGTACATTGATTATTGACTACCTTTTTTAACTTCTGAGAGTAAAAACAAAATAATTCTTTACCATCTCGAAAATACTTATCCATTCTATGATTCTATCTAGGTATCTAATTCTTTGCCTTAATTCTAAAGCTATGGGCACAAACTAGTTGCGCAAAAACAGAAATCGGAAGAACACTGAACAAAATAGTTTGTTCTGCTGTAACTAAAATTTGAAATGTACGCATCATAGTGACCCTAACGAACTTCTGCAAAAGCAACAGAGGTTTGCGCTTCAATTCAATTTACTTTCTGCCATAGCTTGAACCATTAAGTGGGGCTCCATTTATCGGTCAAGAGGAAGGTACATCACAATCAACAACTGATGTATATCACAACTTCACAGTTTTTTTTTTTGAACCGCGACTATGCAAGTAAAAAGTACGCAAGACAAGAATATGTATTAACCAACAATTCCTTCCATCCTTCTACGATCCCCTACAGGCTACATCAGCACCCCCGTTTCAACGCCAGCTGTGGATGGTAACACTGAAAACTTACACATTCTGTATGTACTCTGTTCAAACAATATGCAAATAGCTCTGATGAGGATGAACAGCTCGTAGAGAGCTCCTTTTCGGTCAAAAATATACAAGGAACCGCAATTATGTACCAGCTGGTTCACCGTAGTTTGAGCTTTTCTACATATCATTCATCAGTGCCCTAAAAGCAATTGAAGCACCCACAGTATGCACCTGCACCCACTCTATGTGCAGATATATGATGCAAGGTTTTGTCAGAGCCCTCAAAGCATGTGAATCATCCACAGTTTGAATTTGCGTACGTATAGATATATGATACAAGGTCCGATCAGATCTGTCTCGGACAGTCGCTTGCAGAGTTTCATGTATGATTCTAGGTTGCCAGATTCCTGTATGTTTCTCCGCAGCGCAGTCAGTACAGCAGCTCTGTCCAGGTACTCAGGGCATAAGCCCATGTCAAGCATCTGCATAAGTGTCTCTGAGGCATCCAGATAGAAACCACCTTTGACATAGCCTCGCAGGAGCCATGACATTGACTTCTTCCTTCTTCCTGCACTGGTGGATTCGACTCCTGCAAGCAATCGGCGGACAGCAGCAGCTTCCCCCTGAGAAGCGCAAATGGCCAAAACAACATCATAGAGCTGGGTATCAGGTTCCCTACCAAGAAGTTTCATCTCCCAAAGTTGGCGCTCAGCTTCTAAGCCACAACCAGCACAGGTGTACAACGAAAGGAGCCTCTCGTGCACAAGTCCTAGAACCTCGCTGCTGCCTTCCTGTACTGCCCAATTTGATAAAAGAACACCATCTCTTAATAATTCTGATTGGTACTTTTCAATACTGTGCATGCTCTCCGCATCCAGTTTGGAAATTGAGCCATCCTTCACTGACGAATTCAATTTACGCAATGCCTTCGAGAATTCCTTTTGCTCTTTAACCAAGGCAGTCAACCCAATAAGATAACTATACACTTCAGGGTTCAGGCCACTCTCCTTAAATTCAATGACCAATTTAACAGCAGCCCGGTAGTCCCCGTCCATCTATAAGTAGAAAAGTAACACGGACTATTAAAAAAGCTGGAATTTAGAGATGTCAAATTGATATGAGATAGCATGGGCCATGTGATAGTGTTTATGTTTATAAGCAGCTAGGAATCCTAGGATATGCCAAATACTTAAGTTATCACACAGGTATCTAGATAGAAGACATGGATGCCTAGTAAAAATGATCCTTTAAAAACTTTTCATAGCATCAATCGTCTAAAGTTTGATTTGCATAATATGAATGCCATCTAGGGGTCATTATACAGTCATATCGGTCGGTTTCTATGATTGTCCTGACCGAAACTCAATTTTCAGTTTCCCAAAAAATATGCATTGAAATGACCAAACTCAAATTTGCAACTGATCCAAATAGGACAAAAAAGATTGGTTCCTTAGGTCGATTTATTCGATTGTAAAACTGTACCATGAATTCATTAAGATATAGCAACTGTCAACACAAGAAAATGCACAAGGGAGCAGTTCATTGTGTTCTTCAACTAGCACATGAGTGATAGAACTGCGTACATATAGATCGCATCATGGTTGAGGGCCGATCTTGATCTTGGAAGACCATGAACAAGTGGAAAAAAGGCGAGTACAAACAACATAGAAAATCATGAAAGTTTAGAGAAACAAAGAGAAGGAAACTTCATTGTGAAATCCTTGTCCGTGTTAGAATTAGGAGACCTACTTTGCTCTTTGATTCCATGGGAGTCTAGCAGTAAGGGGAACTGGCCAGGGGAAGGAAGAGGCTGTTCATAGAGAGGAAACAAGAACGGGGATTAGAACAAAAGGAGTGTGTGGGCACTTGTGGCGGCTCTCCCGGGTGTTTAGGGTTAAGGGTGATGGAACCCAAAGGTCTGATGTGAGGAAGTTAGGATGGGGGCATTAATTGCACATCGGTCTAACTGGTTGCTTCAGTGATAGCAAAAGCAAAACCAACCAAAAATGACAAACCGAGTTAACCATAACAGCAGACCGAAGCCGATTTTCTAATCGTTCTCCTCGACCGAACAGAGGAAATAAGGGTTGGTTTGGTTCGGAAATTCAGTGCACAAATTATTTTGCTCACCCCTAACACCGTCGGTCCAGTTATCCAAACCATTAATACTTCTATTATGACACAAGTGTCTGATAGAAGAAATGGATGCCTGATTGCCTAGTAAGTTTGTAAATATGATCCTTTAATACTTTTAGTAGCATCGATAAATTAAAATTTGATTTGTATAAGCAATAAGTCCATATTACACCCCTGAACTTTGGTCCGAGTCCAAAAAACCCCTTGAACTCTAATACCGTTTGGTTTACACCCTTGAACTGCTAATACCAGATCACCCAACCCCCTTGGGCCAAAACCACCCGGTTTTATCGCCTACGTGGCATCACGGCCCACAGGTCAGACACAAATCAAATAGAGAGAGAGAGAGAGAGTGCTTTTCCTCTCCACTCTCTCCTGGCGCCGCCGCCTCTTTGCCCGGCCGCCTCCGGCCCATATACCACCACCCCACCTTCTTCTCCACCCTCTCCATCCCTTTCTGCAGCCTCATGCGGCCACCATGCTCCCGCTCCGTCGACGGACCTCGTCCCCAACCTCACCCTCCGTAGCATCATCGCCCATTGGTCCACCTCCGCCGCCTCCTGCTCGCCCGACGTCGGCTCCGCGACTTCTGCCGCGGGCCCTTCCCACACACGGCTCGTCCGACAGGTTGCGCCCTTCGACGCTGACCCCTTCACTGCGCTGTCGGATGGCATCGAGGACGCAGCGGCCTCGATCTACATCGCACGCGCGTCTTTGCGCGGAGCAACACGAGGCGAGGATTGACGCGGCGAGGTCGGGCGGAGTTCTTGCTCGACAATGCCGCCGCTGGCGGCGGCGGTGGCCGAGTCGTCTGAGCTAGTGGCCGAGCTGATACGGCTCATCGGCCCCATCGACGAGAAGGGCAGCCTGGACAAGAAGGCCGTGGACACTGGCCTCTCCTACTTGGCCGCCATCTCCGGGTCGTGGCGCACGCCGACAATGACATGGTGTGCCTCAGCACTGTCCTAGCCGCGGTGCGCACGCTCCACGCCACGACGGAGCCCTTCGGATCCTCGAGTCCTCCGTCCGTTGCGCCGAGGGCCACGCCGTTCTATACGAGGACACGGAGGAGGCCGTCCCAGCAGTGGTGGGCAAGATGATGAAGGCCGGCCACGACGGCGCAAAGGCCGTGGTGGCCGTGCTCTGGGCGGTGTGCCACAAGTCTGTGGAACGGAAGGGCGCGGATGCGCGGCGACCGAGGGCGGGCTGACGGGGCTGCTGCTGTTGCTGCAGAGCGGGTGCTCGCCGGCGGCGAGGCAGATGGCGCTGGAGCTGCTGAAAGATATACAAGGTAAACGCCAAGAGCTGCCTCGCTGGCTACGACTCCAAGACCACACACATCATGCTGTTCTGGTTCTAAACAAGCGAACGAGAATGGCTTGCAAGCTTGGACTGGTGATCAAACGGGGTCGGGGTGGTCAGTGACGGGTCATGAGTACACCACATCAGCGGAATCTGTACATGTGGACGCCACGTCATCCAAAACTGGGGTGGTTTAGGAAGAGAGGGTGATTTGCTCCGGTTTCAATAATTGAGAGGTGTAAAGTGAACAGTTTTGTAGTTGAAGGCGTTTTTTGGACTCAGGCCATAGTTCAAAGGTGTAAAGTGGACTTATTCCTTTGTATAATATGAATGACATCAAGCCAAGTTATCTAAACTAAAAAACACTCGTTAGTTCCAAAAGACTAGAGATCCAACTATCCAAGAGAAAAGGCCAAACATAAGAGAATATACTCTAGGCTGGTGACTGTGTAGTATTCTAATATTGCTTCTGTCAATGCACTTAATACTCTTCGGCTTCTTGCTGTGAACATGGATATCAAGGATAAGGATCACACAGAAAATTCCATTGGTAAGTACAGAAGAAATACATGAATGGTTAATGTTCTGGAACAATTCACTGCTGTACTTCTTCATATGGGTAACTATAGTTGATGGCTTTCAGATTTGGTGGTGACAAGCAAATGAATTTGTTAATGCCCTCACATAGGACAAAGTGAATAGTAATAATGATAATAAGATTAACGACAGACTATACCTAGATATAAAATAACAAGTTTATAGTAACTTTTTTAGCAATAGAATTTTCGGTTTGTAGCGAATTGGCTACAGTAGCTGTGTTAGAACATGTGTCACTACAATCTAACAGCGGTTGCTACAAAACTCATATGTTAATGCAACTGAATGATCGTAGCATTGTAGCATCCACACATAATTTAATTGTACCAACTAATGTGTTAGTACACCAACTGTAATCAATTACAACTGACACCATATTTTGTTGCTACAGAAAAGAGAACATGGACTACACGCTGATACTACCAAAAAAAAAGAGGATGTTGCCATGCTATTTCATACCCAGGCATAGTGTTCAACAATAGAAACAATTCACTGGAAATGATGCAGCAGAAAAAACTACAGCAACGATATACTAGTATCCCTATGTAGTCCCAATGATAGTTCTCCAAAAAAACAATTCCAAGACTGATTAGATCTCCTAAATAAGATTCTGTTTGGTTTGAACCTCCAACTTACAGTCTTACACCCACAAATGTTTTGGTCATGCCCCAAGTATTTGGCTATTGTTTGGTTTGATTATTTTGCTTGGCCCATGGAATATGGTCACACCTCAAATAATCATTGAAAATTAAAACTTGGCCATTTTTTGTTGCCACATCCTCCCTGCTCTCTTTCTATCACAAGCGGGCCCCACAATGCCTACCCAAACTTTGATATCCATTTGATTCATGACCAAACATGTGTTTGGTTAGCACCACCAGACGACCCATAGCAATATTTGGCCGTGACAAAATAAATTGGTTACTATCTACTAGCTAGCAGCTACAAAAGTATTGGGTAGCAACATAGGCAACCAATGTGTGTCATATAGAAAGAGGGAGATGGATTTGGCAACCAAAATCTGGTCAAGTATTTGCTAGCCAAAACATTAGCAAGATTCCTTAGAGCATGACCATATTTCAGGGGGCAAGCCAAATTTTGTAAGCAAACCAAACAATAGCCAAATGATTGGGGCATGGCCAAAATTTGGTATGTTAAGCTGGGGGGCTGGGGTCACAAAACAAACAGTCAAACACACACCAAATTTTGGTGGGATAAACCAAAAACAATAGTGCCAAATGATTCACATGCTCATTAATAAAACCAACAGTACCAACTCAATAAACTACAATACGTGATCAACATCGGAATTGGTGCTTATTTTATAGCCTCGCCCATGTGCTTACAATGAAAGAACTGGTACGATACCACATGATATCCTAATAAGATATAACAAGAAGAGTACACGAGATGAACTCTACAAGAAGCATACTATGATCAGTTCAAACTTTAAAGTTATATACATGTGTTTCATTAATGTACAAGATAAGACAGCTGTTATCCCAACACCCTATCCAACAGAAAAGTTACCATCACATATAGAACAGGTGAAAAGTTTAGTAAATCAAAACAAGGATGAGACCTGACCAGTACAGATCATGTCAAACTTCAGAAGTACAGAAATCTAAGTGGGTTTTCAGCTGGCAGTTCCAAGAATCAAAGATAACATCGTTTCTAACAGTACCCAGTATAGGATCCATCAATCGCACAAACAATAGGAACAAGCAAGCACAGCAAAAATGGGTAAAATTGCAGGGGAAGACAGCCAATTACCATCATCTTCCAGGAGAGGTATCCGACGGGCCCTCCGCGCTCACCGTCGCCAGCGCCGCTGTACTCCCCTCCGGCGCCGACGCCGCCCCTCCTGAGCACGTCCCTGACGAACTCCACGGCGCGCGCCCTCTCGCCGCGGTCCCAGTAGAGCGCGACGGCCTTCTCAACGAGGCTGAACCCCGGGCGGAGCCCGACGCAGTCCATCTCCCCGAGCAGCGAGGCGACGTCGGCGACGTCGCCCCCGGTCCCCACGAGGCGCTCGATCCATCCGCACGCGATGGCGGCCATGAGCTCCATTGTCTCGCCGTCGACGCGGTTGGCGCGGCGCAGCCAGTCGAAGACCTCGAGTGCGCAGTAGGCGTCGCGGCCCTCCTGCGCGAAGTAGACAAGCACGAGCTGGAGCTCCCGCGGGGAGAGCGCGGCGAGCGGGGCGTCGTCCGCGGCGGGCTCCCGCTCTAGGTACTCGATGGCGGCAGCGAGGAGCCCGCCGGCGCCGGCGCCGAGACTGATCTCGGCGATGGCGTCGGCGGGGGAGGGGATCAGGCGGTCGAGCCGCACGGAGCGCGGGGGCAGCGGCGGCCGGAGGGAGACGGCGGCTGGGCGCGGGCGGGGGGAAGGGGAGGGGAGGGAGAGGTGGGGGAAGGCGGCGGCGCGGGAGGATAGGGCCATTGGTGGGGTGCGGGGGTAGGGTTAAGGCTGGGAGGGCATGGGAGTGGGGGATTTGGAGGTTGGGTTTTGGGTGCTGAGGAGAGGAGAGGAGGAGAAGGGGCGACGTGGTCGAACCGAACGAGGGTGGGGAGGAGGAGACGAGGCGGTGGTAATGGTGATGGCGATGGGTGGGAAGGGAGGGAGGGAGGAGTGAGTGTGGGGTGGGTGAGTGGATAGCTGCACCAGCGGCGGACCGCCGGACGGTTGTCGCGAGGTGCGAGGTTGAGGGGGTGGCAGAGCGGAAAAAAGTGGGGAGTAGCAAGCGGCGATATTGGAATTACCGCCCATGTTTTGGGGTGGTTTTTTCGCCCTTAGGTACTCTCCGTGGGTGATTTCTTACTACAGTTTCTTATTGCATGAAAGGTATTTAGATACCACTTTTTCAATACATAGTATCTTAAAGTGTTGTATCTTAGACCTTTGATATAGAGTATTTACTAGTATTTTTACCTAGGAAACTGTGTATGAGTGGTATCTAAATAAGATACCAATCTGCTCTCTCTCTTCCTTAATTGCAGTGTCACATCAGATTTTTGTCTACATGGCAGCTTTAAAAAACTTACCAAGGTGGAGCATTGGGAGCAGCCTTAAAAAATATAACAGAGTGAAGTATCGTGCACGTGTTCATTAAAGATAATTGGATAGCATTTGATGCGATATTGGATTATGATAACACATGCTTAGCGACATGTCAATAAGAAAATCAATGGCCAGCAATAGATATCACTAACAGCAAGGATAGTGTGGATGGCAAGGGAGACGAGGCTTGGGGAGGGGTGGTGGTGAAAGAATTTGTTGGTTTTCTCCGTCTTTTGTTTTCTTTTGGTAAGAAAACGGCTAATTGAGGTATGAATTATAGCGTACATTATTCCCTTGTATGTAATCATGCAAACTTTACCAGCATTAGCCTTCAAAGGGAGGTCAAGTTGGGCAAATCGAGATCTTGAGTCGAATCAAAGATGCTTTGGTAGGATCATATTATAGTATCGAATCCTAGAATTTAGGATTCTACCTAATTCAACAATGATGCATTATTTAGAAGCCTTAACTTAAAATAATTTAATCAAAATGAATAATCTATAGATGACTATACTCTATACAAACAATAGCGTATCCGAATCAATAAAAGGTGAAACTTTACAATTGATAGGGACATCAACAAGTAATTATTTATAATAAGAATAAGTCCATAATACACTTTTAAATTTTACCGAGAGTCCAAAATACCCCGAACTCTAAAATCGTTTGATTTACACTCTAAAACTGTCATTACCTCTCACCTGACCCCTCTATTCGAAACCACCGGGTTTTTCCAACGTGGCATCCATCGCATGCAAAACCGAGTGCTCCCTCTAGCCCCGTCACCTCTGTCCCTGGGTTCCACGACACCATCCGCTGTTGGAACTCCTCTGACCACGAGCAGTCATATGTCCTCGGCGATGACGTACACATGGCTCACCGCGTCGTACCTCTCCGCCATCAGAACCTTCCTCTTCATCACCGAATTGTCTTCAAACCACGGTGATGGACTCACTAGCACCGTTGCTAGGATCAGATCCTGCATATATTGTAATTCGCAGCACGTGTTGTAAGTCGTTAGAGGAAGCAGGAAGAAGGTTAAATTAATTCAAGAATGATTTAATGGCCGATGTTACCTTAGGAGGGCTGAGCTGATACAATCTCTGTAACAAGTACTCTGGTCTTCACCGGACGCTGGAGATTATCACTGGGCTCGAAAACGCAATCCTTGTAGAAGTCTGGCCCAAACCCAGCGGCAGCAGCATCAACCTTAGGACAAGCTGAAGAACGTCAAAAGCAACCATGGGCCGAGGGGTTTGTGGACGCGAGCTGTGGGGGAAGGAAGCAGCGTGCGGCGAAGAGGCCTTAGGGAGGGAGGAGAGGATGGGGATGGCTGGTCGGAAGGCTGCGGGATCCGGCGAGAGCGCCTGCGGTGACACGGTGAGGGGAGAGGGGAAAGCAACGCCGTTTTTAGAAATCTGAGAATCGATCGAGTACGCACCTGTTCGAACACGAACGTCATGGGCTTTTCCCAGCGGCCGGCATGGCGGCGGAGACGAAGACGGCGACGACGATCTTTTCCGGGTACGTTTGCATGGAAAGCACGAGACTCTGCCCGCCGAAGCTGTGGCCGACGAGGACCGCCTTCTCCGCCTGTGGCAGAGCAACCAGCTCGTCCAGCAGCAACCAGCTGTAGTCCTCGAACGAGCGCACCTCCTCGACTCGCACGGTGCTGACACCGCACGCGGACATGTCGAGCGCTGTCACGCGATGGCCAGCGGATTCTAGGATGGTGGCCACTCTGTACCAGCACCACGCGGCACGCGCCGCGGCAGACGTCGTGCACGAGGACGAAGCGGTGCTACTGCTGCTTGGCGCTCCCCATCTCTGAATTCACGAAGTCACTCTTGCTCCCTACAAACATGTAACATCCCAATTTTGGGCTTGTGTTTCAAATGTAAGAAAATGAGTAGAAATTAAAACTTTTTCTTACATCATGTGTTTCCTGTTTGTATTGGACAAGTATTGTACAAGACTTATGGAAATGCAAAGTCAGCAAGCTCCTGTAAAAATTTCAGAATTTTTGGAGTTATTTTGCTACCCCAAATAAATCCTCAAAAGTCTCAGCATATTTAAAACCTAAAACCAATTTCACTATTCATTGGGTTGAGTCGGGCTCGAGTCCGAGCCACTTGACTTGGTTGAGCCACCTAATCGCAGAGCGCGTTTTTAAGCGTGCGTGCGATATCACCGTTGGATCCCAATCGCGTGGCCGCATTGATGATGTCGTTCGGACCCTCGGTTGCATTAGCCAATTGGGACCGTGGGATCTCAATCAGCCGCCCGATTTCGTAGGCAATCGGATTGTCCGACGAACTCTTTTAAATCACGCCGTCCATCTAAAATCCAACGGTCGTGGTTTGTCTTCTCTGTTCTTCTTCCTCTGTCCCACGCGCTTGCGCGACAATGGCGAAAGAGAGAGAGCGCGCGGCTTTGATGTGTCACTTCAAGTTTGCTTTCGAACGTCTCTCGGGGCATTTAATGCGCACGAGCTTTCTCCTCCGTTGTCACCGTGCTCACTTGCTCCCATCATTTCGTGGTCCACGGCGCGCCATGAACCGAGCTCACCATGGGCTCATGTTCGCGCTCGTAACCTAATCCTTTCCCTTTATATTGCCCTTAGCTCCTCCCGGTGTTCCGTTACACCACACTTTGCTCTTCTCGGTGTTTGAGCGGCAAAACCACTTCACACCCTCAAAACACCATTGTTGGCGTAGAGCTCCAATGGCGGCCTTGGTGTCCAGTGGTTCATCTTCAACTTTTCTTGCACCTCTTGAACTCCTCAACCTCCTTTGTATTTCCCTAACTTGATTTTGGGTTGCATTCACGGAATCACTCAATTTTAAGTTTGGAGATTTTCAGTTGGTTTCACCCTTTCTTCTCCAAACTCAGTAAGTGATTCTTTTGCAATTATTGCTTTTGGAGCCTCTTTGAGCTATAAGGAAGTGTGGTGATGAATTGGTTCCACTCATTTTGCTCGAACCTCATCTTCCACTTCATCTTCTTGGCTCAGGTGGACTTCATCGTGTTCAAGTCTTCCAGGCCATCTTTGGAGCTCCTCTCGGTTAAGGTAGCTTCTATATAGTCCCTAGAAGTCATGACACTCGCTTTCGGATTGCAATGAGCACTTTTGCTATTTTCATGTTTTAGAAAATGGCTCCATCTTGTTTTCCGGCTCGTGGCGTTCTAGACCTTCACCGTGGCGAGGTCACACCGTTGGGTCCGCAACACTATTGCGAACCCATTTTGATAGTTTGTGGCGCCGCATGATCGAGTCGCGGCGACAGTAAGCAAAGCCACTCGGGTTTTGTCAGTTGAGAAGCTCCGTTTTCGTTAGATGATTAGGACACATTTAATGTTTAATGATTGTTAATCAGTAGAGCATTAATGGTGTCTTAATCTGGCCTAATGTCTCACTGACATGCGGGTCCAGCCCCCTTAAATCACCCGCTGGCTTTTATCCGTGCGTTTAGCCATCATTAATGCTAATCGTGGGTTAATTAAAGTGTCGGCACTATTGGCTGTCGGAAATAACCCCCTGTGCCACTGTCAGGTGGGCCCATAAGCTCAGAACCGAAAACCAGAAGTCATTAGGGCTGATTTTGGGTTATTTATTGCTAATCATTGTTAGCAATAAATGTGTCTGAAACTACCTTTTGAGTCAGCGACGGTGGGTCCACGTGCCGCGTGCGTGTGTTAAGACTTCGCATGTGTGACTCTCGATCCACCGACATGCGGCCCCGCGTGTCGATATTCTGTTTGCGCCGATCTTGGACCGCCGTCCATTTGGAGATCTGCGGCCTAGATTTTGTATGTGTTCGGACCCTCCGGTTCCTCATCATTCTCGCCGTCCATTACTTGATCTGCGGCCACGATCGCGTGCAATCGGACCATCCGATGGGGCGTGATCGGGCCGTTCATCCTTAGATCTGCGGTGCGTGGATCGTCGAGGCAACCGCACCGCCCGGTTGCATCCTTCCTCGTGAGCCGTTGGATCTTGATCAACGGTGGGTTTCGTTATGAATCGCGCGCGCGCTGCTTTCCGTGCGTGTGGCTCGTTGGATTTCGCATCGACGGCCACGGCGCCCACGTCGTTATTGTCGATGGGGTTGGTTTTTATTTCTGTAAGTACTTATTTATCAACTGAAAATTTTATCAAAACTTTAGAAATTCATAACTAATTCAAGATAAATCCTTTTTACATGAAACCAATGTAATAAATTTGTATTCCACTAAAGTTTAATATAAAAATGCTTTTAGCTATGTACATAGTAGAAAATTTGTAATCTTTAATAGCTTGTTTTGCTATTTTTTTATATATATTCGAATTGTATTAAAACTTGGAAAATGCATATATTTTTCTGGTTTCAGTAAATTGAATGATTTTAACTTTGATAAATTTGTTATTAACTAAACTTTAATCTAAAAGTGGGATAGGTCTAAATCAGCACCAGAAAAAAATATGTTAATGGATTTAACCTTATTAATAGCAATTAAAAGTTCATTTAATGTTGTAATAGGCACCAATAATTCCCTGTAAATTCTAAAAATATAAATTTGATGTTAGGAAATCCCTCTATTATCATACTATAATGTGAAATAGGTTTTGCTCATGTTTTTATTTCTGGAGAGTGCATTATGCTAGTTTTGCATCTTAGGAAAATCATAACTAAATCATTTTAACTCCAAATGACCTGAAATTTTATATGGGTTACCTCTATACCAATAAGTAGCTACCATAAAATTTCAGCTTCAAAATCTTTCTAGAAAATGTTTTGCTACAGTGCTAATTATGGTAGAAAATGTGTTTTTAGGTAATATCTTTTGCACCACAAATCCAAATTAGGTTTTTCCAGTTTCTATGTCTTGGTATATTCGTATTTCACCTTGTGTTTAAATTTCGTCGCATTTGGATAATTCTTGCTTGCTCGTTTGTTTAGTTGTGGCTCGTCTTATTGGTTGTTCTTGGTTCTTTTGCCTTTCGCTTAGGATTCGACATTTGCGGTAACCCGAGAACGACCCTCCACAACAATTTGAGCAATGACAAGAAGGCAAGCAGTTTGATCATGTTAATCCCATATTTTAAGTATTTATGTTGATTACAAATTCTATGTATGCATTGCTACTTTGTTTTAATAGTTGGCCTAGTAGATGCATTTCCTTAGCAAATGATTATTCTCTACTACCATGAGCCTAGGTTACTTGCTGTGATTTAGAGTTCGTGGATGAGCTCTTGTCACTTAGTAGTTGCGAATCAATTGCTTAGCCATGCTTAGTTTCGGTAGAAATGGGCGGTTATCGACTGCGTCGATAACCTTGATCACTTAAAACTTATTATGATTATGATTTCCACCTTGTGCCATGTCTATTTATGAAAACTAAAAACTGAAAACAAAATGATTTAGACTTGGGCACAATGGTATGATGGTGTGATTTTGGGTGTGATGGAATGGTGCCGGGTCAACAAGGACCGAACATCTTGTTACACTAAACCAAGCATTTTAGCGTGCTAACCACATTAGAGGTATGGGACCTCTCTTGACCTAGTACTTTGGCGTGTATTGGCCTCGGGTCGCAGGAGGTCGCGGGAGGGATGGTGTTGGGAGCATTGTAGTGTCCGAAAGACTTCACCCGTGATGGGATTTGTTGTCTTTCGGCTTGCAATGTAAGCGTATGGTGTTTCTACCCATACGAGCGGCTCGTGGTTGATACACAATATTGGAAAAAGTCTCGTAGGACTTAGCCGTGCCAGCATACCTTCGGTAGTGTGCTTGTGGCTTAAAGGCGGTCTGAAGTGTGGGTACATTGGTACACCCCTGCAGGGTTAAAACTATTCGAATAGCCTCGTCCTAGGTTATGGACACGCTTGGCAAGGTCTTTCAAGAGTTAGACTACAACCTTTTAAATTAAAACTTGATGGGTGGTACGAATCGGGGATTCGTGCTATGTTGTGGTGGCTATTGGGATAGTCACTTCCAGGTGGTTACGTGTATGTATCTTTACTTACTGTTATTTTGATAACAAAACAGAATTGCAAACTTGCTTTTAAATGTATTACATTATTGCAAATAAAGTTGGCTTCATGCAAAATGAGACATACAACCTCCACCTAAATAAGCTTGCATGTAGTTTATGAATAGGTCTGCTATTCCACACGTCAGTCTTGCGGGTACAAAGATAATCTTTGTCTTGAGTTGCTATGCTTAATTGTTTTGTTGCAGAGGAAGAAGGTGAGCTCGAGGGCCTCACTTTTGTGAGTCGTGTTGTGGTAGCTGCGGGCGACTAGCTTGGCGGCCCGGTCGGTTGCCTTGTGGGTGTATGGCTAACCTGGTCGACTTTTGTTCTAGCCATCTTATGGCACTTTTGCTTCATTGTCATTCTTGTATATTGTTCTATTTGGCAGTCGGCTCGTTTGTAATAGCTTTACTTTATGTATGTTGTCGTTGAACTTAGTGCTGCTTGTTGTATGGAAATGATGTGTAATTTTGTGATGATGTGCATATGTTGCAATTCTGGGAAACATATGTCCATCGAGGCTTAGAATGTTTAATTAGTAATGCTAGAACCAATTGGAGGTTAAGTGTTACTAGTTAAATATTCCGGGTCCTCACAAAACAGACTACAGAGGAATCAAAACGCATGTAACTCGGTAAAAAAAGTAGCTGGATCAGGAGGAAGGTGTCGACTAGGCAGAACCGCGATTTCAGGATTTGCCCTCACGAGATAGATAGATTTCAGATTTTGCCCATTATATGTCTATGACACGTGGGTTCAGGTCTCATATGTTATAGACACATGGAGGGGGCAAAATCTGAAATCCATCTATTCACTGGGACAAATACTGAATTTTTCCGCCACAAAAACCGGGTGGTTTCGGCTAGAGGGGGTTAGGTGAGATAGTAATGACAGTTTGAGGGTGTAAACCAAACGGTTTTGGAGTTTAAGGGGTGTTTTGAACTCTCAGCAAAGTTCAAAGGTGTATTATAGACTTATTCCTTTATAATTAAGTACTAAGATCAGTAGAATCGGGTAGGATTGCATGTAAATTATTGTAACATCTCAATTTTCAAGCTTTTAAAATTCTTTTGTGTAGTTTGTCCTCTGAAAAATTTCACAAAATTTATGTGGATTTAATAAGCTTAATTGGAAATTCTAGAAATCAAAATAATTTAATATGATTAATCCAAACATTAATTATTGCCAAAACTATTTTATTTGAGTTCCTTGTGCTTGGAAATATTTTTCCATTTTTCTAGGAAGTTTCCAAGTTCATTTGCTATTTTTGTGGCCTTTTCCATTTTCCTGTATTTTCTAAAAATCAAAAGCTATTAAAAATCACCGAAAGGTTTGGTAGGCTGCATTCCTTCCCCGGACAATATCGCTCTCTCCCAACCAGCTCACCTCACCCACGCGCCAACCCAGCCTAACTCGCGCCATGTGTCCCCGCGCCGCCGTTGTCACTAACATGTGGGCCCGGCACTGTTCTTGTCCACAACTCGGACTCGAGTCCAAGCCCCGCCGCCGCCATCTCCATTTCGTGTGTTGCATGCCTTGGGCTATTTAAAGCCTCGACGTCCGCATCGAAACCCTAGCCGCACACCTTGCCACCAAATCCCCAAGACTGAAGCCACCGCCGTTCCGCCGGATTTGGAATTGAAGCCCTAGCACCGCCATCGTCATCTTCCTTGGATTCCGCCGCCATGAGTGATTCTCCACCATCGTTGATCCCACTACTAGAACCCCCTCACCGTGTTCTACCTGGTGCGCGCGTCACCTTCGCCGATGGAGCGTCATAGTCATGTCATGCTGTCAAGCCCGCGCCACGCCACCGCTCTGTTCTGCTGTCGGTGACCATTGGTCCCTGAACCCAAGCCATTCACATCGCTAAGACCCAAGGAACCCGATGTGCGCCTCCAAAGCCCCGGAGGAGGTCCTCATCGCCATCACACTGTCCATTAGAGCCAGCACTGTCGCCCACCTCACCGCCAAGCATGGCCATGTCCGTCCAATCCGAGCAGGTAGATGAGTTCGTTGACATTGATTTCGTCGTGTCGTCGTCATGGACGCCACATCAGCGCCATGCTAGCCCCGCCGCCGCATCAGCTGCCACCCATACCTGAACCCTAGATCCAAACCGTGTGGACCTAGTCTAGGGTGCACTGAGCCACTAACGAGTGGACCCCATATGTCAGGACTATTCTGTAGACCCAGTTCATTGTAGACCCATGAACCTGGTCTATAGACTGTGGACCCCACTTGTCAACCCCTCAGCATTTTTCTGAATTTCCAAAAAAGATTCCTGGAATATTCTCTTGGCCCCCACCTGTTAGCCTATGTTTTCTCTCTCCCTTATTTATGTCCCAAATTTATCACCCGTGTCAAATTCCCAGAGCTTGTTCTTCTTCATATGATCATCAATTGAGCCTATTTAAGTTTCTAAATTCATCTAAAATCGAATCTTACTTTCCCGTATTTTTATTATAATTTTTTTGGAGTTCATTGTTGCTCTGTTTGGTATTTATTTGTATTTCTTCTCTCTCTTTGCGTTAGACGTTGATACTTCGAGGGCATATGAGGAAGTGGAGCTAGCTCAAGACCAAGATCAAGACTTGTTCCAAGGCAAGTTGTGTTTTGATCATATCGCACCCAGTTTTACAAAATTACTTTGATTCAAATTATTGCATGCTAATTCAATCATCAAATATTTTACTATTTTTGGATTAGCTATGCAACCTATTTGATTTATACCTACCTTGTGAATTGTATTGCTATGATCAATTGTCGCCCTAGTCTAATTAACTACTAGTTAATAATTATCATAGAACCAAGGTGGGTTGGTTAGACACGATTAGTATGCTTAGCCTTGTAATGGGTTATTGATATCATTTTGAAATGGTAAACTCATACCTGACTAAGTGATTATGAAATGTCTTTGTGAAAAGCTGTATGTTGCATGTTGTCACCTGTTGATGGCATATGTTGCACTTAATCAATAGGGGGAAAGATTTAGACTAGGGCGAATGGAAAATTCTGTGTGAATTTGTGGACTGTGTGAGGGCACTGTGTGAACCTTTGTGACTTAGTGCAGTAAATTGGCAGTCTTGTCCTGGTCAATTAAAGACTTAGCTTTGTACGCCATTGAACTGAGTCATATCATACCACTATATGCCTAGTATGGGGCAGACCTAGCTTAGTAAGTTACGGATTCTCAAAATTGACTACCTCGGGAGGTAGGTTAGGCTTTGTGACTAGGTGGAGGCGTGGACTCCTTTGTGATGGGTCGCATCTATGGGGCAGTTCGCCGTTTCCATGTCCAACGATGCGCTCTAGGCCAACGAGCTTAGTGAAGTTTGGTTACCGAATTTATGCTCACCAGTAGGGTCAATTGTTGAGATGAAGTTTCGGAAAGGCTTTGTTATGATCTTTGTTGTCGCACGCCTATGGAAGCATGTAATTGGCCGACAGTGCACGATGATCATATCTTGTGGGTAAATCTGTACAACCTCTGCAGAGTGTTAAACAATCTATTTGAATAGTCGCATCCTCGGTCATGGACAATGCTAGGGGATTTTACACGAAGGGTAGATTTTACAAAACCAAATTGGAAGGAAAGGTTTGTGAAAGAATTGGTTTGAGCCATGTGAACTTTATGAAAACTCTTGTTTACTTATTATTTTTCTTGTTTCGACTTATGTTTTATTGCTATTATTCATATTCAATTGGAAATATCGCTTATTGCAAAATAACCTTAGTAGCCATATCTTTTGGATTAAGCCATCATCTATACTTGCATTCTGTGGTATAACTTGTTGAGTACTCCATATGCTCACTCTTGCTATAATCATCATTCAGAGGAAGTGGAGGAGTCAACATTTGCTCTAGAGGAGGAGTTTTACGACGAGGTTGATCGTTAGGTTTTGTTCCCAATCGGTTGCTTGTGGTAAGTGATGAGTTTCGTTGAAGTTGCTTTTCATTCCACTGATGCATTTCTCTTTATTTGCTAAAGCTCTCCATGGTTGAATAAGTGTAAACTCGACCATAAGGTCATAACTATTATTTGCTTATAAAATTAAGTATCTTTATTCCTTTTAATCGCTTTGTATGGAATGACATTCATCAATGTTGCTATTGTGTGCACTAGCGTGATCCTGGACTAGTGCAGTATACACAGAGGGTCTGGATTTGCATATTCAGGTCTCAACAATTATGATCATGGTCCTACCAAAATTTTGCTAGAGCTATAATATTTTTTGAAATTTTGCCAAATTAAGATCCTACCCAAGATAGAATCGGTTCAATAAATCTAGAGTCATAGGATTGTAGTCAAGGTTGTTAGAATCGTGATCCTGGTGGATCAGAGGTTCTTCGGTAGGATCATGAATCAAAAGATCGACGAAGAATCGAAAATTCTATCTGATTCTACCAAAGAATCATTTTTTTAAAAAAATCTACCATGTATTTCAACACTACTATATTTTTAAAAGAGTAAATTCCACAAAACTAAAATTCGTTGGACAAATTATCATAAAACTACATGTTTCACTAGTATTTCATAGAACCCCATATTTAAGGCTAGATGTATCACAAAGCTATAGGTTTTAGAAATCCTGTCACACGTACCCATACATGACACCATGGGCCCACCTAGTAGCTGTTATACCACCCTTACCTCCTGTTATAGACTCTCCGCACCATGCACCACGTTGCAGCTACCAGCCACGTCAATCTGCATTATGTGGCTTGGTTGTACGCTTTAGAGATAAATAGGCATCAATTCAATGAATTTTGTGGAAAATATTTGTTCTTTCCTCATATTGCAAGTTGACGTGGTTGACAGCTGTAGCGTAGCGGTTGACGTGGAGAGTTCGTAATGGGAGGTAAGGGCGGTATAGCGGCTGCCAGGTGGGCCCATGGTGGAAGATACGAGTACATGCGATGAGATTTCTAAAACCTATAGCTTTGCGATACATCTAGCCCTTAAATATGGAGTTCTGTGAAATACAGTAACTAAAACATGTGGTTTTATGATAGTTTGCACAACAAATATGTAGTTTTGTGAAATTTTCTCTTTTTAAAATTGTACTTCCAGAACTTTTCTTTTACAAAATGTAGTCTAAGAAAAGATCATTCGTTATTTACACAAATTATAATTTACATAAAGAAATAAATGTAAAAAATTTCCATTAAAAGGACATATACAACTAATTATTTATAATAAATTATTAGAATCAGTAGAATCGGTTAGGATTGTATGAAAATTTTGATTACGATCCTTCATTTTTTGGTAGAATTGTAATAATATTAAAGTTCTACCAAATTTAGATTCTATTTAGGATTGGATGGGTCCAGTCAATTTAGGGTTGTAGAATTGTAGGATCATATGACTAAAATCGAGATTCTGACAAACCTTGATGATAAATATTTAAGACTTGAATTGAGATTTGGATAAACTTTGGTATGAGATTGTCCAAGTGATTAAAAAGTCAAGTCAAAATAGGTTTTTCTCAAATTTTGATGCCTTAAAGTGACAAACAATGGGCTTATGTTGTTTTTAGTCCAACTTCAACCTCTCCAAACAAAAAAAACCTGGTTCCCTCCACCTTCTTCCCTTGAGTTTTTGGCTCATTTGGCCTCTTTTCCAAATGAAATAGCAAAACTAGCCCCCTACGAATGAAATGACAATAATGGCACCGTTATCGCACGATTTTGCTGCAGAACCGACATGCCGTGCACTCAGACCGTACAAACGACCTACCATGAACCCAAACCACGGTATGTGGCCTACGCACGTTCTTGCCACGGACTGGGAGCACGATAAGTACACTGAGCCTAGAATGTCACCTAAACTACTCTAGCTATCAATTTGAACATTAATTAACATTAAATTACAGCAAGCATGCATAGATTAAAACTCCATCAGTGTGAGTCACATGATAAACAAATAATTCAAAATAACTACATAAAAATAAAGACTCACATCTTGTTAACATGTTACCAAGACAGCTCAGGGCACATGCTCCTGAGAAACACCCGGGATACCCGCACCCGAGAAACGCTTGGGATGCTACACCCAAGTCACGCTTGAGAAACATGTACTCAAGAAACATCGAGACCATGCTCCCGGTACATAGGATGTCAACAATTAATAATAATAAACTACTATCAAGAAAATAAGAACCCAATCAATAAACTAAGCATTTAATAGAACAAACTGAATTGAACTAATAATTAATCAACCAAAGTTCCAACTATCATTTCCAAAATAATCAAGCCCAATCATGAATAAGTCCTGAATGAAATAATTATGTCACTAGATTATAGTAAGCAAGCTAATTGATAATGATTGTGTGATTGATGCATGTGATGTTTGTGTGCTACTCCATCCCATGCATGTTGCTGTCAACAATTACGTAAAAACAACAACAAAAGCAAGAGTGAGTCCAAAACTCAGCAAAAACAAGATAGAATGATAAACAAATAGTTTATTATTCATTTTAATCATCATCATTATCATACACATATTAAAGTCTCATCAATGTCATTCTCATTTTCCATGTTCTCAAATTTCATCAATTTCATTCTCATGTACTCAAATCTCATATATGCAAATGCCAATGATACCGGTATAGCGGAGTGTCCACCCGTCGATGACACACTCTCCCCCCACCTTCCTGAGGGTGGGATCCCTACCTCTGTAGGACTTTAACATGAAGCACGCCGGAATATCCATAAACACGGTATTACTCACCGCCCTGGCCCTTATGCAAGTGAATGATGCAATTGTTCATTATTCATTATTAACATTACCATGTCATCCCCATGGTAATTGCATCATCATATAATAATCTCATTAAATCATCAACATTTCATGTCATCAATGTTTCATGCCATAATCCCATTGAATCATTATTATCATAAATTATGGCATTTAGTTAAGCAATAAGGAGAATAAATAAATATCTTATTAATTCAATGGTAGAGACAAGGGTTGACAAACCGATGTCCACTGCTCTACAAAGCACTTGCCTTTTAACCTCTTGAAACTGAGTGATGCAAATGTGGCATTGTACTTGAGGCAACGCTCCCTAAATAAATAATCAATAATATACTCAAAATATGCCACAACAGCACCAAATCATCAAACAAAATACTATTGTACCTATACGCAAAACTGACACTCTTAACCCAACTTCACCGGACGACCTACTCGCTGCCCCAGTGATCAAAAGATCATAACTTTCATCTATAAACTCCAAATATAGTAAACCATATGTTTTCTGGAAACTTCACGAAATCACCCACAATATATGCAAAACTTCTGAATTTTTCATTTTGGTTCTCGTTTCCAACCCCGAATGTTAAACCAGAAATTATCAAAACAATCGACTTCATATTTTATATCTATTTTTCTGCAGCATGAAAGATAATAAACAATGATATTTCTGAAATCTAATGAGAAATATCTATCTTATTCTATTTATGACCACAATTGATGAGGACATCACTTCCATGCATACAACCAACACTCCTCACAATAGATCTGAACCTATGCACTTGCAAGGTCCAATCACAAGAGCTCGTGCACGTCCATTGAACCATCAGGTAACTTTGTTTCTAGGAGTGCATTTTGTTTCTAATAAGAATATGTTGCTACCTAATGCACGTGATGTTCTTTTAATTAGGAACTTAGGAGCTGATCATGAAGAGAAGCTTGTGCAATCCAATTCGGCCACCGGAGACAACACTGACTTCAAACATTCATAACTTTCACATACGGACTCCGTTTGAGGCGCACAAGTACTATTCACGTGGTTAATATTCATGCATGAACAGTACCACCACCCCCTTATTTCACCTCTCCCTCCTATACATAGTGGCCATCGTCCTTAGGGTTTGGTGGATTACGTTTGCTTAGTTTTTTGTTGTTAAAACTCTTGTTCTTCGCTTGTGTCGACTAGACCAACCGTAAAGAACCTCTGCGGAATCCCACCTTTTGAACTCAATTATATATTTGCAATTTAGATTGCTTGTTACTTCATTCTTGCTTGTTCTTCGATTGCTTGCAGGAATTGATCCTCGTGATCAGGTCAATCGGGTCTTTGGCACGGTTGATAATGACTTGCTGATTAGTTCAGCGATTGCTTGGTTCGTATGTGCTGCGCTCGTAGCCTGGATCGTGAGAGTTAATCATCACCCAATCAGAATTTATCCTTCTCATCGAAAGATCGGGACAACTACAGTTCATCAAGTGGTATCAGAGCTAACTACATGCTAAATGGGTAGAGTTTATTGAATCGTTCCCATATGTTATAAAACACAAGAAAGGGAAAGAGAATATTATTGGTGATGCTTTTTCTAGGTGTTATACCATGTTATCTCAACTTGACTGTCGATTTTTTTGGCCTGGAAACAATTAAAGAACTTTATGCTCAAGATGATACTTTTACAGATGCCATGATGAATTATACAGAGGGAAAGAGTTGGAATAAATTTATGTTGAAAGATGAATTCTTGTTTAGAGCTAACAAGCTATGCATTCCAGCTAGCTCCGTTCGACTTTTGTTATTATAGGAGGCGCATGGCGGAGGATTGATGGGACACTTCGGTGTCAAGAAGACTAAGGACATTCTGGCCGAGCACTTCTATTGTCCTCGAATGAGGCACGACGTTGAGCGCTATGTGTCTCGCTGCACTACATGCAATAAAGCTAAGTTCCGACTTAATTCACACAGTTTATATATGCCTCTTCCTGTGCCTAGTGTTCTTTGGGAGGATATTTCAATGGACTTCATCTTAGCACTGCCTAGAACAAAGAAGGGAAGAGATAGTGTTTTTGTTGTTGTGGACAGATTTTCTAAAATGACTCATTTGTTTTTCCGAGAGATCATTTGCCTACATGGAGTGCCCAATACCATTATTTCAGATCGGGATGTGAAGTTTTTGAGTCACTTTTGGCGCACCCTTTGGGTGAAGTTGGGGATCAAGCTGCTGTTTTCTACTACTTGTTACCCCCAAAAGGATGGACAAGCTGAAGTTGTCAATCGCATGTTATCCACTATGTTGAGGGCTATTTTGAAAAAGAACTTAAAGATGTGGAAAGAATGCTTACCTCATGTAGAGTTTGCTTACAATAGATCGCTGCATTCTACCACAGAAATGAGCCCTTTTCAGGTAGTATATGGCTTTAATCCTCGCGCTCCTATTGATTTATTGCCTATGCCTACTTCTGAAAAAGTAAATTTAGATGCTAAGAAGCGTGTTGAATTTGTCCTTAAACTACATGAAACAACTAAAGAAAACATAGAGCGCATGGATGTTAGGTATAAGGTTCCTAGTAGTCAGGGTAGAAAGAGTTTAACTTTTGAACCTGGTGATCTCGTTTGGTTACATTTGCGCAAAGATAGATTTCCTAAATTGAGAAAGTCTAAGTTGATGTCTAGAGCTGATGGTCCATTCAAGGTGTTAGCTAAGATTAATGATAATGTATATAAGCTTGATCTACCTGTAAAGTTCGGGGTTAGTCCTGCATTTAACATTGCAGATTTGAAGCCATATTTGAGTGAGGAAGATGAGCTTGAGTCGAGAACGACTCAAATGTAAAAAGGGGAGGATGATGAGGACATCATTTTCATGCATACAACCAACACTCCTCACAATAGATATGAACCTATGCACTTGTAAGGTCCAATCACAAGAGCTCGTGCATGTCAAATGAACTATCAGGTAACTTCGTTTCTAGGAGTGCATTTTGTTTTTTAATAAGAATATGCTGCTACCTAATGCATGTGATGTTCTTTTAATCAGGAACTTAGGAGCTGATCATGAAGAGAAGCTTGTGCAATCCAATTCGGCCACCGGGGATAGCATCAACTTCAAACGTGCATAACTTTCACATACAGACTCCGTTTGAGGTGCACGAGTACTTGATTGAAAGATTATTTCATCCTCTTTCCAACAGATCCAGCCTCACCTCCAAATTCCTTCTGAGCGCACTGTAATCGCCAAAAGAGTCAGAAACTATTTTTGAGTCAAACTTGGGCCCATGGGCCTTGTAACCCTAGGCAGCTCGTACTGTTCATGTGGTTACTATTCATGTATGAACAGTGCCACCGCCCCCTTCTTTCACCTCTCCCTCCTATACATAGTGGCCGCCGCCCTTAGGGTTTGGCGAATTTCGTTTGCTTAGTTTCTCCATTGTGAAAACTTTTGTTCTTCTCTTGTGTCGACTAGACAAACCGTAAAGAACCTCTGCAAAATCCCACGTTTTGAACTTAATTATATATTTGCAATTCAGATTGCTTGTTACTTCGTTCTTGCTTGTTCTTCGATTGCTTGCAGGAATTGATCCTCGTGATCAGGTCAATCGGGTCTTTGGCACGGTTGATAACGACTTGGTGATTAGTTCAGCGATTGCTTGGTTCGTACGTGCTACGTTCATAGCCTGAAT
This sequence comes from Ampelocalamus luodianensis, assembly GCA_036346255.1. Taxonomy (NCBI): domain Eukaryota; kingdom Viridiplantae; phylum Streptophyta; class Magnoliopsida; order Poales; family Poaceae; genus Ampelocalamus; species Ampelocalamus luodianensis. The sequence continues at coordinate 29,527,533 of CM070626.1, read as the reverse complement.
CGTGAGAGTTAATCATCACCCAATCAAAATTTATCCTTCTCATCGAAAGATCGAGACAACTACAGTTCATCAACAATTAAATAATTTTATCTAATGTATGTAATTAACCCATCTTTACGAATGCTGCCATTGACAGCGGATTTCTAGATAGCAACCTTCCCAAGGCCATATCTTTTTACTTCCAACTCCGAAATTAATTATCTAGACCTTTCTGAAAAGCTACTAAAATTTCCTACAACTTTCCTAACTAGATGAAATCTTGATTCTTGGCATATATACCGCAAATCCCCTCGTAAGGTTCTACAACACAGTTCAACGAACTAGGGCATCACACAATATCTACCCCGGCGACCAAACCAATCTACAACTTGATTAAACATTACTCTACGACAAATCTAGAGATTATAAGGTCGTTATCCATGAAAATTTGACGAAAAACGAAGATGAGATCTGAAGCCCTAGGTTTTCCTTCTCTTCTTCTTCCTCTCCTTCCTTCTTCTTTCTTCCTCCTTCCTTGTGGATCTCTTTTGCTGGTCTCCTCTACTCCATGGCAACAGCAGCACACGAGGAGGTGGCTAGGGGCATAGGAGGGCAGCTCGGCAAAGGGAGGCGTAGGGGAGGGAGGTGGCCAGGGTTGGAGGGAGGGGCGGGCATCAAGGAAGGGGAGCACAATGGGGGACACCCCCTGGGGTCCTATTTAAAGGCCAAGGGGCTAGAGGGCCGCATCTTGGACGTGGTATGGTTGAAAACAATCAGCATTGAATTTAATTTGGAATACACTTTGAATTTGAGTCGGTTTTTTGCTTTCCTTCTGTGTAGCAAACATTCTAGAGGCCATAACTTTCTCTCTCGGACTCAAAATTGAGTGATTCTTTTTTCTCATTTAGTTAATTAAGAGTACTGCAACTTTATATTTGTGGAGGTTTTTCTGAAAACGCTGTCTTCATTGCCCAATTTGCCTTGAAAGTTAACTCTGTTGCGGACTCTAGTTCTCTGTGTAGCCTGCCTTGCGGGTCTCATATCTCACACATCAATACTCTAAATTAGGTTAATGAGGACTCTAAATTGGACTATGCGAAGATATCTACAACTTTTTAGTTATGAGTTTTTCCATTTGAAACCGTTTTAGTCGCGAAAATCATGTTGCTAGATGATGAACAGATTCTATCCCGTTTCTTGGCGAGGTAAATATGGAATCTCTCAATCTCCTTATATTATCTTTAAATAAATGGGGTATTATAGTGCACAGGCCACCTGTTGTGGTCTGGGTACATGGTAGGTCGCCTGCCGTGATTTGAGTGCACGGCATGTCAGTTCCGCGGCAAAATCGCACGGTAGTGATGCCATTTTTGTCATTTTATTCGTGAAGGGGCTAGTTTTGCTATTGAAAATCCCCTCCACCCTCTCTCTCCTTCCAGATCCAATCCGTTGACGCCTGGCCCCCTCTCCTCTAACTTTAGCGAGCTTGTCGACGAGGAAAGAGGGACCCACCCTTTCTTTGCCCTTGTACATAGGTTGGAGACTTTGGCTATTTTAGCAGTGTTTCACGTCGAAATTGCAAATCTAGCCTCACCTGAGTGAAATGCCAAAAATGTCCCGAGTGACATTTGTCGCCTGCCGAGAGCTGAGCGAGCGCATAGTGGCACACAGTGTGCCGATCCAAGTGCAGCACCATGCGAGCATAGTGATGAATAGTACTACGAACAATAAACAACACTATTTGACACTATTTGCAAAGAGTGCCCCCTAAAATATCCCTTGCGCAAAGTTGTGTTGCCCCAGAAGCGCGACAGCCTAGTGCAGGGCATGGGGTGCCATTTTTTCCATTTCACGGAAGAGAGGGCTATATTTGCTATTTCATCACATGAAAAGTGCCAAATGAGCCAAAAACTACCTAGGTTGGTTAGGATTTCCACTCTCTAGTTTCCCTTATGTGCTGTTCCCATCTTGGGTCTTCTTCCTCCTTGATTTTTCCCTATCTGGGTTGCCATTGGGAGCCCCATCTTCCTCTATGCCGGCAAGCTCTATTGGTCTTCAATGCCACCCTCTATGGTATCGAATGAAACCCTTTATGTCGAGTTAGGATTGTTGCCCAGAGGTTACCAGCAGCAGCGGTGCTCCCCCGAAGCCACCTTTGTGGTGCAGTTGTTCCTCGCTGATGGGCGCCGTGGAGATCTTCACAGTCGTGTAGGTCGCACTGGGCGAGGTGGTGGCCGCGTCCGTCCTTCTCCAATGACGGTCTTCCCTATCGGCGGGCAAGCTCTAAATTTTGGACAACCTCGGCCATGGCACCGCTTGTTACCTATGCCTTGGTGATGGTGTACATCTTCCTTGGAGCCATTTGCCTAGGTGTGTCTACCTTTATGGGTTGTGGCGTCAATCACCTACCTTGCCACTACCTCCTTTCGGCCGCTGTGGTCCACCATTGTGCAAACCTAAACCCTCTGCAAACTTGCCAGCACAAATCCCATTTTATCCCACAAAAACACTTCAATCTGGGCAACTTGAGGGCTGTAACTCCTAATCAATTAGCGTTGGAGATGACTCCTCACCAAATCCAACCAGATCCCCAAGGGAGGCCCTGTTAGATATATGTGCACTATTGTGATTAGTTTAATTCCTAAACCAATGATCAGTATAAAATCAACATATATACCAAGCATATTTCCAACTACGAACAATAACATGATTGTAATATCAAGAGAAAATTGTATTATAGGTCCCTAAACTTGCGAGATTATGTCACTTAGCTCTCTGAACTTGTATTTTACTTTCTTAACCCCCTAAACTTGCAAGGTTGTGTTACTTAACTCCCTAAACTTGTAGTTTACTTTCTCAGCCCCTTTAACTTACGAGGTTGTGCCACTTAGCTCCCTGAACTTGCGTTCAAGCGAAGTTCATCGGATGCGATGCCAGCGACTTCATCCCCTCTGAGTCTGGTGGACTCGTTGTCGCCCCTTTTTGGCCGTGTTCATCGTCCTCGTTACCTATTGTCGACAAAAATGGATTCTTGGGCACGAGAGCATGCGTGCTCGCATCTTCACCAGAACTCCACCGTCGCGACTTGTCATTTGCCTCGCCCTTCTTTGTAGGATCAAGGAAAACTAACTAGAGGGGTGAATAGACGGTTTTTAAAACAAAACAATTTTTTAGCAAGTAATGCGATGAAATTCAATTTTACAATTCAAGGCCTAAATACTCTAAGTCTTTCTAAGTGAACTAATTTCTCTAGATAAAGCTAAACAACTTGATTAAGATATATATATATATATATATATATATATATATATATATATATATATAAATGCACTAAAAGAAGAGTGAAAAAGATAAACCACAATATAGAGACTTGCCAGTCTCCACTAATCCACATTGAGGAAGCTTGAATGAATCAAGTCGGCTCCACACGAGCATACCCCTTGATCACTAGAGGTCTTCTCCACTCCGAAAAGGTGAGCTCCAAACTTCACAAACACCTAGGTCTTCTCACAAGCTTCCTGAGAAGATCACCGAATCACCTTCTTCAAGTCATCTAGGAGGCAGCAACCTTCAAGAGTAATAAATCAATAATGATTTGCTTGAAGATGCTCAAGTGCCACAAGAATCAAACTCAACTCAATTGCACTTGGAGAAACCTCTACAACTTTTGCAAGATGGAACTTTAGCTCTCAAAGAGTCGAAGGAGAAGCAAAGGACTCAAGATTATTCAATTGAGATTCTAAAGACACCATTGCTTCAGTAGGTGAGGTATTTATAGCCTCCGCACACTTTACCAACTGTTGGCACCCGTGACTGTGCAAAAACAGCAAATCCGATAAGTCCACAGGCATAAGGCCGGTCAGACTGAACTACAGTATAATGGTAAACTCTACAGTAATTAATGCTATAAAAATTATTTGTTATGCCAGGTCCGGTCAGTCCACCCACTCAAGATTCGGTCAGACAAGATTCAAAGATTTATAAACCAAAAGATACATGCTACTAGAAAAAAATAACCATACTACACTGACCGGGGGTCAGTCCAGGGTTACACTTGTGGTCAGTCCGGGATGAAGAAATATGTAACAAGACCCAAAAACACCATTCACTGGAAAAAACTAACCGCTTCTAAGACCCAAAGGTCCGGTCGGTCTGGCCCTCCAATAGCGATCAATCCAGATAACAAAATAGAGAAGAGTTGAAGCCAAAAAGAGAGTCTAGAAAATAACTGGCCACCCAACTCAGACCAAGGGTCCAGTCAGTCTAGCTTTGTACTTGTGGTCAGTCCGACGAGTAGAATTGCAAAAACAGGAGCTCTCTGAAAAAAGCTGACTGCAAAGATGAACCGGGGGTCCGGTCAATCCGACCCTCCAACTGCGGTCAATCCGGCCAAGAATTAAAGAACAGATGAATTGTGGTTGAAAGATCACAAAAAAACCCAAGATTCAACCAAGTGAGTATGAGTATCGTGGCACACTTTGCTATCAAGCTACTAGCCATTGATCCCTCTTTATAGTACGGCTACCTATACTAGTAATCCGGTCTTTTACCCTTAATACTCCAAAGCCGGTAAAACTATGAAAAGATCCTATTTGACTAATTCCTTTGCCTTGAGCTAGACGATGTTGATATCCAAAATTGAGTACATTTAATGCTCTTTATCTTTATCTGAGACTAACCTTTTCAATCACTTGACAAAACAAGTTAGTTCACAACACAAAGATGTCTTTAATTACCAAAACACTAAAATGGGGCCTAGATTCTTCACTTGCCTCCTTTCAGTCGACCGTGAGAGAGAGAAGTACATTCCCAATGCTAGAGCAGGGGCACAATACTTCTCTCTCTCTCTCTCACAGTGATTCACCAGCTCAGCCTTTTTTTTGTTAACAAACGACCAAATGGACTTCATGAATGGTGAGTAGCTTCTACACTGGCATTGGGATTGTGCTTCTCTCTCTCACGATCGACTTAGAGGAGGCAAGTGCGAGGGCCATGAGGGATGCTGGCTTTGAAGAACACTTCTCTCCCTACGATGGTGCACACCGGCATAGGGATGGAGTAGTCAAGGTAACCGGCATAGGGATGGAGTAGTCAAGGTAGCACAACACAGAGGAACAGAATGACAATTGTTTCTCTCTCGAGTGTCTCAGGACAAGGAGGACGTCTCCTCATATAGACACTGACCAACTCATAAGGAAAGCAAAATCACCGTACAACAAAATTGGAAACCACATTAAAACTCAATTAATACATGCCATAATTGCCTTACAGGATTAGTGGGATTCAAACATTCGGTTTGAATCGTTCTTCTCCTTTCCAATTTGTTGTACGTAGATATGCCATGTTATCATGCAGGATTATGAGGTGCAAAAAGAAGCTGCTGCTCTACACACAATTGGACCAAAAATCGCGTGATCCTCTCGACTCGAGCGTTGCTCCCGTTCCCGTCTCGAGCTCGTCTTCCTCGATTACTCCCCACCTACTCTCCTCTGTCCTCCGCTCGACTCTTCTCCCCCGGCCTCGCCACCACACCTTCCCCTGTCGGATTCCCACCTGCTCTGCTCAGTAAGCCCTAATCCCCACTAATCCGGTCCAATCTTGTAGTGCAATCCAATCTCCCGATCTATTAATTGCTCTGGTTCTGCTCGTTGGATTTGCGTTGACTGTGCAGCAATCTTGGCGATGTTTCAGTGTCAGTTGTTAATAATGGACTTTTCTTTCCCTATATTGTTGTAGAGATTGTTTAAGCTCCACCCATCTCTAACTTTAGGATTAAGCATACTTTTGGTCTCTCAACTTTTGCCCTAGTTTAATTTTCGTTTCCCATTTGCAAAACTGGGTAGAACACGTCATTCAAATTTCAAAACTACACAATATTGTCCCTTTGCACGTATCACGAGTGGTTTTGTCCTATGTGGCATCCAACTCGGATCAAACCCAACAATCTTCCACCACTTGGTCATGGCCCCACTTGTCAGCCGCTGCCCCCTGCTTGTTCTTCTTGATAGCTAGCGAACAAGAGATAGCGAGAGCAGGGTAGTGCCACAGGAGGCGATGTACCCACACCGTGCCCAGTCTCATGCACGTCGTGGCCCATGTGACTCTTCTTTGGCCTTGCCCTCACCTCACCCACTACTCTTCCTCCTCCATCCCTCCCTCTCCTTTATCTTAGTTTGAAAAGTGAGCAAGGCACATAGGCAGGAGGCGATGGTGGCGGTGAACGACGTGGAGGTTGTCAACTTCGACTCCGACGACTACGACCTCATGGACGCCGCCGCCGCCGAGAACAACCCCTCCCTCATCCTCACCCTGCGCCTCTGCTCCATCATCGCCGCTGACAGGGACGACTCCCCCGCCGCTGCCTGCAAGACCGACGGCTGCGGGTTCAGCGAAGAGGCTATGGTCATGGTAAGCCGATAGGAAACGTATTAATGATCTTGGTCCGAGCTCCCGCTCTTCACCCTGCCGTCGACTAAGAAGCCCGCCCTGCGGTCGATCTCCTCCATCGGTAAGCCTCCTCTCAATTCCTTGAAACCTTAGCATTCTCATCTCCCCAGGAAGCTCATGTGCCCGTCAATTGCAGCCTCCCGTCGTCGTTGAGCCATCGCCATGGTCCTCCATTGCCGTCGCCGCCACCGTGGTCTACCGTCGCCGCCACTTTCCAGTGAGTTTCTAGCATCGCTATTACCACCGTCAAAATCTACTCCCTCCTCTCGTTCCATTTTTGGGTCACCACCACCTCGATGGCCGTCGCTCACCACCGGTGAGTTCCATAGAGAGCCCTAAGTGCCTCCCTGCTTTCTCTTTCTCTGTTGAAATAGAGAGCTTGCCAAAACAAAAATCCCCAAATTCGTCGTCCACACCGTTCCCCTCTCCAAATTGAAGCCACCATCTTCTTCCTCGCTCCCTTGCAACCACATCAAGTCGCCCTTTCTTCATCTTCTTAACCAAGACCCCACTACCCCATATTCTCTCCGCGTCGCCCACCTATTCTCTCCGTTCTAGGTCTCCCCCAACTGCACCGTCCGTGTCATTACTGCTACCTCCTCGTGAACCCTTCTATTCCCTCGCTCGTACCACACCACCGCCAGAGCTCACCGTCATTGAGCGACCACTATGGCACCATAGACCTTGCCGTCGCTAGCCACGCATGCGCCATCATGCGCCAAGACTCCACCACAGGAGGGATCCTCGAGGTCGTGACGTACTCGTGCGCTCACAGTTTGGGGTCGGATACCGTCGGAGTTCGCCACTGGCGAAATCCTTTGGCCACGGATGATGCCATTGCTTTCCCCGTTCCGACCACCACCGACCTCCCCATCCTCACAAGCTGCTACAAAAGGGACAACAGTGTCTGAGAACGCGACGTGCTTGCCCTGTCACCGCCGCCTAGCCAATGTAGCCTGCCGCCCCCTACCTTGCTCCCAGGAGGAAGAAGGGATTACGTGCAACCACATGGGCTAAGTCAACGATAGATTAGATCCGATGTGGACGCCACGTGGGACAAAATCGGGCTTTATTGGGTCAACACCAAGGTCAAACAGGTGGAGGGGTAAAGTTTATCTGGTATTAAGAGATGTGGAACGAGTTCTACCCAGTTTTGCAAATGAGGGACGAAAATTAAACTAGAGTAGGAGTTGAGGGACCAAATATATACTTAATCCCTAACTTTATTTGTATCTGATCTGTGCCCTGCTTGTAGGACAATAAGAATGTAGACAAAGGATGGCTGCGCGAAACACGCCTATGGTCTCTGAGGATGACTATGAGGTAAGGAAGGAAATAGTCCCAGTTCTTTGCTTTCTTTTTTGTTGTTGCTATAACTCCCCATTTTTTTTGTAGGAATCTAGTTTCAACTGGTTTGGTTTGTACACATGGTGGAGTTACTGCCTTGTTTGCAAATGCTGGGCTGCACATGCGACATCTTTTAACTACTGTAATCTTCAATTGGTTGATCACTTAGGCAGAATTGGAGTACCTTCTAATTTCTGGACGAGTTCAACTTGCGTTTATGCTTATACTTGGGGTCAGAATTGGTATTTTTAAATCACTTGTCCATAAATATCTAAACTTTTTAGGAGTTGTGCTTGATATTTGCTGTCATGGTGACCTGTGCTGCAGACTGATCAGAAGAAGCAAGCTGCTACCGATGTTCTTTTCCACTATTCATAGTTTGTTATGGTGTGCATTGGTGAGGGAGTTCACCCAACTGATCTCAGGTTGCATCTTATGAAGGTATATTTATTATCTTGAGTTAAAGTTTTGTGATATCTCCATGTTGCGCATTTATCACCAATTCACCATGATGTTTTTTTAATGCCCCCCTAGCATACGAACATCTTATTCTTGTTAGAGTTTCTTATTTTTGTATCCACGACAGTGTTTTGGGTGTCAACGTACTTTTTTTTTTTCTTGTGATCCATTTTGTTTAGATAGCAAGGTTTGTGATATTTTAGCCCTCAGAATTAGAAATAGTAAAATGTTCCAACAATCCATTAGTACAAGCAAAGTGCCAAAATGTTCCCAAAATTAATAGAGAGGTCAAGGCCTTTATATACTCAACACCTGTTATGTCTTAAGCTCTGAAGATTGTAGTCGTGGTTGACGGGTGGCTTTGGCCGGTAATTCCAGTGCCCTCGCACCGTGGCGGTAGCCTGAGAACATGGCTGGGAAACTGGGGGAAGGAGATAACAGGGAAGAAGACTAGAGATTGATTGTTGGCTGCTTTATTCATCAACGAAACTGCTCATATATAGAGGGCAGTCCTTCCAAACCGAATTACATTGAATTAGGAAACCATATCTCTAATTATAACTCTTTCCTAACAAACTTTATCTATTGCTATATGTGGACTCAAAAGACAACTGTTGCTGTAATTGAAAAACCGACTCATAAGAACCTGCGCCAGCCCTATGGTGCGGTAGCTTGATCCCCTGCTGCTGCTGGCCGGTTGTGGCGCCTCTGATACTTAATCCCCCACATAACATCTCTCCCGTCCCTGTGAAATAGCTCATCCTCGAGCTGAAAATCCGGGAAAGAGGCAGTGAACTCAGGGACTGGTTCCCATGTAGCCTCTAGCTCAGAGGTGCCCATCCAATGCATAAGAACATGCCAAACATCACGCCGCACACTAGCCTTCAAAAATTTAGTAGGTTTGGGAAGAGCTCAGCCATCCTAAATGATGGGCAAAGCCGGTGGTTCGCCAGGAGGCTCACCCTGAAATCTTTTGAGTAAACCGACATGGAAAACATCATGTAGACGCGTCCCTTGAGGCAAATCCTGCCGATAAGCAACCGAGCCAATCCTTTCCCTAATGTTGTAAGGACCATAATATTCTGGTGCTAATTTACCAAATTTGCATCCCAGAATTGAGACTGCCTGACGATGCATCAAACGAAGCCAAACCCAATCACCAATGACAAAAGAAACATCACGATGGTGACCATCATAATAAACCTTAGCATATTGTTGGGCCTGGAGCAGACGCTCGTGAACTTCAGCAAGAAACTTATCACGGTCCATGAGGGCAGACTCAACTGCCGCAACACGGGCGGCACCAACCGAGCATGGAATCAATGATGGAGGATCGCGTCCGTAAACCACCTTGAAGGGAGTATCCCGAAGCGTAGAGTGATAAGAAGTATTGTAGCAGTACTCCGCCCATGGAAGCCAATCAACCCAGTGCCGGGACGAATCATTGGTTAAGCAGCGAAGATACATGGCAATCACCTTATTGACGGCCTCCATCTGCCCATCAGACTGTGGGTGGAAGGCAGAGCTCATATGAAGGCGAACTCCCACTAAGCGAAAAAGGTCCTTCTAGAAATTACTGGTGAAAACAGGATCACGATCGCTGACAATGGACTGCGGGAAGCCATGAAGATGGACTATATCTGCGAAGAAGGCATGGGCCACCGAAGACGCAGTATAAGGATGACTCAAGGGAATAAAGTGGGCAAATTTGGAGAAGCGATCGATGACTGATAGGATGATCGATTTGCCCTGAACACGAGGTAATCCTTCGACGAAGTCCATTGAAATATCATCCCAAACAATGGATGGAACTGGCAGAGGTTGGAGAAGACCCGTAGGATGCAAATGCTCGCTTTTATTCCGTTGGCAAGTGACACAAGCGTGCACAAAATCCTGCACAACCTGGTGGTCCTGAGGAATATGAAAGTCAACCCGTAGCCGGTGCAGCGTGTTGGAAACACCTTCATGCTGTGCATGAACCGCCGTTAATATGCTGTGGAGCGATGGGGAAGAAGCCAACACAAATATGCGGTTGGTGTGCAGAAGTAACCCATCCCGGACACCCCACCGGGAACCTAGGTCGTCGGCAATGACCTTGGCCCAAACATCCACCCACTCCTCAGACGACCCAATCTCCACTCAAAGCTCATCAAACTGCTGGAATGAAGGGGCCGATAGGGCCAGTGTAGCTAGAGGCGAGACAAAGCGTCCGCAACCATGTTTAGCTTGCCGGCTCAGTATTTGACAAGGAAATCATATCCAATCAGCTTACTCATCCAATGGTGCCGCGGAATCGTGGATAAACACTGGTCCAGGAGAAACTTTAGACTGTAGTGATCAGTGTGTACAGTGAACTCGCGTCCCCAAAGATAAGGGCGCCAATGATGAATGGCCTGGACTAAGCCAATAAGTTCACGCTCATATGTAGTGAGTTTGGCACACCGAGCTGCAATGGGACGACTGTAGAATGCTAATGGACCATTGCCTTGATGAAGGACCGCACCGAATCTTGTCCCAGAAGCATCACACTCCACAATAAAACGAGCGGTGAAATCTGGTAATTGGAGCACCAGTGCCGTGGATAGAGCCTCCTTGAGTGCGAAAAAGCTATCGCTGCCTCCTCGGACCATGAGAAACCCTCCTTGAGTAAAGCAGTGAGCGGGGCGGCAATAATACTGAAGTTTTTTATGAACTTGCGATAGTAGCCCGCGAGCACCAGAAATCCACGGAGGCCACGCAGCGAGTGTGGTGGAGGCCAATCCATCACCGCCTACACCTTCTCCCCATCCATGGCGACACCTGAAGCTAAAATAATGTGGCCCAAATAAGCAACGGAGGAGGCGCCAAAGGAGCACTTAGACCGTTTGATGTAGCTGATTCTGTTGCAAGACCTGAAAAACCATGCTGATGTGCTGGAGGTGTTCCGACCATGATGAACTATAGATGAGAATGTCATCAAAGAAAACAAGCACGAAGTGGCGAAGAAACGGTCGAAGTAAGTTGTTCATGAGGGCTTGGAATGTAGTTGGTGCATTGGTGAGACCGAATGGCATGGCCAAAAATTCAAAGTGGCCGCGGTGCATGCAAAAAGTAGTCATCTTGATGTTAGCTAGGTGCATGCACACTTGATGATAGCTGGAACGTAGGTCCAACTTGGTGAAGAAGCGTGCACCCTTGAGTTCATCAAGTAGTTCGTCAACCACCGGAATCGGGAACTTGTCTTTGACTGTGTGCGCGTTGAGAGCACGGTAATCAACACAAAATCTCCATGTATTATCTGCTTTCTTGACGAGCAACATGGGAGAAGAAAATTCAGACGTGTTATCCCGAATAATGCCCTGTTGCAGCACCTCCGCGCATTGCTGCTCCAACTCATCTTTCTGAAGCTGGGGGTAGCGATAAGGGCGAATGGCCACCGGGGGTGAGCCCGGAAGAAGGTGGATCCGGTGATCCTGGGGCCGAGGCGAAGGAAGACTAGACGGAGTAGCAAAGATGGCCTCATATTCGGTCAGCAAGGTGTCCAAGAGAGAGGCATCCGTGTGTGATGTAGGGATACGGGTAGGCTACGGTAGCAACAATTCAAAATTTCTACCACGTAAACCAGGATGCCAAGCAAGGTAGATGATCACAGATCATTACCACCAGATGCACAGTGCAGTGGAAGTAGAGTCGGAGCAGCCTAGTCCGACGATGAACGCGTCGATGTAGTGGTCGTAGACAATTGTCCAACGTGCTCATAGTCGATCGTCTCCTCCAGCAACCTCCGTAGTTCCTTGTGAAGATCGCGGATCATCCTCAACGCAACAGCGACCGCAGTAGCGCCTCTACGGTATCCACACGTCCAGAGAAGGAACAACCGTACGCTGGTGTGCTAGCACCAAGTCGCACAGGAAGGCTCTCTCAAGAGGATGGTGGCTAGGGTTTCGGTGGAAACAACTCACGTGTCTCTCTTCGTTCCCAGGTACTAGCCTCAAGCATCTCCTTATATAGTGCCCCCGTGTCGGATTCTATCCGAACACGTTTTACGAATTGTATTCATACTGGTTTGTTCCATCCCATTAAGTGTGTGACCCGTTAGGTTTATGTGTAATTGGTTGTGACTCGGAAACCCTTTCCGACCACGAGTCGTAGCGGTCCCTAGCAGGACATAGCGATTCCCGAATACACACAAATTACATCGGACGAACCTTAATGCAATATGATCTACGACTAGGTCCTCATCACTTACGACCAGGTCCTATCTTTATACGACCAGTTCGCACATGGTCACGACAAGTTCGTAACTCCTTACGACCAGGTTTTGACCACTCTGTGATTTCGTTCGATCAGTCTACGACTTGCTCGTATCACCATACGACTTGTCTGGATCTGATCGAACTAAGCGATTTACTCTAGTATTCTCCCTTGGCCTCACGATATCTGGTTTGAACTCCAGGTGAGATAATGTGTCATCCATGGACTGTTCAATACTTTCTCGATCGAGTTGTCTAATAACTTTATGTGGTCGAACTCTTCGACCACTAGTGGCACGGCCATGCACTTTCTTTATCCGACTACTTCGAGGGGCCCAGAGACATCTCTCCCGTTATGTTAGGAGGGGCAAATCTCATATCCGACCAGTCACATCCCCTGGCATGTTTCATAGCATACCCGAAAGCTACCTTTATAACTACCCAGTTACGAGCAGCGTTTGGCAACCCCTAAGAGTGCTATTACACATGTAGGGAACTATGCTGATCTCAGGTCTAAGGATTATACATCATCATTGCTTGAGACCAACTAATGACACATAGAATCATAACAATATCTATAGTGTCTCAAGGTGGGTCAATCCAACCCCATGTTCTCTAACATGTGTTTACATTATTGATTCGATATCCCTATATCCATGACCAGTGAAACATGATCATCAATCAATACATGTATTGGTCGTAGGATCACTGATGTTCTGATCAGTGACATTCGACCAGGGATACTTTCAGAACGACATCATATGAGTCGAAGAGTTTCACCAACAAGTCACATATGAGTCGATCTTCAGAACTAACGATTCATTCAAGGAATAGAATAACATTTATTCAAGAAATCATAAACATAGACGTGATACAATCATCTCTATGATTGCCTCTAGGGCATATCACCAACATGTGACACAGTGCACACCTTGATGCTAGGCGCTGCAATGCCAGTCCATGTAATGAGCCGTGCCCCCGCCTGGAAGGACACGCACTAGGTATCAAAATCCCAAAGAATGGGGACAAGGATGTGGAGCCACTACACCCCTAGAATAAGATCAAAGTCGCCCAAGGGGATCACCACACACTCGATGCAAAAATCCATGTCACCAATCCGAATGGCCAGGTCCTTGCAGACTCCAAGACTGGCCACTTCATCGCCATTGGCTACCATCACGCGGAGGCTCGGGCGGGATGCTAACTAAGCTCCCAACCAAAGCGCTGCTTCCTTGCTGATGAAATTGTATGTCGAGCCCGTGTCCAGCAATGCGAGAAAATTCTCCGAGCTGCATTGGACCTACAGCTGCATGGAGTCTGTGGTGCGAACACTCCAAAGTCCCATGATGGCATGCAGTGAGGCAACTGCCTTAGTGCGGCTCGGCTGATTCAGAGTCCACATCCTCATCTAGGAAATCCTCGACCTCAAGATAAAACAAGCGCTGACAGCGATGGCTACAGACAAACTGCTCATCACAACTGTAGCACAACCCCTGCTTGCAGTGTTCGACCATCTCGGACAGTGAGAGCCGGCGGAACTGACGGACCGGTGGGCTTGCCGTAGAAGCCGGTGTTTGAGCAGTCGGAATAGCAGGAGGCGGCAGTTGGACACCGGAGGACGCCAGTCGGTCGGGGAGTGGCCCGAAGCGATTTCCTCCTGTGTGGTGTGCGTGTAGAGGTGCGGCCTCAGTAGACCGTGCCTCATAAGCCCTAGCGAGCATCATGGCTTGTTGGAGATCGGTCGGGTGCAATAACTCCACATCCGTGCGAAGCAGCTGAGGCAGCCCTGCCATAAATAACTGATCCTTTGAATCAAAGGGGGTCTGTTGGGTATGTTGGGTAGCCGTCAAAGGGGGTGCACGGTAGAGCAATGTCAGGAATTTTTTTGGTAAGCCTGGACGGAGCCTTCATATGGTAACCGAGCAAGTGCATCGAGAAAGTTGCTACCGAGCGGTGGTCCGAACCGCTAATGACAAAGTGCTTTGAAAAGCTCCCATGTAGGTTCGTCGAAATCACGTTCTAGTAGACCATACCAAAGCTGGGCAATGCCTGTGAGGTGGTATGAAGCCAACCAGACTTTATCTGCTTCCGCTGTACGTTGGCCACGAAAAAATTGGTCACACTAGTTAAGCCATGCGAGAGGATCTTCCAATCCATCGAACATTGGAAAGTCTAACTTATGGTACCGAGGGGAACATGTGGCGCAAGGGGTTGCTCCAGGGAACGTTGGCGCTCCACAAGAGGAAGAAATGGCTGTGGTTGGGCGGAAGGTGGGGCTGTGGTGGACAGCGGATCATATGAAGTATCAATGGTGGCATGGTGGTGGTAAGCGGAGAAGGAGGGCATGATGAAGGGACTCTGATGGGTGGCTGGTGGGGCTACAGATGACTGAGGGGCGAGCTGGAGCGTGGGTGCAGGTGGCAGTGGCGAGAGGGTTGTGGGAGGTAGAGCAGTAGGCAGGAAGGGAAGCGAAACAGCGGTACCTGGCAGCATCGCCGGGACTGCTGGATGTGGGAGGAATCCAGCATGAACATCTGTTGCTCTTCTCTCTAGTGCAAGGATTCGGGTCGCTAGGTCACCCATATTCTGCTGAACCCCATCCACGCGCTCGCTCAAACTCGTGTGGTTGCCCTCGATGCGGACGGTCAGCTCCTTGATGGCTTCCAGAACTGTTGATAGGGCAAACGAATCGCTTCCCCCTTCAGACCCCGGCATGAAGGAACTAGCCGGGCCTGACTCTGATACCAAATTGTTATGTCTTAAGCTCCGAAGATTGTAGTCGTGGTTGACTGGTGGCTTCGGTCAGTAATTCCTGTGCCCTGGCGCCATGGCGGCAGCCTGAGCACACGGCTGGGAAACTGGGGGAAGGAGATAACGGGGAAGAAGACTAGAGATTGATTGTTGGTTGCTTTATTCATCAAGGAAACTTCTCATATATAGAGGGCAGTCCTTCCAAACCAAATTACATTGAATTAGGAAAACATATCCCTAATTATAACTCTTTCCTAACAAACTTTATCTATTGCTATATATGGACTCAAAAGACAACTCTTGTTGTAATTGAAAAACCAACTCATAAGAACCTGCGCTGGCCCTATGGCGCGGTAGCTTGATCCCCTGTTGCTTCTGGCCGGTTGTGGCGCCTCTAATACTTAATCCCCCATAACAACACCTCTGTGTTAGCTTGTAATCAAATTTGCCCCTAGAGCATTTTATTCCTTCTGCTTTGACTAGAAAGATGTTGTTGATCCTTTGAATGTTTTTTAAGTGATGTTGCGCTAACAGTGCTTTTTCACTAAGTGGTAAGGAAAATACACCTTAAAATTTAGTAGTGATGTATGCATTTGTAAGCCAAACAAATTATTTATCAGAGCAACAAATTTGACCCTAAGCCAATTAAAAGAACCAATTTTGTACCTTTCCTTGATTCCTTATTCCTGGAGGGCACTTTTATGCTTAGCAACTATGGAGCTCTGAGACCATAATTTTTATGCATCATTTGGCAATAGTGGGTTACTTGAGATAATAATTTTATCTTGTAATTTTATCTAGATCGATGCTACAGCGAGACATAGAGATTGACGAAGACGTGAGCCACAAGATTAGAGCGGGGTGGGTGAAATGGCGCCAAGTATCGGGTGTCCTGTGTGACAAAAAAATTCCTCAAAAGTTAAAGGGTAAGTTCTATAGGACAACGATCAGACCTGCGATGCTATATGGAGCAGAATGTTGGGCGACTAAAAGACAAAATATACAAAAGATGAGTGTAGCGGAGATAAGGATGCTGCGATGGATATGTGGTCACACAAGGCGAGATCGAATCCACAATGAGGATATACGTAATAGGGTGGGGGTAGCACCAATTGAAGAGAAGCTTGTCCAACATCGCTTGAGATGGTTTGGACATCTCCAACGGAGGCCTTCTGAGACACCGGTACATAGTGGAATTTTAAGACGTACTGAAAACGTAAGAAGAGGCAGAGGTCGACCAAGACTAACATGGGAGGAAGCAATTAAAAGAGATTTGAGGGATTGGAATGCAGCTAAAGAATTAGCTTTGGATAGTAGCGCATGGAAGTTAGCGATCCACATACCGAAACCATAAGAAGGTTTAGGGGCTGTGTTTTAGGCTCTCGGCTCGGATGGCAGGATGTACAGCTTAGGGTTTTAGCCTTGTAGGTTTTATTATTATTATATCCAATCTACTGCTCCATCCATGTAAATCGCATTGGATTAATCACATTAACCCTTTCCGATCGCAACTCTGATTCGATCAACCAGATTGATCTTCGCGTGCTCCATGGATTTACGATCACTGTCTGCCCCGATGGCGGAAATCCGACCGGTAGAGGCAAGTCGTGATACGACCATGTATACACGATCACAGAATAACGATCATCAATCACCTTACGACTACCGCGTATGGACGATCATATCGACCATCGCCAAGAACGATCTATCACATAGAACGACCAACAGAAATAGAAATAGATCACATCTAAGACCCCCCCACATATCACCATATGCATCTAATCCGAATCTAAAACTAAACGGGATGGCTCTGATACCACTGAAGGATCGCGGGAAGGCTACGATAGCACAAACAAAAATTTTACCGCGCAACCAAGGAACCTCCGCTAGTAATAGATCACGAGATTACCACTAGACGCGCCGACCCGTAGCGGAAGTAGAGTCGATGTAGCGAGTTGACGCAGTCGTAGTCGTACTTGCCGTGCGCCTTCTCCTCCTACTCCGATGAATGTCGTGAGTCATAGATCGTCCTAGTCTGATGCAAGATGCTTACATGCACCTCCAAGGTATCCACACGTGCGGCGCGGGGACACCACGCGCAGGAGTGCTAGCGCCGCCGGCGTGGTCGAGGAGAGCGTGGCTATTAGGGTTTCGGGATTTCTTCCAGAGAGATTGATTGATCACCTCACCCCATGCCACCGCCCCTCTATATATAGGCATCCATAATGGGTCCCGAACAGGAGGCTCATTAGGAACTCGTGGCCTATAAGAATTCGGATCACCATCCAAATCAAATCCTAGCCCTTTAAGTGTATGACCCTATAGGTTCGTGTGTAATCAGTTGTGACTCGAAAACTCTTTCCCGATCACGAGTCATCAGCGGTACCTAGCAGCACATAACGATTCCCAAACACACACAGAATATATCGGACGAACCTTAATGCAATATGATCTACGACCAGGTCCTTATCACTTATGACCAACTCATACTTAGTCACAACCAGTTCATAATTAGTTACAACTAGTTCGTAACTCCTCACGACCAGTTAGTATCTATCTACGACCAGTTTGCAACTCCTTACGACAAGTTGGTGATTATGTTCGAGTAGTCTTCGACTAGGTCGTATCTCCATACGACTTCGACCAGTCTACGACCTCGACAACTGAACGACCTGCTTGTGTATTCTCCCTTTGCTTCACGACATCTGGTTGAACTCCAGGTGAGATAATATGTCATCCATGGACTGTTCAATACTTTCTCGATCAAGTGTCGAATAACTTCATATGGTCGACACTTCGACCATTAGTGGCATGGCCATGCACTTTCTTTATTCGACCACAACGAGGGCGAGAGACATCTCTCGTTATGTTAGGAGGGCAAATCCATATCCGACCAGTCACATTCCTCCGCATGTTTCATAGCATACCCAAAGCTACCTTTATAACTACCCATTCACGGAGTAGCGTTTGGCAACCCCTAAGAGTGCTATTACACATGTAGGAAACCATGCTGATCTCAAGTCTAAGGATTATACATCATCATTGCTTGAGACCAACTAACGACACATATAATCATAACAATCTCAATAGTGTCTCAAGGTGGGTCTTATCCAACACTATGTTCTCTAACATGTGTCCACATTATTGATTCGATATCTCTATATCCATGACCGGTGAAACATGGTCATCAATCAATACATGTACTGGTCGTAGAGTCACTGGTGTTTCGACCAGTGACATTCGACCAGGGATACTTTTAGAACAACATCATATAAGATAAAGAGTTTCACCAACAAGTCACATACTCATTAATCTATATAACTGATGATTAATTCAAGAAACAAGATAACATATTATCAAATATTATGAACATAATGAAATATAATCATCTCTATAATTGTCTCTAGGGCATATTTCCAACACCTCCCGGTGGTGTTTACCCCGTTATGATCAACTTGGTATCAGAGCCACCTGCGACATCTTCGTCCATGGGCAGCAGTGGTGTCGATCCCGCCAAAATCGATGAGATCATCGCGCAGCTGAAGACGATCAGCAAGACGCTAGAGGTGCACAGTGCACAATTGGTTGTCATCAACTTCTGCCTTGATAACCACGACAAGCGTATAAAGCGCTTGGAGAAGGCCAAGGCTGGAGAACCGGGGACCGTCACATGAAGCGATGGCTTGCTCGCAGCTCTCGTGACAGTCATTGCCGCACTGGGCGATGCTTGCTCGGTGTAGCCCCCGCGGTGGTCGCTGCCACACCAGGCGATGGCTTGCTCAGCCCAGCCCCCGCTACCACGCCGCATTGCACGACAGTTGCAGGCATGGTACCGAAGCCTGCCATGGTCCTGTCGGTGCCTGCCACGATAGCTAAGATCCTGTCAATCCCTGCCGTGGTAGTGCCATGGCCTGCCACGCTTCTGCCAATGCTTGCCGTGGCAATCACAATTATGCCAGAGCTTGTCGTGGTGCTACCACGGCTGTCACAGCCAGTTGTGGTGTTAGTGGAGTATGTGCATTGCTTGCCATGTCATCTGCCGAGGCGGTCACGATCTTCACGGCACGACTGGCCAATGACATGCCTATGGAGGTGCGGTGTGCGACGGGTGACGTGTGGGAGGTTGTGATGTCGTCACGTCTCTCGCACATCCATTGCGTCTTGTGGCAGGCAGGGGAACAGGACTGCTCCACACTGGTGGGCCTCGTCGGCAACATTTTTGTCGATAACAGGCAGCGTTAAGGCCCCCACACCGTTGCTGTTAACCGACGTTAATAGCCTAGGGTTGCAGCCATGGTCACCACCCTATAGCTCGAGGACGAGCTGCTTGTCTGGGAGGGATGAAGTGTTATGGGTAGGAATTACTGTTCACACGTGTGAACAATGCGTTGAACACATTCGATTAGATTAGTTGTTTCTTCTATATTATGAATAGTTAGATGCATATCTTTATATTAGGAATAGTTAGATGCATATCTTCATATTTGGAATGATTAGATGCGTATCTTCATATTAGGAATGATTAGATATATATCTTTATATTTAGAAAGCATGGATATTATCTTATCCTTAGTTGATTGGTTGTATTAGATATGATAGTTTTCATATTTTTAGGGGCTAACCTCATCTATATAAAGAGAGGAGCCACACCATTCAAATGAAGCAAGAAAAAAAAAGTCATTCCAAGTCTTAGTCTACCCACCTCCCCATCCTTGTCGACTATAACATCCCAGTTTTCTGAGTTTTGAAACCTTTTTGAGTAGCTTAGTCCATTGAAAAAATTCACCAATTTTATTTGAATTTAACAAAGCTTAAATGGGACTTTTAAAAGTCAAAACAATTTAATATGACTAATCTGAACATCAATTAAATCCAAAATTATTTTATTTGACTTCTTTGTGCTTGAGAATATTTTTCAGGTTTTTTAGAATTTTTCTGAGTTTATTTGCTATTTTTTTACTTTGCCATCTAGTATTTCTAAATTAGAAAATCTATTTAAAATCCATGAAATTCCTTCGGGCTGAATTCTTTTTGCCCTGACCCATTTCTCTTGCTTCCGTCCCATTTCTGCGCTCGACCCGCTTTCCTCTCTCTTGCTCGCCCGCGCCTTGGCACTACCTGTCAGCCTCCCACGTGTCCTTTCTGACGTAGACTCACGCGAGCCGCCGTTGCTGATCTGTGGGCCCCACCCCGTACTATTCATTATCTTCGCCACCGTCTCACTCTTGGACTCTATAATCGCTCGGGTTTCTTGGTGTTCGCGCTAGGGACTCCCTCGGTTGCCACACTACAAAGGGAGGGGTAGCCCTCGGCTTCCGCATTCCAACCGCACCACCGTCGCTGAAAAGCCCTAATCTAGCCGTCGGAATCGCTTGGAGAAGAAAAGCCGTCGTCGAAAGCTTTGTAGCCGTGTTGCCAACTCTGTCATCCCCTTACGACCGTGAGTACATCGTCGCACAAGCTACCTATTGCGCACCTCCACTTGCTCTGCTGTGGCCCAGAACACCGATGACCATTGGAACCCAAGCCACGCCGCCATCAAGCTGACGTGGATGCCATGTGTCAGCCACGTCAGTGCCACCTCAGCTTCGTGTACACATGTCCACGTCGGCCTCACCTGCAACCGCCTCAGTGACTGTCCATGTGGACTTGGTCCACGGTAAACCCACCCACTCGCATATGGACCCCACATGTCAGGTCCACTGTTCCATGCACCTGTGAGCCATAGACCAGTAGACCAAAGCTATTGACTCGATTCATAGACCGTGGGTCCCATCTGTCAGCCTCTATTCCCTATTTTTTTAGATTTGTTTAATTTTGAAATTCGTTATTGACGTCATGCTGATGCAATATTTCATAATTTCCTTTAGAAGAAAATTCTAAAAATGCAAAATAGTATTTCTTTTTTATTTTTCTTAGATTTAAATCTTTCGAGAGCCTGTTCTTCATCATACGAACTCCGATTGAGCCCATTCAACTTTTTATATTCACCTAAATTCAAGCCCTACCTTCCTGTGTTTTTTATTTAATTTTTGGAGTTTATTTGTTGCTTTGTTTTGTATTTATTTGGATTTTTTCTTTTGTTTGCGAGTAGACGTTGATACTCCGGGAGCTTTCGAGGAAGGAGGGGTTGATCAAGTTAGTACCAAGACTTGTTTCAAGCAAGTTGTACCTTTGACCATGTTGAACCTAATTTTTCAAAATTACTTTGATTCAAAGTATTGCATGTTATTTCAAGTATTTAATTCTTTAAGTGTTTTGGGATTAGTTTACACCCATTTGATTATATCCACCTTGCTTATTGTATTATCATGATTTTTTGTTACCCTAGTTTGGTTAATTATAGTTGGTATCATTATACCGCCAACGTGAGTTGGTTAGATATGAATAGTCTGCTTAGCCATTGTGACGGGTTATTGACATCATTTTGAGTTGCAAATCTAAACTTGATTAAGTGAATATGGAATATTTTATGGAAAGTTGTGTGTAGTATGTTGTTACTTGTTGATGGCGTGTGTTGCACTTAACCAACTGGGTGAGGAAAGATTTAGACCGAGGCAAGTGAATAGAATTGTGATATGGTGGAGCTGTGTGCGCTTGGAAAAATATGAATGCGATAGTTGGTAGTAATTGACAATCTCGCCTTGGTCAATTAAGGATTTAACTTTGTGTGCCATTGAACTGAGACATAGCTGTACGACCACATGCTTGGTATGAGACATGCCCAACATAGTAAGCTACAGAGTCTTAACATTGATTACTCATGCAGATAGGTTAAGCTGTGTGCTAGGGTGGAGGTGTGATTGTGTCTGTGTGAATATTCACATTTATAAACGGTTCGCCGTGTCTAGGTCCAATGGTGTGCAATGGGCCAGCAACCTGTCTGGGGGTTTGGTGTCGTCAGTATTGCACAACGGGAGGGTCAATTGTTAAGATGAAGTTTCGGAAAGATTTTGTTGTGATTGGTGCTGGCTACATTGGTTATATCTTATGGGTAAAATGTACAAATCTCTGTAGAGTGTTAATCAATATATTCGAATAGCCATGTTCGCGGTCATGAATATGCTCAGGAATTTCACACGAGTGGTAGATTTTCATTAAAAAAAACACTTGGGAAGGGACAGCTGTGTGGTTAAACTCATATGATTGTGTGAAAGAAATTGATTAGACTCTGTGCTCTTTGTGAAATAATTGTTATACTACTATTTTTTATTTGTTTTAAATTACATTCTCAATCTATTATTTGTATTCAATTGCAAGTGTATTCTTTTTACAAAATAACCATAGATGTTATTTTCTTTGGAATAAGCCATCATCTATAATTGCATTCTGTGTTATAACTTGTTGAGTACTTAGAATACTTATTCTTATTGCAACCATTCAGCTGAAGTGGCGGAGTTTTCGCCTGCTTTCGAGGAGTTTTTCGAGATGGGTGATCGCTAGGTCTTGATCCCAGTCGGTTGCCTGTGGTAAGTCGATAGGTTTCCACTGAAGTTGTTTCTGTTCTGCTGCTGCCTCTTTACTTAGTGTCAACCCTGCGTGGCTTAATAAGTGTAAACTCGACTATGAGATCACAACCGTTATTTATTAATCAAATTAGTCCTTTATACTTATAAGATCATAGGGGTAAACATCACTAGAAGGATAGCCGGGTGGCGTCAGCTGCTAGGGAAGAGGGAAGACTATAGATTGGGAAGACGAAAGAGATTGTGACTTAGACTATTGTATTCTCATTGCTTAATGCCAATGATTACAATAGACCTCCTTATATAGAGGTCTCTTCTAACAATTATGGATAAAATCAATCTAAATGATGATCTTCCTAACTAATATATAACATTTCTAACTAATAGATAATCTTTCCGATTAACTAATCCCTATAC
Organism: Ampelocalamus luodianensis; assembly: GCA_036346255.1. Taxonomy (NCBI): domain Eukaryota; kingdom Viridiplantae; phylum Streptophyta; class Magnoliopsida; order Poales; family Poaceae; genus Ampelocalamus; species Ampelocalamus luodianensis. The sequence continues at coordinate 29,504,435 of CM070626.1, read as the reverse complement.
AAAGAAACTAATCAACTATTTAGGGAAATAGATATTCTTGTTGGGGAAGATAATCCCTTACTAATACTGTTGCTACAGTACCTGTAGTACTATTCACATGTGTGAACAGTAACTCGACCCATGACACTACTTCCCTCCTTTCGCGACAGCTCGTCCTCGAGCTGTAGTGGCGGTCATGGCTGAAGCCCTATGAGACCCCATGTTGACTAGAGGTTATGGCGCCGGCGGAACATTGCATGGAAGATAGCCCGCAACGCTCCAATAGACGTCAGCCGGTCGCGTAGAGAAGACAATCGTTAGGCAGCGGCCTTCTTCCTCGACGAGGGCACCGTTGGTGCAACCACGAACAGCAAAGTCGATGATGTGGAAGTTACCGGCAAAATCAGAGACGCCTTTGGTGGCACAGATCACGCAATAGCTGCTGCCCGTGTATTCTTCTTCTCTTTTTCCATCAACATGATCACCATAGCCTCCATGTCTGCCAAGATAGCTATCATGTTGTCTACACCGGCACTCATCTCGTTGGGAGTAACCCTCATGGCCTTGAAATTCTCGACAACAGAAACCATAGTGTTGACTTTGATACCAAGTTGTTATGATCCTTAGATCATAGAGGTAAACATCACCGGGAGGATAGTCAGGTGGCGTCGGTTGCTAAGGGAGAGGGAAGACTATAGATTGGGGAGACGAAGGTGATTAAGACTTAGACTATTGTATTCTCATTGCTTAATGCAAACGATTACAATAGATCTCCTTATATAAAAAGACTCTTCTAACAATTATGGATAAAATCAATCTAAATGATGACATTCCTAACTAATAGATAACATTTTCAATTACCTAATCTTTATACAAGAAACTAATCAACTATTTAAGAAAATATATATTCTTATCGGGAAAGGTAATCCCTTCCTATTCCCGGTGCTATAGCACATGTGGTACTGTTCATACACGTGAATAGTAAGCCGGCCCATGACATATTCTTGCATTAGGAACCAAATTAGTAGTGGATGCAAATCAAAGCCTACACTATGCTGGCTTTGGTATGTGCACTTTCCAACCATTTAACTTATCCAACAAAATAAACAAGATGCTCCTTTCACCTTTGAAATTGTACGGTCAAGACTCAAGCCCTTGAACTCCAAGCTGTTAAAATTAAGCCTCTCAACTCATTTGATGTGTGAATTGGGCCCTTCTGATCAATTATCCAAGTTAAATGACATGGTTAGTCACCTCTTTGGCCTCAGTTTTATGGGACATAACAGGAGAATGTAGTAACGTGGTCGGGAGAAAGCAAAATTATTGCTGCCAAAATTTTTAGTAAATAAATGTCATAGAAATGAAAAATATGCGTAGTGACTAGGTTAACCGGGCTTCTGTAATTGTAATATTTCTCCGTAATCAAATCCTTTCTTAATTCAGTTTCCTCTGGTGTATGCAGTGAGCCTCTACTTGCTGAAAATTCTTGTATTAAGCCTAGCCTTTATGTTGCTTCTTGCTTGAGGACATGAGATGGAATTAACCATTTCGAAAATGATTTTCTCGTTGGTTTAACTTTTTGAGCTTCAAGTTCAGATTTACTTTCAGGTCAAAATTGTTTGGCACATACCTCAAATAGACTGGATTGTGAAGTTTATGTTTTAGTGTGCCATTTGACTAGAAAAACAATCCCCATTTTCTTGTGAGGTGATTCAATTAAAATGCTCAGAAATTGATGGCCGTCTCAATTTAATTTTATAAGATTTTCTTGTGGCAGCTTTGTTCATAGACTCGTAACAACATTCACATGATAGGAATTTGGCTACACATAAGTCGTGTTAAAGTTTTTAGCTTCATCATCGAGGATTCATTCGAGGACAGGAATTTACACACCGTCTATATGGGGCTTTTCTGTAGTTGCAAAGTACAGCTATGATGCAAAGTAAAACATTTTGGGAAACAAAATGCTGGAGATAACATATTATTTGATATTGTCCTATAATTTGACCATATTCCATCCTCAAGCTGCATAAGTCGAGGCACGTGTCATTACTGGTCACCAGTACCTCAAGCTGCATAAGGCGAGGCACATGTCATTACTGGTCACCACATCAGTGACCGCACCAGTCAGTTTGTAACTTGGGCAAGTTGTTTTGGGCGATCCAAAAAGGGACAGGTTTCAGTGAGTGCAATGGCTATATAAGCACAATTGACAGTCGACAATTCATGCTATTAACTATGATGCTTTATTAAAAAATTTCACATTTATTTTTTTTTTATTTGGTGCAATATGGTTCACTTGCCATGACCCATCAGGCTGGTAGGATGCTAACTCAGATCCTTTGTTCACCATTTCCTTCAGGAAGTTTCAGGAATGCCCACTTCCTTAAAGAAAGAGCCACAGCAGGCAGCTGCCTCTCCCGATTCTAGCGGCGAACCATCTTCCTCTGGAACAATTAAAGGAGACAAGAACGAAATCTCCTAAGCTTCATCTGTGTCTTGCGTGTTTCCTGTGCAGTGAGATAAAAGTAACTCTCAAGATGACGAGCATTAGTTTGTAACCGTAGTAATGTAAATATGTTAGCATGCTTGCAACGAGCTGATTTGGTTGACAATGCAGAAGAACATGGTTTATCGCAAGGTTTTTGTGAGCTACTTTTTACCGTTTTCCTGACAGATAGTAATGTTTCTGATGAGTATTTTAAGCCACCTGCATGTAGTTGTTCTCATTCACATTTTTTACTATAGAAACGGAGAACGTATAATTGCAGCGCAATGTACTCATCTCCTTTATATCAGTACATATGCGAGGATCAGAACTGAACACTAACGTGTACAAAGCTTTTCTCAACCTGGACTGCCAAAAAGAAAAGAAAAACGTGTTGAAGCTTGTCATTTTCTGCAGCTATTAGGGCATATATATAGTAGTAAAGACGACTCATGTTTATATACCCTCTATGTCATCTAGATACAAGAGTAAAGACAACTTCTACAATATATTATCTTTTAATTTTGTTTCTATGGGATCTTACAACCTTTTAGTTATTGCATGAAAAAATAATTGTTATAGACAACAACTCATACAACGATGTTTTGTGTTATCTATATGTCCGTCTCTTCAAGAAGAGACAGCTACTCTCTCTCCCATGTCAGCAAAAATCATCGTAGCAAAACTTAGAGCAGCTAACATCACCTTTGTTGTACACGCACTTATCTCCATGCTTCCATAGTATTGTATCGTGAGTTGAAAACTTAAAATCCTGCACCCTCAATTTTTGTGAGTTTGAATTCTATCCCCCCTAATTTTCGTGTGTGCGCCAAGTGGGGGTCTTGTGATGGTGCGTATTTGTTAGGGGGTGCGTGACGCGCACTATGTTCTGCGAATAGAACGTATACAACTCACTTGTAATCATTTAAGAGGGTGTGTCCGTTGATTGTTTTTAATAATATATTTTTAATAAATTAGAAAAATAAATGTTCGTTTAATAAAATCATAAAAATAGGCTTTTATCACTGTTTCAAATGATAACATTCCCCTGTCGCCATTTTGATTGACGACAGAGCTCTGTCGCCATTTGGAGCGGTGATTTGTTTAAATAAGTAGGCAAATCGTCATTCCAAATGGCGACATAGAGACAAAGGCCCTATCGCTATCCCAATTGGTGAAATAATCTCTTCTATAATAGGCCCAAAAATTGGTGAAATTCACTTTTATTCTAAAAAGAGAAAGAGGAGAGGAAAGGGCGAGTAGCAAAGAGGAGAGGGGGAAGAGGAGCTAGCGAAGCGTTGTACGTCCGGTCGTCCACCTTGCAAGTAATTTTTTTTTGTAACTGAATAGATTAGATAGTTTTAAATATATGATTATGCAGTGTATGAAGGAATATGGGTAGGCTACACTAGCTGGCAATTCAAAAATTCTACCATGTAAACCAGAAAACCTTTGAAGTAGAAGATCATAGACCGTTACCACTAGATATGTAGAGCAGCAGAAGAAGAGTTGGAGCAGTCTGATCCAACATAGAGCACGTCGATGTAGTGGTCGTAGTCGATCGTCCAGTGTAGTCGATGGTAATCGTCTCCTCTAACAACCAATCACAATTCTTGAGAAGTCGTGGAACATCCTTGAGCGCAGCAGCGCCTCTACAATATTCACACATCTAGAGATGGAACACCGCGGCGGTGTGATAGAACCAACTCGCATGGCTGGGTCTCCGAGAAGATGGCGGCTATAGTTTCGGTATAGCAACTCACATGACTCGTATGTTTTCCAATAGGCTCATGCATCTCCTTATATAGAGCCCATGACAGATCCTATCTGAACTCGTTTGCTCTAACTTGTTAAGTGTGTGACCCTATAGATTCATGTGTATTCGGTTGTGACTCGGAAGCCATTTTCCAACCATGAGTCATTAGTGGTTCCTAGCAGGACATAACGATTTCCAAATACATACAAATTATATCGAACGAACCTTAATACAATATGATCTACGACCATGTCCATATCACTTATGACCAGCTTGTGAGACTCCGGTTTATTTAGGTTGTAATACTTAGCCTTCCTTTGGCCCTAGTATCACAAACAAAATACACCGTGCCTCGATGGACATATGCTTCCCAGAATTGCAGCACACATACATCTTTACAAAAGCATGCATCAATTCCATTTAACACATATAACTGAAGCTTAAACTTTACAAACAAAAGACATACATAATAGTTATTACAAAAGAGACCAACCGGTCCCCAACAAGCTAAAGAGTTAGAAATAACAGCGGAAGCAAAATGCCATAAGATGGCTAAGAAAAAAGCCAACCGGTTTGCCATACACCCCCACAAGGCAATCCGACCGGGCCGCCAAGCTAGTCATCCACATCGCGGCAAAACTCACAAAAGTCTATCCCTTCGGGATCAACCTCCTCTGCAACAAATAAGCAAAGCAAATGAGTACAAAAAAAATATACTCGCAAGACTTACGAGTAACAAATCTAGATATATACTACTACATGCAGGCTTTAATCAAAGGAGAAGGCTCAAAGGTTATTTTCAGCATAAATCAGATTTTATTTGCAATAGATAATAGTTTGAAGGTTGTTTAACAATTTGAATTTTATTTGCATAAATAACAGCGATACAATAAGTAATAACATAAATACATCCTGGAGATGACTAACCCAAAAGTCATCACAACAATAGCACGAATTACCCATTCGTACCACCCATGTCAAGTTTTAATTTAAAAGGTTGTAGTCTAGTTCTCACGGGGCGTATCCGAGCGTGTCCATAACCTAGGATGAGGCTATTCGAATAGTTTTATCCCTGCAGAGGTGTACCAATGTACCCACACTTCAGACCGCCTTTAAGCCACAAGAAGCACACTTCCGAAGGTATGCCGGCACGGCTAAGTCCTACGAGACATTTCCAATATTGTGTATTAACCACGAGCCGTCGTATGGGCGAAACCCATACGCTACATTGTAAAGCCAAGGTCAACTACCTATAGGGGTAAAGCCTCGGACAACTACAATACTCCCAACACCATCCTCCTCGACCTCCTGCGACTCGGAGTTAACACACGCCAAAGTATTAAGTCAAGAGAGGTCCCATTTCCTCTAATATGGTTAGCATGCGAATGCTCGTCACGATGGCGCAAGTAACTCGGTCCTTAATGACCGGGCACCATTCGATCACACCCAAAAGCACACCAACATACCATTGTGCCCAAGTCCAAATCATTTTGTTTTCATTTTTAGTTTTCACAAATAAACATAGCACAAAGGCTAAAACATAAAGTCATAATAAGTTTGTGTGATCAAGGTTATCAACTAAGTCGATAACCGCCCAATTCTACCGGTAACTAAGCATTGCTAAACATCATATCGCAAAGACACTAAAAAGACCATAAACCATCCACCGGGCTCTAATTCATCAGTGAGGATAATAACCTATGGCAGTGGCAGGGGTGAATAATTTCAGGGCAATATTGCAATAGGATTAACTACCTCTAATCGGCAAAATTAATCTTGACACAAAGAAGCATGCATACTTAGTTTTTGCAAACAAGATATTAGAATTTAAAAGTAATAGGAGCAATATAATCAAATAATGTTACACTACTTGCCTTGCTATAGATCACTTTCTTACTGCAGAGGTTCACTCACACAATCAATAATTTCTTCGGAACCTATCGCAAAAACGCAAAAATCCAATAAGAACGAAGAACACCGAAAGAAACTCAAAAGCCAAAGTCATCCAAAATCCATGAAATTTACACAGCATGTAGAGTATGATTTTAGAAAAATTTAGCAACAAGAATAATTTGATTTGGATTAAGTATGCAAAAGTTATGGCCTAAACATTTTCTTTCAGCTCGAAAAATCAATTTAAATTATTATGTGTTACTGTCCATGGCATAAATTCCTAGAAAGAATCTAAACTTGAAATTTTTATGGTGGGTAGATATTGACATCCTAAGGTTAGCAAAACTGAGTTTACTCAATTTGGAGCTAAAATGAATTTGTTATGATTTTTCTAAGTTGTAAAACTATAGTGTTACATCTTTAAGATTTGAGGACATCCACAAGATCTGCATTAGACTAAAGCATAATCCCAGAGGAACCCAATACATTCTATGCTGCTCAGATTGGAACCATAGAGGAAAACTCATGTATTTTACAAGTTTAATAAATTTCTAGACAATATTTAATGTTGAAACAAGTTAATACAGTTCATATCATTTTCTGCCAAAGAAAAGTGCCTAAGTTCATTCTCAGATTAAAGTTTATTTTATTTCAGAGCTAAAGCAATTTGAATCATTCCAAAAGGAGCTAAAGTGAATAAGATATGCAATTTTGAAGTTAACACAATAATCAGTTTGAAAATCAAAAGCCTCTCGGGGGTGGTCCAACAGATCTGAAGGAAAACGGGGAGGTTAGAACTGTCGATCTAGAATCCAACGGCTCCAGAGCACGAGCACACACGCACCAGCACAAGGGCAAGACAGGGAGGTCTTGACCGTCGGATCAAGATCTCGGCGGCTGAGCTCCACCAAGAGGTCCTAAGGTTAAAGATCTAACGGATGAGGTGCGAGCGGTGAGATCGAAGGAGGAGGTCCTAGCGGCTAAGATCTTCCGAAGGAGGTCTTAACTGCCAAGATCTTCACCTATGGGTTTAGATCCAACGACCCATGAGAGATGGGACATTCGTATTTCCCGAATGCCTCACCAAGTCTGGGCCATGGATCTCAAAAGGAACGACATAGATCAAGATCACATTCGGAAGTCCGAATGTTCACCAGATCTGAGCCGTAGATCTAGAGATGAATGGCAAAAGAGGATCGGAACGTTAAAGCTCTAAACGCGCCGAGGAGGTCTAGCCCGTTAGATATAGATCTAACAGTCCAGAGCTGAGGGGAGGTCCTAAAGGTTAGATTGATAAGGGGAGATCTGAGGGGATGTCCTAACAGGGAGATCCTGGACACTCAGGATCTACCAAAGGAGATCCTGGACGGCCACGATCTAGGCGGAGGAGGTCCTCTAAGACGATGCTTTGACAGGAAGAGATCTGGACGACTCAGATCTCCATGGGGAGATCCTAACGGTCTAGATCTAAGCGGAGGGAGGTTCTGAGGTTTTCTTCACAAAGGACCGGGGTGGTCTTTTGCAAAAAGACCCGAGGTGGTCTTAGGGGTGGTTTCGCAAAACCACTGTGGTGGTCTTTGCGGGAACAGAGGTGCTCCAACGGTCATGATTAACCCAAGGAGGTCTTTAACGGCCATGATCTAGGCTAGGGGGAGGTCCTGGCAGCTAAGGACTTTACACAAGAAGATCTAACGGCCAAGATCTAATTCTGGGAGATCATTAACGGCTAAGATCACACCAGGGAGGTCTTAACGGTCAAGATCTCAAAAGAGGAGGTCCTGAGGATGGCCTAAGGAAGGTCTAAGGGGAGGTCCTAGGGAGGAGGTCCTGGACGCCCAAGATTTAAGTGGCGGAGGTCCTCACGGCTGAGATTGAAGTAACAATCGGAGGTCCGAATGCATCAGAGATCTGGGCCACAGATCAAGAAATGGACGACCCACAGTGATCGAGACATCCGGAGGGGGTTCCGAAAGCTCACGAGATCTGGACCGTGGATCTCAAAATCGATGGCCCAGAGACGAGCTAGCGCTGCGCATGCGCACAGTGCAGGATTTAAGGACGCGGGTCCACTTGCAAGTGAGTGTGGGGGGGGGGGGTCGGCTTAGGACAGCATTAAGTCCTAACCCACGATTAACAATGATTTGCAATGATTAGCTCACTTAATAACTGGATCACTGTCCTAATTTGACAACACGCAGCCGATTTTGTCCGACAAAAACCCGAGGGTACTCCACGGCTCACCGCCAGTGATGGGGGCCACACCGGCACCCACCAAGGGTCAAGATGAGTCCATAATAGCCACGCGCACACACGGGTGTAGGTGGCGATCACGGAGGAGGACCATAGCGGCTAGTCGAGAGAGGCGCGGCAGCGCTCCGAAGCGAAAAAGAGAAGGTGCTCCGCAATGTTCAAGTAAGCGATTGCCACAGCTTCTAGGGCTACCAGTAGATTTACCTTAGCACAGAGAGGCACCGGGGAGGTCGGAGCTACGCTGGCGACGATGATGCGGAGAAGGCAGCCTGAGCACGAAGAGCATGACCGGGTCATCCCACTAGCTTCAATAGGACTCACAGAAGGTCCATGAACGAGCAATTGAAAAGCGAGGACTTAGAGCGAAGAAGAAGAAAGGGGGTGCTTGCGGCCAAAACGAACAAATCCCCAAATTTGACTTTCCCTGTGAAGGTCAAATCGAATTAGGTTAGGGGAAAAACTCAAGACGATTAGAGGCACAAGATGATGCGAAAAGAATTAACAATGAACCACTAGAGTGTCGAGAATGAAGATGAAGCTCCACGGCTGACAATGGTGGTTTTTAGGGTTTTTGTAAATTGAGCTTGATTCAGCAGAGGGGAAACAAGGCAAGGCTACTGTGGTGTTAAAGGGAACACCAGAAGGAGCTCAAGGGCTATAAATAGCCGGAAAGCTAGGGTTTTGAGCAAGGGCGGAGCTCAACCATGGGCTTGGTCCACGGCTACCATGGACAAGGCGACGCGATGGGAGCGATTGAAGACCATGACTTTGGGGCAAGGCGCCGAGCATTAAATGTGAAGACCGTTGCGGACACCAAGGACGCGGAAGGACAAGGCTTGCTCTCCCATGTCACGGCCATGGCGCTCGTGTGAGGGCAGAGGAGGAAGGAGGTGACCGGGGCGTGGGCCCATAGTTAGTGAAAGAAAGTGGCTCGAGCTAAAGGGGGCAATGGGTTGAGTCGCACCCAACAGGTACGGCTCCAACCCCTGACGGTGAGATCAAGGATGGACGGTCTAGAGTACCCAAGAGCTCCAGAGGTCCAGCCCTGGGGAGGTCGTGGCGTTAGATTGAACACTGGCGGTGAGATTGAACAAAAACTTTCGGAGGTCCAAAGTGGCGGGGAGGTGCGAGGTGTTGAATCAAAATCTAACGGCTCAACACACGCGCCCCAATTGACCGTGCCCAGTGTAGTTAGGTGGCTAGGCGCGACCAAGACCGGAGGTTGGGCTCGGTGCGAGCCGAGTCCACTCGGACTGATAGAGAATTTGAAATTAGGGTTTAGAAAAGCGAAACTTTGAGGATTTGTTTGAGGTAGCAATTCAACTCCAAAAATTTTGAAATTTTAACTGGAGTTTGATGACTCTATGATAAACCTTGTATAAATTTTCCAGAGGTTTTTATGCACATCATTTTTCTCCAAAATTTTAACAAAGCTTGTTCTAGGGTTTGACCAAGAGTCAAATTGGTTTGACTGCCTCCAAAAATTATAAAATAATTTCTAAAAAAAATTATGAAATTTTTCAAAGGAGTCACCCAACATCCTTAGAACCCAGGACAATTATTTCCAGGTGTTGAGTACAAGATTTTTAACCAGGGGGGTCATGACTTTAGTCAATTGGAGATTTTGGTTTTTGATTTCCCACAATTCCATTACAAGAATTGCAGAAAAGTTCAAAAACTTCAAGATGCAAGAAATTTTTTAATTTCTACTCATTTTCTTACATTTGAAACACAAACCCAGATTTGGGCTGTTACACAGCTCGTATCTCTATACGACCAGTTCATATTTTGTCATGACCAATTCATAACTCCTTACAACTAGGTTTCGATCACTTCGTGATTATGTTCGACCAGTCTACGATTAGCTCGTATCTCTATACGACTAGTCTGTATTTGATTGAACTGAATGACATGCTCGTGTATTATCCGTTTGCCACACGATATCTCGTTGAACTCTAGGTGAGATATTTTGTCATTCATGGACTGTTCAATACTTTCTCGATGAAGTGACGAATAATTTCACGTGGTCGATTCTTTAAATACTAGTGGCATGATCATGCACTTTCTTTATCCGACCACATTGAGGGGCCCATAGATATTTCTCTGTTATGTTAGCAAGGGCAAATTCCATATCCCACCAGTTACATTCGTCCGCATATTTCATAGCATACTCGAAAGCTACCTTTATAACTACCTAGTTACGGAGTAGTGTTTGGCAGCCCCTAAGTGTACTATTACACATGAAGGAAACCACATCCACATTATTGATTTGATATCTCTATATCCATGACCGGTGAAATATGGTCATCAATCAATACAAGTGCTGGTCAATAAGTCACTAGAGTTCGACTAAAGAGCTTCACCAACGAGTCACATATTTGTTTATCTTTATAACGGATAATTCATTCAAGGAACATGATAACATTTATTCAATAACTCATAAACATAGACGTGATATAATTATCTCTATGATTGCCTCTAGGGCATATCACCAATAGTGTAGATGTTGTAGTGCATCCTTTTATGTGTGTGTAGTTTAGTTTTAGATACATAGTTAATTGCATAAATCTTGTGTATGGTGCAGTACGTCGAATATGTCAAACGTAATCAATTTTAAAATTTACTATGGTCAAAAGATTGTTCTGGAGGGTCTCGAGGGGGTTGATTTGTGTTATTTCAAATTGGTGACCGTTAGCCTAACAAGATCAGAGCAACGTGCATAGGGCGCTATGATGCGATGGTTGTATTACACTTTCGAGTTGGACCATGCATTGCACGACTGAAATTGAACTACGTTACCACTCGGACACCTAGGGCACACATTAGGAGTTAGTGTAGCTAAAGGAACGAGATCATGGCGGTCAAAACATAAGCATGGCGAGGAGACCAGTGGGATTTGGTCCTTCTAGACCGGGCATATGTCAACTTACGTGTGTGGCTCAACTAGTTGATAGTGATTACGAAGAAGTTAGGGACTCCAACCACGGTCGACACACACAACGGAAGAAGGTCGGAGTCGTTGATGTTGCCATGGGGTGAAGAAGCTCCTTTGGTCTAGGAAGCTAGTGGGATTGCAAATGAAGGTGATGAGATCTAAGCCCTAGTTGAAAGAACGAAGGAACGGTTGGCCGGCGGTAGAAACGGCGTATCAGGAATGGTGTGGATGAATCTGAAGTCGGACGTCATATGAAGAAGTTCTCTATTTGTAGGGAGTTCGGGTATACATTCAAGTATTGTCATGCGATAAAAAAAACAACATGAAGGAGAGGTTGGCAGTCTGAACGGCACCGCGGGACCTCATCTGACCGCTCCACTCGAGGCGGGCACCATGGAGGTCGACATGGTGGACGTGGAGGTGGACACCACGGAGATGGTTTATCTTATTGAAATATGTTGTGACGAATATTTTGCTTACTATCATTGTGATTTGTCAAACAGCTATGTGATGACGTATGTCTATTTAGTTGTGTTGCCCGATGTACAGATGTTATGTCGTGCGTTGAATTATTCTATACAACCTATGTACTATTGCTAATATTATTTCTTATTATGAACAATGTAAGCACCTAATTTTTTGTTTATGTTTACCGCTGATTTCAATTTTTTATGCCAAAAAAAAAATTATAGGTCCAATCGTCATTTGAATTAGCGATAGGACCTTGTCACCGAATCAAATGATGACTTATGTATCTCCCGCCATTCCAAATGGCTATAGAGACATTCCATACTGTTGCACAACTGTTGCACAACGACATGGCTCCTATCGCCAATCCAAATGACGACAGGGCTCCTGTCGCCATTTAAAACAGTGACAGAAGCCCATTTTTATAATTTTATTATATGAACATTTATTTTTTGTAATTCTATTAAAAATAGATTATTTTTTTAAAAAAATTATGTGCCTGTGTGGCGTGCATTATGATGTGTTGCGAATAGAACAGATATTACTCACCTGCAATCATTTGTCTTTAAAAGAAAGAGAGAACATCACGGAGAAATGTTCCCTTGGAGTGTACAAGCCCAAGCTAGAAATGCTAGTTGAAGAAACAGAAAAAAAAAAAAAAAGCCAAGAACACAGTAAAAAGGACACACTACACAGTAACTGGACAATTCAAGCTAGACAACCTTTTTTGCCTACACAACGTTGCTCAAGTAACCGCATTAACAGAAACACATGCAAGTCGATTCTTCTTTCTTTTCCTTCTCTTCAAGAAAGGAGGTTCATATCATCACATGGCCATGTGTCCACGATGCATACATGATACGTTAATCTTTAGTTGATCCAACAGTACACCATACAAACAAATTTCCTTCAGAACTGAATATTCATATCGCAATATTATCAACTAGCTCGTTTACACCAGTACATATTACAGCTGGAAAAGTCTATACCATTTACATGTTTATGTCAGTTATCGCTGAACCAAAGTATTTTCTAAAACCACTGCTCAATGTGACATGTAGCCTACAGTGTACAAACTTTCCCTCAATCGAACAACACCCTAAGAACAGCAGTAAACCTATACTCTTCATTTTTCGTGTTATGTGCACAAAATTCCCCTTGGATTGAAGAATAACCAAGGACAGCAGACGATTTGCATGGTCAAGACCAGACAACACTATACAGAAAGCCTTTGGCATCTATCTCTGTTCTCTAATGCGAAGGTGTGATTTACTTTTATGCTATGTTTTGTAGCCCCTATGCACACTTCATCTCTCTGTTGTTTTCTTTTTGGGAGGAAGACGATAGCTCAACCTGCAAAGGAAAAATTGGAATTTTACTCAGATCATGCATGACATGAGACAAGACATGAAGCTGGGAACACGACTTATGTAACTGCATTGACACAATGTACAAACGAAGAGCAGTTTTCAGAACAAATATTTTGCTGGCATCAATGCTAATGTGATATGTTCCTATTTACTTGCCTGAGTATCTGAACAACCATCTGACATAGTTGAAAACCGATGGCGTCTCAGGTGTTGGTGCAGCCGCTTCAGGATCCCAGCTCCCGGACCACGAGTCAATGCTGCTGCGGCCACTCGAACCCAGGCTCAAGCTCCCAGTTGTGCGCCGTGAGTACACTGGCAACACCATTGCAGTGGAACGGCTGTTGGAGCATCCAGTCCAGCTGCCGGAGAGTGTAGCCAAAGAAGAGCGCAGCCACCCGCGAGAGCCCCCAACAGCATCTGCCACCTCCTCAGCAGGCGGGGCTGGCAGTTGCATATGTGTCTGCATGCCATACGAGTCAATGCCGAGGTGGCCGCTCGAGTCCACGCTCCAGCTTCCGGTGGTGCGCCGTGAGGACACCGGCACCACCACTGCAGTGGCACGGCTGCTGGAGCACCCCCTCCAGCTGCCAGAAAGTCTGTCCAGGGAAGAGCGCAGCCATCCACGAGAGCCCCCCACAGCCTCTGCCACCTCCTCACCAGGCGGGGTTGGCACTCGCACCAGCATCTGTGCCTCGATGTCATACTCATCTGAGCAGAAGGCTGGAGCAAAGTTGGTTGTGCCATGGAAGGGGATGGTAATGGAAGCATGGCAGAAGGGGCAGCGTGGTGGTGTGGCACAGCGGAGCCAGGTGACGATGCATGACTGATGGAATGTATGCGAGCACACTGGAAGAGCCAGGAGCATATCAGTAGGGAGAAAATCGTGGTTGCAGATGGAGCAGACAGTGCTACTCCCCGGCTTCATCGGCCCTGGTGGTAGTGAGAGCAACTCCAAAATCACCCGCTCCACCTCTGGCAGAGACGGTGCAGATGGCACCAGGGCAGCTGATGGTGCTACCAATTCTGTCCCCTTCACTGATCCTTCTGTCGAATGTGCCACGGATGCCACAGGAGGAGCTTTACCGGCATCGTTCGGAGCTGAAGACACCACGGCCATTTCCACCAAGGACTTGGAAGCATTGGCCCTTGATGAAGCACCAACAACTGCTGCCGCCACACACTGCATTTCAGACTCTGCTGATGACGAAGACGACGAGGCCGTTGGGGACAAGCTGCAGCGTGGGGAGAATGTCGACCAGGACAGGCGATGACGGCGGTAACTGCGTCGAAGGACCACAATGGCACAACTCACGATGACTGTGGCAATGACGACGACGACAACAACGGCAATGCTGGAGCCTATGGACGAAGATGGTGTGGCTGAGGGTGACACGCTCGGCACAGAGGGATATCCTATAAGCACCAGTGGCGGCGATGGAGGAGGCGGGAGAAGGGGACCAGGAAGCATATCTGGAGAAGCGCAGCAATTCAAATTAGATCCAAATTTGCTGCTAATTCGGTAAAATTGACTAATAGAGATCATAGAAAAATGAAAACAAATTCTGACCAAACAAGTTATGGAATTTGACTAATCACACGAGCTTAACACAAAACTCAACTAATCAAGCAACGTAAATTTCCCCTTCCCCGTACAGCTCAAAATTTCTCTCTCGGGAAATTTCGAAAAAAATGGGAATCGGTTGCGCCAAGCAATTGAGCGCAGAAATTCGATCGCGTGATCCCGTACCATTCCACTCCAGACCGAATCGAACCAATTCAAAGCTCAATTACGGGAAGCCGAACCGCGAAGCCCTAGGCGTTAGGAGGCGGTACGCAGAGAAGATACCGACGGCTACCTGATGCATCGACGACGGAGAGGATGAAGAGGCGGAGCCGGCGCGCGATGCGGTGGTGGTGGTGTGGCTCGACGTCGGGGCCTCCTCTGCAGGGACCTGAAGTTGGTGGAGGAGGAGGGAGTTAGGGTTAGGGTTTCGGGACGGCGAGTGGTACTGGTGGAAGCATCGGGGCGCGCGCGCGAGCGCGAGCACGATATGCCATACCTCGGCGGCGCGGCGGCGACGGGACAAGGGGACTTAGGCGTGCAGCTGAGCCGGTCGCCTCGGCCGGAGGTTTCGACGGTGAGATTGAGCGGAGGAGGCGGTGGGAATGGGGGAGGAGGAGCCGTGGAGGAGGGGTGTTTTGGCTTTGGGGGTTTGGAAATGGCGCCTGCGCGGGAGGAGACGGCAATAAATGGGGGAGGAGAGATGAAAAGGAGAGCGCGGCGCAGTTTCGGGGGCCCACAGGTCAGTGTCAGTGGCGAGTGGGGAGGTATTATGGGCTTTCGGCCGCGCAGTTAAATGGTAGTATGCTGCGTGGGCTTAGCCCACAAATGGCCCAGAGTGACGAATAGGCCTGGCCCATATACGGCAATGAGATGGATTTAGCCCAAATGGACTTCCATCTGGAGGAACTTTTTTTTATTATTTAATTATTTTTAAAAAATATTTTAAAGATAATGTCTCCTTAACTTTATTTCCAATTCTTTTGACCATACCACAACGCGTGATATGGTAAAAACACGTGACATTGTCACGCACAGACCTCAGCAGGCGCTGTCACGTCACTCTTTTTGACGTGTCAGAACTTAGCAAAAAAACAGACGTGTGTTGGCTCGCTATCGTGGCAGGTTCGGTGTGTACAGTTTGATCACACCACGGGTCATAGCGTAACCAAAGAGGTCGGAAATAAAGTTAGGAAGATGTTATCTTTAAAATATTTTTTAAAAAATAGATTTAAAAAAAACTCATCTGAGAGGTGTTCCGGTGCTCTCCCTAAAAGCGTAAAGCACAATAAAAAAAAAATAGAAAGCACAAATTTTAAAGTAGGCCGAGGGCATGATTTGCAAGCATCCACTGTTTCCACAGTTAATAAAATAATATTTCAAGGTTTGTGTAATTTACTTATGCAATCACACAAACATAAGCGAGTGCGCCCCGGGATTACCACCGGTTACCGGTTATGCCGGCTTGAACCGATATGTTTCATTCCAACGGAAAACAGGTGCTTTCCTATTAAAATTTTCCTACTAGTTTTATTGAAACCTTGACGTTAATGCTTATAGAACACCAAAGAAATATAATACTTCGAGGAAAAATATATAAAAGCGAAAAAAAAAATACCAAACCAGAACAGAGCGGTAACCGGCTAATGGCCTTGATCTGATAAATTTTAAAAAGCCGTTTTCTTAAATGCTGGTTACGCCTACTAGTATGCACCTAGAATCGCATCAGCCGCACATAAATCCACTGAATCTGATGGGTGGTCAAACTTTCAGTTTACACCAACCAACCACCAGCTCCCGCTGCTCACTCTTTATCCTGTGAATGCTGAAGTTTGCTTCGTCCTAATTGTAGGTCCACTTTAAATTCTTGTCCATCCGAAGAACAAGACTGTTTGGTTTGCTACACATGCAAATCAAATATTGATAGCGCCAACGAAAATTGGTTGCTGTTTGGTTTGCTACTAAAATTTGATAACACCTACAAAAATTTGGTAACGGTAATAAAATTCAATGTTACAAGTGGACAATCCAAGGGCGAGGAAATTTTGGTAACTCTAAAATTTGGCTTGACCATGATCTAAACAACGCTCTTTTTGCCAAAATATGGTTTTACCCATGTTTTGGCTTTACCAAAATTTTGGTTCACCTCATTTTGTCCAGCAACCAAACAGCCCCTACTCTTGTTTGGTGCAAGGAATGGAATGAATTAACTCATCGCTGTCCCACTTCACGGGGCTATAATTAACAACATGAATGAGATCATCCCATCAAAAAATTATGGAATGACCCATGATGGTCTAATCCATTTACATGAGGCTATTGCTATTCCTCAAACACAACACCCCATCGCATACAGAGCACCAAGAGGTAGCTGACTATATTCACGGCTGCAAATGCGAATGTACATGGATTGTTCGATCATTTGGGCAAATCACCACAAAGCACTTACTGCAGTTGCGCTTAGAAAATAACTGCATCCAACTTAACACCGACGATAGTACAATGCAAAAAAAAAAATCATGACAGTTAAGAACGGACAGACATGCTGGTTTGAGTTTCTGGCTTTCTGCAGAAAGCAATACATTAAGTCGCGGATGAGCGTTGGAGGAAGCAGATGCTAGACTTTGGATCAAAGGTGTTGATGGGAAGCTCTGACCAGATATTGTTAGAGCTGCTTGCCTGACGGTATGT
Source organism: Ampelocalamus luodianensis (assembly GCA_036346255.1). Taxonomy (NCBI): domain Eukaryota; kingdom Viridiplantae; phylum Streptophyta; class Magnoliopsida; order Poales; family Poaceae; genus Ampelocalamus; species Ampelocalamus luodianensis. The sequence continues at coordinate 29,487,044 of CM070626.1, read as the reverse complement.
AATGATCAGCATACGAAATCGGTACCTCCTAGTATGTCATTTTTCTTGGGAATACCTGCGTAGTGAAGATTGAGGCTATCCATTGATTATCAGCCAGCCACGAGTACGGCAGTAAATCACAACATGCATTTTGGTATGCGTCATATGTAGGGGTGAAAACGGATCGGAAACAGACGGATAATGGTTTTGTCATATTTGTTTTCATTTTTTTTCCCCGGATTCGGATACGAATACGAACACGAATAGTATCAAATACGAATACGGAGCGAATACGAATCGAAACGAATACGACCACAGATATTTTTCGAAACATGAAAACCCCTTAAATTGTATGCCAGAAATTAACGAAAACATATAACTAATTTATTTGATGTAAACATTCATGAATTGTTCATATTTTCAGTAACCACATATAACATTGGCACTAGCAAGTTACATTAACTAGTTCATCACAAATATAACACTTAGTTTACCATATTTAGCTCATAAGTCATAACCACAAAGTCATCACGTATTCACATTTAGTTCATCATATACATAAAATTTAGTTCATAATAACATCAATTAGATTGGATGGTTAATCTATACGCAAATGACTGTAACATTCCAAAGTATGTTACCAAAAATAAAATTAATAAAGTTATTATTTTATTGGATTTTCTGAGATTTAAAAGAGTTTTCCTCGTTAAAGAGGAAAAAATAATAAAATAAAATAAATTATTTAATTTCCTAGTTTTCAATGTAAAAAATAAAATTTATTGAGTTTTCTCGGATTTTATTAAATTTAAAGTGAAAAAGAAAATTTTAATTAATTTATTGAATTTATTGGATTTTTAAAAGGTTTTTCCTATTTTTGGAAATTTAAAATAATTTATATACAAAAATAAAAACCAACTTTAAGTTGGAATTAATTTTATTAAGTTAAAAATAATTCAATGACTTTCTGTGATTTTTTCTAGGATTTTTGAACTCTATTTGCTATTTTCTAAAAGACTATTTGATTTGTTGCATTTTATGAAATTAGAAAATCAATTAAAATCCCCTTTTCTCTTTTGGGCTGAAATCCTCTTTTGGGCCGAAATCCGGATATCCGGACTCCGTCTTATCCGGATAATCCGTATTTGTTTTCGTATCCGCTGGATAGCATGCCTACCGTATTTGTTTCCATTTCCAGCAAAAAAATCCGAGTTCGTTTCCGATCCAAAAAAATCCGATCCGAGACATTCCGAATCCGTTTTTGTCCGGATCGATTGGAAACTATCCGATCCGTTTTCACCCCTAGTCATATGCGACGATGTAAACCATCAGCTGTATTGAAAACAGATTGGACTCCCATTTTACATGAAAATGCACTATTTCCACCTACTTTTTCTTTGAAAGGGGGTAAACCCGGCTTTTATGGAGAGCATATAAGAGTTCATACAAAAGGTGAAACTAAACTACTAGGACAACCAGTTTATAAGTCAAGCAGAAAAAGGAAAAGCTACATCCAAACTATAGAGTTTACAGGACAACAATCAAGATTATCCAAGTTACAAAAGCATTTAGACCAATCTTCGGTAGCCTTCAAGAACTCATCCAACTTACTATGTTCAACCCCACTGATGAGAGCTCGCCAATACTGCAAACAAGATAGAAATTTGAAAATCACATCCATAGGTTGCCGAGGAAAAACCCCCTCAATCGCCATTTTGTTTCTAACTTTCCAGAGATTCCAGGCAGAAACTGCAAAACTAAACAAAATGACATTGTAATCAGTAGTCCCCCTCCTATCTAACCAATTCAATTGGAAATCTTCTACAGAAACTGGAGCACGCTCCCAATTAAGCACCTCTTTGATACATAGCCAAAAAACTCTTGCCAGAATGCAAGAGAACAAGATGTGATCAATGCTCTCTATATCTCCACAAAGAATGCAGTTCATTCCCCCTTTCCAACCCCTTTTACTAAGTTGTTCCAATGTTTGAACTTTGTTATGATAACACTGCCACAAGAAAATTTTAACTTTTAGAGGAACTTTGCTCTTCCACAGCTTTTTCATTTTCCAAATAAACAACACCACCAAAGACCAACTGTTTATACAAAGATTTAGCGAGAACATTCCGATTTTTCAAAATACCACACAACTCTGTCCATAGTGTTATCAAGTTCAACATCATTAATAGATTTCTTAAACTCTCCCATTGGATTGCTTCCTCTTCTCCAAAACCTCTTTTGAAAGTAATGTTCCAATTATCGTTAGTCAGACCATCAGCCACACTCATGTCAGGGGAATGGCAAATATTAAAAAGATTATTGTAACCCAAACATCACTCCAAAAGGAAACATTGTACCCATTCCCAATCTTATACTTAGCACCCTATTTGAAATAGTTCTTAGCTTTCAGCACTAGTTTCCAAAACTAGGAGCCTCTAAGAATTTTAGCATCTCTGAAAGCACCTTTGGGAAAATACTTGGCTTTTAAAATTATAAACCAGAGCTCATTACTTGATGAATTTATTTTCCAAATCCACTTAGCTATAAGGCAATCATTCATGACCCTAGTGTTAATGACCCCTAACGCCCCAAATTCTTTAGGTCTGCAAATAGCATCCCATTTCACCATATGGTACTTAAAATGATCACTAGCCCCCCTCCAAAAAAACGGGATCTGATAGTATCCATATGTTTGTGCACCTCCTCACTTAGTCTATAGAAGTCATAGTAGAGGTAGGAAGACTACTCAAACTGCTATTAACCAAAATTAATCTACCCCCAGAAGAAAGGAAGTTACTTTTCGAGTTATCTAACTTTTTAGTTAGCTTGTTGATCACATTATCGGCTGCTTTCACCCCAATAGATCTAGGCAAAATTTGATATATGCCACTGAGAAAGTTGTCACTTCAAGATATGTCACTCAGTATCACGAAATTAGAAATACGCCACTTCAGATTTTTGTTCATTTGAAATTTGCCATTTTCTTTTCTTTCCTCCCATTTTCCATCAATTCCACATCTGAACTTCCCCTTTTGCCCCTCCCTAATTCAACTCCGGTCAGCATGTATCCAACTCATCCCTTCTGCTCCTTCTATCCAGCTCCATCCCCAATCCCTTTAGTCATGCCAGAGCCCCGGAGAAACCCGAGTGAGTTCAAGCGATCCCCGAGCACCCCGGCGCCGCCTTCCCCGAGCACCCGCCGCGCCGCCCTGTCGGCGCCGCGCTCCCGAGCTCTTTCTCTGGCTGACTCCAGCCGGGCAGCGCCGCCGCTCTGTCGGCCGCAGCGTCCCGCCCGCGCCTCGAGCTCCTTCGCCGGTCGACCCCAGCCAGTCGGCGCGCCGCCCTGTTGGCTGCTGGCCCCGCCGTGCCTCCCCGAGCTCCTTCGAGCTCGACCCAGCAGCCGACGCAGATCCGGCTTGCCACTAGTTCGCCCGCCGCGCTTGGTGCGGCTGCGTGTTCCCCGTTCGTGTCGCCGCTCCGGTCGTTCCAAGCCCGCCTTCCCCCAATCGGAGCAGAAGCATGGATCCGAAGCAGAAGCAGTAGCATATTCAAGTTCTTGTGTATTTCTTGACAATATTATGAATTCTCATTTGTACATTGCTGAAGTGCGTGACCAGACAATATTGTGAATTGTGATGTCCATTGTACAAACACTGAAATGTGATATCTGAATGTTGATTATATACTGAATTAGACAATATCTGAATGTTGACAATATTGTGATGCTCCAGTCGAAAAGCAAGCTGAATTGTATACGAGAGAGTGATATGGAGTATGCAACAATGACAACTCACAACAGAAATGCTCACAACAGAAAGGACATCATAAACATGCATTCAGAAGTTGGTGTGTCAAAAAGGAGTGGAGGACTAGAACGCTCGATGCATTTCCAGTTAACAGTCCCGTCTGTCATTGACCATTTTTGAAGATGCCTCAAGAACAAAACAATATTTACATCTGACCTCAAATAATCCCGAACATCAGAATGCAGATGCTCATTCAATTGTGTTATCCATCCTAGCTGAAAATATCGACTTCATGTATGGTATAGTATGGTGATTTAGGTTCCTTTTTGCAGTCTGTTTCAGGTGCCATGTACATATAGTATGGCATGTCAGGCATCACCAATGAGATAGCCTTTGCTACAATTGCATCTTGATGTGAAAAAACAATCCTAGGAGCCCGTCCAGACATTGCGTGCAGGAAGGTCTCAAACAGCCACTGGAATGATTCAACAGTATCATCATACATAAGTGCCATTCCAAGCAAAATCCAGACCAGTGGAATGATTCAACAGTGGTTGGAAGATACGGCGCAGAGGGGCTTGGAGCTCGGGGGCGGCTGACTGGGGGGAATGCAGCGGCCTGCTGTGGGCAGGAGTGAGGAGCAAGGCCGGGATGCGGCGGCCGACGGAAGGGGGCAGGACCGACGGGGAGCACGGTGGAGGCGTCGCCGTTCACTAGGGCAGCATGCCCTAGTTCATCCGTGTTCATCGCGTGGTTATCACTATCAGAAGGGAGCTGGATAGAAGGAGCAGAAGGGATGAGTTGGATACATGCTGACCATAGTTGAATTGGGGAGGGCAAAAGGGGAAGTTCAAATGTGGAATTGATGAAAAATGGGAGGAAAGGAAAGAAAAAAATGGCAAATTTCAAATGAAGAAGAATCTGGAGTGGCATATTTCTAATTTCGTGATACTGAGTGGCATATCTCGAAGTGGCGACTTTCTCAGTGACATATATCAAATTTTGCCATAGATCTATCTCCAATTAGGATCCCCAAATAAGCCATAGGCAAAGAAGCCATCTTGCAATTAAAAATGTTTGACACTCTAGCAGATTCTTCTTTATCCACCCCAAGCACAAACACTTCACTTTTGTGATAGTTTATTTTCAAACTAGACATCATTCAAAGCAATAAAGAAGAAATTTCAAGTTAAGAAAAGATTTCTCCTCGTACTCTAGCATAATCATAGTGTCATCAGCATACTACAGAATGGGGACCCCCCTCCAGGAACCAAATGAGAAATCACCCCTTGATCAAACTATTTTCTTGATCTCTAGTAATGATCTCAGCTAAAGCATCTGCAGCCAAATTGAAAAGAAGAGGAGATAAAGGATCTCCTTGCCTCAATCCTCTATAAGTCTTGAAGTATGGTGCAACTTCCCCATTGATGTTAATGCTAACCTTACCCGTTTTGACTGTTCTCATGGCCTGTTCAATCCAAATCTTAGAGAAACCTTTTCTCATCATTACTTCCTCTAACAAACTCCACTGTATCTTATCACAAGCCTTTTCAAAATCCAACTTCAAAATCACCCCTTTCTTCTTAGAACATCTGATCTCATGAGTAATCTCATGAAGAGCAACCACTTCGTCCAAAATGTGTCTACCCTTGATAAAAGCAGACTGGCAATCATTGACAACCTTATCAGCAACCAACCCCAGCCTATTAGCTAATAATTTGGTCAAAATCTTAAAACTGACATTCAAAAGGCAAATATGTCCAATCGCTTATATTATTGGCTTCTTTAAGTTTAGGAATAAAAGTAATCACCCCAAAATTTAATCTTTTCGGATCCGAGCTCCTTTAGAAAAGTCAGTCACCATCCTTAGGAACTAGTTCTTAATTACCCTGCATTCCTTATAGAAAAAGCTGGAAAACCATTAGGACCGTGTATTGAATTGCTTGGTAATTCTTTAATAACTTGCCAAACCTCATCCTCGTGAAAATCTGAACTAGAGCTAAATTATCTAAATCTGAAACTCTCAAATTACTCCTCCAAATCTCATTAGCTAAACCCACTTCTTGGCTTCCTTCATACCCAAAAAGTTTTTTATAAAAATCATAAATATGTCTCTAGACATCCTCTTTTCTGGTCAAAAGAACACCATCATGCTCGTGACTAAAAATGTAATTCTTCCTTCTCCTCCCATTAGCACAATTATAAGAATATTAAGTATTTGCATTACCTTGAGTGATCCAATCTAAACCACTCCTTTGATACCAGTGCTTCTCCTCCATTTCATAAGTCTTCTCTAATTCAGATTCAATAAAATACCTCTGTAACCACTCATCAGGATTTAACCCCATCACCACTGCTAAAGAATCTAAATGCTTGAGCTGATCTAGAAAACCTTTTTTCTTCCTCCTGTACTCTCCATTCATATTAACATCCCAACCTCTCAGAAAACTTCTCAGAAGAGCTATACAGCCATTCCATCTGTCAAGAGAATAAACCTTATTCGTAGTTCTCTTGCCAATTTCCAGCCATTTTTTATGAAAAACTCCCTTGAAAGTCTCTTGACAGAGCTATTTCTTTTCAAAGTAGAATCTCCATGTCTTAACAACATCATCTTCTCCAGAATTTATTAAGATAGGATTGTGATCAGATCCAACTTTGATTAAACTCTGAACATGACACAAAGGAAAATGAACCTCCCAATTAGTTGAAATCAAAATCCTATCAAGATTCACCATAATGGGGCACTTTTGTTTATTAGACCAAGTAAATTTAGCACCTCCTTTTTATCTCAAGTAACTTGTTATCAAAGATAAAATCATTAAAAGTGTCGAAGGCTAAAATTTAGATTATTGGAATTCTTATCTCCGCTTCTCGATCGATTAAATCTCCTCCCATAACCAAAGGAATGGTAGCATTCTTACATTTTCTATCCAACTCTTCCAGAAATCTCTGAGACATATCATGATGAGCTAGCCCATAAACTACTATCAGCTCCCATCTGAAATTACTCAACCTGCTTCTAACCCCCATGCTAACAAAAAATTTACCTGAGTCACAACTTTCCACTTCTAGAAAATCTTCCTTAACCCCCAACAAAATACCACCTGAATGCCCAACTGCAGGAATCCAGTGCCATTTGAAAGAAAGATTTCCAACCAGGTTCCTAAGTTCTCGCACACAAAATTGTTTCTTGATAGTTTCTTGCACCCCAATAGCATCCAACTTTTGGTGATAACCAACTCTTTGAGTTGTCTCCGTCTAACGACCTTACCTAATCCTCTAATATTCCAAAATAAAAATTTCATGATTTAGAAGCATTTTGGCCAACACCCTTTTTCACTTATCATTCTTCCTCTTATTCAATGTGAAATCAAGCACCCTTTGTCATTATCAATTATATTTAAACATTCACCCCCTCGAATTTTTTTCTTCAGAATCTTGGACCTCCTGATCCTTATTTGCTAACTTTTCCTTCTCAGCTCTAGACACAGCATCTCTTACGAGCTCCTGAGCCTGCATGGATGAGATCACTTCCCTAGCACTTTGAGAGTGTTTTCCCAAGACAGTGCCACAAGATGTAGCAACTTGCTCTAAATAATCAATAGAAGCATTATTAAGGACATTAAAAGGGTTTTCAGGTGTACCTTGTGATTCCAAATTCTGAATGGACTTCAAATTAGATGCCGCCTTCTCCATGGGGATCCCATGATCCTGGATCCTTGAGCTTTTCCTAGTGGCTTGTTGAGGTTCGAGAATTTTATGTTTCCTTCCCTTCTTTTTTTAGGTGATACCCATAATTCTGTCACCCCCTCAATATCAAGGACTCCCATTGAATCCTTGTCACTTTCCTTATGATGCAAACCAATTTCAGCCTCTGGCTTATCAACCTTTCCTTTGTCCAGGTCAACCAAATCCTCTGAAATCATACACCTCCTCCCAGAAAGTATAATGTTGTCTTGAGAAAGCACTATTTCATTCAAAGACTTTTTCTCAAAAGATTGCCTCTTACCTGGAGGAATCTGTAAACAAGGCCATAAAGATGCAGACAGCAAAGCAGGGCCCCCCTTAGTATGAACCACTATATCCCTCTGAGAAGGTTCAAGAGGGACAATTGTTTGAATTCCAACTTCATCCTTGTCATCCTGAGAACTATTATAATTGTGCATCTCCAAAGAAGCATCATTAATCCCCAAATTCACCAAGCCAGCTTCTTCCTTGTAATCACTAGGAAAGCTAAAAGCCAAAGGTACAATCTGTAGAGCATCGGTGACAGAATCCGTATTATCATTGCTCGGCCATTTACTTGAACTGATAGATCCAGAAAGCACCTTTTGCTGAATAATTTGCTTGTTGTGAAACTTTTCACCAACTTTCTGATCAGTTAAATTCTGAGAATCACTCCCTGAATAATCAACAATATGCTCTCTTTCTTCAAGAAAGTTATCTTTAGTTTCTCCCACAATCATCGAAGCCACCCCTTGACTATTAGGTTGGAATATCACCATGTCAGAGCACACAACCTCCTCGCAATGTGTATCTTTTTGTTGTTTGCCTTTATTCTTGTTATCCCCACCTCCACTCTTTTTTTTTCAGAAGATTGCTGAATATCTCCACCAAACTTTTCCGCCATCTTTTCCCATTCAGTCTTGCGGTTGCTTCCATTAGATTCTTGTTCCTCATCCTCATCATCGTCATATTTTTTGTGCACATGAATTTTGTGAAAATGATCATAAACTAGACTTTTCCTCCTGCCTACGACACCCCCTTCCGCTTCAAATTTAATTTCATACCCCATATAATTAATGGAAATTTTCACAAAACAATTTATGTTAGAGGGATCTCTGCTAAAAACTTTGACCCTAACAGGATCCGCCCTTATCAAACTTATCTCATCAACATCTAAAGTTTCACCCATTGTGCTTAGCTATTTCTTTCACTATCTCCACTGTCTTAGCAGGGATTGGAATCCCAGAAACCTTTATCCATGTCAGAGTGAGGCGTAAAAGCTTCAGATCTAAATTGGATTTATCAATCTTAGCTTTGATGGAATGGAGGACAATTCAACACCCTTGCTTTAGACTAAGTCTCCAACATTTCCTTAGAGGGAAAAACCACCGCATATTCATTCTCTGACAATTTCCTAACCCTCCAGTCCTAATCAGATTTGATTAAATGTTTCAACTCAGCCTCAATTTTGTGCACTGTGCTACTCCTTCCTTAATGCTTAACACACAAGCAAGCTAGCTTTTCTCGACAATCAGAATCCAAAGAACTTGAAGACTGTAAAAACCTTGTCCTGTAATACCAAAACCACATAGTTTTAATCCAACATTTTTCCTTTCTTCAGGACATCCAGAAGTCATGTGTCCTGTTTTTTTACACTTGTAACACAAAGGAGGGTTAGTGCATCGAGCTTGATGATGACCCGATTGTAAACGACGAAAACAAGTCCCACAATCCTCAAATCAGAGCACCCCTGTATTTGGCCCAAGATCGCCCCAACCCTTTTTGCTTTTTCATATCATCTCCTTTACCAACAGCCGCTGAAGAATCCCAGTTAGCTTGAGCTCTACCTTGATCATCCCTGAGGTTACCCCCTCTTCCTCCAAAGCCACCCCTAGATCCCCCTCTCGGAGGCTCCTCCCAACGCGAACCCCCTCCTTGGTTCAGATTCTCTCTACGAGCCTCATTCTGCCACCCCTTGTCTTGAGAAAAGTTATCTCTATTTGCCACAAGGAATAAGCTACATAGACTTAAACCATTTGCAAAATATATTTGCAAACTAAAGTCACATACTAAAAGGATCATGCATGAGCCTCAACTATTTGCAAAACACATTCGAAAACAATAGCATCATGCCAAGGAGAGTTACAGCAAGCACAATGAGTTTTCAACATATGACTAACTCAAGCTACTAGTCAAGACCACTCTTAATAGTACGACAACCTGTACTAGCAATCCGGTCTTCAACCAAACACCAAGATCGGTAAAAGACTAGGAACACATCTTTAGCCCTAGCTAGTCATACCTTTGCCTTGAGCATCTTCTTGAAACCAGATGACGTACATCATTACTTCAAGTCCGGATCATTGACTTGATAACCATCAACACATGATGATTTTATTTACTTCAAGGTCTTGACTTGAATATGCATCAACCCATGATGCACTCTTTCACTTGACCTCCATCAATACATGATGGCTCTTCTCTTGACTACCTTTTGGGTTATCAAATGCACCAGCCACCTTTCAAGCTTTGATGGATGCAGTTCTCCGTTCATATTTGTGACAATTCGTTTTGGTTTTCTTTGACGATATATTGATTTATAGTTTAAGTTGGTCGAAGCATTTAAAACACATTCGCATGGTTTTTCTACTTCTTCGCCAACACGAATTGTTTCTCAAGAAAACTAAGTGTTTTTTGGCTTATCTTCGGTTTCATATTTGGGCCATGATATTTCTGAAGGTGGAGTTGCCATGGATCCATCTAAAGTACAAGCTATTTCTGAATGGCACCAGCCAAAGGCGATCAAAGCATTGCGTGGGTTTTTAGGCCTTGCTGGCTATTATCGTAAATTTATTCGAGATTTTGGCAAGACAACAGCACCTCTCACAAACTTATTGAAGAAAGAGGCGTTCGATTGGTCTCCAAAGAAGACAACATGCTTTTGAATCGCCAAGCGGCATTATCATCAACACCGGTCTTACATACGCCGATTTCACGCAACAATTTATCGCCGAGTGCGATGCATCGTGGTCCGATAATGCTTCTTCACTGTGGTCTTGGACCAATTGCATTTTTCATCGACTGTGGTACTCACCATTCTAAGCTACCACTTATGAGCGAATTAATAGGCTTAGTGCAGTGTTCGTCATTGGAGACCATATTTATGGGTCGGCTTTTCTACTCCGAACGCACCATTATAGTCTCAAATTCTTGCTTGATCAACGCCTATCAACAATTCCACAAAGATCATTGGGTGAGTAAATTATTTGGGTATGATTTCAACGTGGAATTCTGGTCGGGTTGTTTGAATACTATCGCCGATGTTTTATCATGCTGTGATTGTCCATCGGCCAGCTTACTGGCAATATCTTCGCCTGCTCTATCTATATTTGCCGCATTGCGCAATGAAGTTCTCTCTAATCCAACTTTGTAGCATATCAATTCTCAGATTACTTCGAGACAGCTTGGTGCACCGTGGTCCATCCAGGATGGGATGGTCGCCTACAATGGCAAATTTTTTCTTCCAGCGTCATCTACTTCATTACACATGATTCTTATATCGGCTCATGCTGCTCACGAAGGCATACAGAAAACGTTGTGTCGCTTACGTCGGGATTTTCATCTTCCAGGTGTGTCGGGATCCAAAATTACGATTCTGGACTCTCTGTGTATAATGCACTAGTCTAGGATCACGCTAGTGCACACAGTCTCAACAAAGATGAATATCGATCCACACAAGCGATAAATAAAGTAAACGATTAATTTGAATAATAAATACTGGTTTTGACCTTATGGTCGAGTTTACACTTATTGAGCCACACAGGGCTAACAGAGAATAAAATAGCAATGAATGTAAATAACTTGCCAGAGATCCCATCAATTCACCACGGGCAACCAATCGATCCGGACCTTAACGATCGGCAACATTCGACGAACTCCTCCTCAAAGCAAAGCGAGACTCCTCTCTTCAGAGGTTTAGGCGCAAGTTTTACAACAAGCGTGAGTACACAACCGTACTCGCAAATCATACCACAGAATACAATTTATAGATGCAGGCTTATTCCAAAAGAAAAGGCTTCTGTGGTTCTTTTGCATGAAAACAATATTTGCAATTGAATACAATAATAGATTGAAAACATAGTTCAAACAAATAGACAATATTAATTTAACAGCTATTTTCACAAAGACATAATGCTAAACATATTATTTCACATAGCCATCTGACTTAAATCACATAGTTCACATCCCAAACATTTTATGAAAATATCCCTCGTGTGAAATTCCCGAGCATGTCCATGACCGCGGACGTGGCTATTCGAATAAATTGATTTAACACTCTACAGAGTTTGTACACTTTACCCACACGATACAACTAGTGTAGCTAGCACTAATCGTAACAAAACAGTTCAGAAACTTCATCTCAAACATTGACATTCCCAATGTGCTTTACCGCCAGACCAACCCACAAAGAAAGCCAGTCCGACACACACCGCAGGACAGGGATGCGGCGAACCGTCCCGCGATGCAACTACAAGGTAGTCACACCTCCATCCTGTCACGAAGCCTAACCTATCCACCTGAACATCAATGTCGAGACTTCATAACCTACTATGTTAGGCCCGTCCCATCGTGCATGTGGTCGCACAAGAAGGCCTGGCCAATAGCGCACAAAGTTAAGTCCTTAATTGACCAAGGCAAGACTTCCATTTTCTAACTATGTCACAAGATTATTATTCACATTCACAAAGTCCACCATATCACTTAGTATCCACTACTACGCTACCCAAATCTTTTACCACCGGTTGGTTTTAGTGCAACACATGCTATCACGAAGTAATAACACATAGCACACGCTTTTACACAAAGTTCCATAGTCACTTAGTCAATTTTAATATTTGCAACTCAAATGAGATATGAGACTCAGAGCATGGCTAAGCAATTGTACTCGCATCTAACCAATCCACGTTGGTGCTACGATAATACCAACTAAATAAACCAATCTAGGGTGACAAGAGATTATGACATACAAAGCCAAGGTGGTTATAACAGATCTGATAATAACTATACCTAAAAGCATCTAAATACATACTTTAAAGTAAATGCAATAATTTGAAGCAAAGTACTCTTTAGAAAAACTGGATTCAATATGATCAAAGGTATGACTTGCCTTGAAAAGGTCTAGTAATCTGGTCTTGATCTTGAGGTGCTCCTTCTTCTCCAAAATTCCCGACGATCGACGCCTACTGCAAAACAAACAAATAAACAAAAAAAAAATAACAGAGGCAAAACAAACTCCAAAAATTAAATAAAAATCTCAGATAAATAGATCTCGAATTTAGATGAATTTAGAAATTTGAATGGGCTCAAATGGAGTTCGGATGCAAAAGTTATGGGCTCTTGAAGTTTCAATCTAAAAGAAAACCCTAATTTTGGATTTACTGGAATTTTTGAATTATTTCTTAAAACAAAATTTGGATTATTGCGCAAGCATGACGTCAGCAAAAAATTTCGGGATTTTAAAAGAATAAAAAGAAAACACTGACATGTGGGACCCACATGTCGGCCTCACGCTCACGCAGAGACTAAGTCTCACCGAGCCTCTGACTGGCGTGGTGGACCGTGCCACGTGGGCGCACACATGTCTGCTGACACGGCGCCACGCACGTGACATGTAGGCGGGGGCGCTGACACGGCAACGAGGTGGCGCTGATGTGGCGACGGCGAGGCGCGCGAGGCTTCGGGACCGAGGGTTCCGGCGAACGGCGGCTCTACACCGGCGGCGGATGGTACCGGTGTGTAGAGGGAACGCGAGGAACTCACGTGTGTGCTCACGGGTGCTCGGGGTGACGAGGATGGCCGCCGCGAGGTTGAAGCGCGAGAGGATTCGGCTTGACGGATCGACCTCCGACGGTGTTCCGGCGAACCAAGGAGACCACGAGGTAGCCCTTGCTCTTGCGATGCCGACGGCTGCACCACGAAACTCCGCTGCTCTCGGTTGTGACTAAAAGCTCGCTTGAGTTGGCGGCGCGCATTGCTTCCCGAGCTCTAACGGCGCTAGGTTTGGCGCCGCGACTTTGGCGGCTAGGGTTGAGGTGCGACGCTAAGGGCTCGCCTCCTTTATAGGCGCGGCTGAGAGTCCAGGCACGGATGCTCAAAACGCACGACGGCGGCGACGAAGCGAACAAATCCTTAACGGATTCGGGGATGATGCATAGGAGATACGGGGGGCCCACTCGTCAAGAACGAGGGCTCGCGCGAGACCGCGTGGCAAACGGCGCGGGTAAGGTGGCCGTGGGATCGCACGCGCACGCCAAGAGAGGAGGCGAGGCGGGTCATGATGGAGTTGGGTGAGAAGTGAATAGGATCGGTCGGGAATTGGTTTCTACCAATCGATTAATCGAGATTTTAATTAGTTTTCTAATTTATAAAATAAATGTAAATTCAAATAAGCAATAGAAAATAGCAAATGAACTCGTAAATTTTTAGAGAAATCTAGAAAATATATCTGAGCACATAGAACCCAAATAAAATAGTTTTGACTATTGTTCATGTTGAGATTATTCATATTAAATGTTTTGATTCTAAAGTCCAATATTAAGCTTTTGAATTAAATTCAAATAAATCCAAATGGTGACTTTTCTCCGTATTTCAACTATTTAAAAGATTTTTCAAGCTCGTAAAATTGGGATGTTACAAACCTCCCCTTAAAGGAATCTCAACCCGAGATTCGTGCTAGCTAGGAAAAGGTGGGAAACTCTGGCTTTGATTTTCTTCACGCTCCCACGTTGTTTCTCCTTCCGAGTGGTTGCTCCACCGAACCTTACAAAACGAACAATCTTGCTTTCTCGTGTGGCGTCGCGACATCCAAAATCTTGACTGGCTGCTCCTTGTAGGTGAGATCCTCCTTCAAGTCAATTGATTCTAGCTTGGCCTGCTCTTCTGGCACACGCAGATACTTCTTCAACTACGAGACATGAAAGATATCATGCACTCCTGCTAATGACTGCGGTAGCTCCAACTGATAAGCAACTTCTTCACGGCGTTCCAAAATCTTGAACGGACCAACATACCTAGGGGCAAGCTTCCCTTTAGCATGAAACCTTTTGACACCTCTGAGCGGAGTAACTCGAAGATAAACAAAATCCTCGGGTTCAAAGCTGAGATCACGACGACGATTATCAGCATAGCTCTTCTGCCTGGACTGAGCTATCTTCAATCTTTCTCTGATTATGGCCACGTACTCTTCTGCTTCTTGAATGATGCCTGGACCGAATTGTTGGAGATATGCCCTAGAGGCAATCATATTGATGATGATATTTCGTTGTATCCATGATTTAATAAATGTTCCTTGAATATTACCTTTGTGTTAATTAACAAGTATGTGACTTGTTTGTCAAACTCTTTACTTGTATGGTTATTCTAAAGTTGTCCCTAGTCGGAGTTCATGTGATGACACACGTGAATGATGGATTAGCACATGTATCGGTTGATGACCATGTTTCACAGGTCATAGACATGGAGATGTCAAACCAATAATGTGGACACATGTTTAGAACATGGGGTTGGACCGACCCAACATGAGACATAGTAATTATTCTTATGGTTCTCTCTACACAATGTGTACGCCTTGTCCTTAGACTCGAGATTGTCGCATGTACTTGAGATGTGAATCGACTCATCGAGGGCTATCAAACGCTACTCCGTGAATCGGGTAGTTATAAAGGTAGCTTTTGGGTTTGTCATGAAGCATCTCTGCGAGGCATGGTCGGTCGAGATGGGATTTGCCCTCTCTACCGAGAGAGATATCTCGGGCCTCGAGTGATCGGATCCGTAAATGCATGGCCATGCTACTTAAGGTTAAGAGTTAACCTAGTAAGGGATTCCGATCACAGGATCGAGAAAGAGTGGTCACTTGGAGCTCGACCAATATCGTGAGGCAAAGGGATTGGCATGTACATAACGCTGTGATGGTTCGTCCGATATGATCTTTACGTATGCTTAGGAGTTGGCACGCCTTGCTAGAGGTCGCTACCAACTATTGACCAAGTATGTGTACTTGCGCCATGTCTAAACATACGGAACCTATAGGGTCACACACTTATGGTGAAGCCTAATTCGATTGGATCCGAATTAGATCGGGCATTGAGTCCTAATGGGCCTCTATTCGTAGAAGCTCATTATAAGGACGCCTATAAAAGGAGGGCAAGGGCGCATCGTTGAGAGATGAGTTTTCGTGACATCCTCAAACCGCCGCCACCCTCCCACGCCCTAGTCGCCGCGCGATCTAGTAGTCCGCGCGCCGCTCTCTCCCGCACGTGTGGATACCTTTGGAGGCGCCGCATCGTGGCGCTGGGACGAACCGCAAGAAAGGAGCCATGCGTGGACGCCGCGACGCGGATGAGGAAGTAGTACGACTACTCGCCCGACGCATCGCATCAATCGAGCACGACTACACCGCCCGACGCGTCGCATCAACTCCGCACTGCGCGTCTAGTGGTAAGACCGTGATCTATAATCGCAGTGATCTTGGTTTACGGTAGATTTTTAATTTGCGCTAGTGTAGCCTACCCATTACCCTACAAAGTGGTATCGAGCGCTGCCGCCATGTTATAGGTTCGTGATTTGCATATGGCGATATGTAATCGGTATGATCGATGTGATCGATTGTATAGTTCTCGTAATGGATTAGTCCGGTTTCGTGATCATGCCGCTAAGGTCGTGAAACAACATACCTCACCGGCCGGATTCGCCATCGGCAGACAAAGGACACGTAAAACCGGCTATGCATGCGAAGATCAATATGATTGATCGAATCGGAACCTAGATTAATAATCGATGTATCGTGATCATGCCGCTAAGGTCGTGAAACAACATACCTCACCGGTCGGATTCGCCATCGGCAGACAAAGGACACGTGAAACCGGTTGCGCATGCGAAGATCAATATAATTGGTCGAATCGAATAGTAGTCGATTTGTGGTAAATATGATTTGCCGATCAAAATCCTCGAGTAAAAATTGCATAGATTGGACTGTTTTTACGAATGTCCGGACGCCGAGATACTGATGGCGCGCCGCCTTCGACCTGATGGGGAAACCCCTCACCCCTATCCCAGATTGCGATTCTATGCATAAACTTGTTTTTGCAGGATGTATGTGACCAGATGGCCTAATGTGTATGTGATGCATGTTTGTAATATTTTTATGACTCAAGTGTCATGGGTTCTGCAACACTACCGAGCCAATGTGTTGCCAAAGTATTGTATTAACTCACTGCGTCGACTTGTGATGATTCCTAGTATCCATGTATTTTATTACTAGTCGTTATGAGTAATAGCTTATATTAGTACTCTGAGGACACATCACTTGGAGGGATGGCACACATGAACCATGGAGATGGAGATCATCATGGCGACAGATTCTATGGCGATGGAGATCACCATGAGAAAATAGGCCATACCGAGTCACAACTGTGTGAATGTTATTCTGTTGTTTTACTCCTATGCATGTTTGAATGGTAGAAGTATAGCGATCCTCACAAAATGTTAAGTTAAACATATGCCCTCCCAATTAAACTTTGCACCATCCCATGTCTTGTAAATTGATGATGGGTCTATAAAATTAGGGCACCATCAACTTTCCTTGACTAGATGGGTTTTGTATTGATACTTACATGCATAAGGATTGGTGAACTTAACAAGGTTATCATAAAGGTTATGGGCCTTGGGGCATAAAGGTTGGCGCCGGGCATAGAGATGTCACCCAACAACAAGAGTCATATAGAGATATGATTAGCAAGGTGTTGCTTATCGAATTACCTTGTCTCCTAGCGGTGATGCAAAAGCTCACTAGTAGACTCGTTAATGCGGATCTTGAATCGCTAAGAATCAACAGAGGGATGTTGATTTTAGTGGAGTACATTCTATTAAATTTGTTTAATACAGCTTTACTCTATCATGGTTTTATTTGTCTTAGTATTTTGCATTTCCTATTGTAGATCAATGGCATCTAGCAACCACGCACACCCTTTGCTTTATGATCGATTCTTGAGAAAGAGAAATTAAATGGAACAAACTACTCTGACTGGTCCGTAACCTCGAGAATTGTTCTCGTGGCGATAAAAAGGAAAACGCTCTAGACACCCCAATCCTGTAAGAACTCGCAAACAATGCGTCTCTACTCGTTAAAAATGCCTACAAGAAAGCATGTGATGACTCTCTTGAGATTAGTGTCTTATGCTTGCATGCATGGAACGACCTTCAAAAGCGCTTGAGGATCGTGAAGCGTATGATATGATCATAGCGCTTAAGGACATGTTCGCATACGCATCAGGGTGAACGGTTCAATGTCTCTAAGGCTTTTCTCGAATGCAAGCAATGAAGGTGCACCAGAGGCCCACATGTGATCAAAATGGTTGGTTACTGATCGGACTTTGATAAACTTGGTTTTCCAATTGGCCATGAGTTGGCAATCGATTTCATTTAGCGCCTCTTCCACCTAGCTATGGGCATTTCATTTGAACTACCATATGCATGGGGCTGATAAGGGCCTTAATGAGCTTTGTGGGATGCTCAAAAGCAGAGAGTGACATTAAGAAGTGTGCAGGTGGCCTAGCCATGTGATGGTTGTGAGAACAAGTCTAGCTTCAAGAAAAAGGGTAAGCCATGGCCAAAGAATAAAGGCAAGGTTAAAGATATGATCTCAAGCCAACGCCTAAGCCTAATGTTGGACTCGAGCCGAGACAAGATGCTTCTATTGTAAAGAAACCGCCACCGGAAGAGAAACGCAAGAAGTACATGGATTCCGATGAATGAAGAAGAAGGTCGAAGTAAGACTTCCACCCATGGTACACTTGTCATAAATGTTTTAGACATTTTTCTTGCCGATTCTCCTATTAACTCTTGGGTATTTGATAACGGATCGCTTGCTCACATTTGCAACTCGATGCAGGGCTAATAAGAAGTAGAGGAGTCGCAAGAGGTGAAGTTGATTTTGCGTCGGAAATAAAGCAAGGGTTCTTTGCGTTGACCGTCGGCACCATGCAACTTCACTTCATTCAAGATTTATTATGGAATTGAATAATTGTTATTATGTTCCTAGTATGAGTCGAAACATTTTATCCCCTCATGTTTGATGAGAGGTGGTTATTCATTTGCAAGTAAAGACAATGGTTGTTTGATCTCTAAAAATGGAATGTTTATGGCTTTTGCCCATTGTGAATGGGTTATTTATTTTAAATCTTGATGATGCGTCTATCTTTAACATAAATGCTAAAAGACTTCAACCTAATGATTTGAATCCCACCTATGTTTGGCATTGTCGCTTGGGTCACATAGTGAAAAGCGCATGAAGAAGCTCCATGTCGATGGTCTTCTAACTTCGCTTGATTTTGAATCATACGAGACATGTGAAGCTTGTTTGCTTGGTAAGATGACCAAATCTCCTTTCAAAGGTTCTTTTGAGAGGCGTCGACTTGTTGGAAATCATACATACCGATGTATGTGGACCAATGAGCACGATCGCTAGAGGTGGATTTCATTACTTCATAACTTTCATCGATGATTTTAGTAGATATGGTTATGTCTACTTAATGAAGCATAAGTCCGAAACTTTTGAAAAGTTCAAAGAGTTCCGAATGAGGTTGAAAATCAACGCGCAAGAAAATTAAGGCTCGCGATCCGATCGTGATGGCGAGTATTTGAGTCATGAATTTAGCAATCATCCAAGAGTTGCGGAATTGTTCCACGCCTAACACCGCCCTAACGCCTCAAAGAAACGGGTATCCGAGCGTGATCGGACCTTGTTGGACATGGTTCGATCGATGATGAGCGATCAGATTTACCATTATCCTTTGGGGTTACGCCTAGAAACGGCAGCTTTCACACTTAATAGGTACCGCCTAAATCCGTGAGTTAAGACACCATAGGAGATATGGATCGGGAAGAGTCACAGTTTGTCTTTTCTAAAGATTTGGGATGTGAGGCGCTTGTCGCGACTACTGATCGGACAAGCTCACACCCAAGTCTGATAAATGCATTTTCGTGGATATCCGAAGGAAACCTTGGATATTACTTCTACAACCGACTAGAGGGCAAAGTGTTTGTCGTCAAGTGGTGTTTTCCTAGAGAAAGAGTTTCAACAGGAGACAAGTGGAAGAACTGCAGTACTTGAAAAGGTTCAAGATGAACCAATCGGGAAAACTCGACGAATGATGCCCATGTGGCGAGAACAAGTTGAGGAACCCATGGCAAAGGAAGCACCACCACCACGGTTGTCGGAAGGCTCCGCAATGCGCGAGATATATTATTGTTAGACAATGATGAGCCTACGACCTATGCGGAAGCAATGATGGACCTGCACTGAGAAATGGCATAGTGTCATGAGATCCGAGATAGCATCCATGGGAGACAATCAAGTTTGGAATTTGGTTGACCTACTGATGGTGTTAAAACATAGAGTGCAAATGGATCTATAAAAGGAAGATTGATATGGATGGAAATGTTCATATCCATAAAGCTCGACTTGTCGCAAAGGTTTTCGGCAAGTTCAAGGAGTTGACTACGATGAGACTTTCTCACCTATAGCGATGCTTAAATCAATACGGATCATTCTAGCTATTGCGCATATTTCGACTATGAGATATGGCGATGGATGTCAAAACGGCTTTCCTTAATGGAAATTTAACCGAGGACGTGTATATGATACATCCCGAGGGTTTTGTCGATCCAAACAATGCTAGAAAAGTATGCAAACTTCAAAAATCCATTTATGGATTGAAGCAAGCATCTCGAGTTGCAACATTCGTTTTGATGAAGTGGTCAAAGGGTTTGACTTCATCAAAACGAAGAAGAATCTTGTGTTTACAAGAAGACAAGTGGGAGCTCACTCGTATTTCTAATCTTATATGTAGATGACATATTACCGATTGAAATGATATTCCTATGCTCGAGTCCGTTAAGACCTCACCAAAAATAGTTTCTCAATGAAGGACTTAGGGAAGCGGCATATATTTTGGGTATTAAGATCTATAGAGATAGATCAAAAAGGCTAATAGGATTAAGCCGTAGTACTTACATTGACAAAGTGTTGAAACGGTTCAACATGGAGGAGGCAAAGAAAGGGTTCTTGCCCATATCTCATGGCATAAATCTTGGCAAGACTCAGTGTCCTTCGACAACTGATGAGCGAGATCGCATGAGTAAGATTCCATATGCTTCGGCCATTGGATCTATCGATCTATCATGTATGCTATGATGTGTACTCGCCCAGATGTTTCCTATGCTCTAAGTGTTACGAGCAGATACTGTGCCGATCCAGTGAGAGTCATCGACAAAGATTAAAAACATCCTCAAGTATTTGAGAAGAACTAAAGATGTGTTCCTAGTCTATGGAGGTGAGGAAGAGCTCGTTGTAAATGGTTACACCGATGCAAGCTTCCAAACCGACAAAGATGATTACAAATCGCAATCGGGTTTTGTGTTCCTTTGAACGGTGGTGCGGTAAGTCAAGAGTTCCAAGTGAGATCGTTGTCGACTCTACAACTGAGGTCGAGTACATTGCGCTTCTAAAGCAAAGAAGGAAGGTGTTTGGATAAGGAAGTTCATAATCAACTAGGTGTGGTTCCTAGTGCGTGCGATCCTCCGGATCTTTATCGATAACAAGTGGGGCCATGCGCAAGCCAAGGAGCCGAGGAATCACCAAAAGAACAAACACATATCAAGGCGGTTTCATCTCATTCGAGAGATCCTTAATCGAGGAGATTTAAAGATATGCAAAATACACACGGATTTGAATATTTCAGATCCTTTGACGAAGCCTCTTCCACAGCCTAAGCATGAGGCGCACACAAGAGCTATAGGTATTAGATATCTTCTAGATTGACTCTAGTGCAAGTGGAGATCTGTTGGAGATATGCCTAGAGGCAATCATATTGATGATGATATTTCGTTGTATCCATGATTTAATAAATGTTCCTTGAATATTACCTTTGTGTTGATTAACAAGTATGTGACTTGTTTGTGAAACTCTTTACTTGTATGGTTATTCTAAAGTTGTCCCTAGTCGGAGTTCATGTGAGGACATACGTGAATGATGGATTAGCACATGTATCGGTTGATGACCATGTTTCACAGTCATAGACATGGAGATGTCAAACCAATAATGTGGACACATGTTTAGAACATGGGGTTGGACCGACCCAACATGAGACATAGTAATTATTCTTATGGTTCTCTCTACACAATGTGTACGCCTTGTCCTTAGACCCGAGATTGTCGCATGTACTTGAGATGTGAATCGACCCATCGAGGGGCTATCAAACGCTACTCGTGAATCGGGTAGTTATAAAGGTAGCTGGTTTGTCATGAAGCATGTCTTTGCGAGGCATGGTCGCTTGAGATGGATTTGCCCTCTCTACCCGAGAGAGATATCTCTGGCCTCGAGTGATCGGATCCAAATGCATGGCCATGCTACTTAAGGTTAAGAGTTAACCTAGTAAGGGATTCCGATCACAGATCGAGAAATAGTGGTCACTTGGAGCTCGACCGAATATCGTGGAGGCAAAGGGATTGGCATGTACATAACGCTGTGATGGTTCGTCCGATATGATCTTTACGTGCGCTTAGGAGTTGGCACGCCTTGCTAGAGGTCGCTACCAACTATTGACCAAGTATGTGTACTTGCGCCATGTCTAAACATACGTGAACCTATATGGTCACACACTTAGGTGAAGCTTAATTCGATTGGATCCGATTAGATCGGGCATTGAGTCCTAATGGGCCTCTATTCGTAGAAGCTCATTATAAGGACGCCTATAAAAGGAGGGCAAGGGCGCACCGTTGAGAGATGAGTTTTTCGTGACATCCTCAAACCCCGCCGCCACCCTCCCACGCCCTAGTCGCCGCGCGATCTAGTAGTCCGCGTCGCGCCGCCTCCCGCACGTGGATACCTTTGAGGCGCCAGATCCGTGGCGTTGGGACGAACCGCAAGAAAGGAGCCAGCGTGGGACGCCGCGACGCGATGAGGAAGTAGTACGACTACTCCGCCGACGCATCGCATCAATCGAGCACGACTACACCGCCCGACGCGCCGCATCAACTTCCGCACTGCGCGCCTAGTGGTAAGACCGTGATCTATAATCGCAGTGATCTTGGTTTACTGGTAGATTTTTAATTTGCGCTAGTGTAGCCTACCGTTACCCTACACGAATACCAAACATTCAGCTGTTTCTGACTAATTCAACGGAGTTCTGCAGGCATGGCCATACAAAGCTTCAAATGGTGACATTTGCGGACTAGCTTGACAATCTGTTGTTATGTAAAATTCGTGCATATGGTAAACTTTTATCCCAACGGTAGCATTAGCTAGAGCACAAGCTCAAAGATATCCTCCAATATCGACAACACTTTAAGTCCGGTCCGCTGCATTCGTGGATGATACACTTCATGCAAACTTTGCCAAAAACGAGAGGTGAACTGAGATCCTCGATCTGACACTATCTTCTTGGGCACACCGTGCAAACTGACAATTCTGTCCATGTACAACTCCGCAAGGCGATCTCCTGAGTACGTGGTTTTGACTGGCAGAAAATGGGCAACCTTGGTCAAACGATCAACGATTACCCAAATCGAATCGTAACCTGATTGAGTCCTGGGTAAACCGATAATGAAGTCCATTCCGATCTCTTCCCACTTCCACTCTGGAATCTTTAGCGGTTGCAACAAACCTGCTGATCTCTGGTGTTCTGGTTTTACTTTTTGACAAACGTCGCACAAGGCAACGAACCCTGCGACTTCTCGCTTCAAATTTGGCCACCAAAATTTAGTCTTAACATCCTGGTACATCTTAGTACTTCCAGGGTGAATCGAATACTTTGAGTCATGTGCTTCCTTTAAGATTAGTTGCCTTAACCCATGAATATCTGGTACACAGATACAACCATTAATTCAGAGTATGTCTTGATCATCCTTGGTAAAATCTTTGAATTTCTCTTCTGCCATTTTGAGCTTGATGTCTGACAACACGGGATCCTTTGGTTGCGCTTCACGAATCTGTTTCTTCAGGGTAGACTGTACTTCCAAACTGGCCATAAATCCTTCAGATACGACTTCTAGTTTTAGCTTCTGAAACTCGTCTTGAAGTTCTAAACAAAACTCTTCCACTTCCAAAGCATTGCAGTAACTCTTACGACTCAAAGCATCTACAACTATATTGACTTTTCCAGGATGGTAGTGGATTCCAATATTATAATTCTTGATCAATTCTAACCATCTCCTCTGTCTCATATTCAAATCTGACTGAGTGAAGATATACTTCAAGCTCTTATGATCTGTGTAAACTTCATGGCGATTACCGATGAGGTAATGACGCCAAATCTTAAAGCATGTACTACGGCAGCTAATTCCAAATCATGAGTAGGGTAATTCTCCTCGTGAGGTCTTAATTGCCTTGATGCATAAGCGACGGCTCTTCCTTCTTGCATCAGGACGCATCCTAGTCATTGACGCGAAGCATCACAATAAATATCAAAATCTTTGCGAATATCTGGCAAAATCAACACTGGGACTGAAGTCAAACGCTTCTTCAACTCTTGAAAACTTTATTCACAGGCTAGGGCCCAAGTGAACTTTTTCTCCTTCTTCAACAATTGCGTAAGAGGCTGGGCAATTGATGAGAATCCTTCGATGAAACAACGATAATAACCTTCCATTCCCAAAAAACTGCGAATCTGGGTTACAGTCTTGGGCTGCTCCCAATGTAACACTACTTTAACCTTACCGGGGTCAACTGTTACTCCCTCGGCTGTCATTACGTGACCGAGGAAATCAACTTCCTTCTTCCAAAAACCACACTTACTGAACTTAGCATATAACTGATGCTCTCTGAGTTTTTCCAAGACTATCCTTAAATGTTCGGCGTGATCTTCCTCCGTTTTGGAGTAAATCAAAATATCATCAATGAACACAACTACGAACTTGTTCAAAAATTTCATGAATACTTTATTCATCATGTTCATGAAGTATGCATGGGTATTAGTCAGACCAAAGGACATAACTAGGAACTCGTAATGTCCATACCGCGTTGAGAAAGCGGTCTTCGGTATATCCTTAGAACAAATCTTCAGCTGATGGTAACCTGATCGCATGTCGATCTTTGAGAACACTCCGGCTCCTTTCATCTGATCAAACAAATCATCAATCCGAGGTAGTGGGTACTTGTTCTTAATAGTAACTTCGTTGAGGGAACGATAATCAATACACATCCTCATGCTTCCATCTTTCTTCTTGACAAACAACACTGACGCTCCCGATGGCGACGAACTAGGTCTCACGAAACCTTTCTCAAGAAGTTCTTCTATCTGCTTCTTCATCTCTACCAATTCATCGATCGCATCCGATAGGGTCTTTTTGAAATTGGTGCTGTCTCTGGCACTAGATCGATAACAAACTCAATGTCACGCCCTGGCATTCCCGTAACTCTTCCGGGAACACATCCGATATTCGCCGACGATCGTACCTCTTCTAAAGAAAGGGTCTTCAGGCTGTTCACTAACAGATGTCCATCACGAACTGAGGTGGCTAGAAATTCCACCTTGTTTCCCTTGGTATCCTCGACTGTTACGGTTCTTTGGCCACAATCTAACACGGTTTTGTGCTTGGATAACCAATCCATGCCAAGAATGACATCTAAAGCTTGGGTATCTAGAACAATCAGGTTGGCTAGAAACTCAACTCCAGCTATGAGTAACTTAGTTCCTAAACATCCCACCTTAGTGCTTAGCTCTGCTCCAAGCGACTGGACTAACAGAGTATGCTTAAGATGAACAACTTTTAGATTATTCTTGGTTGCGAAAATTCTAGAAACAAACGAATGCGAAGCTCTAGAATTAAACAAAACTGATGCAGGTACTGAGTTAACCAGAAACTTACCCAGTACGACGTCCGGTGCTTCCTGGGCTCCTTCCAGAGTGACGTGGTTGACACGGTCTCTGACCACAGACTGCGGTGCTCCTCCGGCTTGACCGGCGACTTGTGAAGTTCCTTGGTTGATGCCTGGCACAATGCCACATACACCATTTGTACATCAATTTATTGCTCCCTCCACTACTAAATACATATCATTCTAGCCTTATTATTATGTTACTAAATACATCATTAATCTATCATTTTGAGATACATTTATAGGATTTTGTCGTACATACCCCTACTTCAATAATTGAAATTTAACTTTCCAAGAGAAAAATAGTGGCTCTAAACAAATGAAAGTATAATATAGAATATCAAATAAGGATATCATGGTCATTCTCCCTCATGACATAGCTCCGCACTAGAAGCTATGACATGTATTTAGTAACTGTACGGAAGGAGTATAAGAAACTGGATTTAAACTACCAACAGTCAGCATAAGCATGACAAAACCTGACATGTGTACATTACAAGATAATTATAATGTGCATGCAAGGCAATGATCATACAAAGTTACCATGTTCAACGTCAATTTTATCATAAGCAGCTGCAAGAGTGCACAACAATTCTCTTGCATCAAATTTCTCATTGTTGCGGCCGCCAGGCTCCAAAAATGGTGGTGAATTTACATCAGGGTCAGACCCATCAGCATTTCTTCCTGCCTCGCCAATCTTCTGGAAAGAAACGAAGTTCAGTTTATCAGTACTTACCACGGATCCTACATGACTTGTAGAGAGTGACCCTATAAGGAAACTTACCTCTCATATCCCTTGACCATTGATGTTATACAGAACTCTTAGAGCCACTATTAGTATAGCCATTACACAAACCCGTGTAGGGACCCTAGCAGGATTACTGGACAGCCATAGTTCCGTAGGTATTGCCCACTCATAGAAGCGGCATGCATGAGGGAGGATTCTTTCTATCGGCAGCGACAACTCCCCCAAGCAGCGTTGAGCAATCATGTAGAAATTAACTGAAGGAAGCCACAGGCCTATTCTTTGCGCTATGGACCCCGCTGCAGATTCCAGCTGCCATGATCCAATCACTCGAATTGGCCTGAACAGCTGCCTCGCATCCAAAGGGCAGTCCTTTAGAGACCTCCGAATGAGCTTGTCCAGTTTGGTAACGCTGCCACATAAGGAAGCATCCCCTCCATTGCCCACCTGTAAATGTCAGTCGGTAGGACGGCTTCCCAGGCAACATGACAGGCCAGGAAACAAAGCAGCATTGTCCTCGATGAGCGCAGAAACACGAACTCAACCCTGTGACTGTATTTTCGGGGCAAGGCGTCATCCGCCCATCCATACTTCACCTCGTATGGTTTCTGGTCGCCTGCACACAAAAGATAGGTTCATTTCAAGTTTGTCCTGTTCTTTCGATGGTAATAACTGAATAAGAGCTGAAATTGTAGCCTCCACTGGCAGAACGCTTCTGACTCTCTGCGGCCTCAACCTCGGCAAGCGCCTTCCGCGCCCACATTTCGTCGAACACCTTGGAGGCGGCCACCCACCGCACCCAGACTGTGCCGCCACGCCGCAAACGAACGCGCCCACCCGGTACCGCTCCACCAGCGCCTCCAGCTGCCGCTGCAGGATCACCTGCAGCCCCTGCACGTAACGCCACCGGCCCGCGCCGCCAGCGCCTCGGGCTCGCTCCATGCGTCACCGCCGGGCGCGAAGTCCCGCGGCTCGCTCAGCTTAGCGAAGCCGTCGAAGGCAGGGGCGGCGGCGGGGGTGGGAGCGGGGTGAGGGGTGGGGTCGGGCGCGGGGATGGGGTTTAGGGGTGGTTTAGGCAGCGGCAGCGAACCGAGATGTTGGCGGTGACGGGAAGCAGTGGCGCACCAGGATTTCCGGTATGGACGTTTGAAGTTAACAAAATTTTATTCAGTAGCAAGGATTACATTAGTAAAAAGTATTATACAAATTGTTCGTGCTAGAAACAACATCTCAAAATAATTTAAAATATGGTATGTAGCAAGTAAGTAGTGCTATCATCATACAAATTGTTCATGTTATCGTCGTAGATGATGCAATATTATTTTTGAAAAAGTCATAGGAGAGATGAAAAATCTGGAAACATACAAGAGTAAATTGCTAATCTTATTGGTCTTGGTCTTATAGGTTTTTTTGAAATACATTGAAAAATGCATTCTTTTGCATTTATTTTCCAGAATAAAATATACAAGTTCTTAAAAAAAATGTACATGTTATCGAAATCCTAAGACTTAGAGAAAAACCCAATGACTAGCTGGACAAAGCTACTTTGTTGTAACACTAATAGTGATTTTGACAAATTTTTTTGGTGTTCAACTGAACACCCACGAACCATAGATCCACTCTACAGTGGAAATCGTTGGGGTCAACAGAGTGGCTGGGTGGAGGTGTGGACAGCAGAGCACTGGTGACATGAGAAGGACTTGTCCTCGGCGTCGTCGGGGTCATAGTCGGCAGCGGCTTTGCAGTACTTGCAAACCAAGTGAATGCTGCTGCCGCTGCCGTAGTGATCCGGGGAGGCGCTGCCGTAATCATCCATGGGAGGGTTTTGTTGATTTTCTCTACCAGATGGGCTATTCTGCTTAAGGGCACTCTTCCTTAGGTTTGAAGTTAAAGGTTGGCTTTTTCCTGTCTGAATTGATTTAGTTTGTGAGAATTAATAATAAGTTTTGGGAAATGTTTCATAAACCCTTCGATAGTTATTTGTATTACCCGTCAACACTACTTACATCTTAATTTGTACTCGCTCTATTCAGAATATGTGATATTTAGAAAGATTGCGGTTAAACTTCTTTAACTTGGACTACTAATATATAAAAACTATTTTGATTAGTTATGTGGAAATGATATCAGTAGATTAGTCATGAAAAATATTTCCATAATATAATTTTTTTATATTTAATAAACATAATCGTATAAAAAGTAATAGTCAAAGTATATGTTGGAGACTGTGTCGATGCCTAACACATCATATTCTTGAACAGAAGGAGTGGTCATACTAAGTTCCCCTAACTCATCAAAATTCACCATCAATTTAAACCTTTTGAGTTGGAATTGAAGTTTTGAACCGAAGATTAAACTTTCAACTAAAAAACAAAAACTTTACATTGGAATTTTAGCAAAGAGCAGAGAGCAGAGAGTCGGGCCATCATTCCAAAGGCTTAATATTTGACCATTTGTGCATCTGACTGCGAGGGTAGGCATCCATTGGATAAGGATCCATCGGACGTCCGCGGTTTAGCAAAAGATCAGAGATGGCCTTACACGAGTGTCCAGTGCAACCGAGCGGGCCATCCAGCAATCGATGCAACACCCCCCAGCGAAGACCACAAACCAACCGGAAGCCATCATGTCGTCCTCCAACGACGCCCCTGTCAGCCCTGGATCCCAGGTACACAGGCTCCTTCATCTTGCAATCCCGATCGATTCCAATCCCAAGCTTTTCTCGCGATTTCATCGAGGAATTGCTTTTCTCGTGCGCGCAGCTTGCGCTGAGCTGCTTCGAGGAGCTCCTCGACTTCGCGGTGGCGGAAGTGGCGTCGGAGTGCCACCGCATCGCGCGCCTCGGCCTCGACCGCAGCATCGACGCCGAAGAGGAGGAGCTCCGCGTCTGGGCCGCGCGCGTCGCCGGAGACCACCCCGGGGGCGGCGGCGCCGAGGACAGAGGCGGCGGCCGAGGGGGGAATAAGGGGGTGGCCGACGTCTTCGGGCAGACGCACCCCGCCATCGCCGCCGACATCGTCGACTGCATGAACTGCGGCCGCTCCGTCGTTGCCGGCCGCTTCGCCCCGCACCTCGAGAAGTGCATGGGCAAGGTAAACCTTCCCACCATTTGTGGATAGCTGCTATGATCGTTGTTGTTACTCAAATCTCAATGTTTGTTCCCCTTTCTTGGATCTCATTCTTAGCAGCCTCATTTCTTTAGCATCAGAATGGTAGTTCTTGAATACTAATGCGTAGGCCGTTTAATTGTTGTGGATAGGCTAGCTAGTATGTACTGATCTGAGTGATGTGATATGTTACTTCCTTGGTTTCCTCATGAATTGGGGATGAGCAAGTAATGTTGTTTCTGTATTAAAGTGCACAGCGAACCATCACACTGCTGCTGCATAGAATTTTGTGGTCAGCAAAACGAATCATGGCGGATTGCTGAATATGTTGACTAGAATTGTTTTCACCTGGAGAACTGAGAGATCAAAGGTTACTTTAGTTTTGGGGATATTTCAAAACATGCTTGAGTGCAGATAGACAAAACTGCAGGTGAAGCCCTGGACTATCATTAAAATGTTAGATTCTACCGCCTAAACTACCGAATTGTTAAATTAGGCTCTTGATTTATCAACAAAAGGTTTAATTGAGCCCTCTGAACTCTGTAATTGTTCAGTTGAACCCTTAAACTCTATGATAAAATTGATCCGATCCCTTCTGTCAGTTAAATCACCTACTGTCTGTTGGTACTTTTGATGTGGCTAAGTAATTGATTACTTCTGTATACAATTAGCTTCTTTTGGTGGAAAAGGTTATGGTCTGTCAACTACCAAATGACAAGAAAGTTACAAATGGCTTGCTTTTGCATCATTACAGTATCTTTAAAGGCACTTCAGGCCATTAAATTTAAAGCTATATCTCAAATCATGCACTTGAACTTTAAAATCAAGAAACAAATTTTGTGAAATAACTTGCACACTAAAATGATTCATCACTTTGCAGACTAGTCTTTAGTCTTTACCATGTGATCGACAATTTACAAGCCTTGTCATTTGTCATGTTGAACAAAGTACAAACCATTAGTCCCAATGGGTGGCAACCGAGTTCAGGCAGTGGTAGATCCTGAATATTCAAGTTGTGTGGTCAAATGTAGAATGACATGTTAATGTGGGGGGTCAATTCTCTTAAATTTCTATACTTACATTGGTATATTCACAAACTTCTAAGTTCTGGCTGATTTGCAAAACCACCTGTGGGGTCAATTGGCCCCAAAGCTATTAGTTCCACCATGGATTAGGAACTTGATTAAATTATTTTAGGTTTTACACTCAATTCAACTCTTCATTGTTGTTGAGAGATTTGATTCATCAATCTGAAGTTCATGTACTTAATTAAGTGTTCTTCATGATAGTTCAGGCCTTCAGGGTCTTCACCATGTTCCGCTGATGCAAAATTGATTATTGTCTGATGTTTGATTGGTGCATATCTAGAGAATTCTATTATTCACATCATGACATTGTCTAAAGTGATCCATGCATATGCTAAATTACAGCAAGAGGATAATGGAACCCATGATTTTGGAAATTTTATTGCTGAAGGAGCTTATGAATCAATGTTAAACTGTAAACTGGTTACCTATTAAGGATCCTTTATCTGTTTCTATCCCAACCAGTCCACGGTGCATGACAAGGTGGTGTTTTTAAGTCTTTACACTAGGTGGATGCAAGTGATGTGGGATCTTCTCCTTTTCCATTTCTTTTTCTGTACCTGTAAGCAGACTGTATTCTGGTTTGGCCCTATCTAGCGCTTGACATTCCCTAAACTAGATTTATTTGTCGATAGATTCACAAAGACATAGCATTCCTGTCACATTTATGGGCTTTCATTGTTGGGATCAAACACAGAATCTATGCTACCAAATCAATCACAGAAACGAGATTTTCAGATGATAAACAGTAAAATTCAGAAGAACACAGGAACGACAATGAACAGAGAAGAACACTTGGGGCAATTTTCTCTGTATTTTCACTACTGCAACTTGATGCGGTTACAAAGGCTTAAACTGTTTCAACTGGAAGTAGTGGGTCAAGCTGCGATCCGGTTTTGCCGGCCACAACACCTTCGACGCATGCTCACACCGCGCAGTAACAGAAAGAAATACGCACACACTAACTGGAAATTCGGTTCAGTTAACACCTCTGACCAAGTCTGGATTACAAATAACACTCTCCCCTTTAATCCTGACTTGTGCGCTCGAGAGCCTTGACCCCCAGTAGCTCACGCATCTCTGCAAACTTCACTCTTGGCAATGCCTTCGCCCGAATATCGGCACATTGCTCTTCACTGCTGACGTGTTCCACAATCACTTGACCATTTTCAATGCATTCTCTGATGAAGTGAAAACGAGTGTCAGTATGTTTGCTTCGTCCGTGAAAAACAGGATTCTTCATCAGGGCAATAGCTGATTTGTTATCCACTCGTATCACCACTGCCTGTGGAACACCTCCCATCAGGTCATTCATCAGGCCTCTTAGCCAGACAGCCTAACATGCCGCTGCCGTTGCGGCCATGAATTCTGCTTCACAGGACGACAAGGCCACCGTTTTCTGTTTCTGAGAACACCAAGTAATTGGGCTGCCGGAGTAGTAGAACACCATGCCACTGGTGCTCTTCCGATCATCAGGATCCCCGGCCAAGTTGCTATCACTGTAGCCCATCAACTCCTTTTCCCCCCCACTGCAGTACACAAGCCCATAGTTCATAGTTCCTTTTACATACCTTAGGATATGTTTTACTGCCTGGAAGTGACTAGCCTTTGGTGACTCCATGTACCTGCTCACCATTCCAATCGAGTAGGACAGATCTGGCCGAGTGTGTGTTAAGTATCTGAGGCTCCCAATCAATCTCTGGTACTCAGTTGCATTCACAGGTGTTCCTTGCTCATCCTTGCCTAAGTGCAGCTTCGCCTCCATTGGATACAGAGCAGCATTGCACTCAGACATTCCAGCCTGCTGAAGTATTTTCTGTGCATAACCAGTCTGTTTCAGCTTTATACCACTGCTATCTTGCTGCACCTCTATGCCAAGATAGTATGAGAGGAGACCTAGGTCACTCATCTCATATTCCTTCTTCATTTGTTGCTTGAAGTTGTCAATTTCAACTGTACTTGAGCCAGTGACGATTAAATCGTCAACATAAACACCGACAATAAAAAATTCACCTCCAGTGAATCTCTTGTATACAGCTTGCTCTTGTAAGCATCTCTGAAATCCAAGTTCCTTCAGAGTCCAGTCAAGTCGAGTGTTCCAGGCTCTTGGTGCTTGCCGCAATCGATACAGTGCCTTGGACAGCTTATATACCATGTGCTCCTTGCCTTTAGCAATGAAACCCTCTGGTTGACACACATAAAATTCTTCCTTCAACATTCAGAAACGCAGACTTTACATCCAGATGATGTACTTGCCACTTCTGCTGGGCTGCCAAAGCTAGTATCAGCCTTACTGTCTCCAGCCTTGCCACAGGTGCATATGCTTCCTCAAAATATATTCCCTTTTGTTGTACATAGCCTTTTGCAACTAATCTTGCTTTGTACTTTTGAATCTGACCGGTAGCATCTTTCTTCAATTTGTAAACCCATTTGAGGCCAATGGGTTTATGACCTTCAGCAGATTCACCAATTGCCATGTCTCATTCCTTTCAATTGACTCCATCTCAAGTTTCATAGCTTTTCGCCATTCGCATTTTTCACTTCCGAAAGGCACTTGGCTCCTCCATTGCCGCCATGTATAATTCCTCGGGTAGTTGGACTTCCTCTGCTCTTCATAGACTTACGCCAAGGACCCGAACTTTGGTGGTGCTTCATCTTCGGTTGAGCTCTCGAGGTCGAGCCAATCGATTGGTGTTGACGCTACTCGAGTAGTCCTTGTGCCATTGTGGAAGGACTCGGTGGGCTTGATTCATGCCGCGCAAACTCGCCAGCTTGCGCGATTGCCGCACTTGTGCTCCTCTTCTTCGCCAGCCCAGCTTGTCGTGTCATGAACAGTGAATTCAGCCCAATCCTGACTGTCACTGGTTGGATCATCCCAGCTCCACCTCCTGCTTTCATCAAACATCACATCTCGACTAACACACAACTTGTTACCTTGTGGATCGAGCAGGCGATGAGCTTTACTTCCAGGTTCTACACCCAAGTACACCATAGGTTTGCTTCGGTCGTCCAGTTTCTTCAAGTGAACTGCTGGTATCTTCATGTGTGCCACACAACCGAACACCCTTAGATGCTCTAAGCTTGGCTTCCTTCCTGTCCAAGCCTCATAAGGTGTAGAGCCTTGCACAGCTTTAGTTGGCAAACAGTTTAGCAAGTATATCGCATGTCGGACGGCCTCTCCCCACAATCTCCCGGGCACCTTCATTGCCTTCAATAGACTCCTTGTGGTTGCCAGCACCATGCGGTTTCGGCGCTCCACCATGTCGTTTTGCTGAGGACTATATGGCGCGGTGAGGTGACGATGTACCCCTGTTTCAGCACAGAGTTCAGAGAATTCCCGTGACAAGAATTCCCCTCACGATGCGTCTCGGCATTTTTAGCTTCGTCCCTTTCGATTTCAACCAAAGATCTTGAACTTTCTAAAGGCCGACAGTGCCTCATCTTTGGACTTGATCGTGTAAACCCACATCATCATGCTGAAATCATCAACTAACAGTAGGAAATATTTGTTACTGGCGAGTGTGTGCAGTGTGATTGGCCTGCAAAGATCAACATGAACCAAGTCAAGTGGCTTATCGGCTCGGAACAGGGACTGCAAAGGAAATGGCAAACGATTTCGCTGGCAACTAAACAACCGCACTACCGCATTGTGGTGCTCCACCTTGGCACTCCTCGCACCATATCTTTGTCCACCATAGTCTTCATAGCTCTGGAAATTCGGATGGCCCAACCGGCGTGCGAGCCACTGGTTTCTCAATGCCGACAAAGAAGACAGATTGGCATACCAATTTTCAATGTGATCTTGTACAACCGATTATAAGATCGCTTCACCTCGATCAAGAGCTTCCCACCCCGATCGAGCGACCACAAGAAATCACCATTGATTTCTATCCTCTCCGCCTCCTCCGCCAATTGACCAAGGCTCATGATGTTGTTGCAAAGACTAGGGATGTAATATACCTCCACAAGATGGCGTTGCTCCCATTCTTACAATCAAACAAGATTGAACCTTTTCCTTTGATTTTCATCGTGGACCCATCACCAAACCGCACTGTCCGACAACATGACCTCATCATGGTCGTGAAGAATGATCGCTCCTGTCATATGGTTACTAGCACCATTATCAAGACACCACACACCGGATGTTGATTTCTTCACTCCTACACCAAGTTCTCCCACATCCGAACGCAGTCGGGTGCAACATGTTCTTCATTCGAAGCACAAGATCACGCAGACTCCTCTGCATGCAACCAACATCAAAGCCGATTCATCCTCCGAGTGTGAGTCGTTGGCTTCTTCATCCCAGCCGCTTGTTGCGGCATTCGAGGCATAATGTCCCATTTTGTCACAATTAAAGCATTTAATGTGACGCTTGTCCTGCGCCGCCGCTAGCGCCACGGTGGAGTTGCCGCGACCTCGCCCTTTGCCGTGCCACTTTCCCCAGTCACGACCGTCCGACCCTCGGTGCCACGCCCTTGCCGCCGACGAAGAATCACCGCTGCGCTCTTCGCGCCGCGCCACGGGCGGAGTGAGCAAGAGCCGTCGTCGATGGTGCGGCGGTGCCCCAAGGACGAGTGCGCTCCTCATAGGCCTTGAGGCGCCCAATCGCCTCCTCAAACGATATTGTGTCGAGATCAACCGAGGCGACTAGTTGGAGGAATTTGTCTAGTACTGAATCCAAGAGCTTCTTGACAAGTACAGCGTCGTCAAGAGCATTGCCAAGACTCCTGAATTTGGTTTCTATCCCGCTCAGTTTGCCGGTGAATTCATCAATAGATTTTCCCTCCGCCATGCGCAGTGCATCAAATTCACTCTTCAATGTCTGCACGCGCTTTCTTTACTCGATCAACACCGAGGAATCTTGTCTTGCATCGTCCCAAGCTTCCTTCGCAGTTTTCTTCATCGCGATCCGCAAAAGAACATCCTCCGAACAGCTGGAAAATGAAAGCCCTCGCCATCTTGTCCTTCCTCGCCTCCACGGCCACTCCGGCCGCCGGTTTTATGGCATCCCAGACTCCTTGGGAATCCATAATTGCCTCCATCTTGATCGCCCACGTCGTGTAATTGGACGAGGTCAGCAACGGGCAGTTGAACGGCACACCGCCACTCTCCTTCGCCGCCTGCTGGGTTGTGAGCGCCATGGAGTCGAATCTGGGATGATTGGGCACAAACCTGCTCTGATACCAAGTGTTGGGATCAAACATAGAATCTGTATGCCCAAATCAATCACAGAAACGAGATTTTCAGATGATGAACAGTAAAATTCAGAAGAACACAGGAACAACAAGGAACAGAGAAGAACACTTGGGGCAATTTTCTCTGTATTTTCACTACTGCAACTTAATGCGATTACAAAGGCTTAAACTGTTTCAACTGGAAGTAGTGGGTCAAACTGCGATCCGGTTTTGCCGACCACAACACCTTCGACGCATGCGCACACCGTGCAGTAACAGAAAAAAATACGCACGCACTAACTGAAAACACGCACACACTAACTGGAAACTCGGTTCAGTTAACACCTCTGACCAAGTCTGGATTACAAATAACAATCATTATGTGTTTTCTCCACTTATTCGCGGGTTGGACCGAATATTTGTTGCATGAAGAAAGTGAATTTCTGTATTTGCTCTTCAGGGAATATAAATTAATGCACCGCAACAAAGTATTATACAAGGATGTGATTCATCTTCAACTTTTCTGATCATCGCTCTTTCAGGGCCGCAAAGCTCGCACAAAGACCACAAGGAGCAGTACAGCCGGACGAAACAGAAATAGCAATGGCAGCGCCGCATCTTCCTACTCCCGTACCAACACAGCAAACGCCAACAGGGCGAGCGTTCCAAACGGCATAGCTGATGGTGGTGGCGGTGCTGCAGGGGAGGATTACAGCAACCATACACTGCAGGAGTCCTAGGTGTTTCAGCCACCATATCAGTGTTTGAACTTTGAACACAATGGGGGACCCGAAACACATTGCCTTTCTGTAAATTAGGCTGAGAAAACATGCGGTTTTCTTGATCAATGGGTTTTGGCCTTTTTGTACAGCTTATTCCTGCCAGTAATACAGTTCGTTCCTCCAAGTCTTTGTTCTGGTGTGTGCAGTCTTGTGCCTGCTGTGTGCTGTAACTGATGTCCCTCTGGTGCCTGCTTGGTGCGTGACATGCTGCTGCGGCAACTTCACTGCGCGTATCATGAGTCATGGCCGGCCGGGCCTGCGTGGATGCCTCGTGGTCTGCTAATGGTTCTAAACCCACCCTGAACCCAACCCAGCCCGTACAAAAATAAGCCAACTTCCCAACCCAACTGAGACATCTTGTGCACATTATGTGCCATCCTCTTGTGCTCTGCACTGTCTGCATATTTCCAACAGAAACATGGCTAGCTCTGGACATCAGCGTCGGCAAAAAAAAGACCAGTACAATAAATAATTCTGAGATGTCATGCACGGCTGCCTTTCATGAGGCAACTTGGAAGTAACCGATCGATCAAAGGTCGAAGAGGATATCGATGGATCGGACCACTACTACTGAGCGCACTTTTGGTCCCGGCCTAGGGCCTCTAGTCCCGGTTATAGAGCGGGACTAGGAAATCGGACTAAATGTCTCACCTTTAGTCCCGGTCCCAAGCTCGGGACTAAGTGCCGATTTAGTCCCGGTTGGTAATACCAACCGACTAAAAGATCCGCCGCATCGGCACACGGCTGGCCTTTAATCCGGTTGGTATTACCAACCGACTAAAGGTGTTTTTTTTCTTTTTGTTTCCATTTCAATTCATTATTGATTTTGGTTTTACAATTACATTAGGTTTTCAAATGCGTATTCTTCATTTGCTAATATATGTATACGCCGCACATATAATTTAGTTTGGAACATTATTACACACAAATAAAGTATGAAACTATATATATTATGGAGCTATATATATGTATAATATATATATATGCACAAAAATTTACAAAATTATTCATGCATCCTTGGTATTTACAACACAAATGTTGTCCTCCACTTAAATGTCATACAAATGTTCGTCCTGGTTTGGCTTCAATGGTTCATCAAGTTAGTAGAACTCGGTCAAGCTTGAGGACATGCTCATTAAGAAATCCTGCGATTGTCTCTTGAATTCCTTTGAGGCGGTCCATATCCAACACTGTTCCTTCAACCATATCTCCTTCAATTTGCATTAAACGAAAAAGTATTAATATACATAAGATTTATTTAATAGCAACAAATAAATAAAATGGATTTATTATATATACTTGTTACGCATGCTACGTGATCTGTAGATGGGTTCTTTTGCATACACCATGAGGAACTCGCAAACGTAGTATC
Source organism: Ampelocalamus luodianensis (assembly GCA_036346255.1). Taxonomy (NCBI): domain Eukaryota; kingdom Viridiplantae; phylum Streptophyta; class Magnoliopsida; order Poales; family Poaceae; genus Ampelocalamus; species Ampelocalamus luodianensis. The sequence goes on along the minus strand of CM070626.1, from coordinate 29,449,396 downwards.
CACACAAATTGTTGCCGGTGGTCGCCAGAGAACCCACATGCGATATAAAAGATTACTCTCGTCATCCCGCGCGTGAGCTGAAGCATGATAAGGTAAAGACGCGGGGAGCTAGTACAACTTACATCCAGTCGGTGTGGATCAGGAAGTGGCGCTTTCAGATCCGGACGGTGTAGCTGAACGAACCAAGCCCAAACCCTGCCCAATAATTGGATCGTTAATTAACTATTGCAGAGTTAAAGAGCAGGAATAAATATTTAAAGATCGAAGTTACCCCTGGATAATGTCTATCATATCTTGGTAATGTTCCTGCGGTTTTCTCAACGAGTCATAGATTAGCAAATGACTGTCGGAGAGATCGAAGACAATCAGTATTGTAACATCCCAATTTTGGGCTTGTGTTTCAAATGTAAGAAAGTGAGTAGAAATTAAAACTTTTTCTTACATCATGTATTTCCCTTGTGTACTGAACAAGTATTGTACAAAAGGTTATGGAAGTACAAAGTCACAAGTCTTTTGATCCAAGTCTTGTTCTTCCAAAAACAATCTTGTCAAATCCTATGATCATCCTCTGGATATATTTTTCCTAAGTCTCTGTGGTGGTATGTGACCCCTCTGAAAAATTTCACAATTTTTAGAAATTGTTTGAATATTTTTAGAGGCAGTCAAACCTGTTTGACTCTCAGTCAAACATTAAAACAGAGCCTTGCAGAATTTTTGGAGATTTATCCGCAGCATAAAACTCTCTGAAAATTTTTCACAAGGTCAATGTCTCAGTCAGCAAGCTCCTGTAAAAATTTCAGAATTTTTGGAGTTATTTTGCTACCCCAAATAAATCCTCAAAAGTCTCACTTAATTAAAACCTAAAAACCAAATTCACTATTCATTGGGTTCGAGTCGGACTCGAGTCCGAGCCACTTGACTCGGTTGAACCACCTAACTGCACCGAGCCGCGGTTTAAAACGCGCGTGCAATCTCAGCCGTTGGATTCAGATCGCGCCCACGTTCGTTGTGAGCATTCGACCATCCGGTTGCGTTAATCAATTGGGACCGTTGGATCTCAATCCAACCGCCCGCATCCTTGAGAGCAATCGGATCGTCCGGCGAACTTGTTTAATCGTGACCGTCCATTTTCGATCCGACGGTCACCGTTCGTCTTTTCATTCTTCTTCCTCCTCTGCTTCTTCGAGCGCACGCGTGCAATGGCGTAAAGAGAGAGATTGAGGGGTGGTTTTGATGTGTCACCTCAAATTGGCTTTCAAGCGTCTCTCGTGGAGCATTTAATGCGCCAAGGCTTTCTCCTCCATTGTCCCGAGTCTCACTTGCTCCCATCTTTTCTTGGTCTACAACCGAGCATGAACCGAGCTCACCATGGGCTCATGTCCTTGGTCGAAACCCTAATCCTTCCCTATATAATTGCCCTCTAGGTCCTCCCGGTGTTCCTTTACACCACGCTTTGCTCTTCTCTCGTGTTTGAGCTCAAGAACACCTCTCACCCTCAAAACACCATTGTTGGCCGAGAGCTCCAATGGCGGCCTTGGTGTCCAGTGGTTTATCTTCAACATTTCTTGCACCCTTTGAACTCCTCAACCTCCTTTATATTTCTCCTAACTTGATTTTGGGTTGCGTTCACAGGAATCACTCAATTTTAAGTTTGGAGATTTTCGTGTGGTTTCACCCCCTTTCTTCTCCAGCTCCGGTAAGTGGTTCTTTTTGCAATTAATTGCTTTTGGAGCCTCTTTGAGCTATAATGAAGTCGTGGTAATGATTTGGTTCTACTCATTTTGCTCGAGAACCTCATCTTCCACTTCATCTTCTTCGCTCCGGTGGACTTCATCGTGTTCAAGTCTTCCCGCCATCTTTGAAGCTCCTCGGTTAAGGTAGCTCCTATATAGTCCCTAGGAGTCATGGCACTCGCTTCCTTGGACCGCAAATGGAGCATTTTGCTATTTTCGTGTTTTGCCGTGTCGCCTTCATCTTTGTTTTCCTGCTGGCCGGCGTGCCAGCACTCCACCGCCTGGCGAGGTCACATCGCTGGGTCCGCAACACTATTGCGAACCCATTTTGATAGTTTGTGGGCGCCGCCGCATCGAGTCGCCGCGACTAGCCAGTACAAAGCCACTCGGGTTTTGTCACCGAGAAGCTCCCGTTTGCCGGATCATTAGGACACATTAATTACCAATCATTAGGCGTTAATCGTGTCTTAATCATTATTATTGAGCCAACGACCGTGGGCCCAACATCCTTTAATCACTCTCGGTTCAATCTCGCATTGTTCCGACATCATTAATGCTTAATCATTGATTAATAAAAATGTCGCACTTAATCCTCTCGAAAACCTTCTCGGGTCGCCGACTTGTGGGCCCAAGGGTTAAGATCAAATCTCGTGAGTCATTAGTGTTTAATTAATGGTAATCATTAGAAGCATTAATCGCCCTAACCGCCACTCCGTCGACAAGTGGGCCTGCACCGTGTGCGTGGGTTAAACCGATGCGTGGGTGACTCGAAGTCACCGACACGCGTCCCACTCGCCGGCACCTCTTTTTGCACTTCGATCTATAGCCGCCCATTTTGTGATCCGCGCCCGGATCTTGCATGCATTCGACCATCCGGTTGCCCCTCGCCGTCCGGGCCGTCGATCTTGCGATCAATGGTCGAGATCGTGTGTGCAATCGGACAATCCGGTTGTTGGTGCGTTCGGGCCGTCCATCCGCCGATCTGCGGCCGGGATTGGCCCAAGCAACCGCACCGTCCGGTTGCATACACTCAGTGAGCCGTTGGATCTTGATCCAACGGTGGGTTTCATTTGGGTTTGCGCGCGTGCGCTATTTTCGCGCGTGAGCCGTAGGATGTTAGATCAAGGGTTGAGGTTGTCCACGCCATTTCCTTTTAATGGATTGTTCTCGATTTCTAAGCAATTGTTTATCAACCAAAATGATATAAAACTTTAGAAACTCATAACTAATTCATTTTAATCGCTTTAGTTAATTCCAACCGTAATAAATTATGTTGTCACTTTAGCTCATTATAAAAATGGATTTAAGCATGTTCCAGAGAGCGTAAAATTGTATAACTAGGAATAACTTGTTTTGTCATTTTGAATATTCCAGAAAATGGATAAAACGTTAGAAAATGCATATCTTGCTCTGTGTATGTCCAAAATGAATGATTCCAACTTTGATAAATTTGTTATCAACCCAATGTTAATGTAAAAATGATGGTAAGTCCAAGATTGTAAGTGAACTGGATTAATGATTTAGTACCTATTTTCAAGATTTAGAAAAATTCTGGAAGGCTTATAAAATGCACAAGTAATTCTCTGTAACTGCAAAATATATATGATAAATTCTAGAAAACCCCTCTGTTGGTATACTTCACTGTAAAATTAGTTTTGAACATATTTATGTTCCTGGAAAGTGCATTATGCGAATTTTGCATCTTAGAAAAATCATAACTAAATCACTTTAACTCCAAATGACCTGAAATTTTATATGGGTTACCTCTATACCAGTAGGTAGCTACCATAAAAATTTCAGCTTCAAAATCTTTCTAGAAAATATTTTTGCTACAGTGCATAATTATGGTAAAATGTGTTTTTAGGTAATATCTTTTGCACATAATTCCAAATTAGGTTTTTCCAGTTCCTATGTCTTGGTATATTCGTATTCTACCTTATGTGTGAATTTCGTCGCATTTGGTTAAGTTTTGCTTGCTCTTTTGTTTATTTGTGGCTCGTCTTATTGGTTGTTCTTGGTTCTTTTTGCCTTTCGCTTAGGATTCGACATTTGCGGTAATCCCAGAACGATCCTCCGCAACAAATTGAGCAACAAGCAAGAAGGCAAGCAGTTTGATCATGTTAATCCCAGATTTTAAGTATTTATGTTGATTACAAATTCTATGTATGCATTGCTATTTTGTTTTAATAGTTGGCCTAGTAGATGCATTTCCTTAGCAAATGATTATCCTCTACTACCATGAGCCTAGGTTACTTGCTGTGATTTAGAGTTCGTGGATGGGCTCTTGTCACTTAGTAGTTGCGAATTAATTGCTTAGCCATGCTTAGCGGTAGAAATGGGCGGTTATCGATTTGTCGATAACCTTGATCACACAAACTTATTATGTATTATGATTTCCATCTTGTGCCATGTTTGATTATGAAAACTAAAACTGAAAACAAAATGATTTAGACTTGGGCACAATGGTATGATGGTGTGATTTTCGTGTGACCGAATGGTGCCTAAGTCAACAAGGACCTAACATCTTGTTACACTAAACCAAGCATTTTAGCGTGCTAACCACACTAGAGGGTATGGGACCTCTCTTGACTTAGTACTTTGGCGTGTATTGGCTCGGTCGCAGGAGGTCGCAGAGGGATGGTGTTGGGAGATTGTAGTGTCCGAAAGACTTCACCCGGATGGGATTTGTTGTCTTTCGCTTGCAATGTAAGCGTATGGTGTTTCTACCCATACGAGCGCTCGTAGTTAATACACAATATTGGAAAGCGCCTCGTAGGACTTAGCCGCTTGGCATACCTACTGAAGTGTGCTTTGGCTTAAAGGCGATGTCCACGAGTGTGGGTACATTGGTACACCCTGCAGGTTAAAACTATTCGAATAGCCTCGCCCTAGGTTATGGACACGCTGGGGAGGTCTTTCAAGAGTTAGACTACAACCTTTTAAATTAAAACTTGATGGGTGGTACGAATCGGGATTCTGTGCTATGTTGTGGTGACTATTGGGATAGCCACTTCCAGTGGTTACTTGTATGTATCTTTATTATCATACTTTGATAACAAAACAGATTTGCAAACTTGCTTTTGAAATATATTACATTATTGCAAATAAAGTTGGCTTCATGCAAAATGAGACATACAACCTCCACCTAAATAAGCTTGCATGTAGTTTATGAATAGGTTGCTATTCCACACGTCAAGTCTTGCGGGTACAAAGACAATCTTTGTACTCAGATGCTATGCTTAATTGTTTTGTTGCAGAGGAAGAAGGTGAGCCCGAAGGGCCTCACTTTTGTGAGCTGTGTTGTGGTAGCTTGCGGGGCGACTAGCTTGGCGGCCCGGTCGGTTGCCTGTGGGTGTGTGGCTAACCTCGACTTTTGTTCTAGCCATCTCATGGCACATTTGCTTCATTGTCATTCTTGTATATTGTTCTATTTGGCCGGTCGGCTCTCTTTTGTAATAACTTTACTTTATGTCGTTGTTGAACTTAGTGATATATGTTGTATGGAAATGATGTGTAATTTTGTGATGATGTGCATATGTTGCAATTCTGGGAAACATATGTCCATCGAGGCTTAGAATGTTTAATTAGTAATGCTAGAACCATTTGGAGGTTAAGTGTTACTAGTTAAATATTCCGGGTCCTCACAAAGTTGGTATCAGAGCCATACTTACCGTAGAAACCCTAGCTTGGTCGCTCTAGGATACTTTGAAAACTTACTTTCAAATAGTTTACGAAAAACCAAGTAAGTTCTCAGTTTTACTCCTTACCTATCTTAGCTTGCTCATCTCACCTTACTCTCACTTAAGTTTTGAAAAAGTTGTTCCTCTCTTCCTTTCAAAAATTGGCCTTTATCGATTAACTTGGTTTTGGGGGAAACATGAGAGCTTGGAGAAAGGAATTTGGACAGCTAGCTAGTGGTGAGTAAATAAGGTAGGAAATGAGAGGTAAATACAACTAAAACTTGTGGGAATGAAAGGGGTAAGAAGTGATATGAAATTAGCTAATGCCTATACTCTATTAGGTGGTTATACCCTGATTTTTGGACTGTTTTGAGCTAGAAATTAGTGCTGAAATTTTGGGCCTTCTCAAACGATCACTCGTTCTTCCATACGGGTTAGTCGTTTCGGGAAGTGGATTCGGTGACTTATAATCTCGTGTTCTTTTGTGGCTGTTCGATGGTCATTTTAACTAAGTTTGGATTTCTGTGCTCTTGGGTCTTGAACGGTATCTAACTTGTCTTAGTAAATCAGGATGGCTGGTGGGACACGTAGCGGCCGGAATCAGCCGGGTAGTCCCGATGAGGAGCTTCCCCCTCCTCCGACCATGGCGGAAGTCCTCATGCAAATCGGCGCAATCGCCGAGGAGGACGCAGGTGTTGGAGGTTATCGCAAGGAACACCTCTACTCCTCTGGTGCCTCTGGATCCGAGGTGGTTCCCGGTCTCGTGGGGACTTGCGGAGTTCCTCCGTGCTCACCTCCTACCTTCTCGGTCAGGGATCCCTTGGACGCAGACGATCGCTGCGTCGGTTGAGCGAAGCTCAACGTTGCTCGATGCCGGGAGCGAGGCGGGCACTTTCGCATCCCATCGGTTGGAGGTGCGGCACTCTCATGGTGGGAGAATTTCCTCGCCATGCAACTGCGGGACACGTGGTCTCGTGGGAGGAGTTCGTCGCCTTTCGTGGGCCCATGTCCCCGCCTACTGATGAAGTGAAGAAGGAGTTCCTGCGCTCAAGCAGGCGCAAATCGCGGATTGAGTACCTCCATGAGTTCAACCATTTGGCGAGTGCGCTCCTGAGGTGGCCACCGATGAGGCTGCCGTGAGAAGTTCATGGAGGGTTTGTGCGAGGAGCTTCAGGACAAGCTCTCTATTGTGGACTTCCTCGACTTCGGACCTTGGTGGACAAGGCCATTATCGCCGAGCACAAGGCGAGAGCGCTGGCGAGTCCCTGCAAGCGCAAGTGGGAGGCCCGGTCTGCGCAGCGGGCCTCGTTCGTCCCGTGTTGGACTGCACCGTGGCCCGTTCTTTGGCTTCACCACCGCCGAGGCCTTCAAAGCACCTCCACGTCCTCGCAGGCGTGACTTCGATCACGCGCGCTGCGACCCGCCAGGTGTTCCCGTAACCCCGGCCGACGCCACCGCCATCTGCCACGACAAGGGCCACTGCGAGTAGTTGTCCTAAGAAGATCGGAGCGCCCTCGTCCTAATGGAGGACGCGGGCAAGGAGTGGTCACCCACGACCGAAGACCCGGGCTGGGAGCGCCGAGTCAACCATATCTCGGTGAGGAGGCACAGAGGCGCCCGGCGTGGTGTTGGGTGCGCTCCTTGTTAATTTGCACTGCTACGCTTTATTTGACTACGGGCCTCGCATTCGTTTATTTGAGGTCTTTCTTTGTTGATTGTGGGCTTCTTTGTGTTCCTTTGGGGTTCCACTGTTGATTCGCTCTTCGGTTCGGAAATGAGAGCGACCAAGTATGCGGGATGTTCCTATCCACATCGAAGGAGTGGGATTCTTGGCGAATCTTATCCTGCTTCGACTCGGCGCGTCGGATGTGATTCTTGGCATGGATTGGTTGTCCCAACACTTGGGGCAAATCGATTGTGCCGGAAGATTGTCTACCTCACCACCTTGGTGAGCAGGTTGGGTTTTCACCGCAGATTGCAGAACCCCATCTTTATGTCCTTGAAGCGAAGCGACAATGGAGATTCACGACGCCCCACGGTGTGTGACTTAGCGGATGTCTTTCACGAAGATTTGCCGGGAGGCCTCCTGTTCGAGATCTGAGTTTGTGATCGAGTTCTTTGCGTCGCCCCTATTTCTAAGAGGCCGATCGCATGCCTCCTAATGAGTTGGAGGAGTCAAGAAGCGGTGGGTGAGCTGCAAGGAAGGGTTTTATCCGCCCTAGCTCATCTCCTTGGGGTTGTCCAGTTATCTTTGTGAAGAAGAAGGACAAGACCTTACGCATGTGTGTTGATTACCGTCCGCTTAATGAGGTGGTAAAGAACAAGTATCCTTTGCCCGTATTGATGATCTTTTCGATCAATTGACCGAGCGCGCGTCTTCTCAAGATTGACTTGAGATGGGCTATCATCAAGTCGGGATCGGGCGAGGATATTCCTAAGACGGCTTTTGCTACTCGTTATGGCCTTTACGAGTACACCGTCATGTCTTTTAGTTTGACTAATGCTCTGCTTTATTCATGAATCTTATGAACTCGGTATTCATGGAGTATTTGGATAGGTTTGTGGTGGTATTCATCGATGATATCCTTATCTACTCCAAGAGTGAAGAAGAGCATCTGGGCATCTTAAGCTTGTGTTGGGCAAGTGCGTGAGCACAGTTGTGTGCCAAATTCAACAAGTCAGTGCAGTTGAAGGAAGTGGCGTTCTTGGGCCATGTTCTTTCGTGAGGAGGTGGGCTGTGGATCCTAGCAAGGTCGTGATGTGCTATCTTGGGGTCACCCAAGTCGATCACGGATGTGCGGAGTTTTCTTGGGTTGGTGGCTACTATCGCGCTTCATCGAGAATTTCTCCAAGATTGCAAAGCCTATGGTAGGCTCGCTCAAGAAAGACAAGAAGTTTGAGTGGTCATTGCTTGTGATGTGAGTTTTCAGAACTCAAGAATCGGTTGACCTCAGCCCTGATGCTTGTTCTCCACGATATTCACAAGAGTTTTGATATCTATTGTGATGCTTCTCGTCGAGGTCTTGGTTGTGTTCTTATGCGGGAGGGCAAGGTTGTGGCCTATGCATCGCGGCGATTGAGGCCTCATGAACTCAACTATCCTACTCATGACTTGGAGTTAGTGCATGTGGTCCATGCACTCAAGATTTGGCGGCATTATCTGATTGGTAACCGTTGTGAGGTGTATTCCGACCACAAGAGCTTGAAGTACTTGTTCACCCAGCCAGATCTGAACCTCAGGCAGAGAAGATGGTTGGAATTGATCAAGGACTATGACATGGGCATTCAGTACCATCCGGGCAAGGCCAATGTCGTTGCGGATGCACTCAGTCGGAAGGTGTATTGCAACATGTTGATGCTCCAAGAGCAGCAGCCTACCCTCATTTCAGAATTCCAGCGCCTCAATTTGGGTTTGATCGAGCACGGTTCTCTTGCTACGTTGGTTGTGCAACCAACCTTGGTGGACCAAATTAAGGCGCACGCCAGCGAGATGCGGTGTAAGCGGATCAAGCAGAACATCAAGGATGGGATGGCCAAGTGCTTTTCAGAGGATGAGCATGGCGTTGTGTGGTTTGGGCAGCGCCTTGTGGTTCCTAAGGTCATGGAATTGCGGAATTTGATCCTCCGCGAAGCCCATGATTCTCCTTTGTCTATCCATCCCGGGGCTACCAAGATGTATCAGGACCTTCGGAGGTTACAGTGGACCGAATAGGCGTGAGATTGCCAAGTTCGTTGCCGAGTGCGGCGTGTGCTTTGTCGTGAAGGCCGAGCATCGGCGTCAGCAGGTCTTCTTCACCTTTGCGCGTGCAGTGGAAGTGGGATTCGTTGGCATGGACTTCATCACGGGTTGCCCGCTCGTCCAAAGGAATGATGCTATTTGGGTGCGTGATCGACGTGTTGACTAAAGTGGCACATTTCCTTCCGTCAAGACGCAACTGACCGTGTGGGGCCTTTAGCGAACTTTATGTCTCGAGATTGTGAGTCTTCACGGTGTACCAAGACGCGATTATTTCACGATCGTGGTGCTTTTCACCTCGCGGTTTGGCATAGTGCGCAAGAGGCTATGGGAACCCGCCTTCACAGTCAAGACCTTTCATCCTCGGATTGATGGTCGACGGGCGAGTCAACCAAGTGTTGGAAGATATGCTCGTGCTTGTGTTCTTTCCTATGGGAAAAGTGGGGAAATGCCTACCTTTGCCGAGTTCTCCTACAACAACTGGCTATCGAGCGATCTTGGCATGGCACCATTTGAGGCTTTGTATGGAGGAGATGCGAACCCCATTGAACTGGGTCGAGAGGCGGTGGCGGCGATTTTGCGATTCGATCAATGAGGCCGAGTCAAGTTCGATTGATCCGCGAGCATCTGCGCGCGGCCCGATCCGGACAAAAGAGCTGCGGTCGCCGTCGCCGTGAGTTGGGCTTTGAGCCCAATGACTTTGTGTACCTCAAAGTCTCACCCTTGAAGGAGCCATCTGTTTTTGGCATCAAGGGCAAGTTGGCTCTCGATATGTTGGGCCTTACCGCATCATCGAGAGAGTTGGAGCGATTGCATACTGATTGGAGCTACCAGTGCACTTGCGAGTGTGCATGATGTGTTCCATGTTTCACACCAAGAAGTGCCTCCGTGTCCAACCGAGGAAACTCCATTGGAAACTCGATGTGCGAGAGAATTTGACCTACGCGAGCATCTGTGCTCGTATTCTTGAGGAATCTGAGCGGAGAACAAGGAACCGTGTCGTCAAGTTCCTCAAGGTTCATGGTCAAACCATTCGAAGATGAAGCAACTTGGGAGCGAGAAGATCGCCTTCGTGCAGATTTTCCTTCTTTCTTCTCGAGTAGCGGAATCTCGGTCGAGATTCTTGTAAGGGGGAGAGTTGTAACATCCCAATTTTGGGCTTGTGTTTCAAATGTAAGAAAGTGAGTAGAAATTAAAACTTTTCTTACATCATGTATTTCCCTTGTGTCTTGAACAAGTATTGTACAAAAGGTTATGGAAGTACAAAGTCACAAGTCTTTTGATCCAAGTCTTGTTCTTCCAAAAACAATCTTGTCAAATCCTATGATCATCCTCTGGATATATTTTTCCTAAGTCTCTGTGGTGGTATGTGACCCTACAAAAATTTCACAATTTTTAGAAATTGTTTGAATATTTTTAGAGGCGATCAAACTGTTTGACTCTCAGTCAAACATTAAAACAGAGCCTTGCAGAATTTTGGAGATTTATCCGCAGCATAAAACTCTCTGAAAATTTTCACAAGGTCAATGTCTCAGTCAGCAAGCTCCTGTAAAATTTCAGAATTTTTGGAGTTATTTTGCTACCCCAAATAAATCCTCAAAAGTCTCGACTTAATTAAAACCTAAAACCAAATTCACTATTCATTGGGTTCGAGTCGGACTCGAGTCCGAGCCACTTGACTCGGTTGAACCACCTAAGCACCGGAGCGCGGTTTAAAACGCAGCGTGCAATCTCAGCCGTTGGATTCGGATCGCGTGGGCGTTCGTGTGAGCATTCGGACCATCGGGCGTTAATCAATTGGGACCGTTGGATCTCAATCCAACCGTCCGCATCCTTGAGAGCAATCGGATCGTCCGCGAACTTGTTTAATCGTGACCGTCCATTTTGATCCGACGGTCACCGTTCGTCTTTTCGTTCTTCTTCCTCCTCTCTTCTTGAGCGCAGGCGCGCAATGGCGAGAAGAGAGATTGAGGGGTGGTTTTGATGTGTCACCTCAAATTGGCTTTCAGACAACGTCTCTCTGTGGAGCATTTAATGCGCTCGGCTTTCTCCTCCATTGTCCCAGTCTCACTTGCTCCCATCTTTTCTTGGTCTACAAGCCGGAGCATGAACCGAGGCTCACCATGGGCTCATGTCCTGGTCGAAACCCTAATCCTTCCCTATATAATTGCCCCTCTAGGTCCTCACAGTGTTCCTTTACACCACGCTTTGCTCTTCTGTGTTTGAGCTCAAGAACACCTCTCACCCTCAAAACACCATTGTTGGCGTAGAGCTCCAATGGCGGCCTTGGTGTCGATGGTTTATCTTCAACATTTCTTGCACCCTTTTGAACTCCTCAACCTCCTTTATATTTCTCCTAACTTGATTTTGGGTTGCGTTCACAGGAATCACTCAATTTTAAGTTTGGAGATTTTCGTGTGGTTTCACCCCCTTTCTTCTCCAGTTCCGGTAAGTGGTTCTTTTTGCAATTAATTGCTTTTGGAGCCTCTTTGAGCTATAATGAAGCTGTGGTAATGATTTGGTTCTACTCATTTTGCTCATAACCTCATCTTCCACTTCATCTTCTTCGGCTCCGGTGGACTTCATCGTGTTCAAGTCTTCCCGCCATCTTTGAAGCTCCTCTCGGTTAAGGTAGCTCCTATATAGTCCCTAGAGTCATGGCACTCGCCTTCCTTGGACTGCAGTGGAGAGCATTTTGCTATTTTCGTGTTTGCCGTGTCGGCCATCATCTTGTTTTTCCGGGCTCGCGGCGTTGAACCTCCACGGCGCGAGGTCACCGCCGTTGGTCCGCAACACTATTGCGAACCCATTTTGATAGTTTGTGGCGCGCCGGCGCAGGAGTCGCCGGCGACCGGTAAGCAAAACCACTCGGGTTTTGTCACCGAGAAGCTCCGTTTTAAATCGGATCATTAGGACACATTAATTACAATCATTAGCTGTTAATCGTGTCTTAATCATTATTATTGAGCCAGCGACCGATGGGCCCAACATCCTTTAATCACTCTACGGTTCAATCCCGCCTTGTTCGAGCATCATTAATGCTTAATCATTGATTAATAAAAATGTCGACACTTAATCCTCTCGAAACCTTCTGCGTCATTGACTTGTGGGCCCAAGGGGTTAAGATCAAATCTCAGGAGTCATTAGTGTTTAATTAATGGTAATCATTAGAAGCATTAATCCTGTCCTAACCGCCACTCTCCGTCGCTGACAAGTGGGCCCAGTGCACTGTGCACGTGGGTTAAACCAGTGCGTGGGTGACTCGAAGTCACTGACATGCGGTCCCACTCGTCAGTACCTCTTTTTGCACTTCGATCTATAGCCGCCGTCCATTTTGTGATCTGCGGCCCAGATCTTGCATGCATTCGGACCATCCGGTTCCCCTCGTCGTCCTGGGCCGTCGATCTTGCGATCAATGGCTGAGATCGTGTGTGCAATCGGACAATCCGGTTGTTGGTGCGTTCTGGGCCGTCCATCTGTCGATCTGCGGTGGGATTGGCCTAAGCCGCCTGCACCGTCCGGTTGCATACACTCGTGTGAGCCGTTGGATCTTGATCCAGCGGTGGGTTTCATTGGGTTTCGCGGCGTCGCTATTTTGCGCGTGGTAGCGTAGGATGTTAGATCAAGGGTTGAGGTTGTCCACGTCATTTCCTTTTTAATGGATTGTTCTGTATTTCGGTAAGCAATTGTTTATCAACTGAAAATGATATAAAAACTTTAGAAACTCATAACTAATTCATTTTAACTGCTTTTTAGTTAATTCCAACTGTAATAAATTATGTTGTCACTTTAGCTCATTATAAAAATGGATTTAAGCATGTTCCAGTAGCAGAAAATTGTATAACTAGGAATAACTTGGTTTCTGTCATTTTGAATATTCCAGAAAATGGATAAAACGTTAGAAAATGCATATCTTGCTCGTGTATGTCCAAAATGAATGATTCCAACTTTGATAAATTTGTTATCAACCCAATGTTAATGTAAAAATGATGGTAAGTCCAAGATTGTGGCGGGAACTGGATTAATGATTTAGTACCTATTTTGGCATTTAGAAAATTACGGAAGGCTTATAAAATGCACAAGTAATTCTCTGTAACTGCAAAATATATATGATAAATTCTAGAAAACCCTCTGTTGGTATACTTCATCACATAAAATTAGTTTTGAACATATTTATGTTCTGGAAAGTGCATCATGCGAATTTTGCATCTTAGAAAAATCATAACTAAATCACTTTAACTCCAAATGACCTGAAATTTTATATGGGTTACCTCTATACCAGTAGGTAGCTACCATAAAAATTTCAGCTTCAAAATCTTTCTAGAAAATATTTTTGCTACAGATTGCTAATTATGGTAGAAAATGTGTTTTTAGGTAATATCTTTTACCATAATTCCAAATTAGGTTTTTCCAGTTCCTATGTCTTGGTATATTCGTATTCTACCTTATGTGTGAATTTCGTCGCATTTGGTTAAGTTTTGCTTGCTCTTTTGTTTATTTGTGGCTCGTCTTATTGGTTGTTCTTGGTTCTTTTTGCCTTTCGCTTAGGATTCGACATTTGCGGTAATCCCGAGAACGATCCTCCATAACAAATTGAGCAACAGCAAGAAGGCAAGCAGTTTGATCATGTTAATCCCAGTATTTTAAGTATTTATGTTGATTACAAATTCTATGTATGCATTGCTATTTTGTTTTAATAGTTGGCCTAGTAGATGCATTTCCTTAGCAAATGATTATCCTCTACTACCATGAGCCTAGGTTACTTCTGTGATTTAGAGTTCGTGGATGGGCTCTTGTCACTTAGTAGTTGCGAATTAATTGCTTAGCCATGCTTAGCTTGGTAGAAATGGGCGGTTATCGACTTGTCGATAACCTTGATCACACAAACTTATTATGTATTATGATTTCCATCTTGTGCCATGTTTGATTATGAAAACTAAAGCTGAAAACAAAATGATTTAGACTTGGGCACAATGGTATGATGGTGTGATTTTAGGTGTGGTGGAATGGTGCCTAAGTCAACAAGGACCGAACATCTTGTTACACTAAACCAAGCATTTTAGCGTGCTAACCACACTAGAGGGTATGGGACCTCTCTTGACTTAGTACTTTGGCGTGTATTGGCTCGGGTCGCAGGAGGTCGCGGGAGGGATGGTGTTGGGAGCATTGTAGTGTCGAAAGACTTCACCGGGATGGGATTTGTTGTTTTCGACTGCAATGTAAAGCGTATGGTGTTTCTACCCATACGAGCGGCTCGTAGTTAATACACAATATTGGAGCGTCTGCGTAGGACTTAGCCGTGCGGCATACCTACGGAAGTGTGCTTTGGCTTAAAAGCGATGCGAAGTGTGGGTACATTGGTACACCCTGCGGGGTTAAAACTATTCGAATAGCCTCGTCCTAGGTTATGGACACGCTTGGGAGGTCTTTCAAGAGTTAGACTACAACCTTTTAAATTAAAACTTGATGGGTGGTGCGAATGGGGATTGTATATGTTGTGGTGACTATTGGGATAGCCACTTCGTGTGGTTACTTGTATGTATCTTTATTCTTTACTTTGATAACAAAACAGATTTGCAAACTTGCTTTTGAAATATATTACATTATTGCAAATAAAGTTGGCTTCATGCAAAATGAGACATACAACCTCCACCTAAATAAGCTTGCATGTAGTTTATGAATAGGTGCGCTATTCCACACGCGTCGATCTTGCGGGTACAAAGACAATCTTTGTACTCGGATGCTATGCTTAATTGTTTTGTTGCGAGAGGAAGAAGGTGAGCAAGAAGGGCCTCACTTTTGTGTATGTTGTGTTGTGGTAGCTTCTGGCGACTAGCTTGGCGTGCCCGGTCGGTTGCCTTGTGGGTGTGTGGCTAACAGGTCGACTTTTGTTCTAGCCATCTCATGGCACATTTTGCTCATTGTCATTCTTGTATATTGTTCTATTTGGGTCGGCTCTCTTTTGTAATAACTTTACTTTATGTCGTTGTTGAACTTAGTGATATATGTTGTATGGAAATGATGTAATTTTGTGATGATGTGCATATGTTGCAATGCAGGAAACATATGTCCATCGAGCTTAGAATGTTTAATTAGTAATGCTAGAACCATTTGGAGGTTAAGTGTTACTAGTTAAATATTCCGGTCCTCACAAGTATCCAATGAAAATTTGCATTTGTTTATAGAGTCAACATATATATCTTTATGTTGGATTGAGTAAGTAAAGTAAAATGTGCACACGATAACAACACTCACCCAAAGTTGTAGAGGAAGAGTATAAATCTTTTGTTCTTTTGGTTGATCAAGAACCTCGAAAATTCCTCTCCATTTGAGGTCTCCATTGATCGTGGGAGTGTTTGGGTCCTGAATACGATATATGGATCAACGAAACCAATGTTCTTGTCATTTCTACGTGTGAGGTCTCTCATCATGTCTCTGCATATGTATAGACATGCTAGCTAGTGTGAGGATAATTACTTATACATATACATATGCTAGAGTGAGATTATTAAAAGAAAGAATCACGATCACAGGAAAAAGCGGTGATGAGAGATTTGTCTAGAGCGTCCATGTGGCATAGCTGGTGTAACTCATTAAAGCGAACCATTATAATGTCATCGCCATACACGAAGTAATGATGGTTTATAATTTTGCGCAAATAAAGTCATCCGCTTTTCTGCGACATGCCGCCATGTACCACTTGTTTAACAAGTACATTTGCGTCACAGTTCCATGAGCTTCTCGAGGTTGTATAGACTCTTGCCATATACATATTCCTTCTTCCAATGATCAACTTCAGGAGCACTTTCGATGTGTGCTCGCCGAGCATTTGGGAAATGCTTAGACCGATTCGCGAAAAATTCATCAAGTTGATCCAAATGCACGTTTCGGATATCGTTTCTAGCACGTTCGTGTTTGAACCATATTCATTCCCAATAACTAGTGGGGGCGATTGCACATGATTGTTCCCCAGTGTGCAACACCCTTCCGTGCTCTCTTCTCTTTCTTCTTCACCTCCTCAATTGACTTGGTGAGAGTGCGGTCATAGTCGATAGTGGCGAATCCTTACGAGCATGACGTAACTTTTTCGGTGGCGTCCACCCTTTGCCTTAGAACTTCGGGACGTCACGAAAATGCGGCTTCGGGGTTCGCCTCGCTTCACTTTTAGCCTTGACTTTGCGAAACCGTCACATACATTTTCATCAAGACATCTATTTCCTCGCGGTCTTCTCATAGGAAAGTTTAGTGCGTCTTAGAAATAGCTTGTGTTCTCCCGAGGCTTTCTTCTTCGGCGCGGTGGGGCGCGCGCCGCTTGTGGGGTGGGCCTCTTCTTTGGCGAGGAGGCGGTGTCGGCGTTAGGCCGCCGTGGAGGCGATGGGGCGATGGCGGCGTTGGAGCCGCCGTGGAAGCGTCACCGATGGCGGTGTCGGCGTTGGAGCCCGCCGTGGAGGCGATGGGCGGGCGGTCGGCGTTGGAGCCCGCGTGGAGGCGATAGGGCGATGGTGGCGTTGGAGCCCGCCGTGGAAGCGATGGGGCGGCCGGTGTCGGCGTTGGAGCCGTGTAGGCGATGGGGCGGTGGCGGCATTGGATCCCGTCGTGGAGGAGATGGGGCGGTGGGGATGCAGTAGTGTCTTCCACTTCATTGTCATCGCCCGCAACACGTGACGGTGGTGAATGGATAATTGGACTTAGGTTGGGGAGGTTACCAACAGTGAAAACAACGTGGTATGAGTAAACCGTTATTTAAGCCAATACATAATTAGTGAAAAATGTTTCGTTCACTTTCATCCGCACCTAGGGTTAGGTTGTTGAGGAGGAGGAGGTGGCCTTGGGAATAATGATATAGCGCTTGCCAACATATGAATGTCTTCTCAAGCTTCTCCTAAAGTCTTCTCCCATCACCTCCTTCAATGTCAAGGCGCACATTGCTATAACCTTTCACAACTCTATCAGCGATACGCTAGCATATCCGGAGGTATTAATGCCCCATGGCATCTTGGTGTCTTCGTAGAAGTCGATCCCGAGATACAACACCGATAGCCACCATGACGGTGGCATTCCCCTCGGAATGTCAATGGCTCACATGTCGTGAGAGGATCGGTGATGTCATCCACGGAAGCGCGACCTGCGTCATCTTGAATCACGGCACCTCGTGGAAAGCGCATCGCCTTTTCAGCGATGAGGGGGTGATGTTGACTCCGGCCTTCGTCACGGTT